>OY288275.1:64325178-65525178 GCA_958450335.1 Hibiscus tridactylites
CTTGGACTATAGTAGATGAGTTCGGCAGGGTTGATAGGAACATCAATGAAGCCTTAGTGGCACCTTTTTGTCGTGAGGAAGTGTGGGAGGTTATACGTGGCTGTGATGGCTCAAAAGCGCCAGGACCAGATGGGTTTAGCATGGCTTTCTTTAAAGTATGTTGGAACACAATGAGCGAGGATGTGTTAAGGTTCCTAGGTGAGTTCCACGCAACCGGCAGGTTACCACCGGGTGTAAACTGTACATTCCTAGTATTGATTCCAAAGATCGATTCACCTAAGGTACTCAGCGACTACCGTCCGATAAGCCTTGTTAACTCAGTTTATAAAATCCTCGCGAAATTGCTAGCTACAAGGTTGCAAAGAGTGCTAGGGTCGCTGATCAGTGAGCATCAGTCGGCATTTATTCGTGGCCGACAGATAGTGGATGGCATTCTACTTGCAAACGAGATAATTCACTCATTGCGGAAGAGCTCGAGGGGTGGATTGGTGCTTATGCTAGACTTCGCTAAAGCCTATGATTGCGTGAGATGGGATTTTCTGGATCATATGCTGGTTTGTATGGGCTTTTGTGAGGTATGGCGTCAATGGATTATGGAATGTGTTTCAACGGTTCGAATGTCTGTGCTGTTAAATGGGTGTGCTACGACTGAGTTTACAATGGGGCGTGGTTTACGAAAGGGCTGTCCACTTTCGCCATTGTTGTTTGTTATCGTAGTGGAGGCGCTCCACAGTCTATTGGTTCAGGCTGAGACGACAGGTTTAATTAAGGGCGTTTGTGTTGCACCGGGGGTATCTATATCGCATCTGCAATTCGCAGATGATACCATTTTGTTTTTTGAGGCTTCTCCTGGCTGTGCTGACTCTATCAGACGTATTCTCAATTGCTTCCAAGTATGTTCAGGCTTGCAAATAAATTTCAGCAAGTCGTCATTATATGCTATTGGGGTTGAAGAGGAGTTCACCGATTTGTGTGCTAAGGCGTTGGGATGTAGACGCGGTTCTTTCCCTTTCACTTATTTGGGGATGTCGTTAGGCTCTAATCTGCGAAGTTTGGCGGTTTGGGAACCGGTTATTGCAAATGTTCGTCGGAAATTAGCATGTTGGAAGCGTAATTCGATGTCATTTGCGGCACGAGTTACTTTGGTTAACGCTGTCCTCTCTTCTTTGCCGATTTATTACATGGGCGTGTTCCGCATTCCCAAAGGAGTTATCGCAGCAATTGATAAGATTCGCCGTGCTTTTCTTTGGGGTGGCGTAAATTTACATAGAAAAATGAGCAGAGTTAGCTGGAAGTTGGTGTGTAGACCACGACATTTGGGTGGTCTGGGAATAGCGGATTTACAGGTGCGCAACACGGCTATGTTATCTAAATGGTCGTGGCGATATGCCACGGATGCATCGTCGCTTTGGAGGGCCATTATAGTGGCTAAATATGGGGATGATGCTCAATGGTGGCGTTTTAACTCCTCCCGTCAGCGTGCGATGTCGGTGGTGTGGAAACAGATTGTGCAAACTGCTTGTTCGGCTGAAGTGCAGCGGAGTTTCCATGAGAAGTTGTTATGGCAAGTGGGGGAGGGCAGTCGAGTTCTTTTTTGGTTTGATTCATGGTGTGCAAGCAAGCCTTTAAAAGATATATTTCCACGGCTATTCTCTTGTGTATCAATAAATTAGCACTGGTTGTGGATTATTCCGTACAGGGGGGTTTTCATCACTCACGATGGGCAGAGTTTTTCCGTTGTCCGCTTCGCGCTTTTGAGGTGGGGCTGTTGCGAGATTTGCGGGCAGTGATAGGCGACATTCATATACATAGTGGTGTACGCGACAAGCTGATTTGGACTCCGGATAGTAGAGGTATGTTCACGGTTAAAGCTGTTTCTCAGATTTTGATGTTAGATGAAGCAGGGGAGAGCGAGTTTGGGGCATGTTTCACGTGGAAAGTTTTGGTTCCACCGAAATTACAGGCTTTCCTGTGGTTTGTTTGGTTGCGTCGCCTGCCGACGTTTAATTTTTTGAGCCGTAGGGGTGTTGTTTTTGAGGGGCAAAGCACGTTATGCTTTTAGTGTAGGGAATGTGAGGAAGATGCTGATCATCTATTGTACTCTTGCCCTGTGGTTCAACGTATATGGGATTGGTTTCACTGCTGGTGGAGAGTTTGTTTACTGCTGCCGCAAACTTTGTCTGATTTCTTTTTACCCGATTTCCATTGCTCGATTTCGGGTACGCGTCACTGCATGTGGGTGTCATGCGTAGCAGCGATGTTATGGTCGATTTGGTTAGCACGGAATGAGATGGTTTTTAACAAGAAATTCCTACCGGTCGAGGAGGTGTGTTTCTTGATTAAATTGCGCTCGTTTTATTGGATGCGTACTTTAAGGAATGATCTTTGCATTGGCGAGGCGATGTGGTGGGAATGTCCGAGTCTTTACTCTGAGCCATCACATTCGTGATCAGTACGGCTTGGTATTTGTTGGGAACCACCATCGAAGGGGATCTTGAAGTTTTCGGTGGATGGTTCTGCACGTGGTAAGCCGGGTTCTGCAGGCTTTGGGGGCGTGTTACGCGATGAGCATGGTAGTATCTTGGCGTTATTTTCTGGCCCTCTTGGTTGTATTGACTCAAACGAGGCTGAACTGCGAGCGATTGCTTTTGCGTTATCGTACTTTCGGAAGTCAGCATGGGCAGCACTTTCTTTGGTAGTGGAGTCGGATTCCATGGTTGCTATTAGTTGGGTGTTACATATGGACAAACGGCCATGGCGTTTTTGGGAGGTATTTCGTGAGATTGATAGTTGCTGCTCTACTCTACATCCGGTATGTTTTTCTCATATTTTCCGTGAGGCGAATGGCTTAGCAGACGCGTTGGCAAAGGAGTGGGTAACGCGGATTTCATTATTTTGTGCTTGTTAGTGTTAGCGTTTGGTTTTGTTTCCGATTGTTGGTTCGTTGGACTTTTGTTTTACCACATACGGTTCGTACTCTTTTCCTCCATTAGGCTTTAGGGAGGTTTTTAACGAGGCGACCGTTTTGGTGTTTTGGTTGTATATTGTTTCTTAATATACGACATCATTGAGCAAAAAAATATTAAATATTCAAGTAAAAAATTTAAATATTCAATTAAATCTCAAACAATTAAAATATACCTAAATTGATTTTAATCTATAAATAAATATGATAAATTATATTTTATTAAATAATTTTCAAATAGTCTAATTTTAATTTATAATCTAGCTTTGATTTTATTCCGTAAATATAATATTTATTGATAATATTTCAGGGTTTGCTACATTTAAAATTGGCTTTATATATAAAATTTTGTTCTCATTGATATCCTATTCATGTATATTTATTTGTCATGTAAAATACGTAACGTTAGTGCTCATAATCCCGATACTCTATTTGGGAGTGTCATCCCAATCATTTGGGCGTCATCTTCTTTTATATCGTGGACTGGGTACGACTGTATATCTCGTATGATCATACATTCAGAATTTATTAATTGAATTGGGCCAAAATTTTAAAATCTTCTAATAAATGCAATACAACCTGTTAGGTACCAATTTGGGCGGCGTGGGGGTGCTAAACCTTCCCCATCCGTAACCGACTCCCGAATCCTTTTAAATCTCTGGTTTTGTTTTCTCGGTGTCCGGTCAACCTTTTTTTAAAATGATCGGTGGCGACTCTCAGTATTTTATTCAAAACACTAGCATTTTAAAAGAAATTCCCTAAGGCTAATTTTTCTTATAAAAATTGGGAAAAGACCATATACTCGGATTTTTTAGTCGCTACATACCTAAATTGGTTTTAATCTATAAATAAATATGATAAATTATATTTTATTAAATAATTTTCAAATAGTCTAATTTTAATTTCGTAAAATCAAGTTTTTTCCGTCTTAGAAATTATGCAAAATTTTATTTTAAAAACTAAAAAACAATCAATTGAAACTCTATAATCAACACAATACAAAATTAAAGTTTGAAACTTTATCAAGCCTTTTAGGTTGAGTTTGAGATAGATTATCATCTCTTAATGATGGATTGATGGTTTAATTCTAAACATTGAACAATCAAGAGTTGAAATTGAGCCTAAATGATAAGATTCACAAAAAAATATATACTTTTTACGTGAATATATCAATAATTCTATATATACTCAATTGAATACATACTCAACTCAACTAGAACTGACCTAAAGATCCGAAGATTGACTAAAATCGAAAAATTGGTATATCTGATATTGACCCGAACCGAAAATCGATCTGATTTTGACCCGACCCAAAATATCAATTGACCCGACATTGACGCAAACCGAAAACCAATCAATCTGATACTGACCCGACCTGAAAAATCAACTGGTCCAATATTGACTCAACCCAAAACTCAGCTGATCCGATGTTGATCCAACCTGATACCCGACCTTACCTGAAATTGCATAGACCCGTTCTAAATTCGAATCAAACATGATCCGACCATAGATTTACCAAAAATCAAACCGAACTGAATTGACCCAAACTCGAACCGAACGACTTGAATGCCACCTCTAATCAAAATCATATCTTAGTTTTCATTTCTTATCCGAGGTCAAATAACTAAAAATCCATCCCTCTTTTCATGTTACCTTACCTGATCGAAAACATATAAATATTACTTATATTTTTTTTATTTTTGGTGTCCTATTTATGCTCTTACATTAAATAATTAGACTTACAGTTTATAGTTAGGAAAATTCTACAACGTGCGACAAACACCGTTGAACACCATTAACGGTGAACAATGCTGAATACCATTAAATTAATTAATAAAGATTAAAAATTTCAATGACTGAACATACAATTATTAATTATTTAAAATAAAATTCCAATTAAAGTAAAATAAAATTTCAGCCTTACCATGGTGTTCTGGGTTGGTTCCGACTAAGTTTCTAAACTCTGAAACAATTCTAACTCGATCCTAAACTCAGCTCGCCGATATTACTTTCACTCGTGGTACAGATATAGTCATTCTCCTTCTGGCGGGTTAAACTCTTCATTATTTTGAAGAATTCGTCTTCCTTGTTTGACTCGATCAAGCTTTGGGCACCCCGAGCTCCAACAGTGTCTGTATGACATCTGACCTCGACAAAACTCACTAAAATCTTAACATAGATAAAAGGGAACAAAAGTCAAGCAGAAATCATAATAAACATATTAAGAAAACAATTCAATCACAATCATTTGACTAGAAAAAAAAATTGATTTTTCATTTGATTCTTTATAAGTAGTAATCCAAAGAAATTGTAACACCCGTGTTTGGGGGTCGGGTGAAAATAATATTAAAATAATGTTTCGGGTTTCAGTCTTAAAATTTAAAATAATAAAATATTATTTTGGGCTTCATATATTCGAAGCAAACATTTATGTTGAATTAAAATTGTTTTGGGAATCAAATCCCATGGATTTTTGAATAAATGAGATTGTCATCTCATTAATGGCAAAGTTGTAATATTGGGAGATTTTTGAAATAGCCAAATAAAATAAAAGATAAACAAAACCCCATTTCATTATCTTCTTCCCCCTTTATTTTCTTTAAACGTGAAATACTCCCCCTCCTCCCATTTTGCTTTCCATCAAATCTTGCCTTCATTTTTGGAGCTCTTGCAAAGGTAACAACAAATTCTTTTTGTCCTCAACTTCCTCTTTCTTCCCATACCTTTAGTTTTCATTGAAATTCATTATTTAAAGTTTTGTGTTTTTGGGTTTTGAAAGAGAAAGATGCAAACTTTACCATCCATTGCTTGAGCTTTTGATTCTTTGTTGATAGATAAGTTAATATTAACCCAAGAGGTCCAACATACTAGATTTTTACATTGTTTTAAATGGATTTTCGGATTCGGGTTTTGAAGGGTTCTTGGAAGGGTTTTAGGGTTAGTTGTGGGTGTGTTTGATGTTGGAAATTGGGGGTTGATGGTTATAGTATGGTTGGGTAGTGTTTTGAACATGTTTAAGAGTGCTTTGGATGGCTACATTGCTGAATTTTGATGGGTCTTTGTGGAAGTACGAAAATGGGAATTTGCAGTATGAACTTGGCTTTGAATTGTGAGAATTGTAGTGGATTTGTGTGTTGGTGTTAAACTTTGGGTTTGTGTCTGATATTGAGGTTAATATATTGTTTTTGAATGGTTAGAAGCAAGAGAAATCAATGGGGAAGCTTCGGGCTCGAATCCGGAAACTTGGATGCTTGGTAGGCTAGTCGGCTTGTGCTAATGGAGTGGTCGGTGAGTGGTTACTATTTTTAAATGGCTTTCAAATATTGGTTCAAGCATGTGAACCTAGGATGAGCTTGGTAGACCCACCTAGAGTTAAGATTATAGTGGTAGCCTAATCTCAAGCTTAGCCTAGGAAACCTTTGGTTGAACTCCTAATTGCTTATTATGCCTCATGTCTAATTGTGTTTGTGTTTGCTATGTATAATGTGTTATGCATGTTGTTGAGGCTTGATATGATGCGTTGATATATGCATGTGGTTTGGTTTATGAATCGTGCATGATAGTGATCATGGTGAGTACGTGCTAAGCACGAAAGTTATGTTGAGTTGATGTTGTGAAAAGTTATGGAATTTGATTAATATTGGCACTAGTATGCTTGGGTACAATGATCGATCATTAGGATAAGTGTGCACACGAGAGTCAAAGTCGCGCGTGGCCTTAGCGGCGTTAAGGCACCAAGGAGGAGTACGGTGATGTAATATTCCACCAGAAATGTTTATATATTAGTCGGTGATGAGTGGAATCCCATCGACGGGGCGTGAGGATTAGTGGAATCCCCTCCGCGAGAACCGATGATGAGTGTAATCCCACCGCAAGTAATGGTTATGTTGGAAATGCGTTCCAACATGTTATCCGCGTATTCGAGTCATAGCTAGGTGCCAATATGAGATTGTATGTATATACCAATATGAGTTTATATGTGCCTTTATGATTTGAGATGTGTTGCCAATATGATATGAAGTGTGATTCCCATATGCCTTGAGATATGTTGTTAATAATACATTGATATATGTATCATTGTAAGTTGAGCTTATGAGTTGTTGAGCATGGCATAATGTTGATTAAATGTTCATGCATCATGTTCATTTTGGCTCTCGTGGATCAGAAGTAAGATCACGCATTCCATCATGGTAGTTGCTCGTGCTTGGACCCTGCATTGTCGAAGGTTTATTTTATGAGCACACCCTCACTAAGCTTTTATGCTTACGCTTCTTTTTGTTCGACAATGCAGATCAGTAGCTTGTGGGTGGCAAGGGCGAGGGAAGGACTCCAAGTGTTGCTTACGGTTAGCTCAAGTATGATCTTTAAATTGAAAGATTGTAATAGTAAAGCAATGGGATAGGTGTCGTTGTTTGAGCCTTTTGAAGTATGTTATGTTGTTGTGTAGGAGCATGTTAGACTCCTTTTATATGTTTGTTAATTTGGCTTTTGGGATGAATGCCTTGCTTGTAAACCATGTTGGTTTTCCCTATCTTGTTTTATCTAAGTGTTGGCCTTGTTGAAGCTTATTGCCCTTGTGTGAATGCCTTGTATGGTTGCCTTATCTTATGCCTTGTGTGAATTGAGTATGTTTTGCCATAGGATCCATGCCTCTAGAATATGTTTGTAAACGATGTGTGCTTCTTGGAGTCGTTTAGGGCTTTTGTGGTCGTTTGGAGACGTCAAATGTTGGCTTTGGAAATTTGTAGACAGCCAGTGTTTCGAAACGGGCTGGGCTGTTTCGGAACGGGTATGGCTTCAGGGACCCCGTATCGGAACTCGTTTCGATACGGTTTGGCCACTGTGAACCTCTGTTTTGAAACAAGTTTCAGAACACTTTGGCTACTGGAAATCTGAGAAATTGCCAATATGTTGGGGGTTTCGAAACGGGTCTAGGTGTTTCTGAACGGTCAATATCTCGATGACCACGAGAAGTTGACCATTGAGGGCGTTTCGGAATGGTTGACCTCCGTTCCGATACGGCCTTCTCGTGTGGACTTGGGGCTGTTGACCATGTCAAGGTGTTTCGATACACCTTAATAGTGTTTCGAAACGGCCTGCTTAATAAGTTAAAATTGGGTCGTTTACTTTCTGTTTGAGTCCAGTTGCATGTCTTTCTCGAATCTTTCCGTTGTCGTGATCACATAGGATATAAATGTGCCTCTAGAGAATATTAAATTAAAAGAAATTTTTAGGGTTGCTAACCGAGGTGGAACCTTAACGGGTTTTGCTTCGGTTTTCCCCGTGTGGCCCACTCGGACCGGTCAAACGTCCAGACCGGGACGAGGGGGTTACATTTGTTGGTATCAGAGCCTAAGGTTTCCGAGACCTTGGGCAGGTAAGTGAGGTAAGTTTAATTCTTGTATTGAAATTGCACGGTGGTTGCTTGCCATGTAAGCACGTTGCTTGTTATTCGAGTATGCTTGATGTATGTTTGTATGATCGTGTGTATATGTTGCTTGAAGCATGTTGAGTAGAGTCCCATTGCTACTATTACATCGAAAAAGGATTTTAAGTGAGGGAACATACTTGAGCACTTGGAAGCCTTGCCTTGCTAACCCAACCTTGTATGTTTTATTGTTGTTGTTGTTGATCTATCGCTTTTTAGTAAGTTTAAGGCCAAGGGGTGGGTCGTGAATCGGTAAGTAGAAGTTGCGGTCTCTAAAAATGTGGATGATGTTGAGGGAGTCCATCGCTATAGTTAGGGAAGTATGGTTGTACCGGAGTTGAGGTACAATTTGTTTGTCTAAGCCCGTGTGTATGTGGGTTGGCTCCAGTTGATAAGGGACGATGTGATCGATTCGGGTAGTACTTGGTAAAAAGAAGTGAAGATATGTGAGTGAGGTTCAGAGTGGTATCGATGTTATAGTAGATAAGCCCTTGGTACAGTTTTGAGTTTGTCCCTTCTGGTTGATTCTGAATCCGTACTTTTGTATATTGTTAGCAAGCATGAAAAGTTTGAATGTGCCAATGAAGTGTTATAGGTAGGTATGAGTATCTTAGTTCTTTAGGCGAGATCAAGGTAAGGGTCTCGTGTGAGTAATCCAAAAATTCAGAAACGTTAGTTGGTGATCGTTGGGGGTTCGTCCTATGGTTCTAATACAAGACAGTCGGTCAGTATCCGTGAGTGGGAATCGATTTGTGTAATTGGGCCAGTGTGTGTCTGAGTTGTCTTCCGGCAAGAATGAGGGATGAAGTCACTTCCGATATAGTCAAACCGAGAAGGAAGTCTTGAGATTTGACTTCAGATTGTTGGTAGTGGGATGTTTTGAGTCGTCAGGACCGATGTTATAGAACAAGTTCAAGCATGATTGTCTGTGTGTGATCAGAACTGCATTTTGAAGTTTCGA
Source organism: Hibiscus tridactylites (assembly GCA_958450335.1). Taxonomy (NCBI): domain Eukaryota; kingdom Viridiplantae; phylum Streptophyta; class Magnoliopsida; order Malvales; family Malvaceae; genus Hibiscus; species Hibiscus tridactylites. The sequence continues at coordinate 64,334,533 of OY288275.1, forward strand.
GATGCTCTAAGAACGGTTGGAAGAGTTAGGTTATGTTGAAGGGTCAGCCTGAAAACAAGAGAACCGAAGACTATCAGCTGTGTACATGTGAAGTTGCAATTTCCGCGGATTCGTCCTTTTGTGTGAGCATGCAAAGGAATTTGATGTACGTGTTGAGATTTTAGACGTAGGAACGTATGTGGCTAGTCCTTTTTGTGAGATAGTGGTGGTCAGAAAGATGTACGGAAGATGTTTGTTGATGGTTTAGAATTACGTGTTTTTAGTAAATGTGAAGTGCTTGTCTTTTATTACGGTGTCGATGTACCTTTTGACACGGTTTGGCTTGTAGAACATAGAGTCAGGGTATACTTGAAACAAAGAGAGAGTTGCCTTGAAGTACAAGATTACTGTGAGACTGTAGTAGTAGGTGAGGATGTGAACTTCTTATCGAATGTTGATCCAGCTTTAGAGGTCAAAGATTGATTGAGTTTGGTTGACGGGCTTGCCTAGCAAATGTGATGGATTTGATTTTTGAGTGAAGATTAGACCGCATAATGTTAGAATAGTTTGTGTTTTCTTTTCCTAATAGTGTTTGGAAGAATTACCCGGTTTGACTTCTGATATGGAAGAAGAGTTTATTATTGATACCGTCTCCGAGTTTGCTCTTGTTTTGATTGCTCTGTATCCTATAGTTTCTGAAAGAATTGAGAGAGTTGAAGAATCAACTTCGAGATTTGTTAGACCTTAGATTCATTAGGCCTAGTGCATCATCTTAGAGTTCGACAGTGTAATTTGTGAAGAAGAAAGAGTGACAGTACGAGAATGTGTTTAGATTTCAGGCAGTCGAAACAATTGACAGTGAATAATTAGTATCCATTTCCGAGCATCAGTAGTTTGTTGATCAGTTGGGGTGTGCCCCAGTCTTTTCGAAGATTAATTTGAGATCTGATTACTACCAGTTGAAAGTGAGAGAGGTTGATGTACCGAAGACAGCTCTTGGGGGCAAGATATGTTCACCTTGAGTTCCAAGTTATGTCGTTTTGTTTTACCAGTGTGTTAGTCACTTTTATAGAGATGTTGAGCAGAATATTTCCTGAGTTCTTTGATCAGTTTGTAGTAGTTCTCATATATGATACATGGGTATATTCACGTGCCGAGGAAGATCATGACAAGCTTTGGAATTAGTGTTGTAGATCCTATTAGAGAATCAGTGGTATGCCAAGTTGAGCAAACGTGAACTCCGAGTCAAGAAAGATGTCCTCCTAAGACATGTAGATTAGCCGAGTGTATTAGGGTAAATCCCAAGTAGACAGAAGAAGATGTAAGTTGGAAGAAATTGAAGACTGTGACAGATATCTATAGTTACTAGGTCTAGCATTGTTACGATTGGAGGTTTGTAAATAGTCTTTCGAAGATAGTTGCTCCATTGACAGATTGCTACCGAAGAATGTTCAGTTGTGTGGTCAGATGCGAGACGTTGAGCCCTTGAGAATCTGAAAGAAACTTTGATGAAAGCTTCGACCTTGATCCAGCCAATACCAGAGAAAGAATTTGTGAACCATAGTGATGCGTTACATGTAGGGTTAGGTTGTGTGGTTATGCAAGACAGAAGATTTGTGGCTTGATCATCGAGATATTTGAAAGACCTTGAAAAGAATTATCTAACACAAGACATAGAGTTAACTGCAGTTGTATTTGCTTCGAAGACCTCGAGACAAAGCATGTATAGTAAGAAAGGCATAGTATAGGTACACTTATCATCAGAACTTGAAAAATTAGACGACTTAAGAAGGGTTGAAACTTGAACAACATGAGTTGTTAGAACTGCTTGAAGACCGTAATCCCAAGATTGAGTACCATCCGAAGAGAGTGGGCATAGTAATCGATGTTCTAAGTTATATTTGTTGTTGGATTAGTAGTTGGGTTGCGAAATGTATTTGCCGAATTTAGTTTACCGAATGATAGTATTCTTGTGGCCGAGTTTCATGTTAAACCTACATTGAGTCGGAATGCTTGAAGGGAAACAGTTGCAAGACAGGTTCTTGGCACCTCACGTGCAAGACATAGTGGAAGGAAGACCTTAAGCATACAGTTTCAGAGATGATAGAGTTCTGCATTTTAGAGACAGAATTGTTGTACCAAATGACATAGTGTTTTGAGACGTATTGTGTTGGCCGAAGCATATGGCAGTTCATTTGTATTGCATCTGAGTAGTATGAAGACGTATTGTGGGTTGAAGATGAGTACTTCTGGATTGAGTTGATGAATAATGTGGTTCAGTATGAGAGTAAGTGTGTAAATTGCCAGCGTGTCAAGATCGAGCATCAATTTTCATCTAGTTTGTTACATCCATGGAAGGTTCTTAATGGAAGTGAGTAATAGAGATTCGAGATTTCAACTAGATTATTTTTGAAGACGTCTGCATAGTGTTTGGTTACCTGTTGAAGTCAGATGGTCAGTTAGAGAAGGTTATGGGTCAAGTATTCAAGCAGTACTGTATGAGATTGTGAATCGGGCTAGTTTTGTTGTTTAATTGTTGCGGTTACCACCGGAGTTAGAAAGGGGTTTGTGATGTGTTCTGTGTATCTATGATTCAGAAATGCGAGTCAGATCTGTTCCGTGCCATGTTTGTAGAAGAGATTGAGTTCAGTTTAAAATTGACAAGCAATGGAGAACCAGTGGAGATCTTAGCATCAGACATCTATAGTTGTGTGGTAAGTCTTTCGAGTTGGTTAGTATGTTGTGGTGAGAATGTAAGTCTGGAGGAGTAGATTTCGTGGTATTCCTGTCCGAAAAATTTTGAGGACGAAATTTCCTTAAGTGGGGAAGAGTTGTAACACCCAGGTTTGGGGGTCGGGTGAAAATAATATTAAAATAATGTTTCGGGTTTCATTCTTAAAAATTAAAATAATAAAATATTATTTTTGGCTTCATATATTCGAAGCAAACACTTATGTTGGATTAAAATTGTTTTGGGAATCAAATCCCATGGATTTTTGAATAAATGAGATTGTCATCTCATTAATGGCAAAGTTGTAATATTGGGAGATTTTTGAAATAGCCAAATAAAATAAAAGATAAACAAAACCCCATTTCACTATCTTCTTCCCCCTTTATTTTCTTTGAACGTGAAATACTCCCCCTCCTCCCATTTGGCTTTCCATCAAATCTTACCATCATTTTTGGAGCTCTTGCACAGGTAACAACAAATTCTTTTTGTCCTCAACTTCCTCTTTCTTCTCATACCTTTAGTTTTCATTGAAATTCATTATTTAAAGTTTTGTGTTTTTGGGTTTTGAAAGAGAAAGATGCAAACTTTACCATCCATTGCTTGAGCATTTGATTCTTTGTTGATAGATAAGTTAATATTAACCCAAGAGATCCAACATACTAGATTTTTACATTGTTTTAAATGGATTTTCGGATTCGAGTTTTTAAAGGTTCTTGGAAGGGTTTTAGGGTTAGTTGTGGGTGTGTCTGATGTTGGAAATTGGGGGTTGATGGTTATACTATGGTTGGGTAGTGTTTTGAACATGTTTAAGAGTGCTTTGGATGGCTACATTGCTGAATTTTGATGGGTCTTTGTGGAAGTACGAAAATGGGAATTTGGGGTATGAACTTGGCTTTGAATTGTGAGAATTGTAGTGGATTTGTGTGTTGGTGTTAAACTTTGGGTTTGTGGCTGATTTTGAGGTTAATATATTGTTTTTGAATGGTTAGAAGCAAGCGAAATCAATGGGGAAGCTTCAGGCTCGAATTCGGAAACTTGGATGCTTGGTAGGCTAGTCGGCTTGTGCTAATGGAGTGGTCGGTGAGTGGTTACTATTTTTAAATGGCTTTCAAATATTGGTTCAAGCATGTGAACCTAGGATGGGCTTGGTAGACCCACCTAGAGTTGAGATTAGAGTGGTAGCCTAATCTCAAGCTTAGCTTAGGAAACCTTTGGTTGAACTCCTAATTGCTTATTATGCCTCATGTCTAATTGTGTTTGTGTTGGCTATGTATAATGTGTTATGCATGTTGTTGAGGCTTGATATGATGTATTGATATATGCATGTGGTTTGGTTAATGAATCGTGCATGATAGTGATCATGGTGAGTACGTACTAAGCACAGAAGTTATGTTGAGTTGATGTTGTGAAAAGTTATGGAATTTGATTAATATTGGCACTAGTATGCTTGGGGTACAATGATCGATCATTAGGATGAGTGTGCACACGAGAGTCAAAGTCGCGCGTGGCCTTGGTGGCGTTAAGGCACCAAGGAGGAGTACGGTGATGTAATATTCCACCTAAAATGTTTATATATTAGTCGATGATGAGTGGAATCCCATCGACGGGGCGTGAGGATGAGTGGAGTCCCCTTCGCGAGAACCGGTGATGAGTGTAATCCCACCGCAGGTAATGATTATGTTGGAAATGCGTTCCAACATGTTATCCGCGTATTCGAGTCATAGCTAGGTGCCAATATGAGATTGTATGTATATACCAATATGAGTTTATATGTGCCTTTATGATTTGAGGTGTGTTGCCAATATGATATGAAGTGTGATTCCCATATGCCTTGAGATATGTTGTTAATAATACATTGATATATGTATCATTGTAAGTTAAGCTTATGAGTTGTTGAGCATGGCATAATGTTGATTATATGTTCATGCATCATGTTCATTTTGGCTCTCGTGGATCGGAAGTAAGATCATGCATTCCATCATGGTAGTTGCTCGTGCTTGGACCCTGCATTGTCGAAGGTTTGTTTTATAAGCACACCCTCACTAAGCATTTATGCTTACGCTCTTTTTTGTTCGACAATGCAGATCAGTAGCTTGTGGGTGGCAAGGGCGAGGAAAGGCCTCCAAGTGTTGCTTACGGTTAGCTCAAGTATGATCTTTAAATTGAAAGATTGTAATAGTAAAGCAATAGGATAGGTGTCGTTGTTTGAGCCTTTTGAAGTATGTTATGTTGTTGTGTAGGAGCATGTTAGGCTTGTTTTATATGTTTGTTAATTTGGCTTTTGGGATTAATGCCTTGCTTGTAAACCATGTTGGTTTTGCCTATCTTGTTTTATCTAAGAGTTGGCCTTGTTGAAGCTTATTGCCCTTGTGTGAATGCCTTGTATGGATGCCTCATCTTATGCCTTGTGCGAATTGAGTATGTTTTGCCATAGGATCTATGCCTCTAGAATATGTTTGTAAACGATGTGTGCTTCTTGGAGTCGTTTAGGGCTTTTGTGGTCGTTTGGAGACGTCAAATGTTGGCTTTGGAAATTTGCAGACAGCCAGTGTTTCGAAACGGGCTGGGTTGTTTCGGAACGAGTATGGCTTCAGGGACCCCGTATCGAAACTCGTTTTGATACAGTTTGGCCACTGTGAACCCCTGTTTCGATACAAGTTTCGGAACACTTTGGCTACTGGAAATCTGAGAAATTGCTGATATGTTGGGGTTTCGAAACGGGTCTAGGTGTTTCAGAACGGTCAATATCTCGTTGACCACGAGAAGTTGACCGTTGAGGGCGTTTCAGAACGGTTGACCTCCGTTCCGATACGGCCTTCTCGTGTGGACTTGGGGCTGTTGACCAAGTCAAGGTGTTTCGATACACCTTAATGGTGTTTCGAAACGGCCTGCTTAATAAGTTAAAATTGGGTCATTTACTTGCTGTTTTGAGTCCAGTTGCATGTCCTTCTCGAATCTTTCCGCTATCGTGATCACATAGGATATAAATGTGCCTCTAGAGAAGATTAAATTAAAAGAAATTTTTAGGGTTGCTAACCGAGGTGGAACCTTAACGAGTTTTGCTTCGGTTTTCCCCGTGTGGCCTACTCGGACCGGTCAAGCATCTGGACCGGGACGAGGGGGTTACAGAAACTTTCCCGGCCACCGCCATTTTCCTCTTTTTATCACAATTCTTTCCTTGTCAAAAAAGAAAATCAAAATCAAAACGATTTTTTTTGAAAAAGAAGACGATGTTCTTGTAATCTTACTCACATGCAATACATTGAACAAAACTTACCAAGAACCATCGGAAACAATCGAGAAAATCGCATACGTTGACTATGGTTGGTATTTGGTCCAATTATTTAAAGTGTTAACTACTGGAATAGTCACTTATGTTTCCCCCCAGTACAGAGTTAGTCACCGATTTTGAAAAACGACCAGTAAGGTCACTTACGATTTCGAGGCGTAAACATTTGGTCACTCAGACGTTTGTTACCGTTAAATATTGACGGCTTGCTGACCTAGCAGCAAAAAAATAAGGGTAAACTACTGCATTGGCCACTAAACTTTATCCCATGTACATTTCTGCTCTCCAATTTTAAAAAATAAATATTATGGTCACTACTGAAAAGGCTTCTTTATAATATCACCCTTGAATTTTTAAAAATTCATTTTTTAACCCTAAAACTTTACAATCAATTAGTAAAATAATATTCCTCACTCGCTCTTTGGCTCGCTCCTTACTTTTCTTTTGTAGCAAACTCTTCAACTTGTTGGACAGCAGCTGCAAAGCCCTCTCCTTTCAGTCGAGTACTACCAAAGCAGCTTGCTAGCTGTAGCTTCGTACCTTGCTTTAGCTCTAGCTTCCGCACTTCGCTCGGTTCCACCAAATAATGAAGGGAGCCATTTTCAGATCCTCCGAGTGCAAAGCTAGCGGCAGAGATTGTGGTTCCATACGCGGATTTAGATGCATCCCCATACACTACCTCGATCAGAATCAATTCCAACAAAGCTATAGCCCGTTGTAAGGTTCGTAGCCTTTATAACGAGCACCTGGTCTAGTGGCATATCTTTCAGTTACATATACTGCTCCAGATGCCAGTGGACTCGTCGATCAACCAGTGAAGGGAATAGAAGCATAGGTAGGTAGGAGGGATGAGAGAGCAAGCTGGCTGAGTATATCGTGGAGATGCCCGCTTTGTACATTTTCTGAGTCAGACCAACTCGGCTACCGAATTGTCTTCTTGGAATGTATTTTATTTATTAGGAAAGCGACTGTTCACTCAAAAAACGAGCTCAACAAAGTCACTTCTTGAACAGAAGCCCTTTAAGGCAGGCTAGATGGATCAACTAGGTGTCTTGCCTGGGGTGCTATATAAGTCCTACCATTTTCATGGAAATAAATAGTTGTAGACCAATACTATTCTATTAATAAGAAATATAGTTTCAACAATAGAAGATTACTCTCCCAGCTTCCCCCACCAGCGCTCACTCTGACCACCATGAGATTTCCTCTTCAGAGGCCTCCAAACCAAAGGAGAACGAAATTTTTGATAACAAGCATGGGTTCAATCGCTACATAGAGAGCTTACAAATGTAATGAATATACTTCCTCATTGAGTGAGGCATTCCATACTGAAAGTAACTTTCTTTGATGCCAGGGTTCAAGACTTCTACATACCGGATACCTGGGTCGAGGGTTTTAAAATGAATCGAATCCTATCAAATATTTATATTTCTCCTTTGAATTACTCATATATATCCTATGAATTTCATTTTGCATCGGAAACTATTCTAGGAGAAGTTCGAATCCGTTCCGTTCGGATATTGATCGGTCTTGGTTTGACATGGTTTACGCGTTACTGGTTCCCGAAAGAGTTAATATCTTCATTAGCTAAACCCTTTCTTACCCTGCCTTTGGACTCGTATTTTGTTTGTACACAATTAACGGAGGCCTTCCCGACATATGTTGCAACGTCTTCAATAGCATGCTCTTACTTCGTTTTTCCTTTAATAAGTTATCAAATTTGGTGCTTTTTGATCCCCAGTTGCTATGGAGAACAAAGGACGAAATACAATCGATTCCTCCATTTAAGTGGTTCTCGCTTCTCCTTGTTCCTGTTCCTAACTCCTCCCCGGGTAGTTCCCAATGTTTGGCACTTTCCATACTTCGTGGGTGCAACATCAACAAATTCGCTCATGATCAAGTTACAACCTAAGATCTATGACCATATTATGTTAACTGTTCGTATTTCGTTCATTCCATCGGTATGCTCCCAGGTACCTGTAATTGTGATCCGTTTGCCAGAACCAAGGGGTCTTTCTGTGGAAACCTTCACGAACAATCGTCGTTTTTTGATGGTTTTTTCGCTTTTCACAGCAGCTCTTTCCACACCTCCGGATATCTGGTGCCAAATCGTCGCCCGTTTCCTTATTTCTTTGATAATAGAGTTGGCTATCTTTGTGGCATCGATTGTACAAGTTCGTGAAGAGGGCTGGACGAGTGGAATGAGGGAGAGCGGCTCGATCGACAAAAAAGATTAGTAGCCCCCCTAGAACCTGGCAAAGTAACTATCAATTCATTCCCATAAAGATTATAACACACAGAGGACTCCTTACCTGAGGAGCGGGATGAGTGATACATCCGGTGAGCGCCGGTGAAGAACGCAAGCAAAGCTGAAGCTCGGGCATTGTTATATTCCATCAAGAGAAAGGAGGCAGACTGGTAAGAAGGCCGACCACATAGGGGGAGCGAACCGAAAAGCTCAGCTTTGCGGAGCGGACCAATCTTCCGCACCGCCCCCTTACTCTCTCTTTCTATAAAAAAAGCCTGCGGGAAGCGCGAAGAGCTAAGCCACTAATGTCGTGGCGAAGGTTATACCTCAGAAAGTAAGCGAAGCTAAGGTTTCGTATGGAAAGGCTGAGTGCTTAGGTTGTGCACGCGATGTGTGGCATTTCTTCCAGGAATTCAGTTGCTGTGAGAGGGCGAGGGGCCAGGAATGAAGTTTCAGGCCAACAATGGCCAGGGTCATCTCCTTTATGCGAAATTGATTCAAACCCGATCTCATCCACTTGAAAATGAAAAATAATATATATATATATATATATAAGGCACTGCATCAAGCAACTCTAGGTTGTATAGCCTTGTGGTGTAAGGCTGTGTAAATAACTGGACCTTACCACCGGGCTCAAAGGATCTCATTCTCCGTTATCGGATTGGCTCGTGCTGGAAATGGGTTCCTCCCTTTCATTTCCTTCCAGGTTCGCTTTGAACTTGGGGTGGATTAACCAACAATCGGCCATGGGGTCACGAGGATCTGATCCTCAAACAGGGCAATGATAGACAGGCATCGCTAATCTCTTCCTAGCCCTAGTATTCTTAAATCCTTTTTTCTAGGATCTCGTATGACCAATCCACGATTCCCAGCTTAAAGGAATGGCCTAGATCATCAGTACCTGGAAACCCTTCTATGGGCAATCCCTAGTGATTGGTGCCCCACCCATCATTCCCTATACCCTTATGGGTGGGTTGTAGAACAGAGAAAGCAGACCGGCATCTGTTATTCCTGGTCTTACCCTGTGAAGCAAAGGTTGACCTAGGGAAATTTCCCAAGATGAGAAATATGGATGCCCTGCTGGTCTTGAGTAATTCGAAACACGTATAAAGGAAGGTCCATCGCTTATTCTTTACCGGTTCTTGAGTTCTTCAATTAAAGAGGGAAAATGAACCAACAAAAACCCGTGGAATACCAGTAACCTACCTAGGATAAGTCAGATTGTGAGCAACGAGGGAATGAGTTAGGACTCTCGCTGTAACCACTACCACTACCTAATCTCAGTTCACATCCCGAGGGGAGTAAGAAATCACCTTAGTTTCACAGTTTCTCTCTTTCTCTTTTGAGGGAGCGGAGGTGAGAAGTGTTGGGAATTTCCAAAGGGATCAAGGAAGGTTATTGTACCCGCCAAAGGAAGTTGCGAATAGGCTAATTCCTTCTATCAACAATGCCTTGGAATGAAAAAGTTCTTGGTTGCACTCAGCCGTCTGAACCTTTCTTTGAATTCCGAGATGTTGACAGCAAGCCAAGCTACTCACTAAGACTGCCCAAGCTCTCCCACTCCTGCCTGGCTAGCTCCCTCAACTGCTCCCATGGATTGAACTGTTCGTCTCGTGCAGTATCCGGAAAAGACTAGTTACTATCCTACGCGTCTACCCGTGCTACAAATTCAATCAGTCCTAACTTGCATACCCCAACCACTAGCCCGCATCATCATCTATTCATTTGCATGCTAGCCGGAGGAGGACTATCCGAACTACACCTAGCCAAAAGAGTAAGCCATGCCATCTGCCCTTGTGCTATGAATAAGACAGTCTCCTAGCTCGCACCTTAGCGCTATCCTCTGTCATGCTGCCAACCGCCGGCCATGTCATCTGTGTATTGATTCGCTAACCCATATCTATCTATTGGTCAAACTAAAACCTGTATGTACCGGAAAGAGTAATCAAAGTATCCATGCCTACCGACAGCAACCTACTATTATCCGAGCCTGACCAAAGAAGGGGATGTATTGGAAGTCTGGACCGCTCTCCCCCTTCTACTGATTTGATTGCCGGAGGAACCTCTCATCCCCTGCTAGCGGCACTAACTATTTATACCTTGCCTTGCTTGGAACTATCCTGTCTCGCTCAACCCCCCGCTTTGATCATTACGATACCACTCTCGATGCTATCCCTCACATCACGGACTGTGATCAAACTGAACTATCTCGCTAGCCGTATGAAAAATAGGTGCCCAAAGTATACCTTTTTTTTTAAAAAATTTAGGTGCCCAAATTGCTCTTATTTAATAACTAAACTTTCAAATTGCTCCTATTTTTTCACTCTGAATTATTTTATTATTATTATTATTATTATAACATGACATGTCATTTTTTATTATTCTTAAATTAAAAATAATTTAAAAATAAAATAAAACTATTTTATTATTATTAAATTTAAAATATTAAAAAAATATTACTTCTTAAAATAATTTAGGTGTCTAAAGTATTTTTTGTAAAAATAGATGCTCAAAGTTTCCATAGTTACAATTTTAGGTATCCGGCTGTTAAAAATATTGTCAACCAATTGGTTTTTGACACGTGGCATTAATTTTAGTTTTTTAATAAAAAAATACTTAGATATTTCATTTTTTTATAAAATCTCAAAATTTTACAAGCTTCACAAAACAGTCCCTAAATCCCTAAAAATCCTCAAACTTCCGTCGTCGATTGTCACCGCTTTCGCCACCAATCTCCGTCGCCGACCACACCCACTTGGTCGTCGGACCAAGGCGACGTCGATTTTTTGTTCGACGTTCGGCTGCACGCCGTTGGGCATTTCTTGCGACGCCATGTTATGGGAAATAATCCAGTAACTATAAAAAATTGTAACTATCGAAACTTTGGGCACCTATTTTTACAAAAAATACTTTCGACACCTAAATTATTTTAAGAAGTAATAATTTTTAAAAATATTTTAAATTTAATAATAATAAAAATGGTTTTAAATTATTTTTAATTTAACAATAATAAAAAATGACATGTCATGTTATAATAATAATAATAATAATAATAATAATAATAAATAATAATAATAATAAAATAATACAGAGTGAAAAGAAAGCAAACAATGGACATCGATTTGGTTTCGTGCGAATGGGCTTGAAGGAAGATGCGGATCGTGTTATAGAGAGGTTAGACGGATTTCGACTATATGGTGAATGGATCAGCGTGAGATATGCGCAGCGAGAAGTAAGAACGAATTTCTAGAAGAAGAAAAACGACAATAATAAAGGGGGGAATTCGTCGGAAAAACAGCATGTAACACGAGTAAGGGAGGAGGGATCAAAGGTGCAAGTGGAAACAAAGGAAAGATCAATCGAAGGGGTGATCGATTCGGAAAAAATTGGTATCCTGAATACATGTGTTGTGGGATTTTGTCGAAAACCCTACAATCTTAGAGATTTGGCGTTGGAATTTAAAAAAGCAAAATTAGAAGGATTTTCGATTATGCGGGCAATGGGATCAATGGTGTTATTAATGTTTGAGGATGGGGAAACACGACGGAATTTGGTGGACGCGAAAGTATTGGATACTTGGTTGGAAAACGTAATGGAATGGATGCCGGCTTTGGGTATGCCCAATAGACGAGTATGGCTGTCGGCAAGTGGGATCCCGATTCATGCTTGGTCAGAGGATACATGTAGAAACATTGCAGAGTTATGGGGGACGTTCATTCAAATGAACGCGGAATCAGTGGCACCATCATCTTTTAAAAGATGCCGATTTTTAATCGAAACAACTTGGATTGAGAACATTGATGAAGTGATTAATTTAACAATAGGAGAAAATACATTCCGGATACGAATTGTGGAGATGGAGGAATCGGTGGGGGTGAAATGCGAATGTTGTTGTGGGATGAGGGAGGAAAGGGACGAGGCCGAAACAGTGGCAGAGGAGGGGAGGAAGATTCATCGGATGATGGAACTTCGGTGGGTACAACGACCCAATCAGTTGAAACCATAGTGCCTGAATCGGTCTCGACGGAGGTGATTCGGGAACAAGAGAAGGCGACAGCAACCAAGGAGGTAAGCTGGAAGGCGGATGAGGAAATTAGCTTTGTATCTAGGCCGGTGGACGATAGGATTAGGATGATTGAGCTGAATTATGGGCATGAAATATTGGATAAGGATAGGGGAACCAAGTCGGATAGACAATTGGAGGTGATTCAATTTGAGGAGGAGTCTAGATGGATAAGCGGGAATACAAGATTAGAAAGGCAACGGGTGGGTAAGGCAGAAGTCGTGCAAACAAACGGGGAAATAAAACGTGTGCGAAATTTATCGGAGATTATTATGAGTGATGGCTCTCAAATGATGAAGCAAGGAATTGAGCAGAAATCGTCGAAGAGAGGAAGGGGACGTCTGAGAAAACAACCAAATAGATCAACCGAGATAGCCAACGGATCTCTTTCAGATACGGATTTGAGAATCGGAAGAGGGCAATTCTAAAAGAGGCGCAGGAGACATTGAATTTAGGCAAATATGTGGGTGCGGAGGTAGTGGGTAATGAAGACGATGTTGTTATGGATATTGCGAGAATGATTGGTTCGAGGGAGGAGCAACAATAGCAGTTCGCGATGCGGATGTTGTCGTGGAACGTGAGGGGATTGGGAGGGGCATCGAAGAAGAGAGCGGTGCACAATCTAGTGCGACAACAACGATGTGAAATGCTGTTATTACAGGAGACAAAATTGGAAGAGGTTACTGGTAATTTAATTGGGCGTTTATGGTATTCGGATGATTATGAATTTGCGTTCTCGCCGTCATCGGGGCGATCTGGTGGAATTGTGGTAATTTGGGATGTGAAGAAATTCAAGGCGACAACAGTGGAATGGGGTGAACGGTTTGTGAAATTAATTGGTACATGGCTGTTGGAGGACTGGCAGTGTGGTATATTAAATGTATATGCGCCATGCGTAGTGAATGAACAAGGGGATTTGTGGCGTTTGTTAACTAGGGAGATGGCTGATTGTAGGGTATCGTGGTGTGTGTGTGGGGACTTCAACATGATTTTAGACCCAAGGGAGCATCGGGGGGGAGAAGTAATGACTCGAGGTATGACTTTATTTATGGATTTTATTGAGGCAAATGCTTTAATTGATATGCCAATGCACGTGAAATCTTTCACATGGTATGGACCGGGTACGAGATGTAGTCGGCTAGATCGATTTTTATTGGCATCACATTGGTTTGAACATTTTTCTGATTTGAGGATGTTGGCACTGCCGCGTGGGTTGTCGGACCACTGTCCGATTTTTTTGGTGAGTGACCTGCTGGATAGTGGGCCACGACCATTCCGTTTCGTGAACGCATGGCTGCAATCTAAAAAATCATTGGGGTTAATGGAGCAGGAATGGCATCGTATGGCAACATGTGACGAGGATTGGGGTGATAGTGGGTTACTCGGGAAATTGCATGGTCTAAAGAAGTTCCTTAAGCAATGGAATAAGAATTCTTTAGGGGATTTGGATACTCGAATTAAGGAAATCTCCAAACAATTAGAGGTAATCGATGGAAGGGTGGAGGAGGGTTTAGCGACAGGGGAGGATATAAATGAGCGTTGTCAATTAACAGCCGAGTTGTGGAAGCATTCGAAGTTTCGGGAATCAATTTGGCAACAAAAGTCGCGTATGACATGGTTGAAAGAAGGTGACCACAACACTGCGTTCTTTCATAAAGCAGCTAGGATATGGGCGGTGAGGAATGTGATTCGTGGGGTTGAGGACCATGGGAGATGGACAAAGGAGCCGGTTCAATTAAAACAGTATTTCTTTCGAGCGTTTCGGCAACATTTTGCTCGGATTCAAGTGGCTGGTACCTTTGATGCGGCAGTACATTTTAATTGCCTAAGTGAATTTGAGGCGGCAAGTTTGGAAGTGGAGTTTACGGAAGGGGAGATTAAGGAGGTGATTTGGATGAGTGATGGTGCGAAGGCGCCGGGACCGGACGGCTTCACGTTCGAATTTTATAGAAAAGGGTGGAATTTTGTCAAACATGACCTGCTCAAATTTATTCTTAATGTCCAGACATCAAGTAAGTTGCCGAGGGGTGTAAACTTTGCATTTGTGGTGCTAATTTCAAAGAAGAATGATCCAAGAGTGATAGGGGATTATCAACCCATATGCTTGCTCAATTCTCTATACAAATTTTTAGCTAAATGTATGGCGAAACGATTACAAAGTGTATTACCGAAGTTAATTAGCGATGTCCAATCGGCTTTTGTACATGGGCGACAAATACTAGATGGTATTTTGCTTGCAAATGAAGTCATACATTCGCTACAAATAAAACAGTTAGGCGAGGGGGGTTTAATATTCAAATTGGATTTTGCTAAAGCTTACGATTGCATCAAATGGGAGTGTCTTGAACTAGTAATGAAGCGGATGGGATTTGGGGAAGTGTGGTGTGCGTGGATTCGTGAATGTATCAGTACAGCGAGGCTGTCCGTGCTTGTAAATGGGTCGCTGACGAGGGAATTTGCGATGCAACGTGCGTTGAGGCAGGGGGATCCATTGTCGCCTCTGCTGTTCGTGATAGTGGCTGAAATGCTACACCAATTTTTGAGGAACGCCAAGGACCTGGACGTGATTCGGGGGGTGAAGGTGGCGAATGGATGTGAGGTATCACATTTGCAATTCGCCGACGATACAATATTGTTCTTTCCAGCAGAGGTATGTGTGGCTCAAAATTTGAAACGCATTCTGACTTGTTTTGAATATGCATCGGGGCTGGAAATTAATTATGCCAAATCGAAATTATATGGGGTAGGTGTGAACGAGAATAGCTTGAGGAATGTTGCTAATATTTTGGGTTGTGAATGTGCTGAATTGCCAATAAATTATTTAGGGATGCCTTTGGGTGTTAATCCGAGGAGTTTACAGATGTGGGAACCTTTAATTCAACGATTCAGGAAATGTCTCACGGGCTGGAAACGTGATGCACTATCATTGGCGGGTAGATTATTGCTGCTTAATTCAGTGTTGTCAGCATTGCCGCTGTATTACATGGGGCTGTTTTTAGTGCCGCGAAGTGTTATTACAAAGATAGATAGAATTAGACGCAGATTTCTGTGGGGCGGTTCGGATACAAAATTAAAGATGAGCTGGGTGAATTGGTCTATTGCGTGTAGGCCTATGCGTTTTTGGGGGGTTGGGCGTGGTGGATTTACGCGCGCGGAACTTAGCACTCTTAGCTAAATGGAGATGGGGGTATGCTATGTCTGAGGATTCTTTGTGGCGACAAATAATTGAGGCGAAATATGGGTGTGATGTAGCAAGCTGGAAGCCAAATTCAGTAGGTGTTAGGCGTATGTCAAAGATATGGAAACAAATTATTGAAATTCAAGACGAGGTGGAAGTGGGGCGTTTTATAGGGACATCGCAATTCCGGTGGTAGCTAGGGAAAGGGGATCGAATTTTATTTTGGCAAGATGTGTGGTGTGCCGAGGAGACATTGGAAAGCGTGTTTTCGCGGTTATTTCGATTGGCGAGGGATAAAAGAGCATTGGTGCGAGATTATGCATTAGCAGGAAGTTTCGATCATGATGAATGGGCTTCTTTTTTTGGGAGAAGCTTGAGGTCGTTTGAAGTGGTACAAGTATCTGATTTGAGGAAATATGTGAGAGGATACAAGATTGGTTATGAGTTTGTGGACCGGTTGATTTGGAAGCTGTCTCATACCGGGGAATTTTCAGTTGCTTTTTTGTATAGATTAATGCTTTCGTTTGGCCTTGAGGCGAGGGCGGAGCTAGAAGCGATATGGAAGCTACCTATACCGCCAAAGATACAATATTTCATGTGGTTTGTTAAGATGGATCGGCTGCCAACTATGGTGATGCTGCAGTCGCGTGGTGTGCCGTTAGAGGAGGATGCGATGAAGTGTTGTTGGTGTCGGGCAGCAGTGGAAAATTTAGATCACATTCTGTTTCGGTGTCCGAGTGCATGGGCTGTGTGGCAGCATTTTTTCGATGGTGGAGGGTAGTATTTGTGCAACCACGTGACTTGGGGGAATTAATTGAGCAGTGTTTTGCTAGCATTTTCAAAGGTTGTTTTCAGGATTGGTGGTTGTCGTCTTGCGCGGCAGTGGCATGGTCCTTATGGTTGGCAAGGAATGCATGCATCTTTAATGGTAAAAGGATGGATATGGGGACAATTGTTTTCTTGGTGAAGCTACGCTCGCTATTTTGGGCGAGATTGGATTTTCCACCGGGGGCAATAATGGAGTCGACATGGTGGGACAGCCCATGGAATTGTGAAATTCGGCCACAGGTAGTAATGAGTCGATTACATGTGAGATGGGAATTGCCGGTAGAGGGGAAGGTGAAATTCAATGTGGATGGAGCTGCGAGGGGGAAACCGGGTAAGGCTGGTTGTGGTGGTGTTTTGCGTAATGCAGCGGGACATGTTTTGGCATTATTCTCTGGGTCGATTGGTATAGTGGACTCGAATGAGGCGGAGGTACAAGCAATTTGCTTTGCCTTGGAATTGATGGTTAGCTCGGAGAGGGTGTTTCCTCCGCTAGTGGTGGAGTCGGATTCGACAACGGTGATTGCTTGGGTACTTCACAATGAAGCGAGGCCGTAGAAGTATGGGCGTTGGTTGAGGCGTATTGATGAAGCGTGTGTTGTACTAGGAGATGTGTGCTTTCACCATGTGTATCGGGAGGCAAATAAGTTTGTTGATGTGTTGGCGAAGAGTGGCGTTTATCGCACGAGCTGGTTTCAACGGGTGGGATGATTGTATTTGGGGGTTATTATGTTTTCTAAACTCATGGTTTATAACAAGTTCGTTGTAACTTAATATTTGGATTAAATTTTTGCCACCCTCAATCATTGCTTACAAATTGATAAACAAAAAAAAAAACCCATTTTTATAGTTTTCCCAATTGTCCATGCTCAATGAATTGATATAATCTATATTTAATTGATAAAAAAAGTAAAAATGGCAATTTAACATGTTTTTCTGATGTTCCATGCTCAATGCATCAGCAAATACAAACGCAGAAAAGATAAGATCGTTTAAATAAATAATGTGACCGAGTAATAACACCTGCTAGGCTGCTACTCCATGGGGGAGAGAGAGTTGTATATAAAGCAACCCAACTTAAGCTACGAATCACAGTACTTGTACAAAGTACAAACAACAACAAAATCTAATAGCAAAAACTCAAAGTGATGGCTATCTCCACCATTGCATCTCGCTGGAGGGAACTGAGTGGCGACAAAAACTGGGAGGGTCTCCTCCAGCACCCTCTGGATCCCGATTTCCGACGCTATGTCATTCACTACGGCGAAAGAACTATGGCCGTCGGAGACCTCTTCAACAACAACAACCAATCCAGTGGCTACCTCCACAGTGTGTACCCAGAAGACCAGTTTTTCTCGGGGGCTGCTCTTCAAAACAACAACATTTTCAAGTACGTGGTCACCCACTTCATAGATATTGCCAACAATGCCGATCAGTCGGCATGGATCGGGTATGTGGCGGTGACTACGGATGATGGAAAAGTTGGTGTTGGAAGGAGGGATATTTTGGTTGCTTGGAGAGGAACGGCAACCGATGCCGAGTGGTTAAGTAATATCAACTTCAGTCAAACCTCGCCTTCCGAACTGTTTGGTACTGATAACAACGCTAAAGTTCACTCCGGCTTCCTTTCTCTTTACACCGGAACCAACTCCAAAACCCCTATGAGTGCTCGACAGCAGGTAAATAATAGTATCGATTTGCACTTCTTCAGCTGTATATTATATGTTTTAAGAAATTACAATCAATCTTTCTTTCTCTAGGTTTTAAAAGCAGTACGGGAACTGGTGGACAAGTACAAAGGCGAGGAGATAAGTATAACTGTAGCCGGCTATAGTTTAGGGGCAGCCTTGGCCACGCTGAACGCAATGGACATCGTCGCCAATGGTTATAACAAGCCCACCGGCAGTTCAACTTCAACACCGTCTGCCGGTTGCATGGTGACGGCGTTTGCGTACGCGAGTCCACGTGTTGGGAACGATGGTTTGAAGCAACTGTTCAATACATTCCAAGACCGTCTTCATCTGCTGCGGGTCACAAATGCTAACGATCTTGTTCCTTCGCTTCCGTTTGGAATATTCATATGGCCTTACACCCATTTGGGACAAGAGCTGCAAATCAATAGCAGTAAGTCGGGGTACTTGAAGTCGGAGGTGAAACAGCCTCCGCCGTCGGAAGTTTCAGACACTGAACGAGGTGGTACTATAGACTTCTCGGCTCATAATTTGGATCTTCATCTGCATGCAATTGCTTTGGACCAAACTGGATTCGGTTTGGAAGTTGATCATGATATTGCACTTGTAAACAAACATTTAGATGGCCTGAAAGACGAGTTCAAGATACCTCCAAGATGGTGGGACAAAGAGAATCGCATCAATATGGTTCAAATGGACAACGGCCACTGGAAGTTTGTTCAGAGTGCTTAATTATATATATACACGCACGTCTTGGCTTGGCTTAGGAACAACATTATAATACTAATAATTAAAGAATAAGATGTTTCTCAAAGCCAAATCTCGAAAGGGCTTTGTCTTGTCTGTTTGAGAGCTCTATATATCTCAACTATTCCTACGATGTAATAGGGTTTGTCTTGCCTTAATGAATAAATCCTCTGTGGGTTGTATAATATCCTTTTATTGCTTGTGTAATGTAGTGTAATAATGAATAAATACTATATATTTATTTCACGGTGTTTCTTTTATGAGGGTCGGTGCTTAAATTTCTTTAAAGCATCTACAGCTTAGCCCTTGCATGTTAGTTTGATTCATGCTAAGTGTTTCGAGCGTAAGGATGTTTGGATGATTAAAATAATATATTTATTGTTGTTATACGTTTTTTAAATAGTGTTAAACAGCTCTAAATTACCCTTATAAGCTTTACTAATAAACTAGGGTTGTAATACATACGTTTAATCAGGGGCGGAGCCAGGATCGAATATTAGCAGGGGCCAAAATTTTGAATTTAAAAAATTAAGGGCTTATTACATATTTGAACTCAAAATTTACGGGGCAAGACCTAATTTATCTAAAATTTAAATTTACATGGACCTAAATTGTTATTGGACCCCAAAAAATTGAGGATGCATTGCCCATCCTTCTTTAGTTCAACCAACAAGTGTAAATGAAACATCTTTGGTTACAAAGATAAACCGAGGATAACCGTCATTTTTTCCTTCCATGAAATATTGAATAATGGAAAATCTTGAGGGGAACCGTCATGGGCGGCGACAGGAGACCCGTCATAAGCAGAAGCTCGCAAGAACCAACAGAAAACACATGCTCGACAAGAGACACAGGAAAAGTTGAAGGGGCAAGTGACACAGAGGAACCAGGAAGTATCTTTGTTTGTCGAAAACATACCAAGACCGACACAATGGAAAGGACTGTGGCACATGTTTGCGAGACACGAGGATGTGACGGGAGCCTTCATTGCAAGAAAATTGAGCAGGGGAGGGAAGTGTTTTGGTTTTGTCAGGTATGGTAGTAAGGTGGATGTGCTGAGGACAATGGAGAGGCTGAACGAGTTCTCAGTTTATGAATATAGATTAACGGTCAAGATGGAAATCCAAAAGAGGAAAAGAACGGGCAGGGTGCAGATGCAGAAGAAACATACTGAATGTACAAACGTGAAACATACAAAACCATTAAAGAAAGTTAGGGGTGAAATGGCAGAAAATCATTGGGCATGTGATAGATGAGAAAATCATTGTTCTAATATCCACAAATCACGCAAGCTGAAAATATCCCGAACTGAAAGCATACTGAACCGAAAGCAACTCGAACTGATAGTAACTGAACCGAAAATCAACCGGAACCGAAAGCAACTGAATTGAAAATAACTCAAATTTAATTTGCAAAATCTGATCTAAACCGAACATCAACATGATTTTGACAAGATAATTGAGCCGAAATGAACGGGTAAGTTTATTTATTTATTTTAAGCAGTATGATAAATAGTAAATACGCATATTTTATTTTTTTATTATATTACTGATTAGCAACCATCTTTAGTAAAAGTTTAATGACTTAATATATCTTTTTTCCTTTAAAAGAAAATCTTAATATTTGATTCGATAATTTTTTGTTTAAAAAATATTTGATATGCAGGATTGTAAAATAAAGTTACTCTATTTGTTGTCACGCCAACTTTGATATATTTTTATATAATTTTGCTTTTTACTTTTAATTGTTTATTTGGTTTAGTCTTTTATTTAATTTGTGATATTAATTAAATATTCAAGTCAATTTTTTTTGAACAGCATGTATGATTTTATTAGCCAAGAAATCATACAAAATCACATTACACATCGGCCTCATTAAAAACCTCTCTAATCCTAAATAGAGGAAAAGAGTACCGATGTGCATGTGCCAAGGTACACTTTACTTGCTATACAACCATACCCATTCACGCCTCACAATACCACTCTTGGCCAAAGAATCCGCCAACCCATTTGCTTCTCGATAGATATGGTTGAAGCACACGCAAGGCAACCCCGAATCAAGTCAAAAATTTAAATATCCAATTAAATCTCAAACAATTAAAATATACCTAAATTGATTTTAATCTATAAATAAATATGATAAATTATATTTTATTAAATAATTTACAAATAGTCTAATTTTAATTTATAATCTAGCTTTGATTTTATCCCGTAAATATAATATTTATTGATAATAATTCAGGATTTGGTACATTTAAAATTGGCTTTATGTATAAATTTTTGTTCTCATTGATATCCTATTCATGTATATTTATTTGTCATGTAAAATACGTAACGTTAGTGCTCATAATCTCGATACTCTATTTGGGAGTGTCGTCCCAATCATTTGGGCGTCATCTTCTTTGATATCGTGGACTGGGTACGGCTGTATATCTTGTATGATCATACATTCAGAATTTATTAATTGAATTGGGCCAAAATTTTAAAATCTTCTAATAAATGCAATACGACCCGTTAGGTACCAATTTGGGCGGCGTGGGGGGTGCTAAACCTTCCCAATCCGTAACCGACTCTCGAATCCTTTTAAATCTCTGGTTTTGTTTTCTCGGTGTTCGGTCTACCTTTTTTTAAAATGATCGGTGACGACTCTCAGTATTTTATTCAAAACACTAGCGTTTTAAAAGAAATTCCCTAAGGCTAATTTTTCTTATAAAAATTGGGAAAAGACCATATACTCGGATTTTTTAGTCGCTACATACCTAAATTGATTTTAATCTATAAATAAATATGATAAATTATATTTTATTAAATAATTTTCAAATAGTCTAATTTTAATTTCGTAAAATCAAATTTTTTCCGTCTTAGAAATTATGCAAAATTTTATTTTAAAAACTAAAACACAATCAATTGAAACTCTATAATCAACACAACACAAAATTAAAGTTTGAAACTTTATCAAGCCTTATAGGTTGAGTTTCAGATAGATTATCATCTCTTAATGATGGATTGATGGTTTAATTCTAAACATTGAACAATCAAGAGTTGAAATTGAGCCTAAATGATAAGATTGACAAAAAATATATATATACTTTTTACGTGAATATATCAATAATTCTATATATACTCAATTGAATACATACTCAACTCAACTCGAACTGACGTAAAGATCCGAAGATTGACTAAAATCGAAAAATTGGCCTATCTGATATTGACCCGAACAGAAAATCGATCCGATTTTGACCCGACCCGAAATATCAATTGACCCGACATTGACGCGAACCGAAAACCAATCAATCTGATACTGACCCGACCTGAAAAATCGATCGGTCCAATATTGACTCAACTCAAAACTCAACCGATCCGATGTTGATCCAACCTGATACCCGACCTGACCTGAAATTGCATAGTCTCGTTCTAAATTCGAATCAAACATGATCCGACCCAAGTTTTACCAAAAATCAAACCGAACTGAATTGACCCGAACCCGAACCGAACGACTTGAATGCCACCTCTAATCAAAAACATATCTTAGTTCTCATTTCTTATCCGAGGTCGAATAACTAAAAATCCATCCCTTCTGTCCTGTTACCTTACCTGATCGAAAACATATAAATATTACTTATATTTTTTATTTTCGGTGTCCTATTTATGCTCTTACATTAAATAATTAGATTTAGAGTTTATAGTTAGGAAAATTCTACAACGTGCGACGAACACCGTTGAACACCACTAATGCTGAACATTGCTGAATACCATTAAATTAATTAATAAAGATTAAAAAATTCAATGATTCAACATACAATAATAATTATTTAAAATAAAATTTCAGCCTTACCATGGTGTTTTGGGTTGGTTCCGACTAAGTTTCTAAACTCTGAAACAATTCTAACTCGGTCCTAAACTCAGCTCGCCGATATTACTTTCACTCGTGGTACAAATATAGTCATTCTCCTTCTGGCGGGTTAAACTCTTCACTATTTTGAAGAATTCATCTTCCTTGTTTGACTCGGTCGAGCTTTGGGCACCCCGAGCTCCAACAGTGTCTGTATGACATCTGACCTCGGCAAAAGTCACTAAAATCTTAACATCATAATAAACATATTAAGAAAACAATTCAATCACAATCATTTGACTGGAAAAAAATTGATGTTTCATTTTATTCTTTATGAGTAGTAATCCAAAGAAACTTTCTCGGCCACCGCCATTTTCCTCTTTTTATCACAATTCTTTCCTTGTCAAAAAAGAAAATCAAAATCAAAACGAAATTTTTTGAAAAAGAAGACGATTTTCCTATAATTTTACTCACATGCAATACATTGAACAGAACTTCCCAAGAACCATCAGAAACAATCGAGAAAATCGCATACGTTGACTATGGTTGGTATTTGGTCCAATTATTTAAAGTGTTAACTACTGGAATAGTCACTTATGTTTCCCCCAGTACAGAGTTAGTCACCGATTTTGAAAAACGTTCGGGAATGTCTTAGTACGACAAGGCTGTCCGTGCTTGTAAATGGGTCGCCGACGAGGTAATTTGAGATGCAACGTGGGTTGAGGCAGGGGGATCCATTGTCGCCGCTGCTGTTCGTGATAGTGGCTGAAATGCTACACCAATTTTTGCGTAACGCCAAGGATTTGGAAGTTATTCGGGGGGTGAAGTTGGCAAATGGATATGAAGTATCGCATTTGCAATTTGCAGACGATACAGTTTTGTTTCTTCCGGCTGAGGTAAGTGTGGCTCAAAATTTGAAACGCATTCTTACTTGTTTCGAATATGCATCGGGGCTGGAAATTAATTATGCCAAGTCGAAATTGTATGGGGTAGGTGTGACGGAGGATAGTTTACGGAATGTTGCAAATATTTTGGGATGTGCTTGTGCTGAATTGCCTATAATTTATTTAGGAATGCCTTACGGGTTGGAAACGCGATGCATTATCTATTGCGGGGAGATTGCTACAGCTTAATTCTTTGTTATCAGCTTTGCCGTTGTATTATATGGGGCTGTTTTTGGTGCCGCGAAGTGTTATCAATAAGATCGATAGAATTCGACACCGTTTTTTGTGGGGTGGTTCGGATACGAAAGTAAAGATGAGTCGTGTGAACTGGTCCATTGCGTGTAGGCCTAGGCGTTTTGGGGGCTGGGCGTGGTGGATTTACGTCAGAGGAATCTCGCACTCTTAGCTAAATGGCGATGGAGGTATGCTATGTCTGAGGATTCTTTGTGGCGACAAATAATTGAGGCGAAGTATGGGTGTGATGTGGTAAGCTGGAGGCCTAATTCAGTAGGGGTTAGGCGTATGTCAAAGGTGTGGAAACAAATTATTGAAATTCAAGAGGAGGTTGAAGTGGGGCGTTTTATTGGGACGTCACAGTTCCGATGGCAGCTAGGGAAGGGTGATCGTATTTTGTTTTGGCAAGATGTTTGGTGTGCCGAGGAGACCCTAGAAAAAATGTTTCCGCGGTTATTTAGATTGGCGAGGGATAAAAGAGCATTGGTGCGGGATTATGCACGAGGGGGAAGTTTCGATCATGATGATTGGGGTTCTTTTTTTAGAAGGAATTTGAGATCATTTGAAGTGATTCAAGCTTCCGAATTGAGGCATTGTGTGGGAGGATTAGTGATTGGCAGTGAGTTTGTGGATCGCTTGATTTGGAAGCCGTCGCATACCGGGGATTTTTCGGTTGCGCGGCTGTATAAATTAATGACTTCGTTTGGTCTTGAGGCGAGGGCGGAACTTGAGGCGATATGGAAGCTTTCTATACTGCCAAAGATACAGTATTTTTTGTGGTTTGTGAGGATGGATCGGCTGCCTACTATGGTGATGTTGCAGTCGCGTGGCATGCCGATTGGGGAGGATGCGATGACATGCTGTTGGTGTCGGGTAGCAGTGGAAAATTTGGAACACATTTTGTTCCGGTGTTCGATTGCGTGGGCTGTGTGGCAGCAGTTTTTTCGTTGGTGGAAGGTTGAATTTGTGCAGCCGCGTGACTTGGGGGCTTTGACTGAGCAGTGTTTTGCTAATATATTTGATGGGTGCTTCCGAGATTGGTGGTTATCGTCATGCGCGGCAGTGGCATGGTCCTTATGGTTAGCACGAAATGCATGTCTATTTAATGGTAAAAGGATGGATTTGGGGTCGATTGTCTTCTTGGTGAAGTTACGCTCACTGTTTTGGGTGAGAATGGATCTTCCGCCGGGGGCAATTATGGAGTCGACATGGTGGGACAGCCCATGGAATTGTGAAATTTGAGCACGGGTAGAAAAGTGTCGGGTACATGTGAGATGGGAATTGCCGCTAGAGGGGATGGTGAAATTTAATGTGGATGGTGTTGTTAGGGGGAAGCCGAGTAAGGCGGGTTGTGGTGGTGTTTTGAGGAATGCAGCGGGAGAAGTTTTGGCTTTATTTTCCGGGCCGATTGGTATAGTGGACTCGAATGAGGCGGAGGTGCAAGCAATCTGTTTCGCCTGAATTTATGGTTAATTCAGAGAGGGTGTTTCCTCCATTAGTGGTGGAGTCGGATTCGATGACGGCGATTGCGTGGGTGCTTCACAGTGACACAAGGCCGTGGAAGTATGTGGCTTGGTTGAGGCGTATTGATGAGGCGTGTGCTGCTCTTGGAGATGTGTGCTTTCACCATGTGTATCGAGAGGCAAATAATTCGCGGATGTATTGGCGAAGAGTGGTGTCGATCGTACGAGTTGGTTTCAACGGGTGGGTTGATTGTAATTGGGGGTTAGTGCTTTTTCGTGTTGGTGCCTTGTTTTTGACATTACCCAAGTACTCTTTTCCTCTATAGGTTTAGAGAGGTTTTTAACGAGGCTTGGGGAATGTTGGCTATGTATGAACTTTTCTTTAATAAATCATACATGTTGCCGAGCAAAAAAAAATATTGACGGCTTGATGACCTAGCAGCGAAAAAATAAGGGTAAACTACTTTATTGGCCACTAAACTTTAACCAATGTACATGTCTGCTCTGCAATTTTAAAAAATAAATATTATGGTCATTACTGAAAAGGCTTCTTTATAATATCACCCTTGAATTTTTAAAAATTCATTTTTCAACCCTAAAACTTTACAATCAATTAGTACAATAATATTATAAAGGCTTAAATGAAAAATAGGTGCCCAAAGTATACCTTTTTAAATTTTAGGTGCCCAAATTGCTCCTATTTAATAATTAAACTTTCAAATTACTCCAATTTATTCACTCTGGATTATTTTATTATTATTATTATTATTATTATTATTATTATTATTATTATTATTATTATTATTATTTTATTATTATTATTATTATTATTACATGACATGTCATTTTTTTATTATTGTTAAATTAAATATAATTTAAAACCATTTTTATTATTATTAAATTTAAAATATTTTTAAAAATTATTACTTCTTAAAATAATTTAGGTGTCTAAAGTATTTTTTGTAAAAATAGGTGCCCAAAGTTTCGATAGTTACAATTTTCGATAGTTACTGGATTATTTCCCCTAACATGACGTCGCAGGAAACGCCCAACGGCGTGCAGCCGAACGTCGAACACCAAATCGACATCGCCTTGGTCCGACGACCAAGTGGGTGTGGTCGGCGACGGAGATTGGTGGCGGAAGCGGTGACAATCGACGACGGAAGTTTGGGAATTTTTAAGGATTTAGGGACTGTTTTGTGAAACTTGTAAAATTTTTATAAAAAATTGAAATATCTATGTCATTCACTACGGTGAAAGAACTATGGCCGTCAGAGACCTCTTCAACAACGACAACCAATCCAGTGGCTACCTCCACAGTCTGTACCCAAAAGACCAGTTTTTCTCGGGGGCTGCTCTTCAAAACATCAACATTTTCAAGTATGTGGTCACCCACTTCATAGATATTGCCAACAATGCCGATCAGTCGGCATGGATCGGGTATGTGGCGGTGACTACGGATGATGGAAAAGTTGGTGTTGGAAGGAGGGATATTTTGGTTGCTTGGAGAGGAACGGCAACCGATGCCGAGTGGTTAAGTAATATCAACTTCACTCAAACCTCGCCTTCCGAACTGTTTGGTACTGATAACAACGCTAAAGTTCACTCCGGCTTCCTTTCTCTTTACACCGGTACCATCGTTTAAATTTTCGTTGCGAATTCAATTACAAGTTTACCGAATCCAATTATTGAATTTGTTTCCTTTCATTTTTGCGTGAATTGCATGTTTTGTTTGGTAATTCTCTGTGTGTATGAAAATGTATTGATTTAATTCCACTTTCTGGCGATGATAGAAATGTATTTCCCTATGAAAAGACTTTGTTGGGTAAATCAAGGCTGGAGTCTCGAAAAAGGGTTTTTCTCTTCAAAACCCAAGGTTTTGATGTTATTTTGATAAAAAGAAAATGTTATTTTAATATATTTTCATCAAATGTTGTTTGGTCCTATGTAGGGTGGTTTATAATTTGATCATGTAACTTATATGGTTATGCTTAGTTCAATTTGATCCATGATTACTTTTATACATTTTGATCAGACATTAAATGATTTTTATTATTATATATTTTTATTCTATTGATAGAAGTCGATGCTTTAACCGTGTTTTGAGTTTTACATGTATTCAAATGAGTTGGTAAGAGACATGGCGTAAAAAAGATTATGAGAAGATGCCTTGGTTCATTTGCTACGTCATCATTGTCTTTGAGACGAAATTCAATATCGATAAACTCTATTTTTATTTTTATCCTTTAAAATACAATTTTAAAGTGTGATAAATCATGATGATTTTAAATTTATAAGAATATTATTATAAAGTCTATATTTGCTCGAAAGCAATATTTCTTCTTCGTCGAAAAACTCGACCATAGACTTCTCCCAATTTCAAGTTACGAAAATTCGTCTTGATCCAAAAAGTTTTATGGGAGGCATTCCCTGAAGTGAATGCAAAGCATGATGTTTATTCCATGCGATTATCAATGATGGGGCATCCCCTGAAGTGAATGCAAGCATGATGTATATTCCATGCGATTATCAATGATGGGGCATTCCCTGAAGTGAATGCAAGCATGATGTTTATTCCATGCAATTATTGGAACTGTTTCATTCTCTGAAGTGAATGCAAACATGGTAAATCATTATTCAATTAGAGACATAATTTCGATATAATCCAAGTATAATTGGCTGGACATCCCGTTCTGCGAGGCTACTGGTCTCAAATGAGGTTTTTAAAGGACCTTGTGGACAGGTTTAACAATGCCGCGTACGAGGATTAAATCTTTGTTCTCTGTGATAAGAATATGTGAAAAAGGTTTTAAAGGCCCACTGCCCCTACTTCATTCCCTGAAGTGAATGTGAGATTATATTATGGAAGGAATAAAAACCACATTAGAAGTTGTGGTCGTGGTTGAGGCTATGAATATAGATAAGAAAAATATGGTCATTTTAAGAATACTTCTACCCACCGGTAGTGAGGTTATAAGGATGACAAGAGTGATAAAGATCATTCTATTGAAGTAAAACTCTTCTTATTACCAATGCGATGTTATAAACCATTGGTCTCGTACGTGTTGTACGTTGAAAAATCAAAAATCATTGAATGATAAAGGAAAGAAAATAGAAGCAAATTTTGTTTGTGAAACATGACGAAGATGATATTGGTCCAACTCTTTTGGACGTTGTTGATTTTCTTATAACCCTCGAAAGGAATAAATCATCTTCTAATTATTCTCATAACTTTGAAGAGAATTATTTATTTATTTTACTTTACGTTTATTTATTTTGCACACATTAATTATTTACGTTTTATATTTATATTTATATATTATGATATTTATTTATTTTGTTTAACATGATTACTTGTCAAATACAATCTATGGTGACGATTTATGCTCAACATAAGCATAAGATATATTTTCCCATTTAAATGCAAGGGAATAATGTGAGTACTATATCTCAAAGTACTGAAAATATTGATGCTCTAGAAGAGCAATAAATTCTTGAGAGAAAACACATTATGAAAAGTGCAGAATTGCGAATATTGCAACAATTACCGCTAGTGGTAATAATATCGTCACCACTATAAGTGGAAATTTTAAGAGAGCAATATGAGTTTGCAAAATATCCCTTTGGGAATTATAGATAACATATGTTATCAATTGGCATTTGAAATAAGCCAATATGGATATAAGTTTTGGTAGCCAAAAAGTCAGTTGAAAGCTCTAGAAGAGCTATATATTGCTACCAAAAGATAATTTCAATTGAAAGCTCCTAAAGAGCTAAATATATTCCTATTTAAAGGAACAATTTTGATGGTCGTACTAGACATGTACGAGTGAGATTGAATTACATGTTATGGTAAACAAGGAGTTTACAAATTCAGAGATATATACACACATATATATAGTTGGCATGATCGGTTAGACCATCCTGATCAATAATGGTGCAGAAATTATTGAGATTTACATGCACATGTATTAAAAGAACCTGTAGTTCTTGTGGTGCTTATTCTCAAAGAAATGGATTAAATTCCACTTATTAAAGAACGTGAAGTTCTTGTGTTGCTTAAAGGAATTGATTAAATTCCACTTACTAAAAGAACCTGAAGTTCTTGTGTTGTTTGTTCTCAAAGGATATAGATGACCCCACTTACCAAAAGAATTAGAACTTAAAGTTCTTGTACTGAAGTTGAGACTGTATGTCTTGCATATCTGAACGAAATATGGGCCCAT
Source organism: Hibiscus tridactylites (assembly GCA_958450335.1). NCBI lineage: Eukaryota > Viridiplantae > Streptophyta > Magnoliopsida > Malvales > Malvaceae > Hibiscus > Hibiscus tridactylites. Next base: position 64,363,982 of record OY288275.1, read on the forward strand.
ATATCCACAAATGAGGAAAGTTTTATATGATTTTAGTAGATGCATCTACATTGTTTTATCGACTTACAACCAGAAGTTTGTGAGATTGATTCTAAAAAGATTCAGATTATGCAATTAGACTATTCGTTTGGCAAAAGCTTGTGGGTTTATATTTAGGCTATATCGGTTGTTACAAAGCCTATTGATTATGAAAAATACGGTTTAACAAATTTTTAATTGAATGCATCTTATTTAATAGCTAAACTGTGAGAACAAAATATTTATTATTTATATGGTATTTCCATATAGCAACACTTATACGCATCAAGCCAACGAGTTATAATAAACTCCCCATTATGATTTGACTTTTGGTCAGAAGTCATATTTCTCATTTTTGAATGTGCGATATATAGTTGAATTGCTCCACCATAGCGCACAAAATGGGCAAGTAAAAAAGGTTGAGAATATATATTGAGTACGAGTCTTCTTTTATGTTTAAATTCTAAACATTAATTGGAGAATCATTTATTAGATGATTTTCTCAAAATCAGGGGGAGAGAATAATCAGCTGGATAAAGAAGGAAATGAATTATCATTATCTAGATCCTCGAATATGAACTAAAAGTTCATAAGATAATTCATGTTATTTCATGTCAACTGCTAGACATATTTACTGACCCAATGAGAGTAATTAAGTCTCACATACCAGCTGAAATGCTCTAAGTTTAAATTACATGTTAGAGCAAGTGGATGTAAATCATGCTTGAAGCATGATAGTTGAAATGGTTCCAATGATCAAAATTCTCGTAAATGAAAAGTATTATGAGATGGTCATATATTGGAGGTGGGTGCTCCTAAAGAGACCCAAGACATAACTAATAATAAAACTCTTGAAGAGTTTCATGTACCTGAAATAAACATTGAAATCTTGAATAGATCTCAATGAGTTATGCACTACGAGAATGGAACCATAAAATTGGAAAGTTGTCGACAACGATTTTACAAACGATTTTACGTAAAATACTTCTATAGAAGTAAAGAAAGAAATCGAGGATATTGTATAAAATCTATCCAGAAGTATAGATATTAAATTGGTCTATGTTGAAAGACGTTTTGAACTTCTAAAATAGAAGTATTTGGACCAGCAGTCCAAACACCTAAAGGTGTAATGCAAGTGAGGCACAAGTTAGTAGTCGTAAATACGACTTGAACTATGATTTATGAAAAGTTTTAATTACTTCATGGTGGATGCAATTACTTTGGCAGTTATAAAAACAAATTTGCATGCGTCTAATTATTTGTGGATCCATATTTATCCTTGAAGGATTTAAAATGCTAGAAGCATTTGGAAATTTCCGAAGAAATTTATTTAGACATGTCTCATGAATATTTTGGCGCATTTGGTATAATCGCCTTAGTGAATACTAATTGAGGAAATACTATAAGAATGATAATATTTCCTTATGTATTTTATAAAGGAGTTTGGATCAAGATCCATTATGATAATTTTAGAACTCTTAAAGAGCTTCAAATTGGAAATTCGTGAAGTACTTTCAATACAAGTACTTGAATCTTAACATCAAGTTTATCTCGACCTGAGGATTGAGCATTTTTATATATTTCTTTTTGTCTATGAATGGACATAAGCTGAAAGAATCTTAAAGAAGATTCATTATGAATAGAGCATATATATTGAGTATCCCAATAGTTATAAGATTGTTGGATGTGAATAAAGATAATTATATCTTTTCTTGGTCTTGAAGCACTATATATTAGTTGGTCAAGAAATATTTATGAATATACAAAGATCATTACATTTAGATCTTCAAACATTCGTTGATGCCTCCTCAAATGACGTAGAAATAATTGTTATGCACGAGGCAAGCCAAAAAATGTGTTTGGCTAAGACCATTGACCCAACATATCCAAAAGATATGTGGATTTACTTTTACAAGATATGATAAAAGCTATCTTGTGTGAAGATAATGTAAGATGTATATCTCAGTTTGAAAGTGGATACATCATGGAACATATTACTCCAAAGTTTCATCCCTCACGATCTTTAGAAAAATAATATTCAAGATTAAATTATGAAGATTCAAAGATCTTCTGTGATGTTTGCATGAGGGGGAGTAAATACGCGTTGCACTATTTTCCCCTTAACCAAGGTTTTGTCCCAATGGGTTTTCCTGGTACGGTTTTTAATGAGGCAACATGTTATGCGTATCAAAGATGTGTGTACTCTTTTTCCTTCACTAAAGAATTTTTTTCCCACTGGGTTTTTATCTTAGTAAGGTTTTAACGAGGCACATTATCTTCATAGACATCCAAGTGGGAGTGTTATGAATATTTATCTATGTGGATGTCTATCATGATTAGAACTTTATCAAATGAGTTTGATTTATTTATTATTAGGAATATTATCTCTATGAATTAGAGTTTAATGTATTATGTACTTCTTATGCCTATAAATAGATGATTCATTGAAGGCATTATATACAAGTCTATATTTGAGAATAATATAAATCTCTCTCTTTCTCTCATCTCTTTGTTCTTCCATTCTTGTTCTTTGTTCTTATTATTGTTATTTGTTATTTTATTCACAACAAATTTTGCTTTTTTTACTTTTAATTGTTTAATTGGTTTAGTCTTTTATTTAATTTGTGATATTAATTCAAGTTAGGTCTTATAAGAAAGGTTAGAGGTTTGAATTCTGATCTTGAAAATAAAACACAAGTCTAAAACTCTCGTCAAATTAAGAGATTATTATTAGTTGAGATTTATTTCCCACTTATTGCACAAGGAGATAAGATGAGCGAAAGGAAGGTGTGGACGGTTTTCGTTGGCAATCTCTCAACATCGATTCACTGGAAAGGGGTTTGGCAGGTTTTTGATCGCCATGGGATAGTGGTGGACGTGTTTGTTCCCCAGAAAATCGATAGAAACGGCCGCAGATTTGGGTTCGTGCGGATGAACAGCCGCGAAGACGCCGAACGGGTGATCGAAAGATTGAATGATAAATGGATCTATGGTTCGTGGATTACGGTGTGTAGAGCGAGATACGGAGAGAGAAACTCTTTTTGGAAACGAAAACGATCCAAAGTCGATACGGATCAGTCGACTATGGCAGGGAAATTGGGTTCGAAGCCACCGGGGACACAGCGATCAGAAGAGGAGGTTAATGATAGCAAGGTTTTGAATTTCATAGTGAAGGGATCAGTGGATAGTGATAAGATGGAGATCTTGCAAAATTGCGCAGTATGATGGTGCAAGAAGCCGTGGAGCATCAAAGAATTGGCAGCGAATTTACACATACCGGAGGTGGAGGGACTCTCGATTTTGCGCATAGCCGGGGCTACAATTCTGCTCATGTTCAAGGATTCGAGTACACGCGACAGGGTGTTGCAATTGGAGTCAGTTAAAGGTTGCTTTACACGGCTTGAACTTTGGTCCCCTGCAACAGTATTGGAATCACGGAGGGTCTGGATTTCGATACAAGGGCTGCCGATCCATGCTTGGTCACAACAATCGTTCGAGAACATCGCGAGTCTCTGGGGCAGTTTGATTCGCGTGGCAGACTCCACCACCTCGCCTAAATCGTTCGAGTGTGGTTGGATTTTAATCGAGACGCGGACAATGAAAAATATAGAGGCCACGCTAAAGATGGAGGTGGAGGGCGAATCATTCCCTATCCAAGTCCGAGAATGCACACTTGGACCTTGGTTGGAGTGCGAGTGCACTTTGCTACACTCTGAGGATGAAGACGATGCGTCTTCGACGCAGGGATCGGAAGGATTGGACGAGGGACATCATTGTAATAACAATCATATTGAGGCTATGTCACAGGAGGTATCAATCGGAAACCAGGTTCAATTGGCCGAGTCACGGTAGTGGCGTACAAATTCGCTCTGGATCATAGGATGGCGACCAGCCATGTGGAGGAGACTGGTTCGAAGGATCATTCGATTTCGACACAACTACATGAAGATGGGGATACGACTGCTCTGGTGGAGGAACAGGTCTCTGGCGAGGTGGCCGGCCTGGCGGTGGAGCAAGTTTCCGGGAGGTCCACAGGTGAGGGTGGGAAGAGTCATGGTTCTACAAAACTGGCTGAGGTATTTCAATCCAAGTCAAATTCTGTGGATTTGAATGCAACAATTTTGGAATTGGTTAAACCTATCTCAAAGTCGATAGATTTGGTGGATAAAGTGGACTCAAAAGTTGAGAAAAAATGGGCTATATCTGGCGGTAATACAGGTGCTTCAGACAATGGCAATATCATTCGGATTAATGAAAAAAAAAACAAAATCCATCAACGTTCTTTCAGAAGTGGTTTCGACAGTAAAATCTGGTAGGGGCAGACCGCGCAAGTCATTAAATCAACAGCCAGTCTCGACGCAAGTAGCAAACGCGTCTCTTTCGAATTCAGATTTATAGAATCGGCAACGTTTGATCGCTAAAGAAATAGAGGCGACAGTGGCCTTAGGCAACATTGTGGGCGTGCGAACGGTGGGATGTGAAGCGGACATTATAAAAGATATTCAACAGGTTTTTACTGGGGACAGGCGATAGAATTTGCAATGCGTATCGTGTCTTGGAACGTTCGGGGGTTGGGATCGAATTTGAAACGTAGGGCAGTGGGTGATGTACTAAAGAAGCAACGGGTGGATATGGCAATGGTACAGGAGTCGAAATTAGAGGAGGTATCATCTCTAATGCTTACGTGTATGTGGGCATCGGATGGGTTTGATTTTGTTTTTTCACCGTCGATAGGTGCCTCAGGGGGCTTGATCACGGTTTGGGAAACGTCACGATTCAATGTCGCTACTCTAGAGGTGGATCGCAACTTTATATTCATCAGAGGTAGATGGCGTGCGGAAGAATTAAATTGTTGCATGCTGAATATATATGCTCCTTGCGATACGGAGGCACAGAAACAATTGTGGCAACGGTTAGGGGAGATTATTCTGGGTATCAATGAACCTTGGTGTATCGCAGGGGATTTCAATTCCATACGTTGGCTATCGGAACGTGCAGGGTGTAGTTCGGTGGTGACAGGTATGAAAGAATTTTCTGATTTTATTGAACATGTTGGGCTTGTTGATTTGCCGTTGATAGGGAAGCAATTCACATGGTTTGGGAGGGGTTTTAGGCGTAGTCGAACTGATAGATTTTTTATATCTTCTGCTTGGGTGGATGCTTTTAATAATATTGGTCAGCATGCTTTGCCGAGGGGGGTGTCGAACCACACACCTCTATTATTGGCGTGTGATGAACAGGATTGGGGGCCTCGCCCTTTTCGCTTCATAAATTGTTGGTTGGAGGATAACAAAAATGTTCTTGAACTGTCTAATGAATGGAGTAGATTGTCGGATCAGGGGGTTGGAAATGTTAACATTATGGTCAAGCTCCGAACCATGAAGAGCTTCTTGCGCAATTGGAACCGGGTGGTATTTGGTGATGTGGAACAAGAAATAAAGTCGATCCAAACTAAGTTGGATGGTGTAGATGCGGCGAGTTCGAATGTTGAGCAGTGTGAATCGGAAGCTGCTTTGATTGAGTGGAAAAGGGAGTGGCTACAACGTTTGTGGCAGGCTATTAGGCGTAAGGAATCGCTTTGGCGACAGAAATCAAGGGCGAGTTGGTTGCGGTTAGGCGATCACAACACAACATTCTTCCACCGTGCGGCAAAGCTTAGAGCTGTGCGGAATATGATTTCAGGGCTGTTGATAAATGGTCGGTGGGAAACGAATGTTCATCGCCTTCGGAAACATATAGTGACAGCTTTCGCCATGCATTTTAAGGCAGCAAAACGTCGTTGCACTTGGACTATAGTAGATGAGTTCGGCAGGGTTGATAGGAACATCAATGAAGCCTTAGTGGCACCTTTTTGTCGTGAGGAAGTGTGGGAGGTTATACGTGGCTGTGATGGCTCAAAAGCGCCAGGACCAGATGGGTTTAGCATGGCTTTCTTTAAAGTATGTTGGAACACAATGAGCGAGGATGTGTTAAGGTTCCTAGGTGAGTTCCACGCAACCGGCAGGTTACCACCGGGTGTAAACTGTACATTCCTAGTATTGATTCCAAAGATCGATTCACCTAAGGTACTCAGCGACTACCGTCCGATAAGCCTTGTTAACTCAGTTTATAAAATCCTCGCGAAATTGCTAGCTACAAGGTTGCAAAGAGTGCTAGGGTCGCTGATCAGTGAGCATCAGTCGGCATTTATTCGTGGCCGACAGATAGTGGATGGCATTCTACTTGCAAACGAGATAATTCACTCATTGCGGAAGAGCTCGAGGGGTGGATTGGTGCTTATGCTAGACTTCGCTAAAGCCTATGATTGCGTGAGATGGGATTTTCTGGATCATATGCTGGTTTGTATGGGCTTTTGTGAGGTATGGCGTCAATGGATTATGGAATGTGTTTCAACGGTTCGAATGTCTGTGCTGTTAAATGGGTGTGCTACGACTGAGTTTACAATGGGGCGTGGTTTACGAAAGGGCTGTCCACTGTCGCCATTGTTGTTTGTTATCGTAGTGGAGGCGCTCCACAGTCTATTGGTTCAGGCTGAGACGACAGGTTTAATTAAGGGCGTTTGTGTTGCACCGGGGGTATCTATATCGCATCTGCAATTCGCAGATGATACCATTTTGTTTTTTGAGGCTTCTCCTGGCTGTGCTGACTCTATCAGACGTATTCTCAATTGCTTCCAAGTATGTTCAGGCTTGCAAATAAATTTCAGCAAGTCGTCATTATATGCTATTGGGGTTGAAGAGGAGTTCACCGATTTGTGTGCTAAGGCGTTGGGATGTAGACGCGGTTTTTTCCCTTTCACTTATTTGGGGATGTCGTTAGGCTCTAATCCGCGAAGTTTGGCGGTTTGGGAACCGGTTATTGCAAATGTTCGTCGGAAATTAGCAGGTTGGAAGCGTAATTCGATGTCATTTGCGGCACGAGTTACTTTGGTTAACGTTGTCCTCTCTTCTTTGCCGATTTATTACATGGGCGTGTTCCGCATTCCCAAAGGAGTTATCGCAGCAATTGATAAGATTCGCCGTGCTTTTCTTTGGGGTGGCGTAAATTTACATAGAAAAATGAGCAGAGTTAGCTGGAAGTTGGTGTGTAGACCACGACATTTGGGTGGTCTGGGAATAGCGGATTTACAGGTGCGCAACACGGCTATGTTATCTAAATGGTCGTGGCGATATGCCACGGATGCATCGTCGCTTTGGAGGGCCATTATAGTGGCTAAACATGGGGATGATGCTCAATGGTGGCGTTTTAACTCCTCCCGTCAGCGTGCGATGTCGGTGGTGTGGAAACAGATTGTGCAAACTGCTTGTTCGGCTGAAGTGCAGCGGAGTTTCCATGAGAAGTTGTTATGGCAAGTGGGGGAGGGCAGTCGAGTTCTTTTTTGGTTTGATTCATGGTGTGCAAGCAAGCCTTTAAAAGATATATTTCCACGGCTATTCTCTTGTGTTATCAATAAATTAGCACTGGTTGTGGATTATTCCGTACAGGGGGGTTTTCATCACTCACGATGGGCAGAGTTTTTCCGTCGTCCGCTTCGCGCTTTTGAGGTGGGGCTGTTGCGAGATTTGCGGGCAGTGATAGGCGACATTCATATACATAGTGGTGTACGCGACAAGCTGATTTGGACTCCGGATAGTAGAGGTATGTTCACGGTTAAAGCTGTTTCTCAGATTTTGATGTTAGATGAAGCAGGGGAGAGCGAGTTTGGGGCATGTTTCACGTGGAAAGTTTTGGTTCCACCGAAAGTACAGGCTTTCCTGTGGTTTGTTTGGTTGCGTCGCCTGCCGACGTTTAATTTTTTGAGCCGTAGGGGTGTTGTTTTTGAAGGGCAAAGCACGTTATGCTTTTAGTGTAGGGAATGTGAGGAAGATGCTGATCATCTATTGTACTCTTGCCCTGTGGTTCAACGTATATGGGATTGGTTTCACTGCTGGTGGAGAGTTTGTTTACTGCTGCCGCAAACTTTGTCTGATTTCTTTTTACCCGACTTCCATTGCTCGATTTCGGGTACGCGTCGCTGCATGTGGGTGTCATGCGTAGCAGCGATGTTATGGTCGATTTGGTTAGCACGGAATGAGATGGTTTTTAACAAGAAATTCCTACCGGTCGAGGAGGTGTGTTTCTTGATTAAATTGCGCTCGTTTTATTGGATGCGTACTTTAAGGAATGATCTTTGCATTGGCGAGGCGATGTGGTGGGAATGTCCGAGTCTTTACTCTGAGCCATCACATTCGTGATCAGTACGGCTTGGTATTTGTTGGGAACCACCATCGAAGGGGATCTTGAAGTTTTCGGTGGATGGTTCTGCACGTGGTAAGCCGGGTCCTGCAGGCTTTGGGGGCGTGTTACGCGATGAGCATGGTAGTATCTTGGCGTTATTTTCTGGCCCTCTTGGTTGTATTGACTCAAACGAGGCTGAACTGCGAGCGATTGCTTTTGCGTTATCGTACTTTCGGAAGTCAGCATGGGCAGCACTTTCTTTGGTAGTGGAGTCGGATTCCATGGTTGCTATTAGTTGGGTGTTACATATGGACAAACGGCCATGGCGTTTTGGGGAGGTATTTCGTGAGATTGATAGTTGCTGCTCTACTCTACATCCGGTATGTTTTTCTCATATTTTCCGTGAGGCGAATGGCTTAGCAGACGCGTTGGCAAAGGAGTGGGTAACGCGGATTTCATTATTTTGTGCTTGTTAGTGTTAGCGTTTGGTTTTGTTTCCGATTGTTGGTTCGTTGGACTTTTGTTTTACCACATACGGTTCGTACTCTTTTCCTCCATTAGGCTTTAGGGAGGTTTTTAACGAGGCGACCGTTTTGGTGTTTTGGTTGTATATTGTTTCTTAATATACGACATCATTGAGCAAAAAAAAATTAAATATTCAAGTAAAAAATTTAAATATTCAATTAAATCTCAAACAATTAAAATATACCTAAATTGATTTTAATCTATAAATAAATATGATAAATTATATTTTATTAAATAATTTTCAAATAGTCTAATTTTAATTTATAATCTAGCTTTGATTTTATTCCGTAAATATAATATTTATTGATAATATTTCAGGGTTTGCTACATTTAAAATTGGCTTTATATATAAAATTTTGTTCTCATTGATATCCTATTCATGTATATTTATTTGTCATGTAAAATACGTAACGTTAGTGCTCATAATCCCGATACTCTATTTGGGAGTGTCATCCCAATCATTTGGGCGTCATCTTCTTTTATATCGTGGACTGGGTACGATTGTATATCTCGTATGATCATAGATTCAGAATTTATTAATTGAATTGGGCCAAAATTTTAAAATCTTCTAATAAATGCAATACGACCTGTTAGGTACCAATTTGGGCGGCGTGGGGGTGCTAAACCTTCCCCATCCGTAACCGACTCCCGAATCCTTTTAAATCTCTGGTTTTGTTTTCTCGGTGTCCGGTCAACCTTTTTTTAAAATGATCGGTGGCGACTCTCAGTATTTTATTCAAAACACTAGCATTTTAAAAGAAATTCCCTAAGGCTAATTTTTCTTATAAAAATTGGGAAAAGACCATATACTCGGATTTTTTTAGTCGCTACATACCTAAATTGGTTTTAATCTATAAATAAATATGATAAATTATATTTTATTAAATAATTTTCAAATAGTCTAATTTTAATTTCGTAAAATCAAGTTTTTTCCGTCTTAGAAATTATGCAAAATTTTATTTTAAAAACTAAAAAACAATCAATTGAAACTCTATAATCAACACAATACAAAATTAAAGTTTGAAACTTTATCAAGCCTTTTAGGTTGAGTTTGAGATAGATTATCATCTCTTAATGATGGATTGATGGTTTAATTCTAAACATTGAACAATCAAGAGTTGAAATTGAGCCTAAATGATAAGATTCACAAAAAAATATATACTTTTTACGTGAATATATCAATAATTCTATATATACTCAATTGAATACATACTCAACTCAACTAGAACTGACCTAAAGATCTGAAGATTGACTAAAATCGAAAAATTGGTATATCTGATATTGACCCGAACCGAAAATCGATCTGATTTTGACCCGACCCAAAATATCAATTGACCCGACATTGACGCAAACCGAAAACCAATCAATCTGATACTGACCCGACCTGAAAAATCAACCGGTCCAATATTGACTCAACCCAAAACTCAACTGATCCGATGTTGATCCAACCTGATACCCGACCTTACCTGAAATTGCATAGACCCGTTCTAAATTTGAATCAAACATGATCCGACCATAGATTTACCAAAAATCAAACCGAACTGAATTGACCCAAACTCGAACCGAACGACTTGAATGCCACCTCTAATCAAAATCATATCTTAGTTTTCATTTCTTATCCGAGGTCGAATAACTAAAAATCCATCCCTCTTTTCATGTTACCTTACCTGATCGAAAACATATAAATATTACTTATATTTTTTTTTATTTTTGGTGTCCTATTTATGCTCTTACATTAAATAATTAGACTTACAGTTTATAGTTAGGAAAATTCTACAACGTGCGACAAACACCGTTGAACACCATTAACGCTGAACATTGCTGAATACCATTAAATTAATTAATAAAGATTAAAAATTTCAATGACTGAACATACAATTATTAATTATTTAAAATAAAATTCCAATTAAAGTAAAATAAAATTTCAGCCTTACCATGGTGTTCTGGGTTGGTTCCGACTAAGTTTCTAAACTCTGAAACAATTCTAACTCGATCCTAAACTCAGCTCGCCGATATTACTTTCACTCGTGGTACAGATATAGTCATTCTCCTTCTGGCGGGTTAAACTCTTCATTATTTTGAAGAATTCGTCTTCCTTGTTTGACTCGATCGAGCTTTGGGCACCCCAAGCTCCAACAGTGTCTGTATGACATCTGACCTCGGCAAAACTCACTAAAATCTTAACATAGATAAAAGGGAACAAAAGTCAAGCAGAAATCATAATAAACATATTAAGAAAACAATTCAATCACAATCATTTGACTAGAAAAAAAATTGATTTTTCATTTGATTCTTTATAAGTAGTAATCCAAAGAAACTGTAACACCCGGGTTTGGGGGTCGGGTGAAAATAATATTAAAATAATGTTTCGGGTTTCAGTCTTAAAATTTAAAATAATAAAATATTATTTTGGGCTTCATATATTCGAAGCAAACATTTATGTTGAATTAAAATTGTTTTGGGAATCAAATCCCATGGATTTTTGAATAAATGAGATTGTCATCTCATTAATGGCAAAGTTGTAATATTGGGAGATTTTTGAAATAGCCAAATAAAATAAAAGATAAACAAAACCCCATTTCATTATCTTCTTCCCCCTTTATTTTCTTTAAACGTGAAATACTCCCCCTCCTCCCATTTTGCTTTCCATCAAATCTTGCCTTCATTTTTGGAGCTCTTACAAAGGTAACAACAAATTCTTTTTGTCCTCAACTTCCTCTTTCTTCCCATACCTTTAGTTTTCATTGAAATTCATTATTTAAAGTTTTGTGTTTTTGGGTTTTGAAAGAGAAAGATGCAAACTTTACCATCCATTGCTTGAGCTTTTGATTCTTTGTTGATAGATAAGTTAATATTAACCCAAGAGGTCCAACATACTAGATTTTTACATTGTTTTAAATGGATTTTCGGATTCGGGTTTTGAAGGGTTCTTGGAAGGGTTTTAGGGTTAGTTGTGGGTGTGTTTGATGTTGGAAATTGGGGGTTGATGGTTATACTATGGTTGGGTAGTGTTTTGAACATGTTTAAGAGTGCTTTGGATGGCTACATTGCTGAATTTTGATGGGTCTTTGTGGAAGTACGAAAATGGGAATTTGGAGTATGAACTTGGCTTTGAATTGTGAGAATTGTAGTGGATTTGTGTGTTGGTGTTAAACTTTGGGTTTGTGTCTGATATTGAGGTTAATATATTGTTTTTGAATGGTTAGAAGCAAGAGAAATCAATGGGGAAGCTTCGGGCTCGAATCCGGAAACTTGGATGCTTGGTAGGCTAGTCGGCTTGTGCTAATGGAGTGGTCGGTGAGTGGTTACTATTTTTAAATGGCTTTCAAATATTGGTTCAAGCATGTGAACCTAGGATGGGCTTGGTAGACCCACCTAGAGTTAAGATTATAGTGGTAGCCTAATCTCAAGCTTAGCCTAGGAAACCTTTGGTTGAACTCCTAATTGCTTATTATGCCTCATGTCTAATTGTGTTTGTGTTTGTTATGTATAATGTGTTATGCATGTTGTTGAGGCTTGATATGATGCGTTGATATATGCATGTGGTTTGGTTTATGAATCGTGCATGATAGTGATCATGGTGAGTACGTGCTAAGCACGAAAGTTATGTTGAGTTGATGTTGTGAAAAGTTATGGAATTTGATTAATATTGGCACTAGTATGCTTGGGTACAATGATCGATCATTAGGATAAGTGTGCACACGAGAGTCAAAGTCGCGCGTGGCCTTAGCGGCGTTAAGGCACCAAGGAGGAGTACGGTGATGTAATATTCCACCAGAAATGTTTATATATTAGTCGGTGATGAGTGGAATCCCATCGACGGGGCGTGAGGATTAGTGGAATCCCCTCCGCGAGAACCGATGATGAGTGTAATCCCACCGCAAGTAATGGTTATGTTGGAAATGCGTTCCAACATGTTATCCGCGTATTCGAGTCATAGCTAGGTGCCAATATGAGATTGTATGTATATACCAATATGAGTTTATATGTGCCTTTATGATTTGAGATGTGTTGCCAAAATGATATGAAGTGTGATTCCCATATGCCTTGAGATATGTTGTTAATAATACATTGATATATGTATCATTGTAAGTTGAGCTTATGAGTTGTTGAGCATGGCATAATGTTGATTATATGTTCATGCATCATGTTCATTTTGGCTCTCGTGGATCAGAAGTAAGATCACGCATTCCATCATGGTAGTTGCTCGTGCTTGGACCCTGCATTGTCGAAGGTTTATTTTATGAGCACACCCTCACTAAGCTTTTATGCTTACGCTTCTTTTTGTTCGACAATGCAGATCAGTAGCTTGTGGGTGGCAAGGGCGAGGGAAGGACTCCAAGTGTTGCTTACGGTTAGCTCAAGTATGATCTTTAAATTGAAAGATTGTAATAGTAAAGCAATGGGATAGGTGTCGTTGTTTGAGCCTTTTGAAGTATGTTATGTTGTTGTGTAGGAGCATGTTAGACTCCTTTTATATGTTTGTTAATTTGGCTTTTGGGATGAATGCCTTGCTTGTAAACCATGTTGGTTTTCCCTATCTTGTTTTATCTAAGTGTTGGCCTTGTTGAAGCTTATTGCCCTTGTGTGAATGCCTTGTATGGTTGCCTTATCTTATGCCTTGTGTGAATTGAGTATGTTTTGCCATAGGATCCATGCCTCTAGAATATGTTTGTAAACGATGTGTGCTTCTTGGAGTCGTTTAGGGCTTTTGTGGTCGTTTGGAGACGTCAAATGTTGGCTTTGGAAATTTGTAGACAGCCAGTGTTTCGAAACGGGCTGTGCTGTTTTGGAACGGGTATGGCTTCAGGGACCCCGTATCGGAACTCGTTTCGATACGGTTTGGCCACTGTGAATCTCTGTTTTGAAACAAGTTTCGGAACACTTTGGCTACTGGAAATCTGAGAAATTGCCAATATGTTGGGGGTTTCGAAACGGGTCTAGGTGTTTCTGAACGGTCAATATCTCGATGACCACGAGAAGTTGACCATTGAGGGCGTTTCGGAATGGTTGACCTCCGTTCCGATACGGCCTTCTCGTGTGGACTTGGGGCTGTTGACCATGTCAAGGTGTTTTGATACACCTTAATAGTGTTTCGAAACGGCCTGCTTAATAAGTGAAAATTGGGTCGTTTACTTGCTGTTTGAGTCCAGTTGCATGTCTTTCTCGAATCTTTCCGTTGTCGTGATCACATAGGATATAAATGTGCCTCTAGAGAAGATTAAATTAAAAGAAATTTTTAGGGTTGCTAACCGAGGTGGAACCTTAACGGGTTTTGCTTCGGTTTTCCCCGTGTGGCCCACTCGGACCGGTCAAACGTCCAGACCGGGACGAGGGGGTTACATTTGTTGGTATCAGAGCCTAAGGTTTCCGAGACCTTGGGCAGGTAAGTGAGGTAAGTTTAATTCTTGTATTGAAATTGCACGGTGGTTGCTTGCCATGTAAGCACGTTGCTTGTTATTCGAGTATGCTTGATGTATGTTTGTATGATCGTGTGTATATGTTGCTTGAAGCATGTTGAGTAGAGTCCCATTGCTACTATTACATCGAAAAAGGATTTTAAGTAAGGGAACATACTTGAGCACTTGGAAGCCTTGCCTTGCTAACCCAACCTTGTATGTTTTATTGTTGTTGTTGTTGATCTATCGCTTTTTAGTAAGTTTAAGGCCAAGGGGTGGGTCGTGAATCGGTAAGTAGAAGTTGCGGTCTCTAAAAATGTGGATGATGTTGAGGGAGTCCATCGCTATAGTTAGGGAAGTATGGTTGTACCGGAGTTGACGTACAATTTGTTTGTCTGAACCCGTGTGTATGTGGGTTGGCTCCAGTTGATAAGGGACGATGTGATCGATTCGGGTAGTACTTGGTAAAAAGAAGTGAAAATATGTGAGTGAGGTTCAGAGTGGTATCGATGTTATAGTAGATAAGCCCTTGGTACAGTTTTGAGTTTGTCCCTTCTGGTTGATTCTGAATCCGTACTTTTGTATATTGTTAGCAAGCATGAAAAGTTTGAATGTGCCAATGAAGTGTTATAGGTAGGTATGAGTATCTTAGTTCTTTAGGCGAGATCAAGGTAAGGGTCTCGTGTGAGTAATCCAAAAATTCAGAAACGTTAGTTGGTGATCGTTGGGGGTTCGACCTATGGTTCTAATACAAGACAGTCGGTCAGTATCCGTGAGTGGGAATCGATTTGTGTAATTGGGCCAGTGTGCGTCTGAGTTGTCTTCCGGCAAGAATGAGGGATGAAGTCACTTCCGATATAGTCAAACCGAGAAGGAAGTCTTGAGATTTGACTTCAGATTGTTGGTAGTGAGATGTTTTGAGTCGTCAGGACCGATGTTATAGAACAAGTTCAAGCATGATTGTCTGTGTGTGATCAGAACTGCATTTTGAAGTTTCGAGATGCTCTAAGAACGGTTGGAAGAGTTAGGTTATGTTGAAGGGTCAGCCTGAAAACAAGAGAACCGAAGACTATCAGCTGTGTACATGTGAAGTTGCAATTTCCGCGGATTCGTCCTTTTGTGTGAGCATGCAAAGGAATTTGATGTACGTGTTGAGATTTCAGACGTAGGAACGTATGTGGCTAGTCCTTTTTGTGAGATAGTGGTGGTCAGAAAGATGTACGGAAGATGTTTGTTGATGGTTCAGAATTACGTGTTTTTAGTAAATGTGAAGTGCTTGTCTTTTATTACGGTGTCGATGTACCTTTTGACACGGTTTGGCTTGTAGAACATAGAGTCAGGGTATACTTGAAACAAAGAGAGAGTTGCCTTGAAGTACAAGATTACTGTGAGACTGTAGTAGTAGGTGAGGATGTGAACTTCTTATTGAATGTTGATCCAGCTTTAGAGGTCAAAGATTGATTGAGTTTGGTTGACGGGCTTGCCTAGCAAATGTGATGGATTTGATTTTTGAGTGAAGATTAGACCGCATAATGTTAGAATAGTTTGTGTTTTCTTTTCCTAATAGTGTTTGGAAGAATTACCCGGTTTGACTTCTGATATGGAAGAAGAGTTTATTATTGATACCGTCTCCGAGTTTACTCTTGTTTTGATTGCTCTGTATCCTATGGTTTCCGAAAGAATTGAGAGAGTTGAAGAATCAACTTCGAGATTTGTTAGACCTTAGATTCATTAGGCCTAGTGCATCATCTTAGAGTTCGACAGTGTAATTTGTGAAGAAGAAAGAGTGACAGTACGAGAATGTGTTTAGATTTCAGGCAGTCGAAACAATTGACAGTGAATAATTAGTATCCATTTCCGAGCATCAGTAGTTTGTTGATCAGTTGGGGTGTGCCCCAGTCTTTTTGAAGATTAATTTGAGATCCGATTACTACCAGTTGAAAGTGAGAGAGGTTGATGTACCGAAGACAGCTCTTGGGGGCAAGATATGTTCACCTTGAGTTCCAAGTTATGTCGTTTTGTTTTACCAGTGTGTTAGTCACTTTTATAGAGATGTTGAGCAGAATATTTCCTGAGTTCTTTGATCAGTTTGTAGTAGTTCTCATATATGATACATGGGTATATTCACGTGCCGAGGAAGATCATGACAAGCTTTGGAATTAGTGTTGTAGATCCTATTAGAGAATCAGTGGTATGCCAAGTTGAGCAAACGTGAACTCCGAGTCAAGAAAGATGTCCTCCTAAGACATGTAGATTAGCCGAGTGTATTAGGGTAAATCCCAAGTAGACAGAAGAAGATGTAAGTTGGAAGAAATTGAAGACTGTGACAGATATCTATAGTTACTAGGTCTAGCATTGTTACGATTGGAGGTTTGTAAATAGTCTTTCGAAGATAGTTGCTCCATTGACAGATTGCTACCGAAGAATGTTCAGTTGTGTGGTCAGATGCGAGACGTTGAGCCCTTGAGAATCTGAAAGAAACTTTGATGAAAGCTTCGACCTTGATCCAGCCAATACCAGAGAAAGAATTTGTGAACCATAGTGATGCGTTACATGTAGGGTTAGGTTGTGTGCTTATGCAAGACAGAAGATTTGTGGCTTGATCATCGAGATATTTGAAAGACCTTGAAAAGAATTATCTAACACAAGACATAGAGTTAACTGCAGTTGTATTTGCTTCGAAGACCTCGAGACAAAGCATGTATAGTAAGAAAGGCATAGTATAGGTACACTTATCATCAGAACTTGAAAAATTAGACGACTTAAGAAGGGTTGAAACTTGAACAACATGAGTTGTTAGAACTGCTTGAAGACTGTAATCCCAAGATTGAGTACCATCCGAAGAGAGTGGGCATAGTAATCGATGTTCTAAGTTATATTTGTTGTTGGATTAGTAGTTGGGTTGCGAGATGTATTTGCCGAATTCAGTTTACCGAATGATAGTATTCTTGTGGCCGAGTTTCATGTTAAACCTACATTGAGTCGGAATGCTTGAAGGGAAACAGTTGCAAGACAGGTTCTTGGCACCTCACGTGCAAGACATAGTGGAAGGAAGACCTTAAGCATACAGTTTCAGAGATGATAGAGTTCTGCATTTTAGAGACAGAATTGTTGTACCAAATGACATAGTGTTTTGAGACGTATTGTGTTGGCCGAAGCATATGGCAGTTCATTTGTATTGCATCTGAGTAGTATGAAGACGTATTGTGGGTTGAAGATGAGTACTTCTGGATTGAGTTGATGAATAATGTGGTTCAGTATGAGAGTAAGTGTGTAAATTGCCAGCGTGTCAAGATCGAGCATCAATTTTCATCTAGTTTGTTACATCCATGGAAGGTTCTTAATGGAAGTGAGTAATAGAGATTCGAGATTTCAACTAGATTATTTTTGAAGACGTCTGCATAGTGTTTGGTTACCTGTTGAAGTCAGATGGTCAGTTAGAGAAGGTTATGGGTCAAGTATTCAAGCAGTACTGTATGAGATTGTGAATCGGGCTAGTTTTGTTGTTTAATTGTTGCGGTTACCACCGGAGTTAGAAAGGGGTTTGTGATGTGTTCTGTGTATCTATGATTCAGAAATGCGAGTCAGATCTGTTCCGTGCCATGTTTGTAGAAGAGATTGAGTTCAGTTTAAAATTGACAAGCAATGGAGAACCAGTGGAGATCTTAGCATCAGACATCTATAGTTGTGTGGTAAGTCTTTCGAGTTGGTTAGTATGCTGTGGTGAGAATGTAAGTTTGGAGGAGTAGATTTCGTGGTATTCCTGTCCGACAAATTTCGAGGACGAAATTTCCTTAAGTGGGGAAGAGTTGTAACACCCGGGTTTGGGGGTCGGGTGAAAATAATATTAAAATAATGTTTCGGGTTTCATTCTTAAAAATTAAAATAATAAAATATTATTTTTGGCTTCATATATTCGAAGCAAACACTTATGTTGGATTAAAATTGTTTTGGGAATCAAATCCCATGGATTTTTGAATAAATGAGATTGTCATCTCATTAATGGCAAAGTTTTAATATTGGGAGATTTTTGAAATAGCCAAATAAAATAAAAGATAAACAAAACCCCATTTCACTATCTTCTTCCCCCTTTATTTTCTTTGAACGTGAAATACTCCCCCTTCTCCCATTTTGCTTTCCATCAAATCTTACCATCATTTTTGGAGCTCTTGCACAGGTAACAACAAATTCTTTTTGTCCTCAACTTCCTCTTTCTTCCCATACCTTTAGTTTTCATTGAAATTCATTATTTAAAGTTTTGTGTTTTTGGGTTTTGAAAGAGAAAGATGCAAACTTTACCATCCATTGCTTGAGCATTTGATTCTTTGTTGATAGATAAGTTAATATTAACCCAAGAGATCCAACATACTAGATTTTTACATTGTTTTAAATGGATTTTCGGATTCGAGTTTTTAAAGGTTCTTGGAAGGGTTTTAGGGTTAGTTGTGGGTGTGTCTGATGTTGGAAATTGGGGGTTGATGGTTATACTATGGTTGGGTAGTGTTTTGAACATGTTTAAGAGTGCTTTGGATGGCTACATTGCTGAATTTTGATGGGTCTTTGTGGAAGTACGAAAATGGGAATTTGGGGTATGAACTTGGCTTTGAATTGTGAGAATTGTAGTGGATTTGTGTGTTGGTGTTAAACTTTGGGTTTGTGGCTGATTTTGAGGTTAATATATTGTTTTTGAATGGTTAGAAGCAAGCGAAATCAATGGGGAAGCTTCAGGCTCGAATTCGGAAACTTGGATGCTTGGTAGGCTAGTCGGCTTGTGCTAATGGAGTGGTCGGTGAGTGGTTACTATTTTTAAATGGCTTTCAAATATTGGTTCAAGCATGTGAACCTAGGATGGGCTTGGTAGACCCACCTAGAGTTGAGATTAGAGTGGTAGCCTAATCTCAAGCTTAGCTTAGGAAACCTTTGGTTGAACTCCTAATTGCTTATTATGCCTCATGTCTAATTGTGTTTGTGTTGGCTATGTATAATGTGTTATGCATGTTGTTGAGGCTTGATATGATGTATTGATATATGCATGTGGTTTGGTTAATGAATCGTGCATGATAGTGATCATGGTGAGTACGTACTAAGCACGGAAGTTATGTTGAGTTGATGTTGTGAAAAGTTATGGAATTTGATTAATATTGGCACTAGTATGCTTGGGGTACAATGATCGATCATTAGGATGAGTGTGCACACGAGAGTCAAAGTCGCGCGTGGCCTTGGTGGCGTTAAGGCACCAAGGAGGAGTACGGTGATGTAATATTCCACCTAAAATGTTTATATATTAGTCGATGATGAGTGGAGTCCCCTTCGCGAGAACCGGTGATGAGTGTAATCCCACCGCAGGTAATGGTTATGTTGGAAATGCGTTCCAACATGTTATCCGCGTATTCGAGTCATAGCTAGGTGCCAATATGAGATTGTATGTATATACCAATATGAGTTTATATGTGCCTTTATGATTTGAGGTGTGTTGCCAATATGATATGAAGTGTGATTCCCATATGCCTTGAGATATGTTGTTAATAATACATTGATATATGTATCATTGTAAGTTAAGCTTATGAGTTGTTGAGCATGGCATAATGTTGATTATATGTTCATGCATCATGTTCATTTTGGCTCTCGTGGATCGGAAGTAAGATCATGCATTCCATCATGGTAGTTGCTCGTGCTTGGACCCTGCATTGTCGAAGGTTTGTTTTATAAGCACACCCTCAGCAAGCATTTATGCTTACGCTCTTTTTTGTTCGACAATGCAGATCAGTAGCTTGTGGGTGGCAAGGGCGAGGAAAGGCC
Organism: Hibiscus tridactylites; assembly: GCA_958450335.1. Classification (NCBI taxonomy): domain Eukaryota; kingdom Viridiplantae; phylum Streptophyta; class Magnoliopsida; order Malvales; family Malvaceae; genus Hibiscus; species Hibiscus tridactylites. The sequence continues at coordinate 64,383,940 of OY288275.1, forward strand.
TCCAAGTGTTGCTTACGGTTAGCTCAAGTATGATCTTTAAATTGAAAGATTGTAATAGTAAAGCAATAGGATAGGTGTCATTGTTTGAGCCTTTTGAAGTATGTTATGTTGTTGTGTAGGAGCATGTTAGGCTTGTTTTATATGTTTGTTAATTTGGCTTTTGGGATTAATGCCTTGCTTGTAAACCATGTTGGTTTTGCCTATCTTGTTTTATCTAAGAGTTGGCCTTGTTGAAGCTTATTGCCCTTGTGTGAATGCCTTGTATGGATGCCTCATCTTATGCCTTGTGTGAATTGAGTATGTTTTGCCATAGGATCTATGCCTCTAGAATATGTTTGTAAACGATGTGTGCTTCTTGGAGTCGTTTAGGGCTTTTGTGGTCGTTTGGAGACGTTAAATGTTGGCTTTGGAAATTTGCAGACAGCCAGTGTTTCGAAACGGGCTGGGTTGTTTCGGAACGAGTATGGCTTCAGGGACCCCGTATCGAAACTCGTTTCGATACAGTTTGGCCACTGTGAACCCCTGTTTCGAAACAAGTTTCGGAACACTTTGGCTACTGGAAATCTGAGAAATTGCTGATATGTTGGGGTTTCGAAACGGGTCTAGGTGTTTCAGAACGGTCAATATCTCGTTGACCACGAGAAGTTGACCGTTGAGGGCGTTTCAGAACGGTTGACCTCCGTTCCGATACGGCCTTCTCGTGTGGACTTGGGGCTGTTGACCAAGTCAAGGTGTTTCGATACACCTTAATGGTGTTTCGAAACGGCCTGCTTAATAAGTTAAAATTGGGTCATTTACTTGCTGTTTTGAGTCCAGTTGCATGTCCTTCTCGAATCTTTCCGCTATCGTGATCACATAGGATATAAATGTGCCTCTAGAGAAGATTAAATTAAAAGAAATTTTTAGGGTTGCTAACCGAGGTGGAACCTTAACGAGTTTCGCTTCGGTTTTCCCCGTGTGGCCTACTCGGACCGGTCAAGCATCTGGACCGGGACGAGGGGGTTACAGAAACTTTCCCGGCCACCGCCATTTTCCTCTTTTTATCACAATTCTTTCCTTGTCAAAAAAGAAAATCAAAATCAAAACGATTTTTTTTGAAAAAGAAGACGATGTTCTTGTAATCTTACTCACATGCAATACATTGAACAAAACTTCCCAAGAACCATCGGAAACAATCGAGAAAATCGCATACGTTGACTATGGTTGGTATTTGGTCCAATTATTTAAAGTGTTAACTACTGGAATAGTCACTTATGTTTCCCCCCAGTACAAAGTTAGTCACCGATTTTGAAAAACGACCAGTAAGGTCACTTACGATTTCGAGGCGTAAAGATTTGGTCACTCAGACGTTTGTTACCGTTAAATATTGACGGCTTGCTGACCTAGCAGCAAAAAAATAAGGGTAAACTACTGCATTGGCCACTAAACTTTATCCCATGTACATTTCTGCTCTCCAATTTTAAAAAATAAATATTATGGTCACTACTGAAAAGGCTTCTTTATAATATCACCCTTGAATTTTTAAAAATTCATTTTTTAACCCAAAAACTTTACAATCAATTAGTAAAATAATATTATAAAGGCTTAAATGAAAAATAGGTGCCCAAAGTATACCTTTTTTTTTTAAATTTAGGTGCCCAAATTGCTCTTATTTAATAACTAAACTTTCAAATTGCTCCTATTTTTTCACTCTGAATTATTTTATTATTATTATTATTATTATAACATGACATGTCATTTTTTATTATTCTTAAATTAAAAATAATTTAAAAATAAAATAAAACTATTTTATTATTATTAAATTTAAAATATTAAAAAATATTACTTCTTAAAATAATTTAGGTGTCTAAAGTATTTTTTGTAAAAATAGATGCTCAAAGTTTCCATAGTTACAATTTTAGGTATCCGGCTGTTAAAAATATTGTCAACCAATTGGTTCTTGACACGTGGCATTAATTTTAGTTTTTTAATAAAAAAATACTTAGATATTTCATTTTTTTATAAAATCTCAAAATTTTATAAGCTTCACAAAACAGTCCCTAAATCCCTAAAAATCCTCAAACTTTCGTCGTCGATTGTCACCGCTTTCGCCACCAATCTCCGTCGCCGACCACACCCACTTGGTCGTCGGACCAAGGCGACGTCGATTTTTTGTTCGACGTTCGGCTGCACGCCGTTGGGCATTTCTTGTGACGCCATGTTATGGGAAATAATCTAGTAACTATAAAAAATTGTAACTATCGAAACTTTGGGCACCTATTTTTACAAAAAATACTTTCGACACCTAAATTATTTTAAGAAGTAATAATTTTTAAAAATATTTTAAATTTAATAATAATAAAAATGGTTTTAAATTATTTTTAATTTAACAATAATAAAAAATGACATGTCATGTTATAATAATAATAATAATAATAATAATAATAATAAATAATAATAATAATAATAAAATAATACAGAGTGAAAAGAAAGCAAACAATGGACAGCGATTTGGTTTCGTGCGAATGGGCTTGAAGGAAGATGCGGATCGTGTTATAGAGAGGTTAGACGGATTTCGACTATATGGTGAATGGATCAGCGTGAGATATGCGCAGCGAGAAGTAAGAACGAATTTCTAGAAGAAGAAAAACGACAATAATAAAGGGGGGAATTCGTCGGAAAAACAGCATGTAACACGAGTAAGGGAGGAGGGATCAAAGGTGCAAGTGGAAACAAAGGAAAGATCAATCGAAGGGGTGATCGATTCGGAAAAAATTGGTATCCTGAATACATGTGCTGTGGGATTTTGTCGAAAACCCTACAATCTTAGAGATTTGGCGTTGGAATTTAAAAAAGCAAAATTAGAAGGATTTTCGATTATGCGGGCAATGGGATCAATGGTGTTATTAATGTTTGAGGATGGGGAAACACGACGGAATTTGATGGACGCGAAAGTATTGGATACTTGGTTGGAAAACGTAATGGAATGGATGCCGGCTTTGGGTATGCCCAATAGACGAGTATGGCTGTTGGGAAGTGGGATCCCGATTCATGCTTGGTCAGAGGATACATGTAGAAACATTGCAGAGTTATGGGGGACGTTCATTCAAATGAACGCGGAATCAGTGGCGCCATAATCTTTTAAAAGATGCCGATTTTTAATCGAAACAACTTGGATTGAGAACATTGATGAAGTGATTAATTTAACAATAGGAGAAAATACATTCCGGATACGAATTGTGGAGATGGAGGAATCGGTGGGGGTGAAATGCGAATGTTGTTGTGGGATGAGGGAGGAAAGGGACGAGGCCGAAACAGTGGCAGAGGAGGGGAGGAAGATTCATCGGATGATGGAACTTCGGTGGGTACAATGACCCAATCAGTTGAAACCATAGTGCCTGAATCGGTCTCGACAGAGGTGATTCGGGAACAAGAGAAGGCGACAGCAACCAAGGAGGTAAGCTGGAAGGCGGATGAGGAAATTAGCTTTGTATCTAGGCCGGTGGACGATAGGATTAGGATGATTGAGCTGAATTATGGGCATGAAATATTGGATAAGGATAGGGGAACCAAGTCGGATAGACAATTGGAGGTGATTCAATTTGAGGAGGAGTCTAGATGGATAAGCGGGAATACAAGATTAGAAAGGCAACGGGTGGGTAAGGCAGAAGTCGTGCAAACAAACGGGGAAATAAAACGTGTGCGAAATTTATCGGAGATTATTATGAGTGATGGCTCTCAAATGATGAAGCAAGGAATTGAGCAGAAATCGTCGAAGAGAGGAAGGGGACGTCTGAGAAAACAACCAAATAGATCAACCGAGATAGCCAACGGATCTCTTTCAGATACGGATTTGAGAATCGGAAGAGGGCAATTCTAAAAGAGGCGCAGGAGACATTGAATTTAGGCAAATATGTGGGTGCGGAGGTAGTGGGTAATGAAGACGATGTTGTTATGGATATTGCGAGAATGATTGGTTCGAGGGAGGAGCAACAATAGCAGTCCGCGATGCGGATGTTGTCGTGGAACGTGAGGGGATTGGGAGGGGCATCGAAGAAGAGAGCGGTGCACAATCTAGTGCGACAACAACGATGTGAAATGCTGTTATTACAGGAGACAAAATTGGAAGAGGTTACTGGTAATTTAATTGGGCGTTTATGGTATTCGGATGATTATGAATTTGCGTTCTCGCCGTCATCGGGGCGATCTGGTGGAATTGTGGTAATTTGGGATGTGAAGAAATTCAAGGCGACAACAGTGGAATGGGGTGAACGGTTTGTGAAATTAATTGGTACATGGCTGTTGGAGGACTGGCAGTGTGGTATATTAAATGTATATGCGCCATGCGTAGTGAATGAACAAGGGGATTTGTGGCGTTTGTTAACTAGGGAGATGGCCGATTGTAGGGTATCGTGGTGTGTGTGTGGGGACTTCAACATGATTTTAGACCCAAGGGAGCATCGGGGGGGGGAGAAGTAATGACTCGAGGTATGACTTTATTTATGGATTTTATTGAGGCAAATGCTTTAATTGATATGCCAATGCACGCGAAATCTTTCACATGGTATGGACCGGGTACGAGATGTAGTCGGCTAGATCGATTTTTATTGGCATCACATTGGTTTGAACATTTTTCTGATTTGAGGATGTTGGCACTGCCGCGTGGGTTGTCGGACCACTGTCCGATTTTTTTGGTGAGTGACCTGCTGGATAGTGGGCCACGACCATTCCGTTTCGTGAACGCATGGCTGCAATCTAAAAAATCGTTGGGGTTAATGGAGCAGGAATGGCATCGTATGGCAACATGTGACGAGGATTGGGGTGATAGTGGGTTACTCGGGAAATTGCGTGGTCTAAAGAAGTTCCTTAAGCAATGGAATAAGAATTCTTTAGGGGATTTGGATACTCGAATTAAGGAAATCTCCAAACAATTAGAGGTAATCGATGGAAGGGTGGAGGAGGGTTTAGCGACAGGGGAGGATATAAATGAGCGTTGTCAATTAACAGCCAAGTTGTGGAAGCATTCGAAGTTTCGGGAATCAATTTGGTGACAAAAGTCGCGTATGACATGGTTGAAAGAAGGTGACCACAACACTGCGTTCTTTCATAAAGCAGCTAGGATATGGGCGGTGAGGAATGTGATTCGTGGGGTTGAGGACCATGGGAGATTGACAAAGGAGCCGGTTCAATTAAAATAGTATTTCTTTCGAGCGTTTCGGCAACATTTTGCTCGGATTCAAGTGGCTGGTACCTTTGATGCGGCAGTACATTTTAATTGCCTAAGTGAATTTGAGGCGGCAAGTTTGGAAGTGGAGTTTACGGAAGGGGAGATTAAGGAGGTGATTTGGATGAGTGATGGTGCGAAGGCGCCGGGACCGGACGGCTTCACGTTCGAATTTTATAGAAAAGGGTGGAATTTTGTCAAACATGACCTGCTCAAATTTATTCTTAATGTCCAGACATCAAGTAAGTTGCCGAGGGGTGTAAACTCTGCATTTGTGGTGCTAATTTCAAAGAAGAATGATCCAAGAGTGATAGGGGATTATCGACCCATATGCTTGCTCAATTCTCTATACAAATTTTTGGCTAAATGTATGGCGAAACGATTACAAAGTGTATTACCGAAGTTAATTAGCGATGTCCAATCGGCTTTTGTACATGGGCGACAAATACTAGATGGTATTTTGCTTGCAAATGAAGTCATACATTCGCTACAAATAAAACAGTTAGGCGAGGGGGGTTTAATATTCAAATTGGATTTTGCTAAAGCTTACGATTGCATCAAATGGGAGTGTCTTGAACTAGTAATGAAGCGGATGGGATTTGGGGAAGTGTGGTGTGCGTGGATTCGTGAATGTATCAGTACAGCGAGGCTGTCCGTGCTTGTAAATGGGTCGCTGACGAGGGAATTTGCGATGCAACGTGCGTTGAGGCAGGGGGATCCATTGTCGCCTCTGCTGTTCGTGATAGTGGCTGAAATGCTGCACCAATTTTTGAGGAACGCCAAGGACCTGGACGTGATTCGGGGGGTGAAGGTGGCGAATGGATGTGAGGTATCACATTTGCAATTCGCCGACGATACAATATTGTTCTTTCCAGTAGAGGTATGTGTGGCTCAAAATTTGAAACGCATTCTGACTTGTTTTGAATATGCATCGGGGCTGGAAATTAATTATGCCAAATCGAAATTATATGGGGTAGGTGTGAACGAGAATAGCTTGAGGAATGTTGCTAATATTTTGGGTTGTGAATGTGCTGAATTGCCAATAAATTATTTAGGGATGCCTTTGGGTGTTAATCCGAGGAGTTTACAGATGTGGGAACCTTTAATTCAACGATTCAGGAAATGTCTCACGGGCTGGAAACGTGATGCACTATCATTGGCGGGTAGATTATTGCTGCTTAATTCAGTGTTGTCAGCATTGCCGCTGTATTACATGGGGCTGTTTTTAGTGCCGCGAAGTGTTATTACAAAGATAGATAGAATTAGACGCAGATTTCTGTGGGGCGGTTCGGATACAAAATTAAAGATGAGCCGGGTGAATTGGTCTATTGCGTGTAGGCCTATGCGTTTTTAGGGGGTTGGGCGTGGTGGATTTACGCGCGCGGAACTTAGCACTCTTAGCTAAATGGAGATGGGGGTATGCTATGTCTGAGGATTCTTTGTGGCGACAAATAATTGAGGCGAAATATGGGTGTGATGTAGCAAGCTGGAAGCCAAATTCAGTAGGTGTTAGGCGTATGTCAAAGATATGGAAACAAATTATTGAAATTCAAGACGAGGTGGAAGTGGGGCGTTTTATAGGGACATCGCAATTCCGGTGGTAGCTAGGGAAAGGGGATCGAATTTTATTTTGGCAAGATGTGTGGTGTGCCGAGGAGACATTGGAAAGCGTGTTTTCGCGGTTATTTCGATTGGCGAGGGATAAAAGAGCATTGGTGCGAGATTATGCATTAGCAGGAAGTTTCGATCATGATGAATGGGCTTCTTTTTTTGGGAGAAGCTTGAGGTCGTTTGAAGTGGTACAAGTATCTGATTTGAGGAAATATGTGAGAGGATACAAGATTGGTTATGAGTTTGTGGACCGGTTGATTTGGAAGTTGTCTCATACTGGGGAATTTTCAGTTGCTTTTTTGTATAGATTAATGCTTTCGTTTGGCCTTGAGGCGAGGGCGGAGCTAGAAGCGATATGGAAGCTACCTATACCGCCAAAGATACAATATTTCATGTGGTTTGTTAAGATGGATCGGCTGCCAACTATGGTGATGCTGCAGTCGCGTGGTGTGCCGTTAGAGGAGGATGCGATGAAGTGTTGTTGGTGTCGGGCAGCAGTGGAAAATTTAGATCACATTCTGTTTCGGTGTCCGAGTGCATGGGCTGTGTGGCAGCATTTTTTCGATGGTGGAGGGTAGTATTTGTGCAACCACGTGACTTGGGGGAATTAATTGAGCAGTGTTTTGCTAGCATTTTCAAAGGTTGTTTTCAGGATTGGTGGTTGTCGTCTTGCGCGGCAGTGGCATGGTCCTTATGGTTGGCAAGGAATGCATGCATCTTTAATGGTAAAAGGATGGATATGGGGACAATTGTTTTCTTGGTGAAGCTACGCTCGCTATTTTGGGCGAGATTGGATTTTCCACCGGGGGCAATAATGGAGTCGACATGGTGGGACAGCCCATGGAATTGTGAAATTCGGCCACAGGTAGTAATGAGTCGATTACATGTGAGATGGGAATTGCCGGTAGAGGGGAAGGTGAAATTCAATGTGGATGGAGCTGCGAGGGGGAAACCGGGTAAGGCTGGTTGTGGTGGTGTTTTGCGTAATGCAGCGGGACATGTTTTGGCATTATTCTCTGGGTCGATTGGTATAGTGGACTCGAATGAGGCGGAGGTACAAGCAATTTGCTTTGCCTTGGAATTGATGGTTAGCTCGGAGAGGGTGTTTCCTCCGCTAGTGGTGGAGTCGGATTCGACAACGGTGATTGCTTGGGTACTTCACAATGAAGCGAGGCCGTAGAAGTATGGGCGTTGGTTGAGGCGTATTGATGAAGCGTGTGCTGTACTAGGAGATGTGTGCTTTCACCATGTGTATCGGGAGGCAAATAAGTTTGTTGATGTGTTGGCGAAGAGTGGCGTTTATCGCACGAGCTGGTTTCAACGGGTGGGATGATTGTATTTGGGGGTTATCCTATCATGTTTTATTTTCGTGTTGGTGCCTACTTTATGACATTACCCAAGTACTCTTTTCCTCTATAGGTTTAGAGAGGTTTTTTAACGAGGCTTGGGGGAATGTTGGCTATGTATGAGACATTCTTTAATAAATCATACATGTTGCCGAACAAAAAAAAAATCCAGAGTGAAAAAATAGGAGTAATTTGAAAGTTTAGTTATTAATAGGAGCAATTTGGGCACCTAAAATTTGAAAAGGTATACTTTGGGCACCTATTTTTCATTTAAGCCTTTATAATATTATTGTACTAATTGATTGTAAAGTTTTAGGGTTGAAAAATACTTAGATATTTCAATTTTTATAAAAAATTTACAAGCTTCACAAAATAGTCCCTAAATCCCTAAAAATTCCCAAACTTTCGTCGTCGATTGTCACCGCTTCCGCCACCAATCTCCGTCGCCGACCACACCCACTTGGTCGCCGGACCAAGGCGACGTCGATTTCGTGTTCGACGTTCAGCTGCACGCCGTTGGGCGTTTCCTACGACATCGTGTTAGGGGAAATAATCCAGTAACTATCGAAACTTTGGGCACCTATTTTTACAAAAAATACTTTAGACATCTAAATTATTTTAAGAAGTAATGATTTTTAAAAATATTTTAAATTTAATAATAATAAAAATGGTTTTAAATTATATTTAATTTAACAATAATAAAAAATGACATGTCATGTCATAATAATAATAATAATAATAATAATAATAATAATAATAATAATAATAATAATAATAATAATAATAATAGGAAACCTTTTCAGTAGTGACCATAATGTTTATTTTTTTAAAATTTGGGAGCAGAAATGTACATGGGATAAACTTTAGTGGCCATTGCAGTAGTTTACCCTTACATTTTCGCTGCCAGGTCAGCAAGCTGTCAATGTTTAACGGCAACAAACGGCTGAGTGACCAAAAGTTTACGCCCCGAAAACGTAAGTGACTACTAGGGGAAACATAGGTGAATGTTCGCGTAGTTGACCCTTATTTAAAAATAAAGATTAAAAAATGGAATATATATATATATATGTATAAAAAATAATTTAATTATAATTTTATTTTAAATAAGCATTAATTTTATTTTATTAATTAGAAAAGGTGCTTATTATGTTTTCTAAACTCATGGTTTATAACAAGTTCGTTGTAACTTAATATTTGGATTAAATTTTTGCCACCCTCAATCATTGCTTACAAATTGATAAACAAAAAAAAAATACCATTTTTATAGTTTTCCCAATTGTCCATGCTCAATGAATTGATATAATCTATATTTAATTGATAAAAAAAGTAAAAATGGCAATTTAACATGTTTTTCTGATGTTCCATGCTCAATGCATCAGCAAATACAAACGCAGAAAAGATAAGATCGTTTAAATAAATAATGTGACCGAGTAATAACACCTGCTAGGCTGCTACTCCATGGGGGAGAGAGAGTTGTATATAAAGCAACCCAACTTAAGCTACGAATCACAGTACTTGTACAAAGTACAAACAACAACAAAATCTAATAGCAAAAACTCAAAGTGATGGCTATCTCCACCATTGCATCTCGCTGGAGGGAACTGAGTGGCGACAAAAACTGGGAGGGTCTCCTCCAGCACCCTCTGGATCCCGATTTCCGACGCTATGTCATTCACTACGGCGAAAGAACTATGGCCGTCGGAGACCTCTTCAACAACGACAACCAATCCAGTGGCTACCTCCACAGTGTGTACCCAGAAGACCAGTTTTTCTCGGGGGCTGCTCTTCAAAACAACAACATTTTCAAGTACGTGGTCACCCACTTCATAGATATTGCCAACAATGCCGATCAGTCGGCATGGATCGGGTATGTGGCGGTGACTACGGATGATGGAAAAGTTGGTGTTGGAAGGAGGGATATTTTGGTTGCTTGGAGAGGAACGGCAACCGATGCCGAGTGGTTAAGTAATATCAACTTCAGTCAAACCTCGCCTTCCGAACTGTTTGGTACTGATAACAACGCTAAAGTTCACTCCGGCTTCCTTTCTCTTTACACCGGAACCAACTCCAAAACCCCTATGAGTGCTCGACAGCAGGTAAATAATAGTATCGATTTGCACTTCTTCAGCTGTATATTATATGTTTTAAGAAATTACAATCAATCTTTCTTTCTCTAGGTTTTAAAAGCAGTACGGGAACTGGTGGACAAGTACAAAGGCGAGGAGATAAGTATAACTGTAGCCGGCTATAGTTTAGGGGCAGCCTTGGCCACGCTGAACGCAATGGACATCGTCGCCAATGGTTATAACAAGCCCACCGGCAGTTCAACTTCAACACCGTCTGCCGGTTGCATGGTGACGGCGTTTGCGTACGCGAGTCCACGTGCTGGGAACGATGGTTTGAAGCAACTGTTCAATACATTCCAAGACCGTCTTCATCTGCTGCGGGTCACAAATGCTAACGATCTTGTTCCTTCGCTTCCGTTTGGAATATTCATATGGCCTTACACCCATTTGGGACAAGAGCTGCAAATCAATAGCAGTAAGTCGGGGTACTTGAAGTCGGAGGTGAAACAGCCTCCGCCGTCGGAAGTTTCAGACACTGAACGAGGTGGTACTATAGACTTCTCGGCTCATAATTTGGATCTTCATCTGCATGCAATTGCTTTGGACCAAACTGGATTCGGTTTGGAAGTTGATCATGATATTGCACTTGTAAACAAACATTTAGATGGCCTGAAAGACGAGTTCAAGATACCTCCAAGATGGTGGGACAAAGAGAATCGCATCAATATGGTTCAAATGGACAACGGCCACTGGAAGTTTGTTCAGAGTGCTTAATTATATATATACACGCACGTCTTGGCTTGGCTTAGGAACAACATTATAATACTAATAATTAAAGAATAAGATGTTTCTCAAAGCCAAATCTCGAAAGGGCTTTGTCTTGTCTGTTTGAGAGCTCTATATATCTCAACTATTCCTACGATGTAATAGGGTTTGTCTTGCCTTAATGAATAAATCCTCTGTGGGTTGTATAATATCCTTTTATTGCTTGTGTAATGTAATGTAATAATGAATAAATACTATATATTTATTTCACGGTGTTTCTTTTATGAGGGTCGGTGCTTAAATTTCTTTAAAGCATCTACAACTTAGCCCTTGCATGTTTTTTTTTATCGATAAGCGTATGATTTTATTCGAAGTTGAGAAATCATACAACCTCCCATATGCCTCCTTAAAAAACCTCCCTAACCTAAATTGGAGGAAAAAGAGTGCATCATGGGAGGAAAATCACAAGGACATACCCCAATAACGACCAATAAAATCCTTACAAAATCATCCCATCATCCGCAATAGCATGAAGCCACGACACTCTATCCACCCCCCCTTTAGCTAGCGCATCGGCAAATGAATAAATACTATATATTTATTTCACGGTGTTTCTTTTATGAGGGTCGGTGCTTAAATTTCTTTAAAGCATCTACAGCTTAGCCCTTGCATGTTAGTTTGATTCATGCTAAGTGTTTCGAGTGTAAGGATGTTTGGATGATTAAAATAATATATTTATTGTTGTTATACGTTTTTTAAATAGTGTTAAACAGCTCTAAATTACCCTTATAAGCTTTACTAATAAACTAGGGTTGTAATACATACGTTTAATCAGGGGCGGAGCCAGGATCGAATATTAGCAGGGGCCAAAATTTTAAATTTAAAAAATTAAGGGCTTATTACATATTTGAACTCAAAATTTACAGGGCAAGACCTAATTTATCTAAAATTTAAATTTACAATGACCTAAATTGTTATTGGACCCCAAAAAATTGAGGATGCATTGCCCATCCTTCTTTAGTTCAACCAACAAGTGTAAATGAAACATCTTTGGTTACAAAGATAAACCGAGGATAACCGTCATTTTTTCCTTCCATGAAATATTGAATAATGGAAAATCTTGGAGGAGAACCGTCATGGGCGGCGACAGGAGACCCGTCATAAGCAGAAGCTCACAAGAACCAACAGAAAACACATGATCGACAAGAGACGCAGGAAAAGTTGAAGGGGCAAGTGACACAGAGGAACCAGGAAGTATCTTTGTTTGTCGAAAACATACCAAGACCGACACAATGGAAAGGACTGTGGCACATGTTTGCGAGACACGAGGATGTGACGGGAGCCTTCATTGCAAGAAAATTGAGCAGGGGAGGGAAGTGTTCTGGTTTTGTCAGGTATGGTAGTAAGGTGGATGTGCTGAGGACAATGGAGAGGCTGAACGGGTTCTCAGTTTATGAATATAGATTAACGGTCAAGATGGCAATCCAAAAGAGGAAAAGAACGGGCAGGGTGCAGATGCAGAAGAAACATACTGAATGTACAAACGTGAAACATACAAAACCATTAAAGAAAGTTAGGGGTGAAATGGTAGAAAATCATTGGGCATGTGATAGATGAGGAAATCATTGTTCTAATATCCACAAATCACGCAAGCTGAAAATATCCCGAACTGAAAGCAAACTGAATCGAAAGCAACTCGAACTGATAGTAACTGAACCGAAAATCAACCGGAACCGAAAGCAACTGAATTGAAAATAACTCAAATTTAATTTGCAAAAATCTGATCTAAACCGAACATCAACATGATTTTGACAAGATAATTGAGCCGAAATGAACGGGTAAGTTTATTTATTTATTTTAAGCAGTATGATAAATAGTAAATACGCATATTTTATTTTTTTATTATATTACTGATTAGCAACCATCTTTAGTAAAAGTTTAATGACTTAATATATCTTTTTTCCTTTAAAAGAAAATCTTAATATTTGATTCGATAATTTTTCGTTTAAAAAATATTTGATATGCAGGATTGTAAAATAAAGTTACTCTATTTGTTGTCACGCCAACTTTGATATATTTTTATATAATTTTGCTTTTTTACTTTTAATTGTTTATTTGGTTTAGTCTTTTATTTAATTTGTGATATTAATTAAATATTCAAGTCAAAAATTTAAATATCCAATTAAATCTCAAACAATTAAAATATACCTAAATTGATTTTAATCTATAAATAAATATGATAAATTATATTTTATTAAACAATTTTCAAATAGTCTAATTTTAATTTATAATCTAGCTTTGATTTTATCCCGTAAATATAATATTTATTGATAATAATTCAGGATTTGGTACATTTAAAATTGGCTTTATGTATAAATTTTTGTTCTCATTGATATCCTTTTCATGTATATTTATTTGTCATGTAAAATACGTAACGTTAGTGCTCATAATCTCGATACTCTATTTGGGAGTGTCGTCCCAATCATTTGGGCGTCATCTTCTTTGATATCGTGGACTGGGTACGGCTGTATATCTTGTATGATCATACATTCAGAATTTATTAATTGAATTGGGCCAAAATTTTAAAATCTTCTAATAAATGCAATACGACCCGTTAGGTACCAATTTGGGCGGCGTGGGGGTGCTAAACCTTCCCCATCCGTAACCGACTCTCAAATCCTTTTAAATCTCTGGTTTTGTTTTCTCGGTGTTCGGTCTACCTTTTTTTAAAATGATCGGTGACGACTCTCAGTATTTTATTCAAAACACTAGCGTTTTAAAAGAAATTCCCTAAGGCTAATTTTTCTTATAAAAATTGGGAAAAGACCATATACTCGGATTTTTTAGTCGCTACACACCTAAATTGATTTTAATCTATAAATAAATATGATAAATTATATTTTATTAAATAATTTTCAAATAGTCTAATTTTAATTTCGTAAAATCAAATTTTTTTCGTCTTAGAAATTATGCAAAATTTTATTTTAAAAACTAAATAACAATCAATTGAAACTCTATAATCAACACAACACAAAATTAAAGTTTGAAACTTTATCAAGCCTTATAGGTTGAGTTTCAGATAGATTATCATCTCTTAATGATGGATTGATGGTTTAATTCTAAACATTGAACAATCAAGAGTTGAAATTGAGCCTAAATGATAAGATTGACAAAAAAATATATATACTTTTTACGTGAATATATCAATAATTCTATATATACTCAATTGAATACATACTCAACTCAACTCGAACTGACCTAAAGATCCGAAGATTGACTAAATCGAAAAATTGGCCTATCTGATATTGACCCGAACCGAAAATCCATCCGATTTTGACCCGACCCGAAATATCAATTGACCCAACATTGACGCGAACCGAAAACCAATCAATCTGATACTGACCCGACCTGAAAAATCGATCGGTCCAATATTGACTCAACTCAAAACTCAACCGATCCGATGTTGATCCAACCTGATACCCGACCTGACCTGAAATTGCATAGTCCCGTTCTAAATTCGAATCAAACATGATCCGACCCGAGTTTTACCAAAAATCAAACCGAACTGAATTGACCCGAACCCGAACCGAATGACTTGAATGCCACCTCTAATCAAAAACATATCTTAGTTCTCATTTCTTATCCGAGGTCGAATAACTAAAAATCCATCCCTTCTGTCCTGTTACCTTACCTGATCGAAAACATATAAATATTACTTATATTTTTTTATTTTTGGTGTCCTATTTATGCTCTTACATTAAATAATTAGATTTAGAGTTTATAGTTAGGAAAATTCTACAACGTGCAACGAACACCGTTGAACACCACTAACGCTGAACATTGCTGAATACCATTAAATTAATTAATAAAGATTAAAAATTTCAATGACTGAACATACAATTAATAATTATTTAAAATAAAATTTCAGCCTTACCATGGTGTTCTGGGTTGGTTCCGACTAAGTTTCTTTTTTTTTGAAAAGCATGTATGATTTTATTAGCCAAGAAATCATACAAAATCACAGTACATATCGGCCTCATTAAAAACCTCTCTAATCCTAAATAGAGGAAAAGAGTATCGATTTGCATGTGCCAAGGGACAAAACACACTTTATTTGCTATACAACCATACCCATTCATGTCTCACAATACCACTATTTTCCAAAGAATCCGCCAAACCATTTGCCTCTCGATAGATATGGTTGAAGCACACACACGGCAACCCCGCAATGTCCTTATCAATCTGCTGAAACCATTGCCACAGCTTCCACGGACGATTCTCTGTACGATGCATCCATGATATTGCTACCATAGAATCCGATTCCACCACTATTGAGGATACCGTACCCACCTGCATCTCGCGTAACAAGCGCAACGCATAAGCGATCGCTTGGATCTCAGCCAAATTTGAATCCGCAATTCCTATCGAACCTGAAAAAATTGCCACAATACGGCTACTGCAGTCCCGTAGCACACCACCGCAACCTGCCCTTCCCGGTTTTCCCCTAGCAGCACCGTCAACATTGAATTTCCACACCCCCGCCACCGGCGGCATCCAACCACTAAGCGACCGTGTCATGTCACCCTCCCGCTGCAACGACCAGCTAATCCGCGGGCAGCTCCACCAGCTTGCCTCGTTCACGCATGATTCGTGCATGAACGCACGAGTCCAATAAAGTGCTCTGAGCTGGGCCAAGAAGAAAACCATTCGACTCGACGCCCGCCTATCTTGAAAGATAAGCTCATTCCTTGCCAACCATAAAGACCATAGCACACTAGCACAACCAATTACCCACCACGCGCGGACCTCCCCATTGAACCAGCTCCCCCAACACTGCTCAATAAACTCATTCACCGTTCGCGTCCACACCACCGCCACATCCCACCAAGAAAAGAAATAGGACCATACCTCGATAGCAAATTGACATGACCATAATATATGGTCGCTGCTGTCCTCACCCAACGCACGCCACCGACATCCAATCGACTCTAACGGGACTGGAATTCCACGGTCATAAAGCATTCGCATTGTCGGTAAACGGTCAACCAAAATGAACCATAGAAAGCATTGAATTTTTGGTATAAGAGGCATGTTCCAAACCAATCCCACATGCTTTGTATCCGGGAGTCCAACCGCACTCATCAAATCATGCAATTTTCCAACCGAGAAAGTTCCCGAAACAGCATGTTTCCAAACCAATCTATCCGCGACTCCCACATGTAATCGCACCGCTGCCACACTAGCCTGTAATTCCTCAAGTTGTTTCATTTCGAAGACCCGCAATTCCCTTCGAAAGCATGTCTTCCACTCCCCCATCGGATAATTCATCATCTCACTAACAAAGCTCAATTTATTAATTGCCAAACCAAATATCCGCGGATACACTACCTTTAACGGAGCATCGATCGCCCACACATCCCACCAAAACAGTACCGACTTCCCCTCCCCCACAAGCCAAATAAACTGCTCGTCATTTGTAAATTCAGCCACATGTTCCTCTTCCTGCACCTCAACTATCTGTTTCCACATTGCCGACATATGTCGTCTCCCTTTATTCTGTAATTTCCAATGCTATACCGCCGTACCATACTTTGCCTTTATCACCTCTTTCCACAACGACTTGTCCGATTGTGCATATCGCCAAGCCCATTTAGCCAAAAGAGCCAAATTTCTCGTGCGCAAGTTCACCACCCCAAGGCCACCCATCCTTTTCGGTTTACACACCACATCCCAACGAATCCTACTCATCTTCGACCTCTCCTCCGATCCTCCCCACAAGAAATTCTGGCGAATACAGTCTATACGTCGAATTACCTTTTTAGGCACCATAAAAATTCCCATATAATAAACGGGAAGTGCCGAAAGGACCGTGTTGATCAATAACAATCTGCCCGCAAAAGAAAGGGATTGTCGCTTCCAACCAGCAAGTTTCCTGCGGACATTACGGATCAACGGTTCCCACAAAGTTTCCCCACGCGGATGGACTCCCAACTTGACCCCCAAGTATGATATCGGCAACTCACCAATGGAACAACCGAGGATTGAAGCAACCTCCCTCGTTACCTCCTTGTCTATTCCAACACCGTACAAGCAAGACTTTTCAAAATTAATTTGAAGGCCTGATACAAATTCGAAGCAATTCAGCACACGTTTTAGATTCCTCGCCTCCTCGATTTCACCGGATAAAAACACTATTGTGTCATCAGCGAATTGGAGATGCGACAACCAAATGTCCCCCACCACTCTAACACCTTTGATCAGACCCATATGTTCCGCATTGATCATATATTGATGGAAAAGCTCAGCAACTATCACAAATAAAAGCGGTGACAAAGGATCACCCTGACGAATTCCCCTCCTCATCGGGAATTCCTGTGAAGGACTTCCATTGACTAAAATCGATAACCGGGCTGAACACACACACTCCATAATCCAATCCCTCCAACGCTCCCCAAATCCCATATCACACATAATTCTATGTAGGCAACCCCAATCAATACAATCGTACGCTTTTGCGAAGTCTAATTTTAAAATCACACCTCCATTCGCCCACTTAGCTCTCTTCATGGAATGAAGTATCTCGTTAGCTAGCAAAATGCCATCCAATATTTGTCTTCCATGGATAAAAGTTGATTGCACATCAGAAATTAGAGATGGCAACACCTCCTGTAGGCGTTTTGCCAAACATTTCGCTAGAATTTTGTAAACCGAATTCAGCAGACATATCGGTCTATAGTCTCCAATTGTGCGCGGACAATCTTTCTTCGCTATCAAGACAACAAATGTGGAATTCATTCCTGGGGGCAAACGGCTGGATGCATAAAATTCATTCATGAAGCTCATCACATCTTCCTTTAGAAATCGCCATCCTTTCTTAAAAAATTCGAATGGAAATCCATCCGGACCCGGCGCCTTTTCCCCCTCACAACTCCCTATCGCAGCCCACACTTCCATTTCCGAGAAAGCTACTTCCAACCCTCGTTGCTGGTCACTCGATAACCTGCCAAACTTCACGTATGGCACCATGATACCCGCTGATTTGGGCTTATCAAAATGTCGTTGGAACTCCTTTCGGAACACGATTTTCATGCTTTCGGGATTGGTCTCCCAACGGTCTCCCACTTGTATGCCAGCAATATGATTATGAAGTTGTCGAATCTTCACCATCTTATGATAAAAGCTCGTATTTCGGTCACCCTCCGCAGGCCAAGTCATGCGTGATTTTTGCCTCCAAATTGAGTCCCTCAATTTCGATATCTTCCAAAGTCTCTGATATAACTCCCTTGCCCGTAGGTCATCATCCCTCGACTGCCCCATGTTCCCCACATTCGCGTCCAATTCATCCAAATCCGCTACCACTCGTTTATACTGCATTTCAAGGTCCACAACACCCCTATTCCAACCTTTCAACATTTTCTTTAAGCCTTTAAGTTTCTGCGATATCCCCACATCTACCCCAACCATAGATAATCTATTCCATTCCTCCTCAATTTTTGCTATATCTTTTAGCCAAAGATTATAGAAGCGAAATGGCTTTGGTCCGCTATCTAATACATCCCCCATCAGAATAATTGGCGAATGATCGGACAGTTTCTTCGGTAAATTTACAACCGTCAACCCCTCGAACCTGTTCACCCATCCTTGCGTCACAAGGAATCGATCCAATCGACTACCTTTTCCCCCCAGACCGAACCAAGTATATCTTTTTCCCTGCATTGGCACGTCAACTACTCCAATATATTCAATGAAATCACAAAAAATGCTCATACCTCTAGCATTGTGAATTCCTCCTATGTGATCCTCCTCGTTCGTCACCACATTAAAGTCGCCACAGATGCACCATTCAATGGGCTGCTCCCTCATCACCGATTTAATATCCTCCCAATAATTTTGTTGTTCCACGCATGTACATGGTGCATAGACTCCAATCAAACCAGCCTCCCAATCATCATAAACCCACCGACCCAATAAGATGATCAAATTCCTCGCCAATCCTTCGACTTCAATTGGAAGCCCTTAGGATCCCACATTGCAATAATTCCCCCTGCTCTCCCATCCGAAGGTACATAGAAAAAATCTACCACATCTTCATACCACATTTGTCTCACCACCTCCAATGATACTTTCTCCATTTTGGTCTCTTGTAAGAGAGCCAAAATACACTTATGTTGCCGTAGAACACGTTGTATTGATCTTCTTTTCGACAACGCCCCTATCCCTCGGACATTCCACGACAACATTTTCATTGTTTGCTATAGCTTTTGATTGCGCGCTTCAATTAGGCGCGCTATATCACTGATAACTTCCTCTTCCCGACCCTCCGTTACCGCCCCTATCAAGTTCCCCAATTCAACTATTTCCCTAGCCTCACGCAACAATCCTTGCTTACGTATCACAAAGTCAGAATCGGAAAGAGAACCATTTGCAATTACCTCATTTTCCGACGGTAGTGTCTTCTTTTTCCGCGGTCTACCACGCCCTTTTTTGGTTTGCTGTTCAATTGTCGGATGATGTCCACCCGTCGCCAAGCAAGCTTCAATTTCCTTAAGTTGCCTTATGCGTTTTTGTTCCCCATTAATTTCAACTACTGTTGCTTTATTAGCTCTTGGAATTTCTATCCGCGGGCCATTCGCCACTGGGCTTAATTCCTTTCTTTGCTCTTGTGATTGCTTTACACAAATAATATCGACTTCCTGCACAGCGCCTACCACATCACCAACACTCCGTTCACCTTCATCCCTACTGATCATACCCATCATTTCATCATTCATCCAACTGGAAGTCTCCACTACTCCCCATCCCTCTCGTTGGTTGTCCCTCCAAATTCGATTGAGATAGCTCTGGTCTACCATTATGTCTTCCTTTGCCTTCGTAGCCTGTATCGAAAGCGAGTTTGGAACCACTGTGTCCCCCATTGATTCATTATGGATGAAGGTCGAATTGGTTTTCCAATTGACATCGTTGTCTCCTTGATTGGAATTGCTCTCACTAGTATCATTCTCGCAACTGCAGTCGCACTTGGGGCCTATCGCTTCCTCAAATTCCAGCACACGGATATGATAAATTTCCTTTCCCACTTCTAATTCAACAATCTCATCGATATGGTATATTCAGTCTGTTTCGATCTGAATTCTCGCCCTTTCAAATGACGACGGTGCTAAAGTTTCAATATCAATCCGCGTCAACACACCCCAAATGGCCGCGATATTTTTGAACGAATCCTCTGACCAAGCATGTAACGGCATGTTCCCTATTGAAAGCCAAATTCTTCGGCTTGGGATTACCGTCGTTGGCGCCCATGGTGAAACACTCTCCAGCCACTGATCAAGTCGATTTGAACGTAATGTTGCTTCCCTAATTTCCACTGTGTTGAACATCAGTAATACCACTGCCCCTGCTATTCTCATCACGGATAATCCTAATAAGCCAGCATTGTGCAATTCTTTCGCTAATTTCGCGATTTGATATGGTTTGCGGCAAAATCCAACAGCACATGTTTGTAGAATTTCCGATTTCTCCTCGTCAATTACCCCTACTGCTCTTTTCCGGGGGGTCAAGCCTTGTTGATTTTCCTCTTCTATAGGAGTGTCGTGCGAGATTGAGATGCCACCCTTTCCCCCTCTATCCGCTGACATGTGATTCAATGTAGGTTTAGGTTTCAGCGGCGGCTCCCTTCTATCGGATTGGGCTTGTGATGCAACTCGATCCTCTTGCTTCCCTTTCAACGGCTGCTGTCTTTGACTGAATTGGGGTTTGGATTCAGCCTTTTTCCTGAATCGAAAGTCCTTCCCCCCATCGTACGCCATCGAGATTCTAATCTTGGATCCGTAGAGCCAGAAACCATCGAGTCGCTCAATTACTCTGTCCGCATCAGTTGCGGATGCCATTCTCACAAAGCCAAAACGGGTTCCATCTCTCGCTCTTTTCCGGGGAACAAATACGTCGACTACTACTCCATGGTGATCAAATACCTGCCATACGCCCTGCCAATGTAGTTGATTTGGGAGGTTTGCAACGAATAAAGTCCATACCCGGTTCCCTCTTCCCTCTCGCCGTGCACCCATCTCCTCCCACCAGTATTTAGTGCTTATATAAATACTCTGTGCTATGGATGAATCAACATTTGAAAAAAATTCTGATGCGAAGACCGCAAAGCAAGCGTGGGAGATTTTACAAAAATCTCTTCAAGGTGCCGAAAAAGGCAAAAAAAAATATGTCTTCAATCGCTCAGAGCCGAGTTTGAGTTTACATCATCAAGTAGTTGCAACAATAGCACCGGGACAACAAATCTTGTAGTACAATCAAATGAAGTTCGAATATTTATACGAGAAAGAAGAGTGCCAGAAAGTTATGAAAGAAAAAAAGAGTAGGCATATTATTGAAGAAAGAAAGAGTTGGCATCCGACTAAGTTTCTAAACTCTGAAACAATTCTAACTCGGTCCTAAACTCAGCTCGTCGATATTACTTTCACTCGTGGTACAAATATAGTCATTCTCCTTCTGGCAGGTTAAACTCTTCACTATTTTGAAGAATTTGTCTTCCTTGTTTGACTCGGTCGAGATTTGGGCACCCCGAGCTCCAACAGTGTCTGTATGACATCTGACCTCGGCAAAAGTCACTAAAATCTTAACATCATAATAAACATATTAAGAAAACAATTCAATCACAATCATTTGACTGGAAAAAAAATTGATGTTTCATTTTATTCTTTATGAGTAGTAATCCAAAGAAACTTTCCCAGCCACCGCCATTTTCCTCTTTTTATCACAATTCTTTCCTTGTCAAAAAATAAAATCAAAATCAAAACGAAATTTTTTGAAAAAGAAGACGATGTTCCTATAATTTTACTCACATGCAATATATTGAACAGAACTTCCCAAGAACCATCGAAAACAATCGAGAAAATCGCATACGTTGACTATGGTTGGTATTTGGTCCAATTATTTAAAGTGTTAACTACTGGAATAGTCACTTATGCTTCCCCTCAGTACAGAGTTAGTCACCGATTTTGAAAAACGACAAGTAAGGTCACTTACGTTTTCGAGGCGTAAACTTTTGGTCACTCAGCCGTTTGTTACCGTTAAATATTGACGGCTTGCTCACCTAGCAGCGAAAAAATAAGGGTAAACTACTTTATTGGCCACTAAACTTTAACCCATGTACATGTCTGCTCTGCAATTTTAAAAAATAAATATAATGGTCATTACTGAAAAGGCTTCTTTATAATATCACTCTTGAATTTTTAAAAATTCATTTTTCAACCCTAAAACTTTACAATCAATTAGTACAATAATATTATAAGGGCTTAAATAAAAAATAGGTGCCCAAAGTATACCCTTTTTTTAAATCTTAGGTGCCCAAATTGCTCTTATTTAATAACTAAACTTTCAAATTGCTCATATTTTTTCACTCTGAATTATTTTATGATTATTATTATAACATGACATGTCATTTTTTATTATTCTTAAATTAAAAATAATTTAAAAATAAAATAAAACTATTTTATTATTATTAAATTTAAAATATTAAAAAAATAGGGTAAACTACTGCATGGGTCACTTTCGTTTCCCGTTTGTACAGATTTAGTCACCACTTTTGAAAAGTGCCAATAAGTGGTCATCTACGTTTTCGATGTGTAAAGACTTGGTCACTCCGACGTTATAGTCCGTTAGTCCCCTAACGGATTGCTGATGTGGCGGAATTAAAACAAGGATAAATTACTGCAATAGCCATTAAAATTTATCTCATGTACATTTTTTCTCCTCAATTTAAAAAAGTAAACATTATAGTCACTAATAAAAATGTTTCTTTATAATTTCAACCTTAAATTTTTAAAAATTTATTTTTCAATACTAAAACCTTACAATCAATTAGTACAATAATATTATAAATGCTTAGATGAAAAATATGTGCCCAAAGTATACCCTTTGAAACTTAGGTGCCCAAATTGCTCCTATTTAATAACTCAAACTTAAAAATTTAGTCCACTAACTACTAAAAAATTCGAGTTATTGGAATTTCTATTTTATAATTCAAACTTTATTTTGAATTTTTGAGTCGAGTTTATGAAATTATGAGTCGAGTATTTTCACATCAAACCAAAAAATTTAAGTTTTTCGAGTCAAGTCGAGTCATTGGAATTTCTATTTTATAATTCAAACTTTATTTTGAATTTTTGAGTCGAGAATTTTCACATCAAGCCTAAAAATTTAATTTTTTCGAATCAAGTCGAGTGTTGCACTTCCCTACATATAATTTTTAATTTTAAAAGAATTCTTAACCTGGCTCATTTAATTCTTTTCGAATATGAAAAAAAAGAGAAAAAGAGAGAAGCCTTCCCCGACCCTTCACCTAACCCCACAGGCCACTCCTCCGATCGCCTCCACCACCCCGTCGTGGCATGCACCGCCATCACCTCCTTGTTCGCCGCCGTGCCCTGAATCGAACCCCGAGCACCACGCGCAGAACCGACGCTTCGTCTGCCGTGGAGATCGATTTAAAGATTCGACGGAAACCTCCCTCTCACCTCTGATTTTTGAGTTTTTCGGCCGCCTCGACCGTCTTTTCGCCGTGTCGTCAGTGCCATCATCATCTCTGAGCCATGGCGAGCAAAACCTAACTGGGCAATCGACCGATCAACGCCGATAAAGGCCCGTCGGAGTAACGCGAGTTCGACCGACTTTGGTATAAAAATTATATGTAGGGAAGTGCAACACTCGACTTGATTCGAAAAAATTAAATTTTTACGTTTGATGTGAAAATACTCGACTCATAATTTCATAAACTCGACTCAAAAATTCAAAATAAAGTTTGAATTATTAAATAGAAATTCCAATAACTCGACTTGACTCGAAAAAATTAATTTTTTTGGTTTGATGTGAAAATACTCGACTCATAATTTCATAAACTCGACTCAAAAATTCAAAATAAAGTTTGAATTATAAAATAGAAATTCCAATAACTCGAATTTTTTAGTAGTTAGTGGACTAAATTTTTAAGTTTGAGTTATTAAATAGGAGCAATTTGGGCACCTAAGTTTCAAAGGGTATACTTTGGGCACCTATTTTTCATCTAAGCATTTATAATATTATTGTACTAATTGATTGTAAAGTTTTAGGATTGAAAAATGAATTTGGGCACCTAAGTTTCAAAGGGTATACTTTGGGCACCTATTTTTCATCTAAGCATTTATAATATTATTGTACTAATTGATTGTAAAGTTTTAGGATTGAAAAAAGAATTTTTAAAAATTTAAGGATGAAATTATAAAGAAATATTTTTATTAGTGACTATAATGTTTACTTTTTTAAATTGAGCAGAAAAAATGTACATGAGATAAATTTTAATGGCTATTGCAGTAATTTATCCTTGTTTTAATTCCGCCACATCAGCAATCCGTTAGGGGACTAACGGACTATAACGTCGAAGTGACCAAGTCTTTACACATCGAAAACGTAAATGACCACTTATTGGCACTTTTCAAAAGTGGTGACTAAATCTGAATTATTTTATGATTATTATTATAACATGACATGTCATTTTTTATTATTCTTAAATTAAAAATAATTTAAAAATAAAATAAAACTATTTTATTATTATTAAATTTAAAATATTAAAAAAAATATTACTTATTAAAATAATTTAGGTGTCTAAAGTATTTTTTGTAAAAATAGGTGCTCAAAGTTTCCATAGTTACAATTTTAGGTATTCGGCTGTTAAAAATATTGTCAACCAATTGGTTCTTGACACGTTGCATTAATTTTATTTTTTTAATAAAAAAATACTTAGATATTTCATTTTTTATAAAAATTTTACAAGCTTCACAAAACAGTCCCTAAATCCCTAAAAATTCCCAAACTTCCGTCGTCGATTGTCACCGCTTCCGCCACCAATCTCCGTCGCCGACCACACCCACTTGGTCGTCGGACCAAGGCGACGTCGATTTCGTGTTCGACGTTCGGCTGCACGCCGTTGGGCGTTTCCTGCGACGTCGTGTTAGGGGAAATAATCCAGTAACTATCGAAAATTGTAACTATCGAAACTTTGGGCACCTATTTTTACAAAAATACTTTAGACATCTAAATTATTTTAAGAAGTAATAATTTTAAAATTTTTTTAAATTTAATAATAATAAAAATGGTTTTAAATTATATTTAATTTAACAATAATAAAAAATGACATGTCATGTAATAATAATAATAATAATAATAATAATAATAATAATAATAATAATAAAATCCAGAGTGAAAAAATAGGAGTAATTTGAAAGTTTAGTTATTAAATAAGAGCAATTTGGGCACCTAAAATTTAAAAAGTATACTTTGGGCACCTATTTTTCATTTAAGCCTTTATAATATTATTGTACTAATTGATTGTAAAGTTTTAGGGTTGAAAAATAAATTTTTAAAAATTCAAGGGTGAAATTATAAAGAAACCTTTTCAGTAGTGACCATAATGTTTATTTTTAAGACAATAACAATGCCATGATCATAAGCTCAAATTCCATGATACATGTAATCACAAACAAGTATTCCAATAAGAACCATGAACCTCAACACATTGATATATACATCAAACAACATTGGCACCTAGTTAAGACCCGAATACGCGGATAGACATGTTGGAAACTCACGTCCAACAACCACATTACCTCACGGTGGGATTTCACTCGTCACCGGTCTCGCGGAGGGGATTCCACTCATCCTCACGCCCCGTCGATGGGATTCCACTCATCACCGACTACATTTAAATACAATTCCGGGCGAACCCGTACTCCTCCTTGGTGACTCAACGCCACCAAGGCCACGCGCGACTTTAGACTCATGTGTACACACTAACATCCTAATGATCAATCATTTGTATCCAAGTTTACTAGTGCCAATATTTACTCACTTCATTAACCTTGTGCTTAGCACGTACTCACCAACAATCATCATCATGCATGTCTCAAGCATCATAAATCCAATCTCATTCCACATGTATAAAGCAATGTACATAGACATTCATACTACAATTTATACGAGACATACACAACCATCTAATGAGTTCAACCAAAGGCTCTAGATCAAGTTTAGGATTAGGCTACCACCCTAATCCTAACTCTAGGTGGGTCTACCAAGCCCAACCTAGTCCATACTCGAACCAACTATTTTAAAACCTTTAAAAGCAAACAACCACTCACCTAAGCTTCCAAGCTCCAAGACCAAGCAAGCAATCACCTTCAACTTCCCGGATTCGATCCCAAAGCCTCTTCCACGTTCCCTCTTGCTTCTAGTCAAACAAAACACATACATTACTTCCCAAATCAATGCTAATTCAACCATCAACCTACTTGCAAATCACAACCCATTTCCACAAATTTCCAAACCACATAGCATCTCCAAAACCCAAATTTTCGGACTCCCACGACCAAGGCCTGAAACACCCAATTCCAAGCACCCAAATGACTTCCAAAATATCCCAAATCACCCTCCTAACATAGGTAGACCATCAGCCCTTCAATTCCAACACTAAACCTCTCAAAAACCCAATTTTTCATACTTTAAAATTTGCTCTAAAGACCCACTACGAAAATTCATCCAAAATCAACAAAATTAAGATATGTTGTATCTTTCATTATGATTAAACATAACCCCAAAACAATTTCTCAAAACAAATTGAAAAACCCCATCAAAACCTGTAACACCCGGGTTTAGGGGTTAGGTGAAAATAATATTTTAATATTATTTTAGGTTCGGTTCTATGATTTAAGTAATGGTCCGAGTTTGGCTTTAAAATTAATTAAACTTATGATAGACTAAGTTTTGGAAATTAAAAACCCCAAATGACCATGGAAAATATGCTCTTGTGAATAATCTATTTCATTAAGGGCAAATGGGTCATTGGACCTTAATTCAAAACAAAACAAATAAAGACCCAATTTTTATTACCTATCTTCCCCCTCTCTTCCAAAGAATCAGACAACCTCCCCAAGCCATTGAAGCTACTATTCCATTCCCAAAGCTTCTTCATTTCAACTCCGAATTTGAAGGTGAAGGTAATTTTGAACTCCCCTCACCTCCCTCTTCTCAAAAGTACTCTTCTTTTTCATTTTCATGAAGTTTTTGGGAAGTAAGGGTTTTGAATGTTTTGATTAAAAATGGTGTCTTTATGTTGTTAAAGTAAATGTGTTGATTTAATATGTTTAGATAAGTTATGTAGAAGTCCAATGGTATGATATATATGAATTTCAAGTGATTTTAACCGATTTTCGGAATTGGGTACCAAGGGGGTTTTGGGAGGGTTTTAAAATGGTTTTTCGGGTGTTTCAATGTCGGTTTTCGAGGGCTGATGTTAGTAGGATATATGAGGGTTGCTTTGGGTGTGTTTGATGGTTATTTGGATGCTTGAAATGGAAGATATTGGTGGGCTTTAAGGGCAGCTCGGGAATTCTGTTTTTGGGACTTGGTTTGGGTATTGAGTGCTTGAAGTATTGTTCCGGGTTGTTTCCGTTGATGAGATATTGATTACGAATGTTTTGTTTGTGTTTGAGGATGATTAGAACCGAGTTTGGGCGTCGGTGAAGCTTTGGAAGAGAATCCGAGAATTTGAAGAACGGTCGCTTGCGTGGTCTTGGAGCTAGAAAGTTTAGGTGAGTGGTTGATTTCTTTGAATGATTTTAAATTAGTTGGTTCGAGTATGCGGACTAGGTTGGGTTTGGTAGACCCACCTAGAGTTAGGACTAGGGTGGTAGCCTAATCCTAAGCTTGATCTGAGCCTTTGGATGAACTCAATTGTGTGAATGTATATGCCTCGTAGGCCATGTGATATGAATGTTTATGTATAATGTTTTATACATGTGAGTTGTGGCATGGATTGTATTGCTTAAAGCATGCATGGTGATGGTTCATGGTTGTGTCCATGGTGAGTACGTGCTAAGCACGGAAACGATTGAAATGTGTGTTGTGGATTGAGTAAAATATTGGCACTAGTATACTTAAATACAAATGATCGATCATTAGGATGTTAGTGTGTACACATGAGTCTAAAGTCGCGCGTGGCCTTGGTGGCGTTGAGTCACCAAGGAGGAGTACGGGTACGCCCGGAAATGGTATTTAAATATAGTCGGTGATGAGTGGAATCCCATCGACGGGGCGTGAGGATGAGTGGAATCCCCTCCGCGAGACCGGTGATGAGTGGAATCCCACCGAGGTAATGTGGTTGTTGGATATGAGTTTCCAACGAGTCTATCCGCGTATTTGGGTCATATCTAGGTGCCAATGTTGAATGATATATGCATCAATGTGGTGAGATATATGAATTGTTGGATGTTAAATGTGATTACATGTATGGTTGTGTTAAGCATTTGATCATGACATATATGTGAGATAATTGCTCATGCATCTATATCTTGTGGACTTTGGTATACGTGTGTTGCTTTGGCTAGATCGTGCTCGGACCCTGCAATGTTGAGGTTTGTTTTTAGAGCTTGCCCTCACTAAGCATTATTCGCTTACGCTCTCTTTGTTCAACATTGCAGATCCTTAGTCGTGGGTTGCTCGGGCAAGAGGAGGGTCTCCAAGTGTGTTTGTGACTTAAGTTTTCCCCAAGTATGGATTTAAAAATGCTAGACATGTAATAGTTGAGCAATGGGATATGAATGTTTTGTGGTGTTTGTTGATTGATAGGAGCATGTGTAGACTCCTTTTGATGTATTGCTTTTGCATGGTTGTGTTGCCATGATGTGTGTTAACTCATGCCTATTTACTTGCTTGAAGTGTTAGCCATTGCCTTAAGAGTTTTACATGTGTTTGAATATGGTATGAATGAATGCATGATGTGGATTGTTGCCTTTGTATTTATACATGTTTAAGCCTTATGGAAGCATGCTTTATGGTGGGTTTGCCTTAGGGATTGATGTTAGTGGGTTGGTTTAAGTGTTGGAGGGATTTAGGGGCCTCTTTGTGCTCTAAATCAGTTCAAACCTGCAGATTCGTAGATGGGGTATCGATACCGTTGATCTGGTATCGATACTGCCCTGTGGTTTCAGGCCTCGTGTATCGATACTCGAGGAGGAGTATCGATACCTTTTTGGCCACTGGAGCCACTGTCGATTTGGGTATCGATACCGACCTCTAGGGTATCGATACCGTCTCCTCAGGTTGACCAAACCTTGTTGACCTAGTCACAGGGGTATCGATACCCCTCTTAAGGGTATCGATACCGCCTGCAGTTTAACTTTAAAAATGGGCTTATAAGTGTTAGTTTGGGTCCGATTGATTGCTTCGAAGATATTGTTCCGCTGTATGATCACTTAGGATGTAATTCTCATCTAGACAAGATTAAAATGAAAAAAAATAGGGTTGCTAACCGAGGGAGAGTTCCTTAGGGAGTTTTCACTCGGTTTTCCCCGTGTAGCTCACTCGGACCGGCCATCCGGCCAGACCGGGACGAGGGGGTTACACTTGTTGGTATCAGAGCCTAAGGTTACCGAGACCTTGGGCAGGTAAGTGAGGTAAGTTTAAGTTTTAAGTTGAATTGCACGGTGTTTGCTTGTTTTGCAAGAATGGTTGCTTATGTGACAAGTATGCTGATTGTTTTACTTTTAAGCATGTGTGTGTGGGTCCCATTGCTACTATTACATTGGAAAAATGATTTTTAAGTGAGGAAACATACTTGGACACTTGGGAGCCTCACCTTGCTAACCCATTTTGTGTGTTGTTATTGTGGTTGTAGTTAATATCTGAGAGAGCAATGTCTAGACTGAGAGGTAGACCGAGGTTGGTTCGTCAGGAACCGCGAGTTGTAGCTCCGGTTGAGCCGATGGCTGGTGCGAGGGTTCACATAGAGGGACCGGGAGCCGCGAGAGTTGGCGCTCCTCCACCACCTCCACCACCACCACCTCCTCCACCGGGAGTCGTGGGCGAGGATGGAGCCGGAGGAGAAGGACCTCAAGGTGGCCAAGGTGGCCAAGGTCCAGCTGGAATTGATATGACTCCGCTAGTGCAAGCGATAGCGGGAGCGTTCCAGGCCGCAGTTGCGGGAGCTCAGGCTGCAGTTCAGCCTAGGTGTGATGATGCTAGCTTACCTTTGGAGAGGCTCCGTAACTTAGGGGCCGAGGAGTTTAGAGGATCTACTCCGGAGAGGTCGGAGTTATGGTTAGAGAAGACAGTTCGTATCTTGGCTCAGATGGGTTGTGCGGGCGCACGTAGATTGGGCTGTGTGATTTCATTGCTTCAGGGTGATGCCTACACCTGGTGGGTCACCATCACTACCAGGGTTCCAGAAGCCGAGATTGATTGGGAGTTCTTTGAGTTTGCTTTCAGAAAGAGGTACTTGGGACCGAGGTACTTAGATGAGAAGAAGAGAGAGTTCATGGCTCTCACTCAGGGAGATGCTTCAGTGACTGATTATGAGATCCGCTTTGTTCGCCTGAGTCAGTATGCCCCAGAGTTGATTCCTACTGAAATGGAACGCTGCAACCGATTCCGATACGGATTGAGTGAAGAGGTCAAGAGGTACACATTGGCTTCTGACTACTCAGACTTCGATGTGTTGGTCGCGAGGGCCAAGGATTTGGAGCATAGTTTGGGTTCAGCCAAGCGAGCTGGTGGTTCTGGTTCTGGGAAGAGGCATAACCACTTTGATGGTAGAGATGCTAAGAGACACAAGGGTGGCGGACATCAGTTTGATCAGAGACGTGGCGGTGGCCACCATGGTAGGGGCCATCAGGGCCATCGAGGAGGAGGACGCTTGCCCGAGTGTGCACAGTGTGGGAGACAGCACACTGGAGAGTGCTGGGGTAACTTTCATGCTTGTTGGAACTGTGGTTCGAGGGACCACTTTAGGAGGGACTGTCCGCGTTAGGCAGCTCAGGCACCGAACATTGCTCAGGCTCCTGCGAGAGGTAATGATTTTCAGAGAGGCCGTGGGCGCGGTCGTGGCTACTTCCAGCCGAGGGCTGATGCACCTAGGGTAGATGCTCAGAGGAACCTTGCTCATGTTGTGGCGGTGCAGCCAGAGGCGGGAGGACCAGCGAGGGTCTATGCTCAGAGAGGGGCCGGGAACGACACCGATGTGATAGCAGGTAATTTTGAGTTACAGTCTATGTCTTTGCTTTCTTTGGTTGATTCGGGTTCTACGCATTCCTACATTCTGAGTGTGCATGCACAGAAGTTAGATATTCCTGTGGAGATCTTAGATGTAGGTATGCATGTTACTAGCTCCTTTGGTGAGACAGTTGTAGTTAGACATATGTATAGGAGGTGTCCACTGAAGGTTCAGGGTCATGTGTTCTCAGTTGATATGATGGAACTTCCTTTCTACGGTTTTGATATTATTTTGGGTATGGATTGGTTGGTTGAGCATCGGGCTAGTGTGGACTTTGAGACAAAGAGAATTTCTTTGAAGCTTTCCGATGACTACGAGGTAGTGGTAGTGGGCGAGAACATTAAGTTCTTGTCTAATGTGGTGTCAGCTTTAGAGGCACATAGGTTGATGGACTCTGGATGTGGGGCCTATTTGGCTTATGTTATGAATCCGGATATGAGTGAAGCTAGACCGAAAGATATCAGGACAGTGTGTGACTTTCCAGATGTGTTTCCTGAAGAGTTGCCTGGTTTGCCTCCTGACAGAGATGTTAAGTTTGTGATTGAGACAGTTTCAGGGTCCAGTCCAGTTTCGATAGCTCCATATCGTATGGCTCCGAAAGAGCTGAAAGAATTAAAGAGTCAGTTGCAAGAATTATTAGACCGTGGTTTCATTAGGCCTAGTAGTTCTCCGTGGGGTGCTCCAGTGTTGTTTGTGAAAAAGAAAGATGGTAGCATGCGCATGTGTATCGACTATAGGCAGCTGAATCAGTTGACTGTGAAGAACAAGTATCCGTTGCCTCGTATAGATGATTTGTTTGATCAGTTGAGAGGTGCTTCAGTGTTCTCGAAGATAGATTTGAGGTCCGGGTACTACCAGTTGAAAGTGAAGGAGTGTGATGCTCCGAAGACAGCTTTTAGAACTAGATATGGTCACTATGAGTTTCTTGTGATGCCATTTGGGCTCACGAATACACCAGCAGCATTCATGGACATGATGAACAGAATCTTCAGAGACTATCTAGATCGTTTTGTGGTTGTCTTCATCGATGATATCCTTGTGTACTCTAAGACAGAAGAGGAGCATGATGAGCACTTGAGATTTGTTTTGCAGAGATTGTTGAGCAATCAGTTGTATGCGAAGCTTAGTAAGTGTGAGTTCTGGATTCGAGAGGTTGTATTTCTTGGCCATGTTGTTTCGGCCGAAGGCATCCGAGTTGACCCATCGAAGATTGAGGCTATTGTTGAGTGGAAACAACCTAAGTCCGTGACCGAGATTAGGAGTTTCCTAGGATTAGCTGGTTACTATAGGAGGTTCGTTGATGGCTTCTCTAGAGTAGCCGCTCCCTTGACTAAGTTGTTGCAAAAGGGGGTCAAGTTTGAATGGTCAGATGCAAGACAAAAGGCCTTTGAGAAATTGAAAGAAGCTTTGACAAATGCTCCAGTGTTAGTACAACCTGTTTCAGGTAAGGAGTTTGTGATTTACAGTGATGCTTCCTACGTAGGCCTAGGGTGTGTTTTAATGCAAGATAGGAGAGTTGTTGCTTATGCTTCTAGACAGTTGAAGATTCATGAGAAGAACTATCCTACTCATGACATAGAACTAGCCGCAGTTGTGTTTGCACTGAAGATTTGGCGTCACTATTTATATGGTGAGAAGTGTATAGTTTACACCGACCACAAGAGCTTGAAGTACTTGATGACACAGAAGGAGTTGAATTTGAGGCAGAGGAGATGGCTAGAGTTGTTAAAAGATTATGATTTGACTATTGAGTACCATCCGGGTAAGGCAAACGTAGTAGCCGATGCTTTGAGTAGAAAAGTGGCCGTTGAGCTGAGAGCTATGTTTGCTAGATTGAGTGTGTCCGATGATGGTGGGTTGATCACCGAGTTGCAAGTGAAGCCTCCTTTGATTCAGTTGATTAGAGAGAAGCAGTTACAAGATGCAAGCTTAGTTTCTAATGTTCAAGACATAGCCGAAGGAAGACCGACTGAGTATAGTTTCAGTGGTGAGAGCTTGTTGTGCTTTAGAGATAGGATTGTGGTACCGGAAGATGTTGAGCTGAGACGTCAAATTTTGAGCGAAGCACATTCGAGTCCCTTTTCTATGCATCCGGGTAGTACCAAGATGTACCGAGATTTGAAGAATGATTATTTCTGGGTTGGTTTGAAGAGAGATGTAGCCGAATATGTGAGTCGTTGCATGGTTTGTCAGAGAGTGAAGGCGGAACATCAGGTTCCTTCAGGTTTGCTACAGCCTTTGAAGATTCCGGAATGGAAATGGGAGAGAATCACCATGGATTTTGTATCGGGGTTGCCTTTGTCTCCTTCGAAGAAGAATTCAGTTTGGGTGATTGTTGATAGGTTCACTAAGTGTGCTCACTTCTTAGCAGTGAACACTACGGATTCCTTAGACAAGTTGGCAAACTTGTACATTCGTGAGATTGTGAGACTTCATGGAGTTCCGAAGTCTATAGTTTCAGATAGGGATCCTAGATTTACTTCGAGGTTCTGGAGTTGCTTGCATAGTGCTTTGGGTAGCCGTCTGCATTTCAGCACATCTTATCATCCACAGTCCGATGGGCAGTCAGAGCGAGTGATACAGATTCTAGAGGATATGCTTCGTTGTTGTGTGATTGATTTCCAAGGTTCTTGGGAGAAGCACTTACCGTTGGTTGAGTTTTCTTACAACAACAGTTATCAGTCTAGTATTCATATGGCACCTTATGAGGCTTTGTATGGTAGACGGTGTAGAACTCCGATTTGTTGGGCTGAGACAGGTCAGAGGTTGTTACCTATGCCAGACTTGCTTAAGGGAACCACAGAAAAGGTGAAGTTGATTTGTGACCGTTTGAAAGCGGCTTCGGATCGCCAGAAGTCTTATGCCGACTTGAAGAGGAAAGAGATTGAGTACACAGTGGGTGAGAAAGTGTTTCTGAAAGTATCTCCGTGGAAGAAGGTAATGAGATTTGGCCGAAAGGGCAAGTTGAGTCCGAGGTTCATTGGTCCGTATGAGATAGTTGAGCGGATTGGGCCCGTAGCTTATCGTTTGAGGTTACCTTCTGAGTTAGAAAAGATCCATGATGTCTTTCATGTATCTATGCTTAGGAGATATAGATCAGATCCTTCGCATGTGATGCCTGTTGAGGAGATAGAGTTGAATCCGGATTTGTCCTATAATGAAGAGCCCGTTGAGATACTTGCTTCTGACAGCAAGGTGTTGTGTGGCAAGACCATAGAGTTGGTCAAGGTGTTGTGGAGACATAGAGGTGTGGAAGAGGCCACGTGGGAGAGGAAAGCGGATATGGTTGAGCAGTTTCCGTATCTGTTTCCGCCAGGTAATTTCGGGGACGAAATTTCCTTAAGTGGGGGAGAGTTGTAACACCCGGGTTTAGGGGTTAGGTGAAAATAATATTTTAATATTATTTTAGGTTCGGTTCTATGATTTAAGTAATGGTCCGAGTTTGGCTTTAAAATTAATTAAACTTATGATAGACTAAGTTTTGGAAATTAAAAACCCCAAATGACCATGGAAAATATGCTCTTGTGAATAATCTATTTCATTAAGGGCAAATGGGTCATTGGACCTTAATTCAAAACAAAACAAATAAAGACCCAATTTTTATTACCTATCTTCCCCCTCTCTTCCAAAGAATCAGACAACCTCCCCAAGCCATTGAAGCTACTATTCCATTCCCAAAGCTTCTTCATTTCAACTCCGAATTTGAAGGTGAAGGTAATTTTGAACTCCCCTCACCTCCCTCTTCTCAAAAGTACTCTTCTTTTTCATTTTCATGAAGTTTTTGGGAAGTAAGGGTTTTGAATGTTTTGATTAAAAATGGTGTCTTTATGTTGTTAAAGTAAATGTGTTGATTTAATATGTTTAGATAAGTTATGTAGAAGTCCAATGGTATGATATATATGAATTTCAAGTGATTTTAACCGATTTTCGGAATTGGGTACCAAGGGGGTTTTGGGAGGGTTTTAAAATGGTTTTTCGGGTGTTTCAATGTCGGTTTTCGAGGGCTGATGTTAGTAGGATATATGAGGGTTGCTTTGGGTGTGTTTGATGGTTATTTGGATGCTTGAAATGGAAGATATTGGTGGGCTTTAAGGGCAGCTCGGGAATTCTGTTTTTGGGACTTGGTTTGGGTATTGAGTGCTTGAAGTATTGTTCCGGGTTGTTTCCGTTGATGAGATATTGATTACGAATGTTTTGTTTGTGTTTGAGGATGATTAGAACCGAGTTTGGGCGTCGGTGAAGCTTTGGAAGAGAATCCGAGAATTTGAAGAACGGTCTCTTGCGTGGTCTTGGAGCTAGAAAGTTTAGGTGAGTGGTTGATTTCTTTGAATGATTTTAAATTAGTTGGTTCGAGTATGCGGACTAGGTTGGGTTTGGTAGACCCACCTAGAGTTAGGACTAGGGTGGTAGCCTAATCCTAAGCTTGATCTGAGCCTTTGGATGAACTCAATTGTGTGAATGTATATGCCTCGTAGGCCATGTGATATGAATGTTTATGTATAATGTTTTATACATGTGAGTTGTGGCATGGATTGTATTGCTTAAAGCATGCATGGTGATGGTTCATGGTTGTGTCCATGGTGAGTACGTGCTAAGCACGGAAACGATTGAAATGTGTGTTGTGGATTGAGTAAAATATTGGCACTAGTATACTTAAATACAAATGATCGATCATTAGGATGTTAGTGTGTACACATGAGTCTAAAGTCGCGCGTGGCCTTGGTGGCGTTGAGTCACCAAGGAGGAGTACGGGTACGCCCGGAAATGGTATTTAAATATAGTCGGTGATGAGTGGAATCCCATCGACGGGGCGTGAGGATGAGTGGAATCCCCTCCGCGAGACCGGTGATGAGTGGAATCCCACCGAGGTAATGTGGTTGTTGGATATGAGTTTCCAACGAGTCTATCCGCGTATTTGGGTCATATCTAGGTGCCAATGTTGAATGATATATGCATCAATGTGGTGAGATATATGAATTGTTGGATGTTAAATGTGATTACATGTATGGTTGTGTTAAGCATTTGATCATGACATATATGTGAGATAATTGCTCATGCATCTATATCTTGTGGACTTTGGTATACGTGTGTTGCTTTGGCTAGATCGTGCTCGGACCCTGCAATGTTGAGGTTTGTTTTTAGAGCTTGCCCTCACTAAGCATTATTCGCTTACGCTCTCTTTGTTCAACATTGCAGATCCTTAGTCGTGGGTTGCTCGGGCAAGAGGAGGGTCTCCAAGTGTGTTTGTGACTTAAGTTTTCCCCAAGTATGGATTTAAAAATGCTAGACATGTAATAGTTGAGCAATGGGATATGAATGTTTTGTGGTGTTTGTTGATTGATAGGAGCATGTGTAGACTCCTTTTGATGTATTGCTTTTGCATGGTTGTGTTGCCATGATGTGTGTTAACTCATGCCTATTTACTTGCTTGAAGTGTTAGCCATTGCCTTAAGAGTTTTACATGTGTTTGAATATGGTATGAATGAATGCATGATGTGGATTGTTGCCTTTGTATTTATACATGTTTAAGCCTTGTGGAAGCATGCTTTATGGTGGGTTTGCCTTAGGGATTGATGTTAGTGGGTTGGTTTAAGTGTTGGAGGGATTTAGGGGCCTCCTTGTGCTCTAAATCAGTTCAAACCTGCAGATTCGTAGATGGGGTATCGATACCGTTGATCTGGTATCGATACTGCCCTGTGGTTTCAGGCCTCGTGTATCGATACTCGAGGAGGAGTATCGATACCTTTTTGGCCACTGGAGCCACTGTCGATTTGGGTATCGATACCGACCTCTAGGGTATCGATACCGTTGTCTTGGCTTTGACCGTGGGAAGTCAACTCTAGGGGAGGGTATCGATACCCTCATTTGGGGTATCGATACCGTCTCCTCAGGTTGACCAAACCTTGTTGACCTAGTCACAGGGGTATCGATACCCCTCTTAAGGGTATCGATACCGCCTGCAGTTTAACTTTAAAAATGGGCTTATAAGTGTTAGTTTGGGTCCGATTGATTGCTTCGAAGATATTGTTCCGCTGTATGATCACTTAGGATGTAATTCTCATCTAGACAAGATTAAAATGAAAAAAAATAGGGTTGCTAACCGAGGGAGAGTTCCTTAGGGAGTTTTCACTCGGTTTTCCCCGTGTAGCTCACTCGGACCGGCCATCCGGCCAGACCGGGACGAGGGGGTTACAAAACCCCAAATTTCCATATGAACCCTAATTCCCAAAACTCAATATTTTTGAAATCTAAAACAATAGATAGGTAGAGGATAGAGAGGAGGTTAAGAAAATATATTTACCTTTCAATTTGGTGTTGAAATCGACTAGCAAAGCCAATGGAATAGTAAATAGGGTTTTAGGAGTGTTTGAAAATGGGGGAGGGTTTTGAAATTGGGAAAGGAGAAAATGAAGAGGAAGATGACAACTTTTCCATAAAAGTTGTCTTCCTTTATTTAAAATGTGGGTAAATTACAACTTTGGTCCCTCCCTCATTATTAAGACTCAAATAGGTCATTATTTAAAGTTGGTTTATTTTTAATTAGATTTTATTTGACTCGGACGACAATCCGGCTACCTCCTAGGCCCTAGACACGGGTGTTACAATAAAAATGGTTTTAAATTATATTTAATTTAACAATAATAAAAAATGACATGTCATGTAATAATAATAATAATAATAATAATAATAAAATAATCCAGAGTGAAAAAATAGGAGTAATTTGAAAGTTTAGTTATTAAATAGGAGCAGTTTTTGAACACCCATTTAATAGCCGGGCACCTAAAATTGTAACTACCGAAACTTTGGGCACTTATTTTTACAAAAAATACTTTAGACACCTAAATTATTTTAAGAAGTAATAATTTTTAAAAATATTTTAAATTTAATAATAATAAAAATAATTTTATTTTATTTTTAAATTATTTTTAATTTAACAATAATAAAAATGACATGTCATGTTATAATAATAATAATAATAATAATAATAAAAATAATCCAGAGTGAAAAAATATGAGTAATTTAAAAGTTTAGTTATTAAATAGGAGCAATTTGGGCACCTAAAATTTGAAAAGGTATACTTTGGGCACCTATTTTTCATTTAAGCCTTTATAATATTATTGTACTAATTGATTGTAAAGTTTTAGGGTTGAAAAATAAATTTTAATATTCTATCAATTCAATCCTAAATCTCAAACTTTATCTCCTTCCCTTGTAAAAGAATACATAATGTAAAGAACATCTACAATATCCGTAAGTTCACATAAATAAAATCCATCAAATGAAAAAACAAAACACTAACAATTGTTTGGATTTGACCAGATTTACATGTTTTATACATTAAAAATTATACCAGATTTACTAAGTGAAAATAAACTTGTGAACTTGAACCACAATTGAAACCAACTGTCTTTCCTTTGGAATTTGAATAACGCAGAAATGGCATCACCAATCATTCAAAAAAATAAGAGGAATTCCGGATAATTTACATTTTAGATCTCTAAACTTAGCATCCACTTTTGTTTACATCATAAATTTTTAATTTAATCAAATCAAATCACATCATTCAATTTTATTATTTATAAATTAAATCACTTATATTGACATCATTAAATAATTCTAAAGAAAAGTGCTGAAATTGACACTTTTATTTAACACATCATCAATAAATGATGTTGAATTGACTATTTAAACATTTATTGTTAGGATTTATAAGAAATTTATTTATTTTTCTATTGAATTCATTTAAGTGAATTCTTTCAAAAAAATTCTTAAAATTATTAATTAAACATTATTTGATGATAATATGTGGAAATGTGTTAAGTAAAAGTGTCAATTTCAATTTTTTCGTTAAAATTATTTAAAGATGTTAATATAAGTGACATAGTGTATTAATAACTAAAGTTAAATGATGTATTTTGATTAAATTAAATGTTTGTGGTGTAAATAAAAGTGAATGTTCGGCGACCAAGTGGGTGTGTTCAGCGATCGCCGGCGAAAGCAGCAGCAACCGACGTCGGAAGTTTGGGAAATTTTATGGATTTAAGGACAGTTTTGTGAAGCTTGTAAAATTTTGAGATTTTATAAAAATTTGAAAAATCTGAGTATTTTCCATTAAAAAATAAAAAAATAATATTAATGCCATGTGTCAAGCACCGATTGATTGACAATTTTTGAACACCCATTTAAAAGCCGGGCACCTAAAATTGTAACTACCGATTGACTGACAATTTTTAAAAATATTTTAAATTTAATAATAATAAAAATTATTTTATTTTATTTTTAAATTATTTTTAATTTAACAATAATAAAAATGACATGTCATGTTATAATAATAATAATAATAATAATAATAATAATAATAATAATAATAATAAAAATAATCCAGAGTGAAAAAATATGAGTAATTTGAAAGTTTAGTTATTAAATAGGAGCAATTTGGGCACCTAAAATTTGAAAAGGTATACTTTGGGCACCTATTTTTCATTTAAGCCTTTATAATATTATTGTACTAATTGATTGTAAAGTTTTAGGGTTGAAAAATAAATTTTTAAAAATTCAAGGGTGAAATTATAAAGAAACCTTTTCAGTAGTGACCATAATGTTTATTTTTTAAAATTTAGGAGCATAAATGTACATGGGATAAACTTTAGTGGCCATTGCAGTAGTTTACCCTTACTTTTTCGCTGCCAGGTCAGCAAGCTGTCAATGTTTAACGGCAACAAACGGCTGAGTGACCAAAAGTTTACGCCCCGAAAACGTAAGTGACTACTAGGGAAAACATAGGTGAATGTTCGCGTAGTTGACCCTTATTTAAAAATAAAGATTAAAAATGGAATATATATATATATATATACGAAAAATAATTTAATTATAATTTTATTTTAAATAAGCATTAATTTTATTTTATTAATTAGAAAAGGTGCTTATTATGTTTTCTAAATTCATGGTTTATAACAAGTTCGTTGTAACTTAATATTTGAAAGATAAGATCGTTTAAATAAATAATGTGACCGAGTAATAACACCTGCTAGGCTGCTACTCCATGGGGGAGAGAGAGTTGTATATAAAGCAACCCAACTTAAGCTACGAATCACAGTACTTGTACAAAGTACAAACAACAACAAAATCTAATAGCAAAAACTCAAAGTGATGGCTATCTCCACCATTGCATCTCGCTGGAGGGAACTGAGTGGCGACAAAAACTGGGAGGGTCTCCTCCAGCACCCTCTGGATCCCGATTTCCGACGCTATGTCATTCACTACGGCGAAAGAACTATGGCCGTCGGAGACCTCTTCAACAACGACAACCAATCCAGTGGCTACCTCCACAGTGTGTACCCAGAAGACCAGTTTTTCTCGGGGGCTGCTCTTCAAAACAACAACATTTTCAAGTACGTGGTCACCCACTTCATAGATATTGCCAACAATGCCGATCAGTCGGCATGGATCGGGTATGTGGCGGTGACTACGGATGATGGAAAAGTTGGTGTTGGAAGGAGGGATATTTTGGTTGCTTGGAGAGGAACGGCAACCGATGCCGAGTGGTTAAGTAATATCAACTTCAGTCAAACCTCGCCTTCCGAACTGTTTGGTACTGATAACAACGCTAAAGTTCACTCCGGCTTCCTTTCTCTTTACACCGGAACCAACTCCAAAACCCCTATGAGTGCTCGACAGCAGGTAAATAATAGTATCGATTTGCACTTCTTCAGCTGTATATTATATGTTTTAAGAAATTACAATCAATCTTTCTTTCTCTAGGTTTTAAAAGCAGTACGGGAACTGGTGGACAAGTACAAAGGCGAGGAGATAAGTATAACTGTAGCCGGCTATAGTTTAGGGGCAGCCTTGGAAACAAACATTTAGATGGCCTGAAAGACGAGTTCAAGATACCTCCAAGATGGTGGGACAAAGAGAATCGCATCAATATGGTTCAAATGGACAACGGCCACTGGAAGTTTGTTCAGAGTGCTTAATTATATATATACACGCACGTCTTGGCTTGGCTTAGGAACAACATTATAATACTAATAATTAAAGAATAAGATGTTTCTCAAAGCCAAATCTCGAAAGGGCTTTGTCTTGTGTGTTTGAGAGCTCTATATATCTCAACTATTCCTACGATGTAATAGGGTTTGTCTTGCCTTAATGAATAAATCCTCTGTGGGTTGTATAATATCCTTTTATTGCTTGTGTAATGTAATGTAATAATGAATAAATACTATATATTTATTTCACGGTGTTTCTTTTATGAGGGTCGGTGCTTAAATTTCTTTAAAGCATCTACAACTTAGCCCTTGCATGTTTTTTTTTGATCGATAAGCGTATGATTTTATTCGAAGTTGAGAAATCATACAACCTCCCATATGCCTCCTTAAAAAACCTCTCTAACCTAAATTGGAGGAAAAAGAGTGCATCATGGGAGGAAAATCACAAGGACATACCCCAATAACGACCAATAAAATCCTTACAAAATCATCCCATCATCCGCAATAGCATGAAGCCACGACACTCTATCCACCCCCCCTTTAGCTAGCGCATCGGCAAATGAATTCACCTCACGGAAAGCATGATGAAAACAGACACACCGAAGCTGTAAACATGCATAATCAATCTCGCGAAACAGCCCTCTATACCTCCATGGTCGTTTGTCCTTGTGCAGCACCCAAGCCAAAGCAATCCGCGAGTCAGATTCGATAATAAACGATCCACCCTCCTTCCACCGTGAATCGGCCAGCAAACGAACCGCATGCCAAATAGCCCAAACCTCAGCTTCATTTGATTCCATACACCCCAATGGTCCCGAAAATACAGCCAACACCACCCCCCTCGCATCCCGTAGCACACCCCCACATCCCGCCATACCTGGCTTTCCCCATGCCGCACCATCCACGTTAAACTTTAGAACACCTTCTATCGGTGGGCACCAATGTATTCCGGCTCTAGGCTTCACTGTACTCGACGGCACACACATCACTGGCCGCTCCCACCAAGCAGGCTCGGATAGAACCTCACCATGGACGGAGAATTTAAGCCAATAGAACGACCGAAGCTTGATAAGGAAGAGCAACTCATCGACATCCATCTGTTTCTGATTGAAGATGACTTCATTCCGCGCAAGCCATAAAGACCACAATACCGCTGTGCAACCAACCATCCATCACGCTCTCCCTTCTCCCGACAGCACCCCACTATAACATTGCAAGATAAAATCCGCAAATGACTTCGGATTCGCCCAGGCCAGCCCCCACCAACAACGAAACCCCATCCACACGCTGTTCGCAAATGCGCATAGGAAAAAAATGTGCTCTTCCTCGTCAACCCCCTCCCTACACCACACACAATGAATTCCGGCTATAGGCACGCCCCGAGCACTAAGCATAGACAACGTTGGCAAACGGCGTAGTTGTACGAACCAAAGGAAGCATTGTACCTTCGGAGGCACTTCAATCTTCCACACATTAAGGCCTTCAAAATCATGGTCAGATAGACCCAACGTAGACATCAATTTCATTAAATTCCCCACTGAAAAATGACCAGCCGCATTCGGTTTCCACACCAGCACATCTCCTTCACTCTCCCTCAAGAAAAACCCCTTCACAATCGCACGCAACTGGCTCAATTGGTGTTGTTCAAAAGAACGCAAATCACGGCTAAAAAACATCAACCATTCCGCATGGTTCAATGTGCCTTGTCGCGCATATTCACATACCACTGCTGCCTTGTTGTTCGCACATCGAAAAATGTTCGGGAAAACCTCACAAAGAGGCTCTTCAAGACACCAGCGATCGTACCAAAATAACACCCTTTTCCCGTTCCCTATGTGCCACAAGAAGCAATCGTCACTCATGAAATTACCCGCGACATCCCCTTCTTGTATCCCGACAATTCTCCTCCAAACGAAAGACATGTGCTGTTTGCCTATCACATTCGGCAGCCTCCCCCTCATTGCAATGCCATACTTAGCTTCCACAATCGATTTCCACAAAGCCTTGGGGGACTCGGCATATCGCCACAGCCATTTAGCAAGCAATGCTGAATTTCGAAGCTCAATATTTGCCACTCCAAGACCCCCTGCCTCCTTCGGCCGACACACTTTCTCCCACGCTACTCGGTTCATTTTCCTTCTTAAATCCGTATCGCCCCACAAGAATGCCCGCCGTATCTTCTCAATTTTATTCAATACTGTTTTCGGCACCCGAAATATGCTCATATAATATAGAGGCAGCGTAGAGAGCACCGAGTTCACTAAAGTCACCCTTGCGGCAAAAGATAAAGAATTCTTTTTCCATCCCGCTAAACACAAACGCATCCGATTAATTACCGGCTCCCAAACCTTACCATTTCGTGGGTTAATTCCTATCGGAATTCCCAAGTATTTAAAGGGAAGATCAGCTCGCACACAACCCAACTCCTTAGCCATCGCCAATGCCACTGTCTCCTCTAATCCCACAGCATACATAGCCGATTTGGCATAATTT
Source organism: Hibiscus tridactylites (assembly GCA_958450335.1). NCBI lineage: Eukaryota > Viridiplantae > Streptophyta > Magnoliopsida > Malvales > Malvaceae > Hibiscus > Hibiscus tridactylites. Next base: position 64,427,502 of record OY288275.1, read on the forward strand.
ATTTGCAGCCCCGAACCATACTCAAAACAAGTCAGCACGCGCTTCAAGTTTCTAGCAAATTCAACATTCCCTTGAATGAAAATAACCGTGTCATCGGCAAATTGCAAATGCGAGAGCCGACAATCCGCAGCCACACTCACTCCTCTAATCAGCCCCAATCCCTCTGCATTTACCAAGAATTGATGAAGTGCTTCCGCGACAATCACAAAAAGTAACGGCGACAAGGGATCACCTTGTCGCAATCCCCGTTCCATAGCAAACTCCGGTGTTGCACTGCCATTTACAAGGACCGAAAGCCTTGTTGTACCCACACATTTCAGTATCCAATTCCGCCATCTCACCCCAAAGTTCATCCGACCCATAACATCCACAAGAAACTCCCATTTAATGCAATCATATGCCTTTGCAAAGTCGATTTTCAGCACCACACCACCTTCACTAAACCGTCGCTTCCTAAGTGAATGAACCACTTCATTGGTTAACAAAATGCCATCAACAATCTGTCGCCCTTTAATAAAGGCAGATTGCTCTTCACTAATCACCGAATGAAGAACTTTTTGTAGCCTACCCGCCAAAACTTTCGCCACAATTTTGTACACCGCATTTAATAAACATATCGGCCGAAAATCACTAATCACCTGTGGGTTTTCTCTTTTTGGGATCAATACAACAAACGTCGAGTTGGCCCCTTTCGGAAAAGAGCCATACGCATGGAACTCCTCAAACAAACGCCCCAAATCATCCTTCAAGAACTCCCATCCCCTCTTGAAAAAAGCGAAACTAAATCCATCCGGCCCCGGGGCCTTCGCGCCTTCACAACTCATAATAGCATCTTTAATTTCGGATAACAAAAACTTAGATTCCAACATATCGGCAGCCTCCCTCTCCAGCCTACAAAACCGCACAGCAGCTTCCATCATTCCACGGCAAGGTCGACGAGCAAAATGCTTTCGAAACTCAACCTGAATATGGCGTTTAAGCCTCTCCTTATCCTCCACCCATGCACCATTGATCCGCAATCCCATAATCTGATTTTTCCCAGCTCTAATTTTAGCACTTCGGTGAAAAAATGAGGTATTACGGTCCCCCGCTTTTAACCAAAGAGCTCGCGACTTCTGTCGCCAAACCGATTCCCTGTACTTGTGAAGCCGCCACAGCTCAATTTTCAGCCGACAAATCTCAGCCGTCCGATGTTCTCTATCCCCCGATACATCTACCACCTCATCTAACCGGTCAATCTGTTCCGTCACCTCACCAATTCTCCTGTCAATATGTCCAAAACAGTCCTTATTCCAAGTGCGCAAAATTTTTTTCAACTCCCTTAATTTATATTGCATCGAGTGCCCCCAAATTCAACTGAAATTCGCTCCCATTCCTTCGCCATTAACTCAACATGTTCCTTCTTCTCAAGCCACACATTTAGAAACCGAAACGGACGAGGTCCCCAATCACTATCCTCACTTGTCAGGCGAATCGGCGTATGATCTGAAATTCCCCTCGGCAAGACCAATTGATACAGCGAAGAGAAGCGATCAATCCACTCCCTCGACACCAAGAACCTATCAAGGCGACACGCCTTGTTCCCCGATCCGAACCAAGTAAACCTCTTTCCCACAACTTTGACATCCATGAGGCCGACGTCCTCCACAAATTCATTGAAATTCTCCATTCCCCTCGATGCATCAACACATCCACATCTCTCTTTCACCTCCCGCACCGTATTAAAATCACCTCCCATACAACACGGCCCATCTAATTACCCAACCAGCCCCTGCAACTCCCCCCATACCCGATCTTGAGCTTCCACCTCGCAAGGAGCATACACATTAACCATCCAACATATCCATTTCTCACTCACCCATTCCCCTTTAATCACAATAAAATAGCGTGCTACACGAGTTTCTATCTTTCGGAATTTAACACTATCCCAAATTAACATTAACCCCCCTGATCGTCCAACAGAAGGTGCTAAAACAAAATTATCCGAAATCCACATTTTACTTACCCCATTTGCTGATAGCTGCTCCAATTTCGTTTCTTGTAGCATCACCATCGCACATTGGTGTTGTCGCACTCGGTCACGAACTGCACGACGTTTCGCGGCTGCACCCAAACCGCGAACGTTCCACGACAACACCCGCATCACCACTTGCTATTTATTTTCAATGCGCGCCTCAATAATGCGCGCAATGTCCTGAAAAACCGCTTCCTCGTTACCTACTGTCGAAGCCCCTATCAACCTGCCCAAATCAAGCGTCTGTTTTGCCTCTTGCAAAATTACCCTCTTCCTATTTACAAAATCCGAATCCAATAAGGATCCATTAGCAATCCCCGTGTCTTCCTGTAATTTCTTCTTCGGTCTGCCGCGAGCCTTCTTTGTCACTTTCGTCACAACCTCAGACCTTTCCTCCGGATTCAAAACACTTATCAAAATATTAGATAAGCTTCTCACCTTACGAAGGACTCCATTATGTTCAATATACTTCGCATCCGAGGCCCTCATTTGTACAGGCCCATCCTCGATTAAATCCCCTGGGTTCACCCCCAGTGTTTCCTCGGCATTATGCACTGCCTCCTCCCTCTCGGCAAAATTTCCCCGTACACCCTCTCCTACACAGCAAGCAAAACGGTCCATATCGCGGCTTGTGCATTCCCCAATTCTCTCCCTAACCAGCCAATCCACCTCCTCAACCGCTGCCAATGAAGTCCCCTGGACACTCTCCGCCCTACACACTTCAAGTTGAGCCACATCTAAACTCTTGTGCTCGCTTGTCCCCTCTCTATCTATCAAAGCGACCACCTCATCCGACACCCATGAAATTTCTCTACTTGGTGAAACCACCCGCAAATCAATTTGTTTTTCATACGTGCATCCTCTCCTTGTGACATTGGCATCCAAATTCGAATCAATTTCCTGTACATCTCTGGAAATTAAATTTGCTTCGTCCCCCAGAAAACTATCTTGAACAAATGAATGCAACAACGGATCACTGTCATTCGACTTAGTATTCTCCTTCGGTACTTGAACTCTATGTGAACTAGTTTCCGAGGATGTTTCCATTTCCTCTTCCTCGTCCCTATCCGCTGATCTCACCTCTCTCTCCCATTCTTGCACCCGAATAATATAACACTTCCCATCTACCTCCAATTCCAGCAACTCATCAATCCTATCGATCTTATTGGTTTCCATTAGGATTCTACTCCGCTCGAAAGAGGAAGGTGAGATCGTCGACAAGTCTACCTTTACTAACGATCCCCATTCTTTGGCGATATTTTCGAACGTCTCCGTTGCCCACGCGTGAATGGGAATCCTGCTCATAGCGAGCCATACTCTTCTCGTCGACATTTGAATTGTTGTCGACCATGGGCGTACATCCACAAACCACTTCTCTAGATCAGTCCTTGCCATAATGTCCATCTTTTCCCCCGCGTCGTTGGGCATTAAAAGCACCATTCGCCCGGCCATGTGCATAATAGAGAAACCCCTCACATTGTTCTCATGTAACTCCTTTGCCAATTGAGCGATCGAGATCGAATTACGTCGCCATCCCACCACACAGGTTTTCAAGATTTCCCATTTATCGCCATCAATTTGTCCCACAATTCTTCTCAACGGTATTGCTTTTGTTGTTGCAATTGGATCTTGATCATCCTTGGGAATCTCTTTTTCCACGAAATTCTTATGTACTTGCGAGGGTTTCGTCTTATTATGCCTCAATTCCTTCTCACGCCGCGCTGAATCCCTTCCCCCATCTCTAGCAAATAGGACCGTGATTACCGATCCATAGAGGCGGAATCCATTCAACCGCTCGATTACCCTCTTAGCATCTTCAATTGTTGCCATTCGAACGAACCCAAATCTCGCCCCATCTTTCCCTTTCTTCCTCGGTACGAATACATCCCTCACCACCCCGTGCCTATCAAAGACTTGCCAAATCCCCTGCCAATGCAGTTGTGGCGGCAGATTCGACACAAAAAGAGTCCATACTCGGCCTCCGCCTTGCCTCGTTCGGTGGTGATCACCCTGAGTCCGCCTATCGCTCATTTGCTAGAGTTTAGATGCTTGTGGGTGAGTGCTGATATTAGCCCTTGCATGTTAGTTTGATTCATGCTAAGTGCTTCGAGTGTAAGGATGTTTGGATCATTAAAATAATATATTTATTGTTGTTATACGTTTTTTTAAATAGTGTTAAACAGCTCTAAATTACCCTTATAAGCTTTACTAATAAACTAGGGTTGTAATACATACGTTTAATCATGGGCGGAGCCAGGATCGAATATTAGCAGGGGCCAAAATTTTGAATTTAAAAAATTAAGGGCTTATTACATATTTGAACTCAAAATTTACATGGCAAGACCTAATTTATCTAAAATTTAAATTTACAAGGACCTAAATTGTTATTGGACCCCAAAAAATTGAGGATGCATTGCCCATCCTTCTTTAGTTCAACCAACAGGTGTAAATGAAACATCTTTGGTTACAAAGATAAACTGAGGATAACCATCATTTTTTCCTTCCATGAAATATTGAATAATGAAAAATCTTGGAGGAGAACCGTCAGGGGCGGCGACAGGAGACCCGTAATAAGCAGGAGCTCGCAAGAACCAACAGAAAACACATGATCGACAAGAGACGCAGGAAAAGTTGAAGGGGCAAGTGACACAGAGGAACCAAGAAGTATCTTTGTTTGTCGAAAACATACCAAGACCGACACAATGGAAAGGACTGTGGCACATGTTTGCGAGACACGAGGATGTGACGGGAGCCTTCATTGCAAGAAAATTGAGCAGGGGAGGGAAGCGTTTTGGTTTTGTCAGGTATGGTAGTAAGGTGGATGTGCTGAGGACAATGGAGAGGCTGAACGAGTTCTCAGTTTATGAATATAGATTAACGGTCAAGATGGCAATCCAACAGAGGAAAAGAACGAGCAGGGTGCAGATGCAGAAGAAACATACTGAATGTACAAAGGTGAAACATACAAAACCATTAAAGAAAGTTAGGGGTGAAATGGCAGAAAATCATTGGGCATTTGATAGATGAGAAAATCATTGTTATAATATCCACAAATCACGCAAGCTGAAAATATCCCGAACTAAAAGCAAACCGAATCGAAAGCAACTGAATTGAAAATAACTCAAATTTAATTTGCAAAAATCTGATCTAAACCGAACATCAACATGATTTTGACAAGATAATTGAGCCGAAATGAATGGGTAAGTTTTTTTATTTATTTTAAGCAGTATGATAAATAGTAAATACGTATATTTTATTATTTTTATTATATTACTGATTAGCAACCAGCTTTAGTAAAAGTTTAATGACTTAATATATCTTTTTTCCTTTAAAAGAAAATCTTAATATTTGATTCGATAATTTTTCTTTTAAAAAATATTTGATATGCATGATTGTAAAATAAAGTTACTCTATTTGTTGTCACGCCAACTTTGATATATTTTTATATAATTTTGCCTTTTACTTTTAATTGTTTATTTGGTTTAGTCTTTTATTTAATTTGTGATATTAATTAAATATTCAAGTCATAAATTTAAATATCCAATTAAATCTCAAACAATTAAAATATACCTAAATTGATTTTAATCTATAAATAAATATGATAAATTATATTTTATTAAATAATTTTCAAATAGTCTAATTTTAATTTATAATCTAGCTTTGATTTTATCCCGTAAATATAATATTTATTGATAATAATTCAGGATTTGGTACATTTAAAATTGGTTTTATGTATAAATTTTTGTTCTCATTGATATCCTATTCATGTATATTTATTTGTCATGTAAAATACGTAGCGTTAGTGCTCATAATCTCGATACTCTATTTGGGAGTGTCGTCCCAATCATTTGGGCGTCATCTTCTTTGATATCGTGGACTGGGTACGGCTGTATATCTCGTATGATCATACATTCAGAATTTATTAATTGAATTGGGCCAAAATTTTAAAATCTTCTAATAAATGCAATACGACCCGTTAGGTACCAATTTGGGCGGCGTGGGGGTGCTAAACCTTCCCCATCCGTAACCGACTCTCGAATCTTTTTAAATCTTTGGTTTTTTTTTTTCTCGGTGTTCGGTCTACCTTTTTTTAAAATGATCGGTGGCGACTCTCAGTATTTTATTCAAAACACTAGCGTTTTAAAAGAAATTCCCTAAGGCTAATTTTTCTTATAAAAATTGGGAAAAGACCATATACTCGGATTTTTTAGTCGCTACATACCTAAATTGATTTTAATCTATAAATAAATATGATAAAATATATTTTATTAAATAATTTTCAAATAGTCTAATTTTAATTTCGTAAAATCAAATTTTTTCCGTCTTAGAAATTATGCAAAATTTTATTTTAAAAACTAAAAAACAATCAATTGAAACTCTATAATCAACACAACACAAAATTAAAGTTTGAAACTTTATCAAGCCTTATAGGTTGAGTTTCAGATAGATTATCATCTCTTAATGATGGATTGATGGTTTAATTCTAAACATTAAACAATCAAGAGTTGAAATTGAGCCTAAATGATAAGATTGACAAATATATATATATATATATATATATATATACTTTTTACGTGAATATATCAATAATTCTATATATACTCAATTGAATACATACTCAACTCAACTTGAACTGACCTAAAGATCCGAAGATTGACTAAAATCGAAAAATTGGTCTATCTGATATTGACCCGAACCGAAAATCGATCCGATTTTGACCCGACCCGAAATATCAATTGACCCGACATTGATGCGAACCGAAAACCAATCAATCTGATACTGACCCGACCTGAAAAATCGATCGGTCCAATATTGACTCAACTCAAAACTCAACCGATCCGATGTTGATCCAACCTGATACCCGACCTGACCTGAAATTGCATAGTCCCGTTCTAAATTCGAATCAAACATGATCTGACCCGAGTTTTACCAAAAATCAAACCGAACTGAATTGACCCGAACCCGAACCGAACGACTTGAATGCCACCTCTAATCAAAATCATATCTTAGTTCTCATTTCTTATCCGAGGTCGAATAACTAAAAATCCATCCCTTCTGTCCTGTTACCTTACCTGATCGAAAACATATAAATATTACTTATATTTTTTTATTTTTGGTGTCCTATTTATGCTCTTACATTAAATAATTAGATTTAGAGTTTATAGTTGGAAAATTCTACAACGTGCGACGAACACCGTTGAACACCACTAACGCTGAACATTGCTGAATACCATTAAATTAATTAATAAAGATTAAAAATTTCAATTACTGAACATACAATTAATAATTATTTAAAATAAAATTTCAGCCTTACCATGGTGTTCTGGGTTGGTTCCGACTAAGTTTCTAAACTCTGAAACAATTCTAACTCGGTCCTAAACTCAGCTCGCCGATATTACTTTCACTCGTGGTACAAATATAGTCATTCTCCTTCTGGCGGGTTAAACTCTTCACTATTTTGAAGAATTCGCCTTCCTTGTTTGAATCGGTCGAGCTTTCGGCACCCCGAGCTCCAACAGTGTCTGTATGACATCTGACCTCGACAAAAGTCACTAAAATCTTAACATCATAATAAACATATTAAGAAAACAATTCAAACACAATCATTTGACTGGAAAAAAAATTGATGTTTCATTTTATTCTTTATGAGTAGTAATACAAAGAAACTTTCCCGGCCACTGCCATTTTCCTCTTTTATCACAGTTTTTTCCTTGTCAAAAAAGAAAATCAAAATCAAAACGAATTTTTTTGAAAAAGAAGACGATGTTCCTATAATCTTACTCACATGCAATACATTGAACAGAACTTCCCAAGAACCATCGGAAACAATCGAGAAAATTGCATACGTTGACTATGGTTGGTATTTGGTCCAATTATTTAAAGTGTTAACTACTGGAATAGTCACTTATGTTTCCCCCCAGTACAGAGTTAGTCACCGATTTTGAAAAACGACAAGTAAGGTCACTTACGTTTTCGAGGCGTAAACTTTTGGTCACTCAGCCGTTTGTTACCGTTAAATATTGACGGCTTGCTGACCTAGCAGCGAAAAAATAAGGGTAAACTACTTTATTGGCCACTAAACTTTAAACCATGTACATGTCTGCTCTGCAATTTTAAAAAATAAATATTATGGTCATTACTGAAAATGTTTTTTTATAATATCACCCTTGAATTTTTAAAAATTCATTTTTCAACCCTAAAACTTTACAATCAATTAGTACAATAATATTATAAAAGCTTAAATGAAAAATAGGTGCCCAAAGTATACCCTTTTTTAAATCTTAGGTGCCCAAATTGCTCTTATTTAATAACTAAACTTTCAAATTGCTCATATTTTTTCACTCTGAATTATTTTATGATTATTATTATAACATGACATGTCATTTTTTATTATTCTTAAATTAAAAATAATTTAAAAATAAACTAAAACTATTTTATTATTATTAAATTTAAAATATTAAAAAAATATTACTTCTTAAAATAATTTAGGTGTCTAAAGTATTTTTTTGTAAAAATAGGTGCTCAAAGTTTCCATAGTTACAATTTTAGGTATCCGGCTGTTAAAACTATTGTCAACCAATTGGTTCTTGACACGTGGCATTAATTTTATTTTTTTAATAAAAAATACTTAGATATTTCAATTTTTTATAAAAATTTTACAAGCTTCACAAAACAGTCCCTAAATCCCTAAAAATTCCCAAACTTCCGTCGTTGATTGTCACCGCATCCGCCACCAATATCCGTCGCCGACCACACCCACTTGGTCGTCGGACCAAGGCGACGTCGATTTCGTGTTCGATGTTCGGCTGCATGCCGTTGGGCGTTTCCTGCGACGTCGTGTTATGGGAAATAATCCAGTAACTATCGAAAATTGTAACTGTCGAAACTTTGGGCACCTATTTTTACAAAAAAATACTTTAGACACCTAAATTATTTTAAGAAGTAATAATTTTTAAAAATATTTTAAATTTAATAATAATAAATGTAACCCCCTCGTCCCGGTCTGGCCGAATGACCGGTCCGAGTGGGTCACACGGGGAAAACCGAGTGAAAACCCCTAAGGATTCCCCCTCGGTTAGCAACCCTATTTTTTTTTTCATTTTAAAATCTTGTCTAAATGGATATTAGACCCTAAGTGATCATACAGCGGAACAACATACTCAAAACAATCGGACGGACTCAAACAGTCAAGATAAATCCCAATTTTTAAGCTTAAACTGCAGGCGGTATCGATACACCTAGGGGGTGTATCGATACCCCTTTGACCAGGTCAACTGGTCCAAGTCAACTAGTGGAGACCGTATCGATACACCTAGGAGTGTATCGATACCCTCCCCAAATGTTGACTTCCCAGGGTCAACGCTAAGGGAACCGTATCGATACACGTGAAGGGTCGTACCGATACGGAACTGGACAGTAGCTCCAGTAGCAAAAATAGTATCGGTACACCTCTCAAGTGTATCGATACACGGGGCTTGATCAAGAAGGTGGTATCGATATCTTACCAACCGTATCGATACCCCTGCACAGAAAAGCCTCCAAACTCAGCAAAAACGACGAAGACTCGAATCTAAATGCATTTTAGGACTCTCCTAAACCCCAACAAGCATTCATACAACATTTACATGCCACATTAAAGCCATACAAGCACCCAACATATACATACATTGAAGGGACATGCAATTGACCCAAAGATGACACTTAAACATACAAAACCCATACTTCAACATTCAACATAAGGCAAACTCAAAGGTACTTAACCAACATTCAAGATAAGCAATTTAGGCATGGATTACAACTTAAACATGGCATCACGAGCCACACAAAAGCAACATAACATGGAGTCTAAACATGCTCCTAAACACCCAACAATCATCCATCAAAAGACACATGTCCCATTGCTTAAACTATTACATGTTCAACATTTAAAAACCATACTTGATGTACTCAAGCCAAAAACCACACTTGGAGGCCCTCCCCTTGCCCGAGCAACCCACGAACTAAGGATCTGCAATGTTGAACAAAGAGAGCGTAAGCAATGATGCTTAGTGAGGGTAAGCTCTAAAAACAAACCTCAACATTGCAGGGTCCGAGCACGATCTAGCCAAGGTAAAACACAACCATACCAAGGTCCACGAGATAGAATGCATGGGCAAAAGACAATAACAATGCCATGATCATAAGCTCAAATTCCATGATACATGTAATCACAAACAAGTATTCCAATAAGAACCATGAACCTCAACACATTGATATTGTAACCCCCGTAGCCCGGCCTAGACGCCCGACCCGAACTACGGAGATTACACGGGGAAAACCAAAGTCAACCCGAAAGTCAACCTTGATTAACGACCCTTTTTTTTTCTTTTTAATCTTATCTAGATGCACATTACTCCTATGTGTGACCATACAAACAACATGTTAAAGGATTACATCCATCAGAGATCAAACAAGGACCCAATTGAACAAATTACAACTTTAGGGACCAAAATGTAATTTCTGATAAATTAAAGGACTTAACCCAAATTAAGGTTACCAACTTGAAATTAGTCAGGTTACATGCATCTCTGTGAAATTTCAGCTCAAAAGGACATCCTCAGCTCATACAATTGATCATACAAGATTCAGGACCGAAACGTAAACAAAACAAAACATTCAAAGATTCTTTTAACTGATTTTAACGGTCCGGTATCGATACGCCACGTGTCGTATCGATACTCGGGGAAGGCAGAAACCAAACTCTAGCAGAGGTATCGATACCCTCCCCCTGGTATCGATACTCCACTCATATGGTATCGATACCTGTTCAGAGGTATCGATACCCCTGGGCAGAAACATGCATATTTGGCTCAGGTGTATCGATACCCCATGCCCGAGTATCGATACCCCTGCCTGAAATCAGCTCAAAAACATCATCAAACATGCATTAAGCACCAAATTAACATCACCAAACCATATCACTTAATCATACAACACGCAAGGACCTCAATTGCACCAACAATTCAACATTTAAACATCACATAAGAAAAACCCCAATTCATATAGCATGCTTCCTACTTAAGCTATTATTCAAGCAATAAACCTTCATAAGCAAGCAATAGGAAATCAATCCAAAATCCAGCAATTCAAACAACAATTATCATCCATAGGGAGTCTCAAACACCTCCCAAAAACAAATGCACATTGGTCCCCCATTGCCAAAACATACAAAAGCTAAATGTTTAACAAAACCTTCCATACATTGAGCTTTACTTGAACTTGTATGCTTGCCTTCTCTTGCTGCCCTCAATGTACCTTAGTGCTCTGCATTATTGAATCAAGAAAACGAGAGAGCGTAAGCCAAAGCTTAGTGAGGAGTGCTCTTTAAAAACCATTCAATAATGCAATTTAAACCATTGTAAAACATGCTTGTAAACAACCTTTACACATGCTCAAGGCATACTTTAAAATCAAGCAATAACATGCTTCCACATTTCAATTAAACAAGCATCTCATGCTTCAACATAAACGTTAAATCATGCATCTCATGCATCTCATGTACTATACATGTCATATTGGCTCAAGTGATACATTTCATTTATGAAATCAAGTTCAACAACTTTCCCCAAGGACTTTTAAACACCTTGGACCCCAAGGACTTTTAAACACCTTGGCCATGGACTTTTAAACACCATGAAGGACCACACAAGGACTTTTAACCACCTTTGTGTCCGTAGCTTGAATTACCCCAAGGACTTTTAAACACCTTGGCCCCAAGGACTTTTAAACACCTTGGCCCCATGGACTTTTAAACACCATGGAAAGGAGCACCTAAGGACTTTTAACCACCTTAGTGTCCGCAACAAGATTCATCCAAGGACTTTTAACCACCTTGATGATCTTAGGTAACAAGGCTCACTCAAGGACTTTTAACCACCTTAGTGACCTTCACTTTTACAAACCATCACTTGCCAATATACACTTTATACATCATATAATCCACTGTTTAAAAGCATTTAAACCAAGCCATTTCATCATGCATTTCAAAGCATTAAATCATCATTTAACAATGCATAAAAACAAGGTACTCTTACCTAGAGACACCTTCAACACATGGCTTTAAACATCAGCATATATCATGCTAAAACATCAGCAATTATCATGCTTAAACATGCTTCCAAAACAGTAAACAATTCATGCAAAAATCATCATTTTACATTGCATCAAAACATGGCCACCACTTAGAGAGAAAATCCGAAAACTTACACATGAGCTTAGCAAAGTTGTTTAGACTTAAACTAAGCTCCCAAAACCTTCAACCCTTGGTTTTAAAGCTGTAAATCCATTTTCACTCACCGATTACCATTTCGCTTCAAGCCAAAGCACCAAAACAAGCCTCCAAATCAACCGAACGTGAATCCAATGATGCCTCCCCTGTTTCAACACATCAAAGCAGAGGATTAATGCATCATCTTGCATTAATTGCTTCAATGAAAGCACCTAAACTCGCTGCCCTCATCCAAACTCCAATTTCGGCCACCAAACACAACCGAAATTGCATCCAAAACACTTCCAAACAAAGCCCAGCCATAAACCAGCAAAACCACACTTCTATTAACACCAAAACACATCTAAAAACAACCTAAAAGCAACCTTATACCTCCAGCAACACCAGATCACCAAGATCACCTCAAAAACAACCTTAAAACACAAGCTAAACTTAGGAAACACAACCTATCCGGGATTGCATTAATCAAGACTCACTTCCACATCAATTTAATGATCATTTATCATCAAAAACACTTCTCAAAACTCAGATTTAACAGATCAAACGAAAATCAAGTGAAATCATCAAAATCTTGCATAATTAGCCAAGATCCATAAATCTACTTGAAAACCTTTAATTAAACATCAAATTAGGATTGAAAACTTTAGGAATTTCATTAAAGAACTTAAAGTTCAGAGGAGAATCGTTCATACCTCCAAACTTGTGATTTCTCCACTTTTTGGAATGAAAACTTTGTTGAAACTTGTAGCAATTGAGTAGGTTTTGATTACACAATGATTTGCTAACAATTGTGAGTTGAAAAGATGAATTTAGGTGAAGAAATCAGATCAAAATCTCTGAAAATGGTGATGTTTGGTTGGAGAGAAAAGGAGAAGAGAAAATAGGAAGTTAGGAAAGAAAAATGGTAAAATGAGTTTCCCTCCTTTTATCAAACCTTTAAAATCAGATTTTAGGATTAAAATATCTTAGAAAAATCTGGAGAATTCACTTTTGGGCAAATAGCTCCTTAAAGATTCAAAGTTTCAATCCTTTTTAAAACAGCCACCAAATTTGCGAAATTTACATTTTGGTCACTAGCCAAAATGTCAACCTTCCAAAACTCATTTTCCAAAATTGTTTTCACAGTTCATCAATCTATATTAAAAGATGATTTTAGAACATTTTTCCATATTTTTAATGCAACCCGAACTAGGCTTTCCTAATTTAACCTCTTACGATTCAAACAGCACTTTGACCAACCGGTCAACGCCCAAAACTTCTAAGCCCAAAACCGGGGCGTTACAACTCCCCCCCCCCCCCCTTAAGAAATTTCGTCCTCGAAATTTACCTGAAGGAAAGAGATAAGGAAACTGCTTCAGCATGTCTTCCTTCCGCTCCCACGTGGCTTCCTCAACACCTCGATGCTTCCACAGCACCTTCACCAACTCAATGGTCTTGCCACGAAGAACCTTGCTCTCTGAATCCAGAACCTTCACCGGTTCCTCATCATAGGTCAAATCCGGATTCAAAACCACATCCTCAACAGGCATCACATGCGAAGGATCAGATCTATACCTCCTGAGCATAGAAACATGGAACACATCATGAATCTTCTCTAGCTCCTGAGGTAACCTCAACCGATACGCAACAGGACCCACTCGCTCAACCACCTCATACGGTCCAATGTACCGAGGGCTCAACTTACCCTTCCGACCAAACCTCATCACCTTCTTCCAAGGCGAAACCTTCAAGAACACACGGTCACCCACCGCAAACTCTATCTCCTTACGCTTCAAATCCGCGTAAGATTTCTGCCGGTCAGAGGCAGCCTTCAACCTCTCACAAATGAGCTTCACCTTCTCGGTGGTCCCTTTCAACAAAGCAGGCATAGAAACCAACTTCTGACCAGTTTCAGCCCAACAAAGAGGAGTCCTACACTTCCTCCCATACAGAGCCTCATAAGGTGCCATCTGTATACTCGCCTGATAACTATTGTTATAAGCGAACTCAACCAAAGGCAGATGCTTCTCCCAAGAACCTTGAAACTCAATCACGCAGCATCTCAACATATCCTCCAAAATCTGAATAACCCGCTCAGATTGACCATCCGACTGAGGATGATAGGATGTACTGAAATGCAACCTTGTACCCAGAGCTTGATGCAAACACTGCCAAAAACGCGATGTGAACCTCGGATCCCTATCCGACACAATCGACTTAGGCACACCATGCAACCTCACTATCTCAGCAATGTACAGCTCTGCCAGCTTATCCAAAGAAAACGTAGTATGCACAGGCAAGAAATGCGCACACTTCGTCAAGCGATCCACAATCACCCAAACATAATTCTTCTTTGATGGAGACAAAGGTAAACCAGATACAAAATCCATGGTAACCCTCTCCCATTTCCATTCAGGGATTTTCAACGGTTGCAACAACCCAGAAGGAACCTGATGTTCAGCCTTAACCCGCTGACACACCAAACACTTGCTCACGAACTCTGCCACATCCTTCTTCAAACCAACCCAATAGTACTCATCGCGAAGATCACGATACATCTTGGTACTACCAGGGTGCATAGCAAAAGGACTACTATGACCTTCAGTCAGAATAGCATGCCTCAACTCAACATCAGCAGGCACAACTATCCGACTACCAAAGCACAACACTCCATCCTCATTAAAGCAGAAATCTGAAGGTCTACCCTCCGCGATATCCTGAACATGAGACACCAAGGAATCATCCAACAACTGCTTATCCTTGATCAACTGAATCAACGAAGGTTTCACTTGCAACTCAGCAACAAGGCCACCATCCCGCGATATGCTCAAGCTAGCAAACATCGCCCTCAGCTCAACAGCTACCTTCCTACTCAAAGCATCCGCAACAACATTGGCCTTTCCAGGATGATACTCAATCGTCAGATCATAATCCTTGAGCAACTCCAACCAACGTCGCTGCCTAAGATTCAACTCCTTCTAAGACATCAGATACCTCAAACTCTTGTGATCCGTGTACACAGTACACTTCTCACCATACAGATAATGCCTCCAGATCTTCAAAGCAAAAACCACTGTAGCCAACTCTATATCATGCGTAGGATAATTGCGCTCATGCACCTTCAACTGCCGCGACGCATAAGCCACAACCTTACCCTCTTGCATCAGCACACACCCCAAACCAACATAGGATGCATCACTGTAGACTACGAACTCTTTCCCTGATTTAGGCTGAATCAAGATAGGAGCTTGCGTCAAAGCCAACTTCAGCTTCTCAAAAGCTTGCTGCCTCGCCTCTGTCCACTCATACTTAACATCTTTTTGCAAAAGCTTCGTCAAAGGAGCAGCAATCTTGGAAAAACCATCCACAAACCTCCGGTAGTATCCCGCCAAGCCAAGGAAACTACGGACCTCATGAACAGACTTAGGAACCTTCCAGCTCATCACCGCTTCAATCTTCTGAGGATCAACACGAATCCCCTCAGCTGAAACAACATGCCCAAGAAACACCACCTCTCTAAGCCAAAACTCACACTTGCTCAACTTAGCATAAAGCTGATTCTCCAACAAAGCTTGCAAAACCACCCGCAAATGCTCTTCGTGCTCCTCCTCAGTACACGAGTACACGAGGATATCATCAATGAACACCATAACGAACTTGTCCAGGTATTCATGAAAAACACGATTCATCATGTCCATGAAAGCAGCAGGAGCATTTGTCAAACCAAACGGCATCACAAGAAACTCATAATGCCCATACCTTGTCCTGAAAGCTGTCTTAGGCACATCCACATCCTTCACCTTCAACTGATAATACCCTGACCTCAAGTCAATCTTAGAGAACACAGCAGCTCCCCGAAATTGATCAAAGAGATCATCAATCCTCGGCAAAGGATACCGATTCTTGATAGTCAACTTGTTCAGCTGACGGTAATCAATGCACATCCTCATAGTGCCATCCTTCTTCTTCACAAACAAGACAGGAGCACCCCAAGGCGACACACTCGGCCGGATAAAACCATGATCAAGCAGCTCTTGCAACTGCGTCTTCAGCTCCTTCAGCTCCTTAGGTGCCATTCTATAGGGAGTAATGGACACAGGAGTGGTATTCTCATACAGCTCAATACCAAACTCCACCTCGCGATTAGGAGGTAAACCGGGCAACTCCTCAGGAAAAACACCAGGAAACTCCTTCACCACGCGGATATCTTGCACTCTCAACTCCTTAGAGCTAGGATTCATCACAAAGGCAAGATAGGCTTCACAACCTTGCCTCAGCATCCTACTTGCCTCCAAGGTAGAAACAACATTGGCAAGAAACTTCACATTCTCACCAACCACCACTACTTCATAATCATCCGCAAGCCTAAGCAACACCCGCTTATTCTCACAATCCACAACAGCACGATGCTCAGCAAGCCAATCCATACCAAGGATCACATCAAAACCATAAAAGGGCAACTCCATAAGATCAACATGAAAGACATGCTCTTGAACAACCAAAGGGCACCTTCTATACAGCTTACGAGTCACAACAGTTTCACCAAAAGAACTAGTGACTCTAACACCGACATCCAAAGACTCAACAGGCAAACCAAGCAACTCAGCATGCTCACGCAAAATGTATGAATGAGTAGATCCAGAATCAATCAAGGAAAGCAAAGACATGGATTGCAAAGTAAAGGTACCTGCAATCACATCAGCATCATTCCTTCCTTCGCGCTGAGCATACACCCTCGCCTGGCCTCCACCCTCAGGTTGAATAGCTACAACATGAGCTACTCCTCGGCCACCTTCCTCACGCCTCTGGAAATTACCACGGCCGCGCCCACGACCTCTCTGCGGTGCCGCAACAGCAGGAGCACACTCTTGGCCACCAGCCATCCTCGGACAATCTCGTCTCAAGTGGTCAGCAGAACCACAATTCCAGCACTCATAACCAACATTACCAGCTGCCACAACAGGAGCCTGCACCTCCCTACCAGCACGAGGACAGTCACGCTTCAAGTGACCACGGGAACCACAAATCCAACAAGCACTAGGCTCAGCCCTAGCAAAACCTCCTCTAGCAGGTGCACCTCCACCTCTCTTAGCTGAAGACTGAAACCTCTGATCACGTCCTCTCTTGTTCCGTCCACCTCCAGAACTATACTCGGCAGCTCTCTTCCCAGAACTAGCTCCAGCACCTTTCGCAGACAAGCTCAGATTCATCTCAATATCCTTGGATCGACCAACCAACACATCAAAATCATTGTACTCAGCTGCCAACATGTAGGTCTTAACATCCGGCACTAAGCCATAACGAAACCTTTCGCACCTCTCTCGCTCATCAGGTACCAGCTCCGGTGCATACTGGCTAAGGCGTACAAACTGTACCTCATACTCAGCCACACTCATGTTCCCCTGAGTCAGAGACATGAATTCACGCTTCTTTTCATCCAGATATCTCACTCCCAGATATCTCCTCTTGAATGCATTCAGAAAGAATGTCCAAGTGATGTCAGCTTCAGCCATCCCAGAGATTGTGGTCGTCCACCACGTATAGGCATCACCTTGCAACAAAGATACCACACAGCCCAACTTTTGCACATCCGTGCAACTCATCTGTCCCAGAACACGCTTGGTACTTTCTAGCCAAGCTTCCGACCTCTCAGCTGACATACCTCTAAACTCAGTCCCACCAAGACTGCGCAGACGCTCTAAGGGTAGTCTTACACCAGCATCTCCTTGATGCCCAGCTCCTTGAGCTCCAGCTACTGCTGCTCTAAAAGCACCCGCAATAGCTTGTACCAAAGCAGACATGTCAGGCATCGCTTGTCCCTGACCAACCTCAGGTCCTGCAGCTCCAGCACCAGCTGCCTCAGCTCCAGCTCTTCCCCTCTCCGCACCACCACCAGGTGGAGGAGGAGGTAGCACAGCACTACCAGTGTGCTCATCATTCACATTCCCTTCAGGAGTCGTAGCTCTTACGTTACTCCTTAACTCTCTACGTGGTGCCATACTTACCATGCAATAACAATGCAAAAATAAAACAAGTCAGGCCCAGCAAGGTAAGCAATTTCAAGTATTCAAGCTCAATCTCTTTCAAAAACAACATCATTTCTTTAGCTTTTGTTTGGCAATGGGTACCCTTATCATGCATCATCACAACATACTTCACAAAAACATCATCAACATAAATCACTGAACATGCTTTCACCCAACAAGCATACAAACCAAACCATGCTTCAATCATGCACAACAACATTCCCAATTACTCAAGAACTCAGCTCTGATACCACCAAATGTAACCCCCGTAGCCCGGCCTAGACGCCCGACCCGAACTACGGAGATTACACGGGGAAAACCAAAGTCAACCCGAAAGTCAACCTTGATTAACGACCCTTTTTTTTTCTTTTTAATCTTATCTAGATGCACATTACTCCTATGTGTGACCATACAAACAACATGTTAAAGGATTACATCCATCAGAGATCAAACAAGGACCCAATTGAACAAATTACAACTTTAGGGACCAAAATGTAATTTCTGATAAATTAAAGGACTTAACCCAAATTAAGGTTACCAACTTGAAATTAGTCAGGTTACATGCATCTCTGTGAAATTTCATCTCAAAAGGACATCCTCAGCTCATACAATTGATCATACAAGATTCAGGACCGAAACGTAAACAAAACAAAACATTCAAAGATTCTTTTAACTGATTTTAACGGTCCGGTATCGATACGCCACGTGTCGTATCGATACTCGGGGAAGGCAGAAACCAAACTCTAGCAGAGGTATCGATACCCTCCCCCTGGTATCGATACTCCACTCATATGGTATCGATACCTGTTCAGAGGTATCGATACCCCTGGGCAGAAACATGCATATTTGGCTCAGGTGTATCGATACCCCATGCCCGAGTATCGATACCCCTGCCTGAAATCAGCTCAAAAACATCATCAAACATGCATTAAGCACCAAATTAACATCACCAAACCATATCACTTAATCATACAACACGCAAGGACCTCAATTGCACCAACAATTCAACATTTAAACATCACATAAGAAAAACCCCAATTCATATAGCATGCTTCCTACTTAAGCTATTATTCAAGCAATAAACCTTCATAAGCAAGCAATAGGAAATCAATCCAAAATCCAGCAATTCAAACAACAATTATCATCCATAGGGAGTCTCAAACACCTCCCAAAAACAAATGCACATTGGTCCCCCATTGCCAAAACATACAAAAGCTAAATGTTTAACAAAACCTTCCAAACATTGAGATTTACTTGAACTTGTATGCTTGCCTTCTCTTGCTGCCCTCAATGTACCTTAGTGCTCTGCATTATTGAATCAAGAAAACGAGAGAGCGTAAGCCAAAGCTTAGTGAGGAGTGCTCTTTAAAAACCATTCAATAATGCAATTTAAACCATTGTAAAACATGCTTGTAAACAACCTTTACACATGCTCAAGGCATACTTTAAAATCAAGCAATAACATGCTTCCACATTTCATTTAAACAAGCATCTCATGCTTCAACATAAACGTTAAATCATGCATCTCATGCATCTCATGTACTATACATGTCATATTGGCTCAAGTGATACATTTCATTTATGAAATCAAGTTCAACAACTTTCCCCAAGGACTTTTAAACACCTTGGACCCCAAGGACTTTTAAACACCTTGGCCATGGACTTTTAAACACCATGAAGGACCACACAAGGACTTTTAACCACCTTTGTGTCCGTAGCTTGAATTACCCCAAGGACTTTTAAACACCTTGGCCCCAAGGACTTTTAAACACCTTGGCCCCATGGACTTTTAAACACCATGGAAAGGAGCACCTAAGGACTTTTAACCACCTTAGTGTCCGCAACAAGATTCATCCAAGGACTTTTAACCACCTTGATGATCTTAGGTAACAAGGCTCACTCAAGGACTTTTAACCACCTTAGTGACCTTCACTTTTACAAACCATCACTTGCCAATATACACTTTATACATCATATAATCCACTGTTTAAAAGCATTTAAACCAAGCCATTTCATCATGCATTTCAAAGCATTAAATCATCATTTAACAATGCATAAAAACAAGGTACTCTTACCTAGAGACACCTTCAACACATGGCTTTAAACATCAGCATATATCATGCTAAAACATCAGCAATTATCATGCTTAAACATGCTTCCAAAAGAGTAAACAATTCATGCAAAAATCATCATTTTACATTGCATCAAAACATGGCCACCACTTAGAGAGAAAATCCGAAAACTTACACTTGAGCTTAGCAAAGTTGTTTAGACTTAAACTAAGCTCCCAAAACCTTCAACCCTTGGTTTTAAAGCTGTAAATCCATTTTCACTCACCGATTACCACTTCGCTTCAAGCCAAAGCACCAAAACAAGCCTCCAAATCAACCGAACGTGAATCCAATGATGCCTCCCCTGTTTCAACACATCAAAGCAGAGGATTAATGCATCATCTTGCATTAATTGCTTCAATGAAAGCACCTAAACTCGCTGCCCTCATCCAAACTCCAATTTCGGCCACCAAACACAACCGAAATTGCATCCAAAACACTTCCAAACAAAGCCCAGCCATAAACCAGCAAAACCACACTTCTATTAACACCAAAACACATCTAAAAACAACCTAAAAGCAACCTTATACCTCCAGCAACACCAGATCACCAAGATCACCTCAAAAACAACCTTAAAACACAAGCTAAACTTAGGAAACACAACCTATCCGGGATTGCATTAATCAAGACTCACTTCCACATCAATTTAATGATCATTTATCATCAAAAACACTTCTCAAAACTCAGATTTAACAGATCAAACGAAAATCAAGTGAAATCATCAAAATCTTGCATAATTAGCCAAGATCCATAAATCTACTTGAAAACCTTTAATTAAACATCAAATTAGGATTGAAAACTTTAGGAATTTCATTAAAGAACTTAAAGTTCAGAGGAGAATCGTTCATACCTCCAAACTTGTGATTTCTCCACTTTTTGGAATGAAAACTTTGTTGAAACTTGTAGCAATTGAGTAGGTTTTGATTACACAATGATTTGCTAACAATTGTGAGTTGAAAAGATGAATTTAGGTGAAGAAATCAGATCAAAATCTCTGAAAATGGTGATGTTTGGTTGGAGAGAAAAGGAGAAGAGAAAATAGGAAGTTAGGAAAGAAAAATGGTAAAATGAGTTTCCCTCCTTTTATCAAACCTTTAAAATCAGATTTTAGGATTAAAATATCTTAGAAAAATCTGGAGAATTCACTTTTGGGCAAATAGCTCCTTAAAGATTCAAAGTTTCAATCCTTTTTAAAACAGCCACCAAATTTGCGAAATTTACATTTTGGTCACTAGCCAAAATGTCAACCTTCCAAAACTCATTTTCCAAAATTGTTTTCACAGTTCATCAATCTATATTAAAAGATGATTTTAGAACATTTTTCCATATTTTTAATGCAACCCGAACTAGGCTTTCCTAATTTAACCTCTTACGATTCAAACAGCACTTTGACCAACCGGTCAACGCCCAAAACTTCTAAGCCCAAAACCGGGGCGTTACAACTCCCCCCCCCCCCCTTAAGAAATTTCGTCCTCGAAATTTACCTGAAGGAAAGAGATAAGGAAACTGCTTCAGCATGTCTTCCTTCCGCTCCCACGTGGCTTCCTCAACACCTCGATGCTTCCACAGCACCTTCACCAACTCAATGGTCTTGCCACGAAGAACCTTGCTCTCTAAATCCAGAACCTTCACCGGTTCCTCATCATAGGTCAAATCCGGATTCAAAACCACATCCTCAACAGGCATCACATGCGAAGGATCAGATCTATACCTCCTGAGCATAGAAACATGGAACACATCATGAATCTTCTCTAGCTCCTGAGGTAACCTCAACCGATACGCAACAGGACCCACTCGCTCAACCACCTCATACGGTCCAATGTACCGAGGGCTCAACTTACCCTTCCGACCAAACCTCATCACCTTCTTCCAAGGCGAAACCTTCAAGAACACACGGTCACCCACCGCAAACTCTATCTCCTTACGCTTCAAATCCGCGTAAGATTTCTGCCGGTCAGAGGCAGCCTTCAACCTCTCACAAATGAGCTTCACCTTCTCGGTGGTCCCTTTCAACAAAGCAGGCATAGAAACCAACTTCTGACCAGTTTCAGCCCAACAAAGAGGAGTCCTACACTTCCTCCCATACAGAGCCTCATAAGGTGCCATCTGTATACTCGCCTGATAACTATTGTTATAAGCGAACTCAACCAAAGGCAGATGCTTCTCCCAAGAACCTTGAAACTCAATCACGCAGCATCTCAACATATCCTCCAAAATCTGAATAACCCGCTCAGATTGACCATCCGACTGAGGATGATAGGATGTACTGAAATGCAACCTTGTACCCAGAGCTTGATGCAAACACTGCCAAAAACGCGATGTGAACCTCGGATCCCTATCCGACACAATCGACTTAGGCACACCATGCAACCTCACTATCTCAGCAATGTACAGCTCTGCCAGCTTATCCAAAGAAAACGTAGTATGCACAGGCAAGAAATGCGCACACTTCGTCAAGCGATCCACAATCACCCAAACATAATTCTTCTTTGATGGAGACAAAGGTAAACCAGATACAAAATCCATGGTAACCCTCTCCCATTTCCATTCAGGGATTTTCAACGGTTGCAACAACCCAGAAGGAACCTGATGTTCAGCCTTAACCCGCTGACACACCAAACACTTGCTCACGAACTCTGCCACATCCTTCTTCAAACCAACCCAATAGTACTCATCGCGAAGATCACGATACATCTTGGTACTACCAGGGTGCATAGCAAAAGGACTACTATGACCTTCAGTCAGAATAGCATGCCTCAACTCAACATCAGCAGGCACAACTATCCGACTACCAAAGCACAACACTCCATCCTCATTAAAGCAGAAATCTGAAGGTCTACCCTCCGCGATATCCTGAACATGAGACACCAAGGAATCATCCAACAACTGCTTATCCTTGATCAACTGAATCAACGAAGGTTTCACTTGCAACTCAGCAACAAGGCCACCATCCCGCGATATGCTCAAGCTAGCAAACATCGCCCTCAGCTCAACAGCTACCTTCCTACTCAAAGCATCCGCAACAACATTGGCCTTTCCAGGATGATACTCAATCGTCAGATCATAATCCTTGAGCAACTCCAACCAACGTCGCTGCCTAAGATTCAACTCCTTCTAAGACATCAGATACCTCAAACTCTTGTGATCCGTGTACACAGTACACTTCTCACCATACAGATAATGCCTCCAGATCTTCAAAGCAAAAACCACTGTAGCCAACTCTATATCATGCGTAGGATAATTGCGCTCATGCACCTTCAACTGCCGCGACGCATAAGCCACAACCTTACCCTCTTGCATCAGCACACACCCCAAACCAACATAGGATGCATCACTGTAGACTACGAACTCTTTCCCTGATTTAGGCTGAATCAAGATAGGAGCTTGCGTCAAAGCCAACTTCAGCTTCTCAAAAGCTTGCTGCCTCGCCTCTGTCCACTCATACTTAACATCTTTTTGCAAAAGCTTCGTCAAAGGAGCAGCAATCTTGGAAAAACCATCCACAAACCTCCGGTAGTATCCCGCCAAGCCAAGGAAACTACGGACCTCATGAACAGACTTAGGAACCTTCCAGCTCATCACCGCTTCAATCTTCTGAGGATCAACACGAATCCCCTCAGCTGAAACAACATGCCCAAGAAACACCACCTCTCTAAGCCAAAACTCACACTTGCTCAACTTAGCATAAAGCTGATTCTCCAACAAAGCTTGCAAAACCACCCGCAAATGCTCTTCGTGCTCCTCCTCAGTACACGAGTACACGAGGATATCATCAATGAACACCATAACGAACTTGTCCAGGTATTCATGAAAAACACGATTCATCATGTCCATGAAAGCAGCA
Organism: Hibiscus tridactylites; assembly: GCA_958450335.1. NCBI lineage: Eukaryota > Viridiplantae > Streptophyta > Magnoliopsida > Malvales > Malvaceae > Hibiscus > Hibiscus tridactylites. The sequence goes on from OY288275.1 coordinate 64,451,743, forward strand.
GGAGCATTTGTCAAACCAAACGGCATCACAAGAAACTCATAATGCCCATACCTTGTCCTGAAAGCTGTCTTAGGCACATCCACATCCTTCACCTTCAACTGATAATACCCTGACCTCAAGTCAATCTTAGAGAACACAGCAGCTCCCCGAAATTGATCAAAGAGATCATCAATCCTCGGCAAAGGATACCGATTCTTGATAGTCAACTTGTTCAGCTGACGGTAATCAATGCACATCCTCATAGTGCCATCCTTCTTCTTCACAAACAAGACAGGAGCACCCCAAGGCGACACACTCGGCCGGATAAAACCATGATCAAGCAGCTCTTGCAACTGCGTCTTCAGCTCCTTCAGCTCCTTAGGTGCCATTCTATAGGGAGTAATGGACACAGGAGTGGTATTCTCATACAGCTCAATACCAAACTCCACCTCGCGATTAGGAGGTAAACCGGGCAACTCCTCAGGAAAAACACCAGGAAACTCCTTCACCACGCGGATATCTTGCACTCTCAACTCCTTAGAGCTAGGATTCATCACAAAGGCAAGATAGGCTTCACAACACTTGAGCTTAGCAAAGTTGTTTAGACTTAAACTAAGCTCCCAAAACCTTCAACCCTTGGTTTTAAAGCTGTAAATCCATTTTCACTCACCGATTACCACTTCGCTTCAAGCCAAAGCACCAAAACAAGCCTCCAAATCAACCGAACGTGAATCCAATGATGCCTCCCCTGTTTCAACACATCAAAGCAGAGGATTAATGCATCATCTTGCATTAATTGCTTCAATGAAAGCACCTAAACTCGCTGCCCTCATCCAAACTCCAATTTCGGCCACCAAACACAACCGAAATTGCATCCAAAACACTTCCAAACAAAGCCCAGCCATAAACCAGCAAAACCACACTTCTATTAACACCAAAACACATCTAAAAACAACCTAAAAGCAACCTTATACCTCCAGCAACACCAGATCACCAAGATCACCTCAAAAACAACCTTAAAACACAAGTTAAACTTAGGAAACACAACCTATCCGGGATTGCATTAATCAAGACTCACTTCCACATCAATTTAATGATCATTTATCATCAAAAACACTTCTCAAAACTCAGATTTAACAGATCAAACGAAAATCAAGTGAAATCATCAAAATCTTGCATAATTAGCCAAGATCCATAAATCTACTTGAAAACCTTTAATTAAACATCAAATTAGGATTGAAAACTTTAGGAATTTCATTAAAGAACTTAAAGTTCAGAGGAGAATCGTTCATACCTCCAAACTTGTGATTTCTCCACTTTTTGGAATGAAAACTTTGTTGAAACTTGTAGCAATTGAGTAGGTTTTGATTACACAATGATTTGCTAACAATTGTGAGTTGAAAAGATGAATTTAGGTGAAGAAATCAGATCAAAATCTCTGAAAATGGTGATGTTTGGTTGGAGAGAAAAGGAGAAGAGAAAATAGGAAGTTAGGAAAGAAAAATGGTAAAATGAGTTTCCCTCCTTTTATCAAACCTTTAAAATCAGATTTTAGGATTAAAATATCTTAGAAAAATCTGGAGAATTCACTTTTGGGCAAATAGCTCCTTAAAGATTCAAAGTTTCAATCCTTTTTAAAACAGCCACCAAATTTGCGAAATTTACATTTTGGTCACTAGCCAAAATGTCAACCTTCCAAAACTCATTTTCCAAAATTGTTTTCACAGTTCATCAATCTATATTAAAAGATGATTTTAGAACATTTTTCCATATTTTTAATGCAACCCGAACTAGGCTTTCCTAATTTAACCTCTTACGATTCGAACAGCACTTTGACCAACCGGTCAACGCCCAAAACTTCTAAGCCCAAAACCGGGGCGTTACAGATATATACATCAAATAACATTGGCACCTAGTTAAGACCCGAATACGCGAATAGACATGTTGGAAACTCACGTCCAACAACAACATTACCTCACGGTGGGATTTCACTCGTCACCGGTCTCGCGGAGGGGATTCCACTCATCCTCACGCCCCCGTCGATGGGATTCCACTCATCACCGACTACATTTAAATACAATTCCGGGCGAACCCGTACTCCTCCTTGGTGACTCAATGCCACCAAGGCCACGCGCGACTTTAGACTCATGTGTACACACTAACATCCTAATGATCGATCATTTGTATCCAAGTTTACTAGTGCCAATATTTACTCACTTCATTAACCTTGTGCTTAGCACGTACTCACCAACAATCATCATCATGCATGTCTCAAGCATCATAAATCCAATCTCATTCCACATGTATAAAGCAATGTACATAGACATTCATACTACAATTTATATGAGACATACACAACCATCTAATGAGTTCAACCAAAGGCTCTAGATCAAGTTTAGGATTAGGCTACCACCCTAATCCTAACTCTAGGTGGGTCTACCAAGCCCAACCTAGTCCATACTCGAACCAACTATTTTAAAACCTTTAAAAGCAAACAACCACTCACCTAAGCTTCCAAGCTCCAAGACCAAGCAAGTAATCACCTTCAACTTCCCGGATTCGATCCCAAAGCCTCTTCCACGTTCCCTCTTGCTTCTAGTCAAACAAAACACATACATTACTTCCCAAATCAATGCTAATTCAACCATCAACCTACTTGCAAATCACAACCCATTTCCACAAATTTCCAAACCACATAGCATCTCCAAAACCCAAATTTTCGGACTCCCAGGACCAAGGACTGAAACACCCAATTCCAAGCACCCAAATGACTTCCAAAATATCCCAAATCACCCTTCTAACATAGGTAGACCATCAGCCCTTCAATTCCAACACTAAACCTCTCAAAAACCCAATTTTTCATACTTTAAAATTTGCTCTAAAGACTCACTACGAAAATTCATCCAAAATCAACCAAATTAAGATATGTTGTATCTTTCATTATGATTAAACATAACCCCAAAACAATTTCTCAAAACAAATTGAAAAACCCCATCAAAACCCCAAATTTCCATATGAACCCTAATTCCCAAAACTCAATATTTTTGAAATCTAAAACAATAGATAGGTAGAGGATAGAGAGGAGGTTAAGAAAATATATTTACCTTTCAATTTGGTGTTGAAATCGACTAGCAAATCCAATGGAATAGTAAATAGGGTTTAAGGAGTGTTTGAAAATGGGGGAGGGTTTTGAAATTGGGAAAGGAGAAAATGAAGAGGGAGATGACAACTTTTCCATAAAAGTTGTCTTCCTTTATTTAAAATGTGGGTAAATTACAACTTTGGTCCCTCCCTCATTATTAAGACTCAAATAGGTCATTATTTAAAGTTGGTTTATTTTTAATTAGATTTTATTTGACTCGGACGACAATCCGGCTACCTCCTAGGCCCTAGACACGGGTGTTACAACTCTCCCCCACTTAAGGAATTTCGTCCCCGAAATTACCTGGTGGAAACAGATACGGAAACTGCTCAACCATATCTACTTTCCTCTCCCACGTGGCCTCTTCCACACCTCTATGTCTCCACAACACCTTGACCAACTCTATGGTCTTGCCACACAACACCTTGCTATCAAAAGCAAGTATCTCAACGGGCTCTTCATTATAAGACAAATCCGGATTCAACTCTATTTCTTCAACGGGCATCACATGAGAAGGATCTGATCTATATCTCCTAAGCATAGATACATGAAAGACATCATGGATCTTCTCTAACTCAGAAGGTAACCTCAACCGATAAGCTACAGGCCCAATCCGCTCAACTATCTCATACGGACCAATGAACCTCGGACTCAACTTGCCCTTTCGGCCAAATCTCATTACCTTCTTCCACGGAGATACCTTCAGAAACACTTTCTCACCCACTGTGTACTCAACCTCTTTCCTCTTCAAGTCTGCATAGGACTTCTAACGATCGGAAGCTGCCTTCAAACGGTTACAAATCAACTTCACTTTTGCTGTGGTTCCTTTAAGCAAGTCTGGCATAGGTAACAATCTCTAACCTGTCTCAGCCCAACAAATCGGAGTCCTACACCGTCTACCATACAAGGCCTCATAAGGTGCCATCTGGATACTAGACTGATAACTGTTGTTGTAAGCAAACTCAACCAACGGTAAGTGCTTCTCCCAAGAACCCTGAAAATCAATCACACAGCAACGAAGCATATCCTCAAGAATCTGTATCACTCGCTCTGACTGCCCATCGGACTGTGGATGATAAGATGTGCTGAAATGCAAACGACTACCCAAAGCACTATGCAAACAACTCCAGAACCTCGAAGTAAATCTAGGATCCCTATCTGAAACTATAGACTTCAGAACTCCATGAAGTCTCATAATCTCACGAATGTACAAGTTTGCCAACTTGTCTAAGGAATCTGTAGTGTTCACTGCTAAGAAGTGAGCACACTTAGTGAACCTGTCAACAATCACCCAAACTGAGTTCTTATTCGAAGGAGACAAAAGCAACCCCGATACGAAATCCATGGTGATCCTCTCCCATTTCCATTCCGGAATCTTTAAAGGCTGTAGCAAACCTGAAGGAACCTGATGTTATGCCTTCACTCTCTGACAAACCATGCAACGACTCACATACTCGGCTACATCTCTCTTCAAACCAACCCAGAAGTAATCATTCTTCAAATCTCGGTACATCTTGGTACTACCCGAATGCATAGAAAAGGGACTTGAATGTGCCTCACTCAGAATCTGACGTCTCAGCTCAACATCTTCCGGTACAACAATTCTATCCTTAAAGCACAACAAGTTCTCACCACTGAAACTATACTCAGTCGGTCTTCCTTCGGCTATGTCTTGAACATGAGGAACTAGTCTCGCATCTTGCCACTGCTTCTCTCTAATCAACTGAATCAAAGAAGGCTTCACTTGCAACTCGGTGATCAAACCACCATCATCGGACACACTCAATCTAGCAAACATAGCTCTCAGCTCAACGGCCACTTTTCTACTCAAAGCATCGGCTACCACGTTTGCTTTACCCGGATGGTACTCAATGGTCAAATCATAGTCTTTTAGCAACTCTAGCCATCTTCTCTGTCTCAAATTCAACTCTTTCTGTGTCATCAAGTACTTCAAGCTCTTGTGGTCGGTGTAGACTATACACTTCTCACCATACAAGTAGTGACCCCAAATTTTCAATGCAAATACAACTGCGGCTAGCTCTATGTCATGCGTAGGATAGTTCTTCTCATGAATCTTCAACTGTCTAGAAGCATAAGCAACAACTCTCCTATCTTGCATCAAAACACACCCTAAGCCTACATAGGAAGCATCATTGTAAATCACAAACTCCTTACCTGAAACAGGCTGCACTAACACTGGAGCATTTGTCAAAGCTTCTTTCAATTTCTCAAAGGCCTTTTTTCTTGCATCTGACCATTCAAACTTGACTCCCTTTTGCAACAATTTAGTCAAAGGAGCTGCTACTCTAGAAAATCCATCAACAAACCTCCTATAGTAATCGGCTAATCCTAGGAAACTCCTAATCTCGGTCACGGACTTAGGTTGTTTCCACTCAACAATAGCCTCAATCTTCGATGGATCAACTCGAATGCCTTCGGCCGAAACAACATGGCCAAGAAATACAACCTCTCGAATCCAGAACTCACACTTACTAAGCTTCACATACAACTGATTGCTCAACAATCTCTGTAAAACAAATCTCAAGTGCTCATCATGGTCTTCTTCTGTCTTCGAGTACACAAGTATATCATCAATGAAGACAACTACAAAACGATCTAGATAGTCCCTAAAAATTCTGTTCATCATATCCATGAATGCTGCTGGTGCATTCGTGAGCCCAAACGGCATCACAAGAAACTCATAGTGACCATATCTAGTTCTAAAAGCTGTCTTTGGAACATCACACTCTTTTACCTTCAACTGATAATACCCGGATCTCAAGTCTATCTTCGAGAATACTGAAGCACCTCTCAACTGATCAAACAAATCATATATACGAGGCAACGGATACTTGTTCTTCACAGTCAACTGATTCAACTGTCTATAGTCAATACACATACGCATGCTACCATCCTTCTTTTTCACAAACAACACTGGAGCACCCCACGGAGAACTACTAGGCCTAATGAAACCACGGTCTAATAATTCTTGCAACTGACTCTTCAATTCTTTCAACTCTTTCGGAGCCATACGATACGGAGCTATCGAAACTGGGTTAGACCCTGAAACTGTCTCAATCACAAACTCAACATCTCTGTCAGGAGGCAAACCCGACAACTCTTCAGGAAACACATCTGGAAAGTCACACACTGTTCTGATATCTTTCGGTCTAGCTTCACTCATATCCGGATTCATAACATAAGCTAAATAAGCCCCACATCCAGAGTCCATCAACCTATGAGCCTCTAAAGCTGACACCACATTAGACAAGAACTTAATGTTCTCGCCCACTACCACTACCTCGTAGTCATCGGAAAGCTTCAAGGAAATTCTCTTTGTCTCAAAATCCACACTAGCCCGATGCTCAACCAACCAATCCATACCCAGTATAATATCAAAACCGTAGAAAGGAAGTTCCATCATATTAACTGAGAACACATAACCCTGAATCTTCAGTGGAGACCTCCTATACATACGTCTAACCACAACTATCTCACCAAAAGAACTAGTAACATGCATACCTACATCTAAGATCTCAACAGGGATATCTAACTTCTGTGCATGTTTACTCAAAATGTAGGAATGCGTAGAACCCGAATCAACCAAAGAAAGCAAGGACATAGACTGTAACTCGAAATTACCTGCTATCACATCGGTGTCGTTTCCGGCCTCTCTCTGAGCATAGACCCTCGCTGGTCCTCCCGCCTCTGGCTGCACAGCCACAACGTGTGCAAGGTTCCTCTGAGCATCTACCCTAGGTGCATCAGCCCTCGGCTGGAAGTAGCCACGACCGCGCCCACGGCCTCTCTGAAAATCATTACCTCTCGCAGGAGCCTGAGCAATGTTTGGTGCCTGAGCTGCCTGACGCGGACAGTCCCTCCTAAAGTGGTCCCTCGAACCACAGTTCCAACAAGCATGGAAGTTACCCCAGCACTCTCCAGTGTGCTGTCTCCCACACTGTGCACACTCGGGCAAGCGCCCTCCTCCTCTATGGCCCTGATGGCCCCTACCATGGTGGCCACCGCCACGTCTCTGATCAAACTGATGTCCGCCACCTCTGTGCCTCTTAGCATCTCTACCATCAAAGTGGTTATGCCTCTTTCCAGAACTAGAACTACCAGCTCGTTTGGCTGAACCCAAACTATGCTCCAAATCCTTGGCCCTCGCGACCAACACATCAAAGTCTAAGTAGTCAGAAGCCAACGTGTACCTCTTAACCTCTTCATTCAATCCGTATCGGAATCGGTTACAGCGTTCCACTTCAGTAGGAACCAACTCTGGGGCATACTGGCTCAAGCGAACAAAGCGGATCTCATAATCAGTCACAGAAGCATCTCCCTGAGTAAGAGCCATAAACTCTCCCTTCTTCTCATCCAAGTACCTCGGTCCTAAGTACCTCTTCCGGAAAGCAGACTCGAAGAACCCCCAATCAATCTCGGTCTCTGGAACCCCGGTAGTGATGGTGACCCACCAGGTGTAGGCATCACCCTAAAGCAATGAGATCACACAACCCAACCTACGCGCGCCCGCACAACCCATCTGAGCCAAGATACGAACTGTCTTCTCCAACCACAACTCCGATCTCTTCGGAGTAGATCCTCTAAACTCCTCGGCCCCTAAGCTACGGAGCCTCTCCAAAGGTAAACTAGCATCATCACACCTAGGCTGAGCTGCAGCCTGAGCTCCCGCAACTGCGGCCTGGAATGCTCCCGCTATTGCTTGCACAAGCGGAGTCATATCAATTCCAGCTGGACCTTGGCCACCTTGGCCACCTTGAGGTCCCTCTCCTCCAGCTCCATCCTCGCCCCCAACTCCAGGTGGAGGAGGTGGTGGTGGTGGAGGTGGTGGAGGAGCGCCAGCTCCCGCGGCCACCGGTCCTTCTATGTGAGCCCCCGCACCAACTACCGGCTCAACAGGAGCCGCAACTCATGGTTCCTGACGAACCAACCTCGGTCTACCTCTTGGTCTAGACATCGCTCTCATAATTATCAACTAAAACCACAACAACAAAACATACAAGCTGGGTTAGCAAGGCAAGGCTTCCAAGTGTTTCAAGTACGTTCCCTCACTTAAAATCATTTTTCCAATGTAATAGTAGCAATGGGACTCTCACACACATGCTTTAAAGTAAATCAATCAACATACTTGTCACCCAAGCAATCATTCTTGCAAAACAAGCAAACACCGTGCAATTTAATTCAAAAACTTAAGCTTACCTCACTTACCTGCCCAAGGTCTCGGTAACCTTAGGCTCTGATACCAACAAGTGTAACCCCCTCGTCCCGGTCTGGCCGAATGACCGGTCCGAGTGGGTCACACGGGGAAAACCGAGTGAAAACCTCTAAGGATTCCCCCTCGGTTAGCAACCCTATTTTTTTTTCATTTTAAAATCTTGTCTAAATGGATATTAGACCCTAAGTGATCATATAGCGGAACAACATACTCAAAACAATCGGACGGACTCAAACAGTCAAGATAAATCCCAATTTTTAAGCTTAAACTGCAGGCGGTATCGATACACCTAGGGGGTGTATCGATACCCCTTTGACCAGGTCAACTGGTCCAAGTCAACTAGTGGAGACCGTATCGATACACCTAGGAGTGTATCGATACCCTCCCCAAATGTTGACTTCCCAGGGTCAACGCTAAGGGAACCATATCGATACACGTGAAGGGTCGTACCGATACGGAACTGGACAGTAGCTCCAGTAGCAAAAATAGTATCGGTACACCTCTCAAGTGTATCGATACACGGGGCTTGATCAAGAAGGTGGTATCGATACCATACCAACCGTATCGATACCCCTGCACAGAAAAGCCTCCAAACTCAGCAAAAACGATGAGGACTCGAATCTAAATGCATTTTAGGACTCTTCTAAACCCCAACAAGCATTCATACAACATTTACATGCCACATTAAAGCCATACAAGCACCCAACATATACATACATTGAAGGGACATGCAATTGACCCAAAGATGACACTTAAACATACAAAACCCATACTTCAACATTCAACATAAGGCAAACTCAAAGGTACTTAACCAACATTCAAGATAAGCAATTTAGGCATGGATTACAACTTAAACATGGCATCACGAGCCACACAAAAGCAGCATAACATGGAGTCTAAACATACTCCTAAACACCCAACAATCATTCATCAAAAGACACATGTCCCATTGCTTAAACTATTACATGTTCAACATTTAAAAACCATACTTGATGTACTCAAGCCAAAAACCACACTTGGAGGCCCTCCCCTTGCCCGAGCAACCCACGAACTAAGGATCTGCAATGTTGAACAAAGAGAGCGTAAGCAATGATGCTTAGTGAGGGTAAGCTCTAAAAACAAACCTCAACATTGCAGGGTCCGAGCACGATCTAGCCAAGGTAAAACACAACCATACCAAGGTCCACGAGATAGAATGCATGGGCAAAAGACAATAACAATGCCATGATCATAAGCTCAAATTCCATGATACATGTAATCACAAACAAGTATTCCAATAAGAACCATGAACCTCAACACATTGATATATACATCAAACAACATTGGCACCTAGTTAAGACCCGAATACGCGGATAGACATGCTGGAAACTCACGTCCAACAACCACATTACCTCACGGTGGGATTTCACTCGTCACCGGTCTCGCGGAGGGGATTCCACTCATCCTTACGCCCCGTCGATGGGATTCCACTCATCACCGACTACATTTAAATACAATTCCGGGCGAACCCGTACTCCTCCTTGGTGACTCAACGCCACCAAGGCCACGCGCGACTTTAGACTCATGTGTACACACTAACATCCTAATGATCAATCATTTGTATCCAAGTTTACTAGTGCCAATATTTACTCAATTCATTAACCTTGTGCTTAGCACGTACTCACCAACAATCATCATCATGCATGTCTCAAGCATCATAAATCCAATCTCATTCCACATGTATAAAGCAATGTACATAGACATTCATACTACAATTTATACGAGACATACACAACCATCTAATGAGTTCAACCAAAGGCTCTAGATCAAGTTTAGGATTAGGCTACCACCCTAATCCTAACTCTAGGTGGGTCTACCAAGCCCAACCTAGTCCATACTCGAACCAACTATTTTAAAACCTTTAAAAGCAAACAACCACTCACCTAAGCTTCCAAGCTCCAAGACCAAGCAAGCAATCACCTTCAACTTCCCAGATTCGATCCCAAAGCCTCTTCCACGTTCCCTCTTGCTTCTAGTCAAACAAAACACATACATTACTTCCCAAATCAATGCTAATTCAACCATCAACCTACTTGCAAATCACAACCCATTTCCATAAATTTCCAAACCACATAGCATCTCCAAAACCCAAATTTTCGGACTCCCACGACCAAGGCCTGAAATACCCAATTCCAAGCACCCAAATGACTTCCAAAATATCCCAAATCACCCTCCTAACATAGGTAGACCATCAGCCCTTCAATTCCAACACTAAACCTCTCAAAAACCCAATTTTTCATATTTTAAAATTTGCTCTAAAGACCCACTACGAAAATTCATCCAAAATCAACAAAATTAAGATATGTTGTATCTTTCATTATGATTAAACATAACCCCAAAACAATTTCTCAAAACAAATTGAAAAACCCCATCAAAACCCCAAATTTCCATATGAACCCTAATTCCCAAAACTCAATATTTTTGAAATCTAAAACAATAGATAGGTAGAGGATAGAGAGGAGGTTAAGAAAATATATTTACCTTTCAATTTGGTGTTGAAATCGACTAGCAAAGCCAATGGAATAGTAAATAGGGTTTTAGGAGTGTTTGAAAATGGGGGAGGGTTTTGAAATTGGGAAATGAGAAAATGAAGAGGAAGATGACAACTTTTCCATAAAAGTTGTCTTCCTTTATTTAAAATGTGGGTAAATTACAACTTTGGTCCCTCCCTCATTATTAAGACTCAAATAGGTCATTATTTAAAGTTGGTTTATTTTTAATTAGATTTTATTTGACTCGGACGACAATCCGGCTACCTCCTAGGCCCTAGACACGGGTGTTACAATAAAAATGGTTTTAAATTATATTTAATTTAACAATAATAAAAAATGACATGTCATGTAATAATAATAATAATAATAATAATAATAATAATAATAATAATAATAATAATAATAATAATAATAATAATAATAATAATAATAAAATAATCCATAGTGAAAAAATAGGAGTAATTTGAAAGTTTAGTTATTAAATAGGAGCAGTTTTTGAACACCCATTTAATAGCCGGGCACCTAAAATTGTAACTACCGAAACTTTGGGCACTTATTTTTACAAAAAATACTTTAGACACCTAAATTATTTTAAGAAGTAATAATTTTTAAAAATATTTTAAATTTAATAATAATAAAAATAATTTTATTTTATTTTTAAATTATTTTTAATTTAACAATAATAAAAATGACATGTCATGTTATAATAATAATAATAATAATAATAATAATAATAATAATAATAAAAATAATCCAGAGTGAAAAAATATGAGTAATTTGAAAGTTTAGTTATTAAATAGGAGCAATTTGGGCACCTAAAATTTGAAAAGGTATACTTTGGGCACCTATTTTTCATTTAAGCCTTTATAATATTATTGTACTAATTGATTGTAAAGTTTTAGGGTTGAAAAATAAATTTTTAAAAATTCAAGGGTGAAATTATAAAGAAACCTTTTCAGTAGTGACCGTAATGTTTATTTTTTAAAATTTAGGAGCATAAATGTACATGGGATAAACTTTAGTGGCCATTGCAGTAGTTTACCCTTACTTTTTCGCTGCCAGGTCAGCAAGCTGTCAATGTTTAACGGCAACAAACGGCTGAGTTTCCAAAAGTTTACGCCCCGAAAACGTAAGTGACTACTAGGGGAAACATAGGTGAATGTTCGCGTAGTTGACCCTTATTTAAAAATAAAGATTAAAAAATGGAATATATATATATGTATGAAAAATAATTTAATTATAATTTTATTTTAAATAAGCATTAATTTTATTTTATTAATTAGAAAAGGTGCTTATTATGTTTTCTAAACTCATGGTTTATAACAAGTTCGTTGTAACTTAATATTTGGATTAAATTTTTGCCACCCTCAATCATTGCTTACAAATTGATAAACAAAAAAAAATACCCATTTTTATAGTTTTCCCAATTGTCCATGCTCAATGAATTGATATAATCTATATTTAATTGATAAAAAAAGTAAAAATGGCAATTTAACATGTTTTTCTGATGTTCCATGCTCAATGCATCAGCAAATACAAACGCAGAAAAGATAAGATCGTTTAAATAAATAATGTGACCGAGTAATAACACCTGCTAGGCTGCTACTCCATGGGGGAGAGAGAGTTGTATATAAAGCAACCCAACTTAAGCTACGAATCACAGTACTTGTACAAAGTACAAACAACAACAAAATCTAATAGCAAAAACTCAAAGTGATGGCTATCTCCACCATTGCATCTCGCTGGAGGGAACTGAGTGGCGACAAAAACTGGGAGGGTCTCCTCCAGCACCCTCTGGATCCCGATTTCCGACGCTATGTCATTCACTACGGCGAAAGAACTATGGCCGTCGGAGACCTCTTCAACAACGACAACCAATCCAGTGGCTACCTCCACAGTGTGTACCCAGAAGACCAGTTTTTCTCGGGGGCTGCTCTTCAAAACAACAACATTTTCAAGTACGTGGTCACCCACTTCATAGATATTGCCAACAATGCCGATCAGTCGGCATGGATCGGGTATGTGGCGGTGACTACGGATGATGGAAAAGTTGGTGTTGGAAGGAGGGATATTTTGGTTGCTTGGAGAGGAACGGCAACCGATGCCGAGTGGTTAAGTAATATCAACTTCAGTCAAACCTCGCCTTCCGAACTGTTTGGTACTGATAACAACGCTAAAGTTCACTCCGGCTTCCTTTCTCTTTACACCGGAACCAACTCCAAAACCCCTATGAGTGCTCGACAGCAGGTAAATAATAGTATCGATTTGCACTTCTTCAGCTGTATATTATATGTTTTAAGAAATTACAATCAATCTTTCTTTCTCTAGGTTTTAAAAGCAGTACGGGAACTGGTGGACAAGTACAAAGGCGAGGAGATAAGTATAACTGTAGCCGGCTATAGTTTAGGGGCAGCCTTGGCCACGCTGAACGCAATGGACATCGTCGCCAATGGTTATAACAAGCCCACCGGCAGTTCAACTTCAACACCGTCTGCCGGTTGCATGGTGACGGCGTTTGCGTACGCGAGTCCACGTGTTGGGAACGATGGTTTGAAGCAACTGTTCAATACATTCCAAGACCGTCTTCATCTGCTGCGGGTCACAAATGCTAACGATCTTGTTCCTTCGCTTCCGTTTGGAATATTCATATGGCCTTACACCCATTTGGGACAAGAGCTGCAAATCAATAGCAGTAAGTCGGGGTACTTGAAGTCGGAGGTGAAACAGCCTCCGCCGTCGGAAGTTTCAGACACTGAACGAGGTGGTACTATAGACTTCTCGGCTCATAATTTGGATCTTCATCTGCATGCAATTGCTTTGGACCAAACTGGATTCGGTTTGGAAGTTGATCATGATATTGCACTTGTAAACAAACATTTAGATGGCCTGAAAGACGAGTTCAAGATACCTCCAAGATGGTGGGACAAAGAGAATCGCATCAATATGGTTCAAATGGACAACGGCCACTGGAAGTTTGTTCAGAGTGCTTAATTATATATATACACGCACGTCTTGGCTTGGCTTAGGAACAACATTATAATACTAATAATTAAAGAATAAGATGTTTCTCAAAGCCAAATCTCGAAAGGGCTTTGTCTTGTCTGTTTGAGAGCTCTATATATCTCAACTATTCCTACGATGTAATAGGGTTTGTCTTGCCTTAATGAATAAATCCTCTGTGGGTTGTATAATATCCTTTTATTGCTTGTGTAATGTAGTGTAATAATGAATAAATACTATATATTTATTTCACGGTGTTTCTTTTATGAGGGTCGGTGCTTAAATTTCTTTAAAGCATCTACAGCTTAGCCCTTGCATGTTAGTTTGATTCATGCTAAGTGTTTCGAGTGTAAGGATGTTTGGATGATTAAAATAATATATTTATTGTTGTTATACGTTTTTTAAATAGTGTTAAACAGCTCTAAATTACCCTTATAAGCTTTACTAATAAACTAGGGTTGTAATACATACGTTTAATCAGGGGCGGAGCCAGGATCGAATATTAGCAGGGGCCAAAATTTTGAATTAAAAAAATTAAGGGCTTATTACATATTTGAACTCAAAATTTACGGGGCAAGACCTAATTTATCTAAAATTTAAATTTACATGGACCTAAATTGTTATTGGACCCCAAAAAATTGAGGATGCATTGCCCATCCTTCTTTAGTTCAACCAACAAGTGTAAATGAAACATCTTTGGTTACAAAGATAAACCGAGGATAACCGTCATTTTTTCCTTCCATGAAATATTGAATAATAGAAAATCTTGAGGGGAACCGTCATGGGCGGCGACAGGAGACCCGTCATAAGCAGAAGCTCGCAAGAACCAACAGAAAACACATGATCGACAAGAGACACAGGAAAAGTTGAAGGGGCAAGTGACACAGAGGAACCGGGAAGTATCTTTGTTTGTCGAAAACATACCAAGACCGACACAATGGAAAGGACTGTGGCACATGTTTGCGAGACACGAGGATGTGACGGGAGCCTTCATTGCAAGAAAATTGAGCAGGGGAGGGAAGTGTTTTGGTTTTGTCAGGTATGGTAGGAAGGTGGATGTGCTGAGGACAATGGAGAGGCTGAACGAGTTCTCAGTTTATGAATATAGATTAACGGTCAAGATGGAAATCCAAAAGAGGAAAAGAACGGGCAGGGTGCAGATGCAGAAGAAACATACTGAATGTACAAACGTGAAACATACAAAACCATTAAAGAAAGTTAGGGGTGAAATGGCAGAAAATCATTGGGCATGTGATAGATGAGAAAATCATTGTTCTAATATCCACAAATCACGCAAGCTGAAAATATCCCGAACTGAAAGCATACTGAACCGAAAGCAACTCGAACTGATAGTAACTGAACCGAAAATCAACCGGAACCGAAAGCAACTGAATTGAAAATAACTCAAATTTAATTTGCAAAAATCTGATCTAAACCGAACATCAACATGATTTTGACAAGATAATTGAGCCGAAATGAACGGGTAAGTTTATTTATTTATTTTAAGAAGTATGATAAATAGTAAATACGCATATTTTATTTTTTTATTATATTACTGATTAGCAACCATCTTTAGTAAAAGTTTAATGACTTAATATATCTTTTTTCCTTTAAAAGAAAATCTTAATATTTGATTCGATAATTTTTTGTTTAAAAAATATTTGATATGCAGGATTGTAAAATAAAGTTACTCTATTTGTTGTCACGCCAACTTTGATATATTTTTATATAATTTTGCTTTTTACTTTTAATTGTTTATTTGGTTTAGTCTTTTATTTAATTTGTGATATTAATTAAATATTCAAGTCAATTTTTTTTTTAACAGCATGTATGATTTTATTAGCCAAGAAATCATACAAAATCACATTACACATCGGCCTCATTAAAAACCTCTCTAATCCTAAATAGAGGAAAAGAGTACCGATGTGCATGTGCCAAGGTACACTTTACTTGCTATACAACCATACCCATTCACGCCTCACAATACCACTCTTGGCCAAAGAATCCGCCAACCCATTTGCTTCTCGATAGATATGGTTGAAGCACACGCAAGGCAACCCCGAATCAAGTCAAAAATTTAAATATCCAATTAAATCTCAAACAATTAAAATATACCTAAATTGATTTTAATCTATAAATAAATATGATAAATTATATTTTATTAAATAATTTTCAAATAGTCTAATTTTAATTTATAATCTAGCTTTGATTTTATCCCGTAAATATAATATTTATTGATAATAATTCAGGATTTGGTACATTTAAAATTGGCTTTATGTATAAATTTTTGTTCTCATTGATATCCTATTCATGTATATTTATTTGTCATGTAAAATACGTAACATTAGTGCTCATAATCTCGATACTCTATTTGGGAGTGTCGTCCCAATCATTTGGGCGTCATCTTCTTTGATATCGTGGACTGGGTACGGCTGTATATCTTGTATGATCATACATTCAGAATTTATTAATTGAATTGGGCCAAAATTTTAAAATCTTCTAATAAATGCAATACGACCCGTTAGGTACCAATTTGGGCGGCGTGGGGGTGCTAAACCTTCCCCATCCGTAACCGACTCTCGAATCCTTTTAAATCTCTGGTTTTGTTTTCTCGGTGTTCGGTCTACCTTTTTTTAAAATGATCGGTGACGACTCTCAGTATTTTATTCAAAACACTAGCGTTTTAAAAGAAATTCCCTAAGGCTAATTTTTCTTATAAAAATTGGGAAAAGACCATATACTCGGATTTTTTTAGTCGCTACATACCTAAATTGATTTTAATCTATAAATAAATATGATAAATTATATTTTATTAAATAATTTTCAAATAGTCTAATTTTAATTTCGTAAAATCAAATTTTTTCCGTCTTAGAAATTATGCAAAATTTTATTTTAAAAACTAAAAAACAATCAATTGAAACTCTATAATCAACACAACACAAAATTAAAGTTTGAAACTTTATCAAGCCTTATAGGTTGAGTTTCAGATAGATTATCATCTCTTAATGATGGATTGATGGTTTAATTCTAAACATTGAACAATCAAGAGTTGAAATTGAGCCTAAATGATAAGATTGACAAAAAAAATATATATACTTTTTACGTGAATATATCAATAATTCTATATATACTCAATTGAATACATACTCAACTCAACTCGAACTGACCTAAAGATCCGAAGATTGACTAAAATCGAAAAATTGGCCTATCTGATATTGACCCGAACAGAAAATCGATCCGATTTTGACCCGACCCGAAATATCAATTGACCCGACATTGACGCGAACCGAAAACCAATCAATCTGATACTGACCCGACCTGAAAAATCGATCGGTCCAATATTGACTCAACTCAAAACTCAACCGATCCGATGTTGATCCAACCTGATACCCGACCTGACCTGAAATTGCATAGTCCCGTTCTAAATTCGAATCAAACATGATCCGACCCAAGTTTTACCAAAAATCAAACCGAACTGAATTGACCCGAACCCGAACCGAACGACTTGAATGCCACCTCTAATCAAATACATATTTTAGTTCTCATTTCTTATCCGAGGTCGAATAACTAAAAATCAATCCCTTCTGTCCTGTTACCTTACCTGATCGAAAACATATAAATATTACTTATATTTTTTTATTTTCGGTGTCCTATTTATGCTCTTACATTAAATAATTAGATTTAGAGTTTATAGTTAGGAAAATTCTACAACGTGCGACGAACACCGTTGAACACCACTAATGCTGAACATTGCTGAATACCATTAAATTAATTAATAAAGATTAAAAAATTCAATGATTCAACATACAATAATAATTATTTAAAATAAAATTTCAGCCTTACCATGGTGTTTTGGGTTGGTTCCGACTAAGTTTCTAAACTCTGAAACAATTCTAACTCGGTCCTAAACTCAGCTCGCCGATATTACTTTCACTCGTGGTACAAATATAGTCATTCTCCTTCTGGCGGGTTAAACTCTTCACTATTTTGAAGAATTCATCTTCCTTGTTTGACTCGGTCGAGCTTTGGGCACCCCGAGCTCCAACAGTGTCTGTATGACATCTGACCTCGGCAAAAGTCACTAAAATCTTAACATCATAATAAACATATTAAGAAAACAATTCAATCACAATCATTTGACTGGAAAAAAATTGATGTTTCATTTTATTCTTTATGAGTAGTAATCCAAAGAAACTTTCTCGGCCACCGCCATTTTCCTCTTTTTATCACAATTCTTTCCTTGTCAAAAAAGAAAATCAAAATCAAAACGAAATTTTTTGAAAAAGAAGACGATTTTCCTATAATTTTACTCACATGCAATACATTGAACAGAACTTCCCAAGAACCATCAGAAACAATCGAGAAAATCGCATACGTTGACTATGGTTGGTATTTGGTCCAATTATTTAAAGTGTTAACTACTGGAATAGTCACTTATGTTTCCCCCAGTACAGAGTTAGTCACCGATTTTGAAAAACGTTCGGGAATGTCTTAGTACCACAAGGCTGTCCGTGCTTGTAAATGGGTCGCCGACGAGGGAATTTGAGATGCAACGTGGGTTGAGGCAGGGGGATCCATTGTCGCCGCTGCTGTTCGTGATAGTGTCTGAAATGCTACACCAATTTTTGCGTAACGCCAAGGATTTGGAAGTTATTCGGGGGGTGAAGGTGGCGAATGGATGTGAAGTATCGCATTTGCAATTTGCAGACGATACAATTTTGTTTCTTCCGGCTGAGGTAAGTGTGGCTCAAAATTTGAAACGCATTCTTACTTGTTTCGAATATGCATCGGGGCTTGAAATTAATTATGCCAAGTCGAAATTGTATGGGGTAGGTGTGACGGAGGATAGTTTACGGAATGTTGCAAATATTTTGGGATGTGCTTGTGCTGAATTGCCTATAATTTATTTAGGAATGCCTTTGGGTGTTAACCCGAGTAGTTTACAGATGTGGGAACCTTTAATTCAAAGGTTCCGAAAATGTCTTACGGGTTGGAAACGCGATGCATTATCTATTGCGGGGAGATTGCTACAGCTTAATTCTTTGTTATCAGCTTTGCCGTTGTATTATATGGGGCTGTTTTTGGTGCCGCGAAGTGTTATCAATAAGATCGATAGAATTCGACACCGTTTTTTGTGGGGTGGTTCGGATACGAAAGTAAAGATGAGTCGTGTGAACTGGTCCATTGCGTGTAGGCCTAGGCGTTTTGGGGGCTGGGCGTGGTGGATTTACGTCAGAGGAATCTCGCACTCTTAGCTAAATGGCGATGGAGGTATGCTATGTCTGAGGATTCTTTGTGGCGACAAATAATTGAGGCGAAGTATGGGTGTGATGTGGTAAGCTGGAGGCCTAATTCAGTAGGGGTTAGGCGTATGTCAAAGGTGTGGAAACAAATTATTGAAATTCAAGAGGAGGTTGAAGTGGGGCGTTTTATTGGGACGTCACAGTTCCGATGGCAGCTAGGGAAGGGTGATCGTATTTTGTTTTGGCAAGATGTTTGGTGTGCCGAGGAGACCCTAGAAAAAATGTTTCCGCGGTTATTTAGATTGGCGAGGGATAAAAGAGCATTGGTGCGAGATTATGCACGAGGGGGAAGTTTCGATCATGATGATTGGGGTTCTTTTTTCGGAAGGAATTTGAGATCATTTGAAGTGATTCAAGCTTCTGAATTGAGGCATTGTGTGGGAGGATTAGTGATTGGCAGTGAGTTTGTGGATCGCTTGATTTGGAAGCCGTCGCATACCGGGGATTTTTCGGTTGCGCGGCTGTATAAATTAATGACTTCGTTTGGTCTTGAGGCGAGGGCGGAACTTGAGGCGATATGGAAGCTTTCTATACTGCCAAAGATACAATATTTTTTGTGGTTTGTGAGGATGGATCGGCTGCCTACTATGGTGATGTTGCAGTCGCGTGGCATGCCGATTGGGGAGGATGCGATGACATGCTGTTGGTGTCGGGCAGCAGTGGAAAATTTGGAACACATTTTGTTCCGGTGTTCGATTGCGTGGGCTGTGTGGCAGCAGTTTTTTCGTTGGTGGAAGGTTGAATTTGTGCAGCCGCGTGACTTGGGGGCTTTGACTGAGCAGTGTTTTGCTAATATATTTGATGGGTGCTTCCGAGATTGGTGGTTATCGTCATGCGCGGCAGTGGCATGGTCCTTATGGTTAGCACAAAATGCATGTCTATTTAATGGTAAAAGGATGGATTTGGGGTCGATTGTCTTCTTGGTGAAGTTACGCTCGCTGTTTTGGGTGAGAATGGATCTTCCGCCGGGGGCAATTATGGAGTCGACATGGTGGGACAGCCCATGGAATTGTGAAATTTGAGCACGGGTAGAAAAGTGTCGGGTACATGTGAGATGGGAATTGCCGCTAGAGGGGACGGTGAAATTTAATGTGGATGGTGTTGTTAGGGGGAAGCCGAGTAAGGCGGGTTGTGGTGGTGTTTTGAGGAATGCAGCGGGAGAAGTTTTGGCTTTATTTTCCGGGCCGATTGGTATAGTGGACTCGAATGAGGCGGAGGTGCAAGCAATCTGTTTCGCCTGAATTTATGGTTAATTCAGAGAGGGTGTTTCCTCCATTAGTGGTGGAGTCGGATTTGATGACGGCGATTGCGTGGGTGCTTCACAGTGACACAAGGCCGTGGAAGTATGGGGCTTGGTTGAGGCGTATTGATGAGGCGTGTGCTGCTCTTGGAGATGTGTGCTTTCACCATGTGTATCGAGAGGCAAATAAGTTCGCGGATGTATTGGCGAAGAGTGGTGTCGATCGTACGAGTTGGTTTCAACGGGTGGGTTGATTGTAATTGGGGGTTAGTGCTTTTTCGTGTTGGTGCCTTGTTTTTGACATTACCCAAGTACTCTTTTCCTCTTTAGGTTTAGAGAGGTTTTTAACGAGGCTTGGGGAATGTTGGCTATGTATGAACTTTTCTTTAATAAATCATACATGTTGCCGAGCAAAAAAATATATTGACGGCTTGATGACCTAGCAGCGAAAAAATAAGGGTAAACTACTTTATTGGCCACTAAACTTTAACCAATGTACATGTCTGCTCTGCAATTTTAAAAAATAAATATTATGGTCATTACTGAAAAGGCTTCTTTATAATATCACCCTTGAATTTTTAAAAATTCATTTTTCAACCCTAAAACTTTACAATCAATTAGTACAATAATATTATAAAGGCTTAAATGAAAAATAGGTGCCCAAAGTATACCTTTTTAAATTTTAGGTGCCCAAATTGCTCCTATTTAATAACTAAACTTTCAAATTACTCCAATTTATTCACTCTGGATTATTTTATTATTATTATTTTTATTATTATTATTATTATTATTATTATTACATGACATGTCATTTTTTTATTATTGTTAAATTAAATATAATTTAAAACCATTTTATTATTATTAAATTTAAAATATTTTTAAAAATTATTACTTCTTAAAATAATTTAGGTGTCTAAAGTATTTTTTGTAAAAATAGGTGCCCAAAGTTTCGATAGTTACAATTTTCGATAGTTACTGGATTATTTCCCCTAACATGACGTCGCAGGAAACGCCCAACGGCGTGCAGCCGAACGTCGAACACCAAATCGACGTCGCCTTGGTCCGACGACCAAGTGGGTGTGGTCGGCGACGGAGATTGGTGGCGGAAGCGGTGACAATCGACGACGGAAGTTTGGGAATTTTTAAGGATTTAGGGACTGTTTTGTGAAGCTTGTAAAATTTTTATAAAAAATTGAAATATCTATGTCATTCACTACGGCGAAAGAACTATGGCCGTCAGAGACCTCTTCAACAACGACAACCAATCCAGTGGCTACCTCCACAGTCTGTACCCAAAAGACCAGTTTTTCTCGGGGGCTGCTCTTCAAAACATCAACATTTTCAAGTACGTGGTCACCCACTTCATAGATATTGCCAACAATGCCGATCAGTCGGCATGGATCGGGTATGTGGCGGTGACTACGGATGATGGAAAAGTTGGTGTTGGAAGGAGGGATATTTTGGTTGCTTGGAGAGGAACGGCAACCGATGCCGAGTGGTTAAGTAATATCAACTTCAGTCAAACCTCGCCTTCCGAACTGTTTGGTACTGATAACAACGCTAAAGTTCACTCCGGCTTCCTTTCTCTTTACACCGGAACCAACTCCAAAACCCCTATGAGTGCTCGACAGCAGGTAAATAATAGTATCGATTTGCACTTCTTCAGCTGTATATTATATGTTTTAAGAAATTACAATCAATCTTTCTTTCTCTAGGTTTTAAAAGCAGTACGGGAACTGGTGGACAAGTACAAAGGCGAGGAGATAAGTATAACTGTAGCCGGCTATAGTTTAGGGGCAGCCTTGGCCACGCTGAACGCAATGGACATCGTCGCCAATGGTTATAACAAGCCCACCGGCAGTTCAACTTCAACACCGTCTGCCGGTTGCATGGTGACGGTGTTTGCGTACGCGAGTCCACGTGTTGGGAACGATGGTTTGAAGCAACTGTTCAATACATTCCAAGACCGTCTTCATCTGCTGCGGGTCACAAATGATAACGATCTTGTTCCTTCGCTTCCGTTTGGAATATTCATATGGCCTTACACCCATTTGGGACAAGAGCTGCAAATCGATAGCAGTAAGTCGGGGTACTTGAAGTCGGAGGTGAAACAGCCTCCGTCGTCGGAAGTTTCAGACACTGAACGAGGTGGTACTATAGACTTCTCGGCTCATAATTTGGATCTTCATCTGCATGCAATTGCTTTGGACCAAACTGGATTCGGTTTAGAAGTTGATCATGATATTGCACTTGTAAACAAACATTTAGATGGCCTGAAAGACGAGTTCAAGATACCTCCAAGATGGTGGGACAAAGAGAATCGCATCAATATGGTTCAAATGGACAACGGCCACTGGAAGTTTGTTCAGAGTGCTTAATTATATATATACACGCACGTCTTGGTGTGTTGTTGGCTTGGCTTGGCTAAGGAACAACATTATAATACTAATATTAATTAAAGAATAAGATGTTTCTCAAAGCCAAATCTCGAAAGGGCTTTGTCTTGTCTGTTTGAGAGCTCTATATATCTCAACTATTTCTACGATGTAATAGGGTTTGTCTTGCCTTAATGAATAAATCCTCTGTGGGTTGTATAATATCCTTTTATTGCTTGTGTAATGTAATGTAATGTAATGTAATAATGAATAAATACTATATATTTATTTCACGGTGTTTCTTTTATGAGGGTCGGTGCTTAAATTTGTTTAAAGCATCTACAACTTAGCCCTTGCATGTTAGTTTGATTCATGCTAAGTGTTTCGAGTGTAAGGATGTTTGGATGATTAAAATAATATATTTATTGTTGTTATACGTTTTTTAAATAGTGTTAAATAGCTCTAAATTACCCTTATAAGCTTTACTAATAAACTAGGGTTGTAATACATACGTTTAATCAGGGGCGGAGCCAGGATCGAATATTATTAGGGGCCAAAATTTTGAATTTAAAAAATTAAGGGCTTATTACATATTTGAACTCAAAATTTACAGGGCAAGACCTAATATATCTAAAATTTAAATTTACAAGGACCTAAATTGTTATTGGACCCCAAAAATTGAGGATGCATTGCCCATCCTTCTTTAGTTCAACCAACAAGTGTAAATGAAACATCTTTGGTTACAAAGATAAACCGAGGATAACCGCCATTTTTTCCTTCCATGAAATATTGAATAATGGAAAATCTTGGAGGGGAACCGTCATGGGCGGCGACAGGAGACCCGTCATAAGCAGAAGCTCGCAAGAACCAACAGAAAACACATGATCGACAAGAGACACAGGAAAAGTTGAAGGGGCAAGTGACACAGAGGAACCAGGAAGTATCTTTGTTTGTCGAAAACATACCAAGACCGACACAATGGAAAGGACTGTGGCACATGTTTGCGAGACACGAGGATGTGACGGGAGCCTTCGTTGCAAGAAAATTGAGCAGAGGAGGGAAGTGTTTTGGTTTTGTCAGGTATGGTAGTAAGGTGGATGTGCTGAGGACAATGGTGAGGCTGAACGGGTTCTTAGTTTATGAATATAGATTAACAGTCAAGATGGCAATCCAAAAGAGGAAAAGAACGGGCAGGGTGCAGATGCAGAAGAAACATACTTAATGTACAAACCTGAAACATACAAAATCATTAAAGAAAGTTAGGGGTGAAATGGCAGAAAATCATTGGGCATGTGATAGATGAGAAAATCATTGTTCTAATATCCACAAATCACGCAAGCTGAAAATATCCCGAACTGAAAGCATACTGAACCGAAAGCAACTCGAACTGAGAGTAACTGAACCGAAAATCAACCGGAACCGAAAGCAACTGAATTGAAAATAACTCAAATTTAATTTGCAAAAATCTGATCTAAACCGAACGTCAACATGATTTTGACAAGATAATTGAGCCGAAATGAACGGGTAAGTTTATTTATTTAGTTTAAGCAGTATGATAAATAGTAAATACGTATATTTTATTTTATTTATTATATTACTGATTAGCAACCATCTTTAGTAAAAGTTTAATGACTTAATATATCTTTTTTCCTTTAAAAGAAAATCTTAATATTTGATTCGATAATTTTTCGTTTAAAAAATATTTGATATGCAGGATTGTAAAATAAAGTTACTCTATTTGTTGTCACGCCAACTTTGATATATTTTTATATAATTTTGCTTTTTACTTTTAATTGTTTATTTGGTTTAGTCTTTTATTTAATTTGTGATATTAATTAAATATTCAAGTCAAAAATTTAAATATCCAATTAAATCTCAAACAATTAAAATATACCTAAATTGATTTTAATCTATAAATAAATATGATAAATTATATTTTATTAAATAATATTCAAATAGTCTAATTTTAATTTATAATCTAGCTTTGATTTTATCCCGTAAATATAATATTTATTGATAATAATTCAGGATTTGGTACATTTAAAATTGGCTTTATGTATAAATTTTTGTTCTCATTGATATTCTATTCATGTATATTTATTTGTCATGTAAAATATGTAACGTTAGTGCTCATAATCTCGATACTCTATTTGGGAGTGTCGTCCCAATCATTTGGGCGTCATCTTCTTTGATATCGTGGACTGGGTACGGCTGTATATCTTGTATGATCATACATTCAGAATTTATTAATTGAATTGGGCCAAAATTTTAAAATCTTCTAATAAATGCAATACGACCCGTTAGGTACCAATTTGGGCGGCGTGGGGGTGCTAAACCTTCCCCATCCGTAACCGACTCTCGAATCCTTTTAAATCTCTGGTTTTGTTTTCTCGGTGTTTGGTCTACCTTTTTTTAAAATGATCGGTGACGACTCTCAGTATTTTATTCAAAACACTAGCGTTTTAAAAGAAATTCCCTAAGGCTAATTTTTCTTATAAAAATTGGGAAAAGACCATATACTTGGATTTTTTAGTCGCTACATACCTAAATTGATTTTAATCTATAAATAAATATGATAAATTATATTTTGTTAAATAATTTTCAAATAGTCTAATTTTAATTTCGTAAAATCAAATTTTTTCCGTCTTAGAATTATGCAAAATTTTATTTTAAAAACTAAAAAACAATCAATTGAAACTCTATAATCAACACAACACAAAATTAAAGTTTGAAACTTTATCAAGCCTTATAGGTTGAGTTTCAGATAGATTATCATCTCTTAATGGAAAATCTTGGAGGAGAACCGTCAGGGGCGGCGACAGGAGACCTGTCATAAGCAGGAGCTCGCAAGAACCAACAGAAAACACATGATCGACAAGAGACGCAGGAAAAGTTGAAGGGGCAAGTGACACAGAGGAACCAAGAAGTATCTTTGTTTGTCGAAAACATACCAAGACCGACACAATGGAAAGGACTGTGGCACATGTTTGCGAGACACGAGGATGTGACGGGAGCCTTCGTTGCAAGAAAATTGAGCAGAGGAGGGAAGTGTTTTGGTTTTGTCAGGTATGGTAGTAAGGTGGATGTGCTGAGGACAATGGTGAGGCTGAACGGGTTCTTAGTTTATGAATATAGATTAACAGTCAAGATGGCAATCCAAAAGAGGAAAAGAACGGGCAGGGTGCAGATGCAGAAGAAACATACTTAATGTACAAACCTGAAACATACAAAATCATTAAAGAAAGTTAGGGGTGAAATGGCAGAAAATCATTGGGCATGTGATAGATGAGAAAATCATTGTTCTAATATCCACAAATCACGCAAGCTGAAAATATCCCGAACTGAAAGCATACTGAACCGAAAGCAACTCGAACTGAGAGTAACTGAACCGAAAATCAACCGGAACCGAAAGCAACTGAATTGAAAATAACTCAAATTTAATTTGCAAAAATCTGATCTAAACCGAACGTCAACATGATTTTGACAAGATAATTGAGCCGAAATGAACGGGTAAGTTTATTTATTTAGTTTAAGCAGTATGATAAATAGTAAATACGTATATTTTATTTTATTTATTATATTACTGATTAGCAACCATCTTTAGTAAAAGTTTAATGACTTAATATATCTTTTTTCCTTTAAAAGAAAATCTTAATATTTGATTCGATAATTTTTCGTTTAAAAAATATTTGATATGCAGGATTGTAAAATAAAGTTACTCTATTTGTTGTCACGCCAACTTTGATATATTTTTATATAATTTTGCTTTTTACTTTTAATTGTTTATTTGGTTTAGTCTTTTATTTAATTTGTGATATTAATTAAATATTCAAGTCAAAAATTTAAATATCCAATTAAATCTCAAACAATTAAAATATACCTAAATTGATTTTAATCTATAAATAAATATGATAAATTATATTTTATTAAATAATATTCAAATAGTCTAATTTTAATTTATAATCTAGCTTTGATTTTATCCCGTAAATATAATATTTATTGATAATAATTCAGGATTTGGTACATTTAAAATTGGCTTTATGTATAAATTTTTGTTCTCATTGATATTCTATTCATGTATATTTATTTGTCATGTAAAATATGTAACGTTAGTGCTCATAATCTCGATACTCTATTTGGGAGTGTCGTCCCAATCATTTGGGCGTCATCTTCTTTGATATCGTGGACTGGGTACGGCTGTATATCTTGTATGATCATACATTCAGAATTTATTAATTGAATTGGGCCAAAATTTTAAAATCTTCTAATAAATGCAATACGACCCGTTAGGTACCAATTTGGGCGGCGTGGGGGTGCTAAACCTTCCCCATCCGTAACCGACTCTCGAATCCTTTTAAATCTCTGGTTTTGTTTTCTCGGTGTTTGGTCTACCTTTTTTTAAAATGATCGGTGACGACTCTCAGTATTTTATTCAAAACACTAGCGTTTTAAAAGAAATTCCCTAAGGCTAATTTTTCTTATAAAAATTGGGAAAAGACCATATACTTGGATTTTTTAGTCGCTACATACCTAAATTGATTTTAATCTATAAATAAATATGATAAATTATATTTTGTTAAATAATTTTCAAATAGTCTAATTTTAATTTCGTAAAATCAAATTTTTTCCGTCTTAGAATTATGCAAAATTTTATTTTAAAAACTAAAAAACAATCAATTGAAACTCTATAATCAACACAACACAAAATTAAAGTTTGAAACTTTATCAAGCCTTATAGGTTGAGTTTCAGATAGATTATCATCTCTTAATGGAAAATCTTGGAGGAGAACCGTCAGGGGCGGCGACAGGAGACCTGTCATAAGCAGGAGCTCGCAAGAACCAACAGAGAACACATGATCGACAAGAGACGCAGGAAAAGTTGAAGGGGCAAGTGACACAGAGGAACCAAGAAGTATCTTTGTTTGTCGAAAACATACCAAGACCGACACAATGGAAAGGACTGTGGCACATGTTTGCGAGACACGAGGATGTGACGGGAGCCTTCATTGCAAGAAAATTGAGCAGGGGAGGGAAGCGTTTTGGTTTTGTCAGGTATGGTAGTAAGGTGGATGTGCTGAGGACAATGGAGAGGCTGAACGGGTTCTCAGTTTATGAATATAGATTAACGGTCAAGATGGCAATCCAAAAGAGGAAAAGAACGGGCAGGGTGCAGATGCAGAAGACACATACTGAATGTACAAACGTGAAACATACAAAACCATTAAAGAAAGTTAGGGGTGAAATGGCAGAAAATCATTGGGCATGTGATAGAAGAGAAAATCATTGTTCTAATAACCACGAACCACGCAAGCTAAAAATATTCCAAACTGAAAGCAAACCGAATCGAAAGCAACTCGAATTGATAGTAACTGAACCGAAAATCAACCGGAACCGAAAGCAACTGAACTGAAAATAACTCAAATTTAATTTGCCAAAATCTGATCTAAACTGAACATCAACATGATTTTGACAAGATAATTGAGCTGAAATGAACGGGTATGTTTTTTTATTTATTTTAAGCAGTATGATAAATAGTAAATACGTATATTTTATTTTTTTATTATATTACTGATTAGCAACCAGCTTTAGTAAAAGTTTAATGACTTAATATATCTTTTTTTTTTCAAAATTAAGTCCAACAAGTCAAAACTAAAATGAGAGGAGAGGGCAGAAACGGCGGCGAGGGGCAGGAGAGCAGAAATGGCGGCGAAGGTCAGGAGTGGTGGACATTGTTCATCGGCAATCTTCCTACGCAACTCCATTGGAAAGGGGTGTGGCAAGTGTTTGATCGTCACGGGGTGGTCATCGATGTATTTGTGCCTACGAAGCGAGCATGGGACAGATCTAGATTTGGTTTTGTGCGTATGAAAACGAGGGAGGATGCCGAGAGAGTGATTGAACGGTTCCATGAATTTCGGCTATATGGATCTAAAATAACAGTTCGCTTCGCACAAAGAGACAAAAGGAATGCCTATTGGCGACGAAGAATGGGGGATCAAAAAGTGTCGTTGAAGCCGAAGGATGCTGTCTCACAATCGGATCAAAGGAAATTGGAGAATCAAAGTGAATTTGGAAGGGGATCGAGGACTAAAAATCAGGATTATCGAAAGATCGATGGGGTAATTGATGAAGAAAAAATGGCAATTTTACAAAATTGCACCGTGGGTTTTTGCCATAAACCAATGTCGGTGATGTAATTGGCAACGAAATTAAGGAAAGCGCAAATAAAAGAGGTATCGGTAATGAGGGTGGCGGGTTCATTAATGCTACTCATGTTCCCTAATAAGGATACGATGAGGAAGTATTTAAAGGAACAACGCTTTGACACTTGGATGGAAAATGTGATGGAATGGTCCAAGGAAGTGATGACGCCTAATCGTCGAGTGTGGATTGAAGCATGCGGAATACCCATCCATGCCTGGTCGGAGGGGACTTTTCGAAATATTGCTCACTTATGGGGTGAGTTAATTCGTGTGGAAGACAATACTATAATGCCGGGTTCTTTCGAGCGAGCAAGAATGTTGATTGAGACGGATTGGTTTTTTTCCAATCGAGGAAATGTTAGATGTAGTGCTGGACGACAAACAATATAGAATCCGAGTGACAGAGCTGCGGGAGATAATTGGTAGCGATGGGAGAAAAGAAGGGGATGGGGAAGAAGAATTAGACGAAGAGGAGGAGGAGGATGGGGTGAGCCGGACCGAGGACATAGTGAACGAGGAAAACGCGGATAATGTGCGTTTACGTGAAGAGGAAGATAAAGGGGAAACTATGGACACAATAGTTCCAAATTCATTTATAGAGGGATCGTCGACAATGTGGACAGTTAATAAACTTTGGGATGAGAACAAAAGGAGAGACGATCGAGTATTGGGATCGGACGATTCTGGGAGTACAGGGAAAATGTTGGAAAATGTGACTTCGGGCGTGGCGGAGGAGGACGTAGGGATAGTTGATCGGGTTATCGTGGAATAGACTTCATTGGATATAAGTGCTTGTGAAAAGGATGTGGGAGGTGAAATTGATCAGATAAATGAGCAACATTGTGGGCCTCGATCCGGTTGCAATAGGGCTGGGATAGCAGCACTTGTTGAATACAAAGGACGACAAAGAAGAGTTAGGCATTTATCAGAAATAATTCGAACAACAGGGGGGACCTCGACGGCTGAAGATTCTGGTCCGACAGTGCTGAAGCGAGGGAGAGGAAGGCCGCGGAAAAATCCCATCAAATCCGATAGCCTGTTGATTGCAAACGGGTCGTTGTCCGATTCTGATTTTCTACAGCGAAAGCGAAGCATTTTGAAGGAGGCAAGTGAGACGTTGGAACTGGGAAAATTGCTAGGGGCTGAAACGATAGGCAACGAAGAACATATTATAAGCGACATCGCAAGATTAATTGAGGCGAGGGAGGTGCCGCGGACATAGAAATATGCGGCTGCTGTCGTGGAACATACGTGGAATGAGCGCGGCTGCGAAGAAACGAGCAGCACATAATCTTATACGGCAGCAAAAAGGTGAGTGTGTCATTTTATTGGAAACAAAAATGGAAATTATATCGGAGTTTGTAGCGAAGAAAATTTGGGTCTCGGATAAGTGCAAGTTTGTTTATGCACCTTCGATAGGAAGATCAAGAGGTATTTTTATTTGTTGGGATGAGGATAGGTTCTTGGTGTCGAGAACTCTGGTTGAGGAGCGATTTGTTTGCGTGGAGGGATGTTGGGTTAGCGATAATTGGCAATGCGGTATTGTGGGAATTTATGCGCCATGTGAGGTTGATCAACAACGCATTTTGTGGAATCGATTAATAGAGTTGATGCAGAAGAGTTCGTTACCGTGGTGTTTGATAGGAGATTTTAATATGGTTACACGTCTGGAAGAAAGGCGTGGATGTATGATGTTAAATAGAGGGATTGATAATTTTGTTGAATTTGTACAAACCAATGGCTTGGTGGATTTGGAGTTGCGAGGACACTCTTTTACGTGGTTTGGGGCTGATAATAGATGTAGTCGCTTAGACCGTTGTTTGGTGTCGCCTAGCTGGGTCGATCGCTATGCGAATTTAAGTCTATCCGCACTGCCACGCGGGGTGTCGGATCATACTCCTTTGTTACTCGTAAGTTACATGCTTGATTGGGGGCCTCGCCCATTTAGATTTGTAAATGCATGGATGGGGGAGCGGAAATTTATCATGGATATACAAGAAGAATGGCAGCGAATCTCAATGTTAAAAGAGCAGACGGACTTTTGTAGTAAATTGAAGACAATGAAAACATTTTTGCGTGAATGGAACAAGGAAAAATTTGGGAATATCGACCACCAACTTGTTGAGGCGACAAGGGAGCTGGATGAAATTGATGGGCTGGTGAGTGTGGGAACCGTTTCAGACACGCAATTGGCTCGTAAAAGGGAGACGCAGTATAAATTATGGAAATTAACGAAGTTGAGGGAATCCGTTTGGAGGAAAAAATCAAGAATAAAATGGTTGCGCGAGGGGGATGGTAATACATCGTTCTTTCATAGGGCAGCAAAGATGCGAGCCATACATAATACTTTGGCCGGGTTGATGGTGGAAGGGGTATGGGAGACTAATCCTATTCGATTACGGCAAGTGGTGTTCTCGGAATTTAAAAAACATTTTGCGGAATGCAAGACCAAGGGGAAATTGGCGATGGGGCTGAAGTTTAAAGGCATATCGGCAAGTATGGGATTGGAGCTGGAGAGACCGTTTGAAATAGAGGAGGTGAGGGCGGTGTTATGGGGAAGTGAGGGATTGAAGGCACCGGGGCCCGATGGTTATACTTTCGAATTTTATAAAAGAGGATGAGATTTTCTAAAGGAGGATGTGATGGAGGTGTTAGTAGCTTTTCATGAAACACAAAAACTACCGAAGGGATGTAATTCGACTTTTGTCGTCCTAATTCCAAAGGTGGAACAGCCGCGAGCGTTAGGGGACTATAGGCCGATATGCCTATTGAACTCAATTTACAAGATCATTGCGAAATGTTTGGCGAAGAGGATGCAAAAGGTGCTGCCAATCGTAATCAGTGATGTACAATCGGCTTTTGTACAGGGACGTCAAATTGTTGACGGCATCATGTTAGCAAATGAAGCATTACATTCGATGCTAAGGGGACCTTGTGAGGAAGGCGGGGTGCTGCTGAAACTCGACTTCGCCAAGGCTTATGATTGTGTGAAGTGGGAGTGTATTGAGACAATTCTGAAAAAGATGGGGTTTGGAGCGCGATGGTGTGATTGGATGCGCGGTTGTGTAAGTACGGCGAGATTTGCCGTATTGCTTAATGGGAGTCCGACTTCGGAATTTGCTATGCAACGAGGCTTGCGACAAGGGGATCCTTTATCCCCCCTGCTATTCGTCATTGTGGCTGAATTATTACACCAATTGCTAGTCGAAACGGAGAGGGCTGGTTTGATTAGGGGGATATGTGTCGTCAATGATTGCCAGTTAACACACCTTCAATTTGCGGACGACACTCTGATTTTTTTTGCATGGTGAGGTACGGTTTGCTACAAACTTAAAGAAAGTGTTAACGTGTTTTGAATACATGTCGGGGCTGCACATTAATTATTTGAAATCATCATTGTACGGTGTGGGATTGGACGAGGGGGTGGTGAATGATATGGCTGCTGCCATGGGCTGTAAACGAGGGGATTTGCCGTTGACTTATCTTGGATTGCCGTTCGGGGTAGATCCGCTCAGCTTAGCGATGTGGGAACCGTTGATCCAGCGTTTCCGAAAGAGCCTAGCGGGGTGGAAAAGGGACTCACTGTCCTTTGCGGCTCACTTGACTTTGTTAAATTCCGTCCTGTCGGCATTGCCAATATATTATATGGGTATGTTTTTGTTTCCGAAAGGAATAATTAAAAGAATCGATAGGATTGGGAGGTCATTCTTGTGGGGAGGATCGGAGGAGAGGCGTAAATTGAGTCGAGTGAGCTGGAAAATCGTTTGTCGTCCACGAAAATTTGGGGGACTAGGGGTTGCGGACCTTCATCAACGCAATATGGCACTATTGGCAAAATGGCGTTGGCGTTTTGCGGTGGAGGATGAGTCGTTGTGGCGGTCCGTTTTGTTGGCAAAATATGGGGCGGATGTTTTTGATAGGCATATGCCATTGGTGAGACAAAGAACAATGTCTACGGTGTGGAAGCAAATTGTGAAAGTTCATGAGCGCGAGGAGGTACAGCGGTACATGGCAAATTCCAATTTTATGTGGTTGATTGGGAGTGGACGGAAAGTGCTGTTTTGGCGGGATGCATGGTGCGCGGACATACCGCTTAGTATGATTTTTCCGAGACTGTTTCGGCTTGCGAAGAACTCATGGGCTTTGGTGCATGATTATAGTGTGGGCGCATCGATGTTACATGATCAGTGGGTGGAGGTTTTTACTAGACCTTTGCGGTCATTTGAGGTGATTATGTTGAAGGAATTGTGGAGGATAATAGGGGCATTTAAATTAATTAATGCCAAGGAAGATAAGCTGGTTTGGCGACATTCGAAGACGGGGCAGTTTTCGGTATCGAATTTATACAAAATGATGGCGTCTTTTGGCTTGGATGGGGGTACAACATGTTCAGCAATATGGAAGGTGCACCTACCACCGAAAATTCAGTGATTTATATGGTTCATTACTTTGAATCGTTTGCCGACATTGTGCTACTTACGTGAGAGGGGGTACGAGTAGCGGTGACGGATTATAGTTGTCGTTGGTGTGGGAGAGGGGAGGATGAGATCGACCATATTCTCCTTCATTATCCGTTAGCGTGGGATGTTTGGTCGCGTGTCCTCGATTGGTGGCAGGTTGCCGTAGTTCGACCAGCAACTATCAGTGCGTTTGTGTCGACGATATGGGATGGTACTTTTAGGGGGCAGTTACGGGAACGTTGGGTGTCGGGGTGTGCTGCCACGTTATGGTCCTTATGGCTAGCGCGCAATGCCATGATTTTTCAGAATAAGACCGAGTCTGTGGGTGAGCTGATTTTTGTAATCAAATTAAGGGCGTTTTATTGGATGCGCGCATTTGAACCACAACATCTAATTGACGAATCCGAGTGGTGGAGCTGTCCGTGGAAGGGAGTGGAGCAGATTCGGACTAAAGGACCACGCGTGGGGTATGTTTGGAGTCCTCCTCGGCTAGGTAGTGTGAAGTTTAATGTTGATGGTTCGGCTAGAGGGAAATCGGGACCGGCAGGATGCGGAGGTGTGCTACGTGATGAGGGGGAGGGTGTTGGCATTGTTCTCGGGTCCGTTGGGCGTGATGGAATCTAACGAGGCTGAGGTATATGCTATCTTAATGGCAGTGGAGTTTTTTAGGGAATCTAAGTGGGGTTCATTACCTTGTATTATTGAATCCGACTCGCTTGTTGCGACTTCATGGATGGGACGAGGGGAGACACGCCCATGGCGCCTATATGCCCTTTTTAGTCGGATTGATGATGCATGCTTGGGGGGAACTTTGTGTTCAACCATGTGGTGAGGGAGGTGAATGGGGTGGCCGATATATTAGCCAAGGGGGGGGTGGCACGTAAGGCATGGCTGCGGGTAGGGATTTAAGGAGGGGTGCGGCTGGTGCTGAGTGGATTGGAGGCTGGGGACGGGAGGAATGGGGCCGTCTGGTGGGGTGTGTGCGGGGAGGGTGCTGCCTACTGTAGGTGTTTGGATGAGGGGGGGAACACGCATTCAGGGTGCGGGGAGGAGGCGTGTGTTAGGCAAAGTTGGGCCGACATGGGAGCCGTGGTTCCGAGGGCTGTCTTGGGCGGTGTAGGGGCACTTGGGGATCGTTCTATTTTTAGAGTTGTATCGTCTATCTGTCCCAGGTACTCTTTTCCTCCACCTAAGATTAGGGAGGTTTTTAATGAGGCCCGGTGCGGATATATTGTATGATTTTTCGATTAATAAAGATCATACATTTGAGCAAAAAAAAAATATATCTTTTTTCCTTTAAAAGAAAATCTTAATATTTGTTTCAATAATTTTTCGTTTAAAAAATATTTGATATGCAGGATTGTAAAATAAAGTTACTCTATTTGTTGTCACGCCAACTTTGATATATTTTTATATAATTTTGTTATGAATATTTATCTATGTGGATATCTATCATGATTAGAACTTTATCAAAGGAGTTTGATTTATTTATTATTAGGAATATTATCTCTATGAATTAGAGTTTAATGTATTATGTACTTGTTATGCCTATAAATAGATGATTCATTGAAGGCATTATATACAAGTCTATATTTGAGAATAATATAAACCTCTCTCTTTCTCTCATCTCTTTGTTCTTCCATTCTTGTTCTTTGTTCTTATTATTGTTATTTGTTATTTTATTCACAACACGTTATCAGCACGATCTCGCTCAAGTACCGTGGCTGTTATTGGTGATTCTCGAAAAGAATTTTAATTTGATATTGGTTTCAACATAGGAGAAGTCGATAGTCGTTCTCGAGATTCTTTCGTTTTCTATCTTCCCTTTTTTTCTCAGATCTCGAGGTATAATCGTTTAAATTTTCGTTGCGAATTCAATTACAAGTTTACCGAATCCAATTATTGAATTTGTTTCCTTTCATTTTTGCGTGAATTGCATGTTTTGTTTGGTAATTCTCTGTGTGTATGAAAATGTATTGATTTAATTCCACTTTCTGGCGATGATAGAAATGTATTTCCCTATGAAAAGACTTTGTTGGGTAAATCAAGGCTGGAGTCTCGAAAAAGGGTTTTTCTCTTCAAAACCCAAGGTTTTGATGTTATTTTGATAAAAAGAAAATGTTATTTTAATATATTTTCATCAAATGTTGTTTGGTCCTATGTAGGGTGGTTTATAATTTGATCATGTAACTTATATGGTTATGCTTAGTTCAATTTGATCCATGATTACTTTTATACATTTTGATCAGACATTAAATGATTTTTATTATTATATATTTTTATTCTATTGATAGAAGTCGATGCTTTAACCGTGTTTTGAGTTTTACATGTATTCAAATGAGTTGGTAAGAGACATGGCGTAAAAAAGATTATGAGAAGATGCCTTGGTTCATTTGCTACGTCATCATTGTCTTTGAGACGAAATTCAATATCGATAAACTCTATTTTTATTTTTATCCTTTAAAATACAATTTTAAAGTGTGATAAATCATGATGATTTTAAATTTATAAGAATATTATTATAAAGTCTATATTTGCTCGAAAGCAATATTTCTTCTTCGTCGAAAAACTCGACCATAGACTTCTCCCAATTTCAAGTTACGAAAATTCGTCTTGATCCAAAAAGTTTTATGGGAGGCATTCCCTGAAGTGAATGCAAAGCATGATGTTTATTCCATGCGATTATCAATGATGGGGCATCCCCTGAAGTGAATGCAAGCATGATGTATATTCCATGCGATTATCAATGATGGGGCATTCCCTGAAGTGAATGCAAGCATGATGTTTATTCCATGCAATTATTGGAACTGTTTCATTCTCTGAAGTGAATGCAAACATGGTAAATCATTATTCAATTAGAGACATAATTTCGATATAATCCAAGTATAATTGGCTAGACATCCCGTTCTGCGAGGCTACTGGTCTCAAATGAGGTTTTTAAAGGACCTTGTGGACAGGTTTAACAATGCCGCGTACGAGGATTAAATCTTTGTTCTCTGTGATAAGAATATGTGAAAAAGGTTTTAAAGGCCCACTGCCCCTACTTCATTCCCTGAAGTGAATGTGAGATTATATTATGGAAGGAATAAAAACCACATTAGAAGTTGTGGTCGTGGTTGAGGCTATGAATATAGATAAGAAAAATATGGTCATTTTAAGAATACTTCTACCCACCGGTAGTAAGGTTATAAGGATGACAAGAGTGATAAAGATCATTCTATTGAAGTAAAACTCTTCTTATTACCAATGCGATGTTATAAACCATTGGTCTCGTACGTGTTGTACGTTGAAAAATCAAAAATCATTGAATGATAAAGGAAAGAAAATAGAAGCAAATTTTGTTTGTGAAACATGACGAAGATGATATTGGTCCAACTCTTTTGGACGTTGTTGATTTTCTTATAACCCTCGAAAGGAATAAATCATCTTCTAATTATTCTCATAACTTTGAAGAGAATTATTTATTTATTTTACTTTACGTTTATTTATTTTGCACACATTAATTATTTACGTTTTATATTTATATTTATATATTATGATATTTATTTATTTTGTTTAACATGATTACTTGTCAAATACAATCTATGGTGACGATTTATGCTCAACATAAGCATAAGATATATTTTCCCATTTAAATGCAAGGGAATAATGTGAGTACTATATCTCAAAGTACTGAAAATATTGATGCTCTAGAAGAGCAATAAATTCTTGAGAGAAAACACATTATGAAAAGTGCAGAATTGCGAATATTGCAACAATTACCGCTAGTGGTAATAATATCGTCACCACTATAAGTGGAAATTTTAAGAGAGCAATATGAGTTTGCAAAATATCCCTTTGGGAATTATAGATAACATATGTTATCAATTGGCATTTGAAATAAGCCAATATGGATATAAGTTTTGGTAGCCAAAAAGTCAGTTGAAAGCTCTAGAAGAGCTATATATTGCTACCAAAAGATAATTTCAATTGAAAGCTCCTAAAGAGCTAAATATATTCCTATTTAAAGGAACAATTTTGATGGTCGTGCTAGACATGTACGAGTGAGATTGAATTACATGTTATGGTAAACAAGGAGTTTACAAATTCAGAGATATATACACACATATATATAGTTGGCATGATCGGTTAGACCATCCTGATCAATAATGGTGCAGAAATTATTGAGATTTACATGCACATGTATTAAAAGAACCTGTAGTTCTTGTGGTGCTTATTCTCAAAGAAATGGATTAAATTCCACTTATTAAAGAACGTGAAGTTCTTGTGTTGCTTAAAGGAATTGATTAAATTCCACTTACTAAAAGAACCTGAAGTTCTTGTGTTGTTTGTTCTCAAAGGATATAGATGACCCCACTTACCAAAAGAATTAGAACTTAAAGTTCTTGTACTGAAGTTGAGACTGTATGTCTTGCATATCTGAACGAAATATGGGCCCATATATGCACAAATGAGGAAAGTTTTATATGATTTTAGTAGATGCATCTACATTGTTTTATCGACTTACAACCAGAAGTTTGTGAGATTGATTCTAAAAAGATTCAGATTATGCAATTAGACTATTCGTTTGGCAAAAGCTTGTGGGTTTATATTTAGGCTATATCGGTTATTACAAAGCCTATTGATTATGAAAAATACGGTTTAACAAATTTTTAATTGAATGCATCTTATTTAATAGCTAAACTGTGAGAACAAAATATTTATTATTTATATGGTATTTCCATATAGCAACACTTATACGCATCAAGCCAACGAGTTATAATAAACTCCCCATTATGATTTGACTTTTGGTCAGAAGTCATATTTCTCATTTTTGAATGTGCGATATATAGTTGAATTGCTCCACCATAACGCACAAAATGGGCAAGTAAAAAAGGTTGAGAATATATATTGAGTACGAGTCTTCTTTTATGTTTAAATTCTAAACATTAATTGGAGAATCATTTATTAGATGATTTTCTCAAAATCAGGGGGAGAGAATAATCAGCTGGATAAAGAAGGAAATGAATTATCATTATCTAGATCCTCGAATATGAACTAAAAGTTCATAAGATAATTCATGTTATTTCATGTCAACTGCTAGACATATTTACTGACCCAATGAGAGTAATTAAGTCTCATATACCAGCTGAAATGCTCTAAGTTTAAATTACATGTTAGAGCAAGTGGATGTAAATCATGCTTGAAGCATGATAGTTGAAATGGTTCCAATGATCAAAATTCTCGTAAATGAAAAGTATTATGAGATGGTCATATATTGGAGGTGGGTGCTCCTAAAGAGACCCAAGACATAACTAATAATAAAACTCTTGAAGAGTTTCATGTACCTGAAATAAACATTGAAATCTTGAATAGATCTCAATGAGTTATGCACTACGAGAATTGAACCATAAAATTGGAAAGTTGTCGACAACGATTTTACAAACGATTTTACGTAAAATACTTCTATAGAAGTAAAGAGAGAAATCGAGGATATTGTATAAAATCTATCCAGAAGTATAGATATTAAATTGGTCTATGTTGAAAGACGTTTTGAACTTCTAAAATAGAAGTATTTGGACCAGCAGTCCAAACACCTAAAGGTGTAATGCAAGTGAGGCACAAGTTAGTAGTCGTAAATACGACTTGAACTATGATTTATGAAAAGTTTTAATTACTTCATGGTGGATGCAATTACTTTGGCAGTTATAAAAACAAATTTGCATGCGTCTAATTATTTGTGGATCCATATTTATCCTTGAAGGATTTAAAATGCTAGAAGCATTTGGAAATTTCCGAAGAAATTTATTTAGACATGTCTCATGAATATTTTGGCGCATTTGGTATAATCGCCTTAGTGAATACTAATTGAGGAAATACTATAAGAATGATAATATTTCCTTATGTATTTTATAAAGGAGTTTGGATCAAGATCCATTATGATAATTTTAGAACTCTTAAAGAGCTTCAAATTGGAAATTCGTGAAGTACTTTCAATACAAGTACTTGAATCTTAACATCAAGTTTATCTCGACCTGAGGATTGAGCATTTTTATATATTTCTTTTTGTCTATGAATGGACATAAGCTGAAAGAATCTTAAAGAAGATTCATTATGAATAGAGCATATATATTGAGTATCCCAATAGTTGTAAGATTGTTGGATGTGAATAAAGATAATTATATCTTTTCTTGGTCTTGAAGCACTATATATTAGTTGGTCAAGAAATATTTATGAATATACAAAGATCATTACATTTAGATCTTCAAACATTCGTTGATGCCTCCTCAAATGACGTAGAAATAATTGTTATGCACGAGGCAAGCCAAAAAATGTGTTTGGCTAAGACCATTGACCCAACATATCCAAAAGATATGTGGATTTACTTTTACAAGATATGATAAAAGCTATCTTGTGTGAAGATAATGTAAGATGTATATCTCAGTTTGAAAGTGGATACATCATGGAACATATTACTCCAAAGTTTCATCCCTCACGATCTTTAGAAAAATAATATTCAAGATTAAATTATGAAGATTCAAAGATCTTCTGTGATGTTTGCATGAGGGGGAGTAAATACGCGTTGCACTATTTTCCCCTTAACCAAGGTTTTGTCCCAATGGGTTTTCCTGGTACGGTTTTTAATGAGGCAACATGTTATGCGTATCAAAGATGTGTGTACTCTTTTTCCTTCACTAAAGAATTTTTTTCCCACTGGGTTTTTATCTTAGTAAGGTTTTAACGAGGCACATTATCTTCATAGACATCCAAGGGGGAGTGTTATGAATATTTATCTATGTGGATGTCTATCATGATTAGAACTTTATCAAATGAGTTTGATTTATTTATTATTAGGAATATTATCTCTATGAATTAGAGTTTAATGTATTATGTACTTCTTATGCCTATAAATAGATGATTCATTGAAGGCATTATATACAAGTCTATATTTGAGAATAATATAAATCTCTCTCTTTCTCTCATCTCTTTGTTCTTCCATTCTTGTTCTTTGTTCTTATTATTGTTATTTGTTATTTTATTCACAACAAATTTTGCTTTTTTTACTTTTAATTGTTTAATTGGTTTAGTCTTTTATTTAATTTGTTATATTAATTCAAGTTAGGTCTTATAAGAAAGGTTAGAGGTTTGAATTCTGATCTTGAAAATAAAACACAAGTCTAAAACTCTCGTCAAATTAAGAGATTATTATTAGTTGAGATTTATTTCCCACTTATTGCACAAGGAGATAAGATGAGCGAAAGGAAGGTGTGGACGGTTTTCGTTGGCAATCTCTCAACATCGATTCACTGGAAAGGGGTTTGGCAGGTTTTTGATCGCCATGGGATAGTGGTGGACGTGTTTGTTCCCCAGAAAGTCGATAGAAACGGCCGCAGATTTGGGTTCGTGCGGATGAACAGCCGCGAAGACGCCGAACGGGTGATCGAAAGATTGAATGATAAATGGATCTATGGTTCGTGGATTACGGTGTGTAGAGCGAGATACGGAGAGAGAAACTCTTTTTGGAAACGAAAATGATCCAAAGTCGATACGGATCAGTCGACTATGGCAGGGAAATTGGGTTCGAAGCCACCGGGGACACAGCGATCAGAAGAGGAGGTTAATGATAGCAAGGTTTTGAATTTCATAGTGAAGGGATCAGTGGATAGTGATAAGATGGAGATCTTGCAAAATTGCGCAGTATGATGGTGCAAGAAGCCGTGGAGCATCAAAGAATTGGCAGCGAATTTACACTTACCGGAGGTGGAGGGACTCTCGATTTTGCGCATAGCCGGGGCTGCAATTCTGCTCATGTTCAAGGATTCGAGTACACGCGACAGGGTGTTGCAATTGGAGTCAGTTAAAGGTTGCTTTACACGGCTTGAACTTTGGTCCCCTGCAACAGTATTGGAATCACGGAGGGTCTGGATTTCGATACAAGGGCTGCCGATCCATGCTTGGTCACAACAATCGTTCGAGAACATCGCGAGTCTCTGGGGCAGTTTGATTCGCGTGGCAGACTCCACCACCTCGCCTAAATCGTTCGAGTGTGGTTGGATTTTAATCGAGACGCGGACAATGAAAAATATAGAGGCCACGCTAAAGATGGAGGTGGAGGGCGAATCATTCCCTATCCAAGTCCGAGAATGCACACTTGGACCTTGGTTGGAGTGCGAGTGCACTTTGCTACACTCTGAGGATGAAGACGATGCGTCTTCGACGCAGGGATCGGAAGGATTGGACGAGGGACATCATTGTAATAACAATCATATTGAGGCTATGTCACAGGAGGTATCAATCGGAAACCAGGTTCAATTGGCCGAGTCACGATAGTGGCGTACAAATTCGCTCTGGATCATAGGATGGCGACCAGCCATGTGGAGGAGACTGGTTCGAAGGATCATTCGATTTCGACACAACTACATGAAGATGGGGATACGACTGCTCTGGTGGAGGAACAGGTCTCTGGCGAGGTGGCCGGCCTGGCGGTGGAGCAAGTTTCCGGGAGGTCCACAGGTGAGGGTGGGAAGAGTCATGGTTCTACAAAACTGGCTGAGGTATTTCAATCCAAGTCAAATTCTGTGGATTTGAATGCAACAATTTTGGAATTGGTTAAACCTATCTCAAAGTCGATAGATTTGGTGGATAAAGTGGACTCAAAAGTTGAGAAAAAATGGGCTATATCTGGCGGTAATACAGGTGCTTCAGACAATGGCAATATCATTCGGATTAATGAAAAAAAAAACAAAATCCATCAACGTTCTTTCAGAAGTGGTTTCGACAGTAAAATCTGGTAGGGGCAGACCGCGCAAGTCATTAAATCAACAGCCAGTCTCGACGCAAGTAGCAAACGCGTCTCTTTCGAATTCAGATTTATAGAATCGGCAACGTTTGATCGCTAAAGAAATAGAGGCGACAGTGGCCTTAGGCAACATTGTGGGCGTGCGAACGGTGGGATGTGAAGCGGACATTATAAAAGATATTCAACAGGTTTTTACTGGGGACAGGCGATAGAATTTGCAATGCGTATCGTGTCTTGGAACGTTCGGGGGTTGGGATCGAATTTGAAACGTAGGGCAGTGGGTGATGTACTAAAGAAGCAACGGGTGGATATGGCAATGGTACAGGAGTCGAAATTAGAGGAGGTATCATCTCTAATGCTTACGTGTATGTGGGCATCGGATGGGTTTGATTTTGTTTTTTCACCGTCGATAGGTGCCTCAGGGGGCTTGATCACGGTTTGGGAAACGTCACGATTCAATGTCGCTACTCTAGAGGTGGATCGCAACTTTATATTCATCAGAGGTAGATGGCGTGCGGAAGAATTAAATTGTTGCATGCTGAATATATATGCTCCTTGCGATACGGAGGCACAGAAACAATTGTGGCAACGGTTAGGGGAGATTATTCTGGGTATCAATAAACCTTGGTGTATCGCAGGGGATTTCAATTCCATACGTTGGCTATCAGAACGTGCAGGGTGTAGTTCGGTGGTGACAGGTATGAAAGAATTTTCTGATTTTATTGAACATGTTGGGCTTGTTGATTTGCCGTTGATAGGGAAGCAATTCACATGGTTTGGGAGGGGCTTTAGGCGTAGTC
Organism: Hibiscus tridactylites; assembly: GCA_958450335.1. Lineage (NCBI taxonomy): Eukaryota > Viridiplantae > Streptophyta > Magnoliopsida > Malvales > Malvaceae > Hibiscus > Hibiscus tridactylites. The sequence goes on from OY288275.1 coordinate 64,494,788, forward strand.
GAACTGATAGATTTTTTATATCTTCTGCTTGGGTGGATGCTTTTAATAATATTGGTCAGCATGCTTTGCCGAGGGGGGTGTCGAACCACACACCTCTATTATTGGCGTGTGATGAACAGGATTGGGGGCCTCGCCCTTTTCGCTTCATAAATTGTTGGTTGGAGGATAACAAAAATGTTCTTGAACTGTCTAATGAATGGAGTAGATTGTCGGATCAGGGGGTTGGAAATGTTAACATTATGGTCAAGCTCCGAACCATGAAGAGCTTCTTGCGCAATTGGAACCGGGTGGTATTTGGTGATGTGGAACAAGAAATAAAGTCGATCCAAACTAAGTTGGATGGTGTAGATGCGGCGAGTTCGAATGTTGAGCAGTGTGAATCGGAAGCTGCTTTGATTGAGTGGAAAAGGGAGTGGCTACAACGTTTGTGGCAGGCTATTAGGCGTAAGGAATCGCTTTGGCGACAGAAATCAAGGGCGAGTTGGTTGCGGTTAGGCGATCACAACACAACATTCTTCCACCGTGCGGCAAAGCTTAGAGCTGTGCGGAATATGATTTCAGGGCTGTTGATAAATGGTCGGTGGGAAACGAATGTTCATCGCCTTCGGAAACATATAGTGACAGCTTTCGCCATGCATTTTAAGGCAGCAAAACGTCGTTGCACTTGGACTATAGTAGATGAGTTCGGCAGGGTTGATAGGAACATCAATGAAGCCTTAGTGGCACCTTTTTGTCGTGAGGAAGTGTGGGAGGTTATACGTGGCTGTGATGGCTCAAAAGCGCCAGGACCGGATGGGTTTAGCATGGCTTTCTTTAAAGTATGTTGGAACACAATGAGCGAGGATGTGTTAAGGTTCCTAGGTGAGTTCCACGCAACCGGCAGGTTACCACCGGGTGTAAACTGTACATTCCTAGTATTGATTCCAAAGATCGATTCACCTAAGGTACTCAGCGACTACCGTCCGATAAGCCTTGTTAACTCAGTTTATAAAATCCTCGCGAAATTGCTAGCTACAAGGTTGCAAAGAGTGCTAGGGTCGCTGATCAGTGAGCATCAGTCGGCATTTATTCGTGGCCGACAGATAGTGGATGGCATTCTACTTGCAAACGAGATAATTCACTCATTGCGGAAGAGCTCGAGGGGTGGATTGGTGCTTATGCTAGACTTCGCTAAAGCCTATGATTGCGTGAGATGGGATTTTCTGGATCATATGCTGGTTTGTATGGGCTTTTGTGTGGTATGGCGTCAATGGATTATGGAATGTGTTTCAACGGTTCGAATGTCTGTGCTGTTAAATGGGTGTGCTATGACTGAGTTTACAATGGGGCGTGGTTTACGAAAGGGCTGTCCACTGTCGCCATTGTTGTTTGTTATCGTAGTGGAGGCGCTCCACAGTCTATTGGTTCAGGCTGAGACGACAGGTTTAATTAAGGGCGTTTGTGTTGCACCGGGGGTATCTATATCGCATCTGCAATTCGCAGATGATACCATTTTGTTTTTTGAGGCTTCTCCTGGCTGTGCTGACTCTATCAGACGTATTCTCAATTGCTTCCAAGTATGTTCAGGCTTGCAAATAAATTTCAGCAAGTCGTCATTATATGCTATTGGGGTTGAAGAGGAGTTCACCGATTTGTGTGCTAAGGCGTTGGGATGTAGACGCGGTTCTTTCCCTTTCACTTATTTGGGGATGTCGTTAGGCTCTAATCCGCGAAGTTTGGCGGTTTGGGAACCGGTTATTGCAAATGTTCGTCGGAAATTAGCAGGTTGGAAGCGTAATTCGATGTCATTTGCGGCACGAGTTACTTTGGTTAACGCTGTCCTCTCTTCTTTGCCGATTTATTACATGGGCGTGTTCCGCATTCCCAAAGGAGTTATCGCAGCAATTGATAAGATTCGCCGTGCTTTTCTTTGGGGTGGCGTAAATTTACATAGAAAAATAAGCAGAGTTAGCTAGAAGTTGGTGTGTAGACCACGACATTTGGGTGGTCTGGGAATAGCGGATTTACAGGTGCGCAACACGGCTATGTTATCTAAATGGTCGTGGCGATATGCCACGGATGCATCGTCGCTTTGGAGGGCCATTATAGTGGCTAAATATGGGGAGGATGCTCAATGGTGGCGTTTTAACTCCTCCCGTCAGCGTGCGATGTCGGTGGTGTGGAAACAGATTGTGCAAACTGCTTGTTCGGCTGAAGTGCAGCGGAGTTTCCATGAGAAGTTGTTATGGCAAGTGGGGGAGGGCAGTCGAGTTCTTTTTTGGTTTGATTCATGGTGTGCAAGCAAGCCTTTAAAAGATATATTTCCACGGCTATTCTCTTGTGTTATCAATAAATTAGCACTAGTTGTGGATTATTCCGTACAGGGGGGTTTTCATCACTCACGATAGGCAGAGTTTTTCCGTCGTCCGCTTCGCGCTTTTGAGGTGGGGCTGTTGCGAGATTTGCGGGCAGTGATAGGCGACATTCATATACATAGTGGTGTACGCGACAAGCTGATTTGGACTCCGGATAGTAGAGGTATGTTCACGGTTAAAGCTGTTTCTCAGATTTTGATGTTAGATGAAGCAGGGGAGAGCGAGTTTGGGGCATGTTTCACGTGGAAAGTTTTGGTTCCATCGAAAGTACAAGCTTTCCTGTGGTTTGTTTGGTTGCGTCGCCTGCCGACGTTTAATTTTTTGAGCCGTAGGGGTGTTGTTTTTGAGGGGCAAAGCACGTTATGCTTTTAGTGTAGGGAATGTGAGGAAGATGCTGATCATCTATTGTACTCTTGCCCTGTGGTTCAACGTATATGGGATTGGTTTCACTGCTGGTGGAGAGTTTGTTTACTGCTGCCGCAAACTTTGTCTGATTTCTTTTTACCCGACTTCCATTGCTCGATTTCGGGTAGGCGTCGCTGCATGTGGGTGTCATGCGTAGCAGCGATGTTATGGTCGATTTGGTTAGCACGGAATGAGATGTTTTTTAACAAGAAATTCCTACCGGTCGAGGAGGTGTGTTTCTTGATTAAATTGCGCTCGTTTTATTGGATGCGTACTTTAAGGAATGATCTTTGCATTGGCGAGGCGATGTGGTGGGAATGTCCGAGTCTTTACTCTGAGCCATCACATTCGTGATCAGTATGGCTTGGTATTTGTTGGGAACCACCATCGAAGGGGATCTTGAAGTTTTCGGTGGATGGTTCTGCACGTGGTAAGCCGGGTCCTGCAGGCTTTGGGGGCGTGTTACGCGATGAGCATGGTAGTATCTTGGCGTTATTTTCTGGCCCTCTTGGTTGTATTGACTCAAACGAGGCTGAACTGCGAGCGATTGCTTTTGCGTTATCGTACTTTCGGAAGTCAGCATGGGCAGCACTTTCTTTGGTAGTGGAGTCGGATTCCATGGTTGCTATTAGTTGGGTGTTACATATGGACAAACGGCCATGGCGTTTTTGGGAGGTATTTCGTGAGATTGATAGTTGCTGCTCTACTCTACATCCGGTATGTTTTTCTCATATTTTCCGTGAGGCGAATGGCTTAGCAGACGTGTTGGCAAAGGAGTGGGTAACGCGGATTTCATTATTTTGTGCTTGTTAGTGTTAGCGTTTGGTTTTGTTTCCGATTGTTGGTTCGTTGGACTTTTGTTTTACCACATACGGTTCGTACTCTTTTCCTCCATTAGGCTTTAGGGAGGTTTTTAACAGGCGACCGTTTTGGTGTTTTGGTTGTATATTGTTTCTTAATATACGACATCATTGAGCAAAAAAAAATTAAATATTCAAGTAAAAAATTTAAATATTCAATTAAATCTCAAACAATTAAAATATACCTAAATTGATTTTAATCTATAAATAAATATGATAAATTATATTTTATTAAATAATTTTCAAATAGTCTAATTTTAATTTATAATCTAGCTTTGATTTTATTCCGTAAATATAATATTTATTGATAATATTTCAGGGTTTGCTACATTTAAAATTGGCTTTATATATAAAATTTTGTTCTCATTGATATCCTATTCATGTATATTTATTTGTCATGTAAAATACGTAACGTTAGTGCTCATAATCCCGATACTCTATTTGGGAGTGTCATCCCAATCATTTGGGCGTCATCTTCTTTTATATCGTGGACTGGGTACGACTGTATATCTCGTATGATCATACATTCAGAATTTATTAATTGAATTGGGCCAAAATTTTAAAATCTTCTAATAAATGCAATACGACCTGTTAGGTACCAATTTGGGCGGCGTGGGGGTGCTAAACCTTCCCCATCCGTAACCGACTCCCGAATCCTTTTAAATCTCTGGTTTTGTTTTCTCGGTGTCCGGTCAACCTTTTTTTAAAATGATCGGTGGCGACTCTCAGTATTTTATTCAAAACACTAGCATTTTAAAAGAAATTCCCTAAGGCTAATTTTTCTTATAAAAATTGGGAAAAGACCATATACTCGGATTTTTTTAGTCGCTACATACCTAAATTGGTTTTAATCTATAAATAAATATGATAAATTATATTTTATTAAATAATTTTCAAATAGTCTAATTTTAATTTCGTAAAATCAAGTTTTTTCCGTCTTAGAAATTATGCAAAATTTTATTTTAAAAACTAAAAAACAATCAATTGAAACTCTATAATCAACACAATACAAAATTAAAGTTTGAAACTTTATCAAGCCTTTTAGGTTGAGTTTGAGATAGATTATCATCTCTTAATGATGGATTGATGGTTTAATTCTAAACATTGAACAATCAAGAGTTGAAATTGAGCCTAAATGATAAGATTCACAAAAAAATATATACTTTTTACGTGAATATATCAATAATTCTATATATACTCAATTGAATACATACTCAACTCAACTAGAACTGACCTAAAGATCCGAAGATTGACTAAAATCGAAAAATTGGTATATCTGATATTGACCCGAACCGAAAATCGATCTGATTTTGACCCGACCCAAAATATCAATTGACCCGACATTGACGCAAACCGAAAACCAATCAATCTGATACTGACCCGACCTGAAAAATCAACCGGTCCAATATTGACTCAACCCAAAACTCAATTGATCCGATGTTGATCCAACCTGATACCCGACCTTACCTGAAATTGCATAGACCCGTTCTAAATTCGAATCAAACATGATCCGACCATAGATTTACCAAAAATCAAACCGAACTGAATTGACCCAAACTCGAACCGAACGACTTGAATGCCACCTCTAATCAAAATCATATCTTAGTTTTCATTTCTTATCCGAGGTCGAATAACTAAAAATCCATCCCTCTTTTCCTGTTACCTTACCTGATCGAAAACATATAAATATTACTTATATTTTTTTTATTTTTGGTGTCCTATTTATGCTCTTACATTAAATAATTAGACTTACAGTTTATAGTTAGGAAAATTCTACAACGTGCGACAAACACCGTTGAACACCATTAACGCTGAACATTGCTGAATACCATTAAATTAATTAATAAAGATTAAAAATTTCAATGACTGAACATTCAATTATTAATTATTTAAAATAAAATTCCAATTAAAGTAAAATAAAATTTCAGCCTTACCATGGTGTTCTGGGTTGGTTCCGACTAAGTTTCTAAACTCTGAAACAATTCTAACTCGATCCTAAACTCAGCTCGCCGATATTACTTTCACTCGTGGTACAGATATAGTCATTCTCCTTCTGGCGGGTTAAACTCTTCATTATTTTGAAGAATTCGTCTTCCTTGTTTGACTCGATCGAGCTTTGGGCACCCCGAGCTCCAACAGTGTCTGTATGACATCTGACCTCGGCAAAACTCACTAAAATCTTAACATAGATAAAAGGGAACAAAAGTCAAGCAGAAATCATAATAAACATATTAAGAAAACAATTCAATCACAATCATTTGACTAGAAAAAAAATTGATTTTTCATTTGATTCTTTATAAGTAGTAATCCAAAGAAACTGTAACACCCGGGTTTGGGGGTCGGGTGAAAATAATATTAAAATAATGTTTCGGGTTTCAGTCTTAAAATTTAAAATAATAAAATATTATTTTGGGCTTCATATATTCGAAGCAAACATTTATGTTGAATTAAAATTGTTTTGGGAATCAAATCCCATGGATTTTTGAATAAATGAGATTGTCATATCATTAATGACAAAGTTGTAATATTGGGAGATTCTTGAAATAGCCAAATAAAATAAAAGATAAACAAAACCCCATTTCATTATCTTCTTCCCCCTTTATTTTCTTTAAACGTGAAATACTCCCCCTCCTCCCATTTTGCTTTCCATCAAATCTTGCCTTCATTTTTGGAGCTCTTGCAAAGGTAACAACAAATTCTTTTTGTCCTCAACTTCCTCTTTCTTCCCATACCTTTAGTTTTCATTGAAATTCATTATTTAAAGTTTTGTGTTTTTGGGTTTTGAAAGAGAAAGATGCAAACTTTACCATCCATTGCTTGAGCTTTTGATTCTTTGTTGATAGATAAGTTAATATTAACCCAAGAGGTCCAACATACTAGATTTTTACATTGTTTTAAATGGATTTTCGGATTCGGGTTTTGAAGGGTTCTTGGAAGGGTTTTAGGGTTAGTTGTGGGTGTGTTTGATGTTGGAAATTGGGGGTTGATGGTTATACTATGGTTGGGTAGTGTTTTGAACATGTTTAAGAGTGCTTTGGATGGCTACATTGCTGAATTTTGATGGGTCTTTGTGGAAGTACGAAAATGGGAATTTGGAGTATGAACTTGGCTTTGAATTGTGAGAATTGTAGTGGATTTGTGTGTTGGTGTTAAACTTTGGGTTTGTGTCTGATATTGAGGTTAATATATTGTTTTTGAATGGTTAGAAGCAAGAGAAATCAATGGGGAAGCTTCGGGCTCGAATCCGGAAACTTGGATGCTTGGTAGGCTAGTCGGCTTGTGCTAATGGAGTGGTCGGTGAGTGGTTACTATTTTTAAATGGCTTTCAAATATTGGTTCAAGCATGTGAACCTAGGATGGGCTTGGTAGACCCACCTAGAGTTAAGATTATAGTGGTAGCCTAATCTCAAGCTTAGCCTAGGAAACCTTTGGTTGAACTCCTAATTGCTTATTATGCCTCATGTCTAATTGTGTTTGTGTTTGCTATGTATAATGTGTTATGCATGTTGTTGAGGCTTGATATGATGCGTTGATATATGCATGTGGTTTGGTTTATGAATCGTGCATGATAGTGATCATGGTGAGTACGTGCTAAGCACGAAAGTTATGTTGAGTTGATGTTGTGAAAAGTTATGGAATTTGATTAATATTGGCACTAGTATGCTTGGGTACAATGATCGATCATTAGGATAAGTGTGCACACGAGAGTCAAAGTCGCGCGTGGCCTTAGCGGCGTTAAGGCACCAAGGAGGAGTACGGTGATGTAATATTCCACCAGAAATGTTTATATATTAGTCGGTGATGAGTGGAATCCCATCGACGGGGCGTGAGGATTAGTGGAATCCCCTCCGCGAGAACCGATGATGAGTGTAATCCCACCGCAAGTAATGGTTACGTTGGAAATGCGTTCCAACATGTTATCCGCGTATTCGAGTCATAGCTAGGTGCCAATATGAGATTGTATGTATATACCAATATGAGTTTATATGTGCCTTTATGATTTGAGATGTGTTGCCAATATGATATGAAGTGTGATTCCCATATGCCTTGAGATATGTTGTTAATAATACATTGATATATGTATCATTGTAAGTTGAGCTTATGAGTTGTTGAGCATGGCATAATGTTGATTATATGTTCATGCATCATGTTCATTTTGGCTCTCGTGGATCAGAAGTAAGATCACGCATTCCATCATGGTAGTTGCTCGTGCTTGGACCCTGCATTGTCGAAGGTTTATTTTATGAGCACACCCTCACTAAGCTTTTATGCTTACGCTTCTTTTTGTTCGACAATGCAGATCAGTAGCTTGTGGGTGGCAAGGGCGAGGGAAGGACTCCAAGTGTTGCTTACGGTTAGCTCAAGTATGATCTTTAAATTGAAAGATTGTAATAGTAAAGCAATGGGATAGGTGTCGTTGTTTGAGCCTTTTGAAGTATGTTATGTTGTTGTGTAGGAGCATGTTAGACTCCTTTTATATGTTTGTTAATTTGGCTTTTGGGATGAATTCCTTGCTTGTAAACCATGTTGGTTTTCCCTATCTTGTTTTATCTAAGTGTTGGCCTTGTTGAAGCTTATTGCCCTTGTGTGAATGCCTTGTATGGTTGCCTCATCTTATGCCTTGTGTGAATTGAGTATGTTTTGCCATAGGATCCATGCCTCTAGAATATGTTTGTAAACGATGTGTGCTTCTTGGAGTCGTTTAGGGCTTTTGTGGTCGTTTGGAGACGTCAAATGTTGGCTTTGGAAATTTGTAGACAGCCAGTGTTTCGAAACGGGCTGGGCTGTTTCGGAACGGGTATGGCTTCAGGGACCCCGTATCGGAACTCGTTTCGATACGGTTTGGCCACTGTGAACCTCTGTTTCGAAACAAGTTTCGGAACACTTTGGCTACTGGAAATCTGAGAAATTGCCAATATGTTGGGGGTTTCGAAACAGGTCTAGGTGTTTCTGAACGGTCAATATCTCGATGACCACGAGAAGTTGACCATTGAGGGCGTTTCGGAATGGTTGACCTCCGTTCCGATACGGCCTTCTCGTGTGGACTTGGGGCTGTTGACCATGTCAAGGTGTTTCGATACACCTTAATAGTGTTTCGAAACGGCCTGCTTAATAAGTTAAAATTGGGTCGTTTACTTGCTGTTTGAGTCCAGTTGCATGTCTTTCTCGAATCTTTCCGTTGTCGTGATCACATAGGATATAAATGTGCCTCTAGAGAAGATTAAATTAAAAGAAATTTTTAGGGTTGCTAACTGAGGTGGAACCTTAACGGGTTTTGCTTCGGTTTTCCCCGTGTGGCCCACTCGGACCGGTCAAACGTCAAGACCGGGACGAGGGGGTTACATTTGTTGGTATCAGAGCCTAAGGTTTCCGAGACCTTGGGCAGGTAAGTGAGGTAAGTTTAATTCTTGTATTAAAATTGCACGGTGGTTGCTTGCCATGTAAGCACGTTGCTTGTTATTCGAGTATGCTTGATGTATGTTTGTATGATCGTGTGTATATGTTGCTTGAAGCATGTTGAGTAGAGTCTCATTGCTACTATTACATCGAAAAAGGATTTTAAGTGAGGGAACATACTTGAGCACTTGGAAGCCTTGCCTTGCTAACCCAACCTTGTATGTTTTATTGTTGTTGTTGTTGATCTATCGCTTTTTAGTAAGTTTAAGGCCAAGGGGTGGGTCGTGAATCGGTAAGTAGAAGTTGCGGTCTCTAAAAATGTGGATGATGTTGAGGGAGTCCATCGCTATAGTTAGGGAAGTATGGTTGTACCGGAGTTGAGGTACAATTTGTTTGTCTGAGCCCGTGTGTATGTGGGTTGGCTCCAGTTGATAAGGGACGATGTGATCGATTCGGGTAGTACTTGGTAAAAAGAAGTGAAGATATGTGAGTGAGGTTCAGAGTGGTATCGATGTTATAGTAGATAAGCCCTTGGTACAGTTTTGAGTTTGTCCCTTCTGGTTGATTCTGAATCCGTACTTTTGTATATTGTTAGCAAGCATGAAAAGTTTGAATGTGCCAATGAAGTGTTATAGGTAGGTATGAGTATCTTAGTTCTTTAGGCGAGATCAAGGTAAGGGTCTCGTGTGAGTAATCCAAAAATTCAGAAACGTTAGTTGGTGATCGTTGGGGGTTCGACCTATGGTTCTAATACAAGACAGTCGGTCAGTATCCGTGAGTGGGAATCAATTTGTGTAATTGGGCCAGTGTGCGTCTGAGTTGTCTTCCAGCAAGAATGAGGGATGAAGTCACTTCCGATATAGTCAAACCGAGAAGGAAGTCTTGAGATTTGACTTCAGATTGTTGGTAGTGGGATGTTTTGAGTCGTCAGGACCGATGTTATAGAACAAGTTCAAGCATGATTGTCTGTGTGTGATCAGAACTGCATTTTGAAGTTTCGAGATGCTCTAAGAACGGTTGGAAGAGTTAGGTTATGTTGAAGGGTCAGCCTGAAAACAAGAGAACCGAAGACTATCAGCTGTGTACATGTGAAGTTGCAATTTCCGCGGATTCGTCCTTTTGTGTGAGCATGCAAAGGAATTTGATGTACGTGTTGAGATTTTAGACGTAGGAACGTATGTGGCTAGTCCTTTTTGTGAGATAGTGGTGGTCAGAAATATGTACGGAAGATGTTTGTTGATGGTTCAGAATTACGTGTTTTTAGTAAATGTGAAGTGCTTGTCTTTTATTACGGTGTCGATGTACCTTTTGACACGGTTTGGCTTGTAGAACATAGAGTCAGGGTATACTTGAAACAAAGAGAGAGTTTCCTTGAAGTACAAGATTACTGTGAGACTGTAGTAGTAGGTGAGGATGTGAACTTCTTATCGAATGTTGATCCAGCTTTAGAGGTCAAAGATTGATTGAGTTTGGTTGACGGGCTTGCCTAGCAAATGTGATGGATTTGATTTTTGAGTGAAGATTAGACCGCATAATGTTAGAATAGTTCGTGTTTTCTTTTCCTAATAGTGTTTGGAAGAATTACCCGGTTTGACTTCTGATATGGAAGAAGAGTTTATTATTGATATCGTCTCCAAGTTTGCTCTTGTTTTGATTGCTCTGTATCCTATGGTTTCCGAAAGAATTGAGAGAGTTGAAGAATCAACTTCGAGATTTGTTAGACCTTAGATTCATTAGGCCTAGTGCATCATCTTAGAGTTCGACAGTGTAATTTGTGAAGAAGAAAGAGTGACAGTACGAGAATGTGTTTAGATTTCAGGCAGTCGAAACAATTGACAGTGAATAATTAGTATCCATTTCCGAGCATCAGTAGTTTGTTGATCAGTTGGGGTGTGCCCCAGTCTTTTCGAAGATTAATTTGAGATCCGATTACTACCAGTTGAAAGTGAGAGAGGTTGATGTACCGAAGACAGCTCTTGGGGGCAAGATATGTTCACCTTGAGTTCCAAGTTATGTCGTTTTGTTTTACCAGTGTGTTAGTCACTTTTATAGAGATGTTGAGCAGAATATTTCCTGAGTTCTTTGATCAGTTTGTAGTAGTTCTCATATATGATACATGGGTATATTCACGTGCCGAGGAAGATCATGACAAGCTTTGGAATTAGTGTTGTAGATCCTATTAGAGAATCAGTGGTATGCCAAGTTGAGCAAACGTGAACTCCGAGTCAAGAAAGATGTCCTCCTAAGACATGTAGATTAGCCGAGTGTATTAGGGTAAATCCCAAGTAGACAGAAGAAGATGTAAGTTGGAAGAAATTGAAGACTGTGACAGATATCTATAGTTACTAGGTCTAGCATTGTTACGATTGGAGGTTTGTAAATAGTCTTTCGAAGATAGTTGCTCCATTGACAGATTGCTACCGAAGAATGTTCAGTTGTGTGGTCAGATGCGAGACGTTGAGCCCTTGAGAATCTGAAAGAAACTTTGATGAAAGCTTCGACCTTGATCCAGCCAATACCAGAGAAAGAATTTGTGAACCATAGTGATGCGTTACATGTAGGGTTAGGTTGTGTGCTTATGCAAGACAGAAGATTTGTGGCTTGATCATCGAGATATTTGAAAGACCTTGAAAAGAATTATCTAACACAAGACATAGAGTTAACTGCAGTTGTATTTGCTTCGAAGACCTCGAGACAAAGCATGTATAGTAAGAAAGGCATAGTATAGGTACACTTATCATCAGAACTTGAAAAATTAGACGACTTAAGAAGGGTTGAAACTTGAACAACATGAGTTGTTAGAACTGCTTGAAGACCGTAATCCCAAGATTGAGTACCATCCGAAGAGAGTGGGCATAGTAATCGATGTTCTAAGTTATATTTGTTGTTGGATTAGTAGTTGGGTTGCGAGATGTATTTGCCGAATTCAGTTTACCGAATGATAGTATTCTTGTGGCCGAGTTTCATGTTAAACCTACATTGAGTCGGAATGCTTGAAGGGAAACAGTTGCAAGACAGGTTCTTGGCACCTCACGTGCAAGACATAGTGGAAGGAAGACCTTAAGCATACAGTTTCAGAGATGATAGAGTTCTACATTTTAGAGACAGAATTGTTGTACCAAATGACATAGTGTTTTGAGACGTATTGTGTTGGCCGAAGCATATGGCAGTTCATTTGTATTGCATCTGAGTAGTATGAAGACGTATTGTGGGTTGAAGATGAGTACTTCTGGATTGAGTTGATGAATAATGTGGTTCAGTATGAGAGTAAGTGTGTAAATTGCCAGCGTGTCAAGATCGAGCATCAATTTTCATCTAGTTTGTTACATCCATGGAAGGTTCTTAATGGAAGTGAGTAATAGAGATTCGAGATTTCAACTAGATTATTTTTGAAGACGTCTACATAGTGTTTGGTTACCTGTTGAAGTCAGATGGTCAGTTAGAGAAGGTTATGGGTCAAGTATTCAAGTAGTACTGTATGAGATTGTGAATCGGGCTAGTTTTGTTGTTTAATTGTTGCGGTTACCACCGGAGTTAGAAAGGGGTTTGTGATGTGTTCTGTGTATCTATGATTCAGAAATGCGAGTCAGATCTGTTCCGTGCCATGTTTGTAGAAGAGATTGAGTTCAGTTTAAAATTGACAAGCAATGGAGAACCAGTGGAGATCTTAGCATCAGACATCTATAGTTGTGTGGTAAGTCTTTCGAGTTGGTTAGTATGTTGTGGTGAGAATGTAAGTTTGGAGGAGTAGATTTCGTGGTATTCCTGTCCGACAAATTTCGAGGACGAAATTTCCTTAAGTGGGGAAGAGTTGTAACACCCGGGTTTGGGGGTCGGGTGAAAATAATATTAAAATAATGTTTCGGGTTTCATTCTTAAAAATTAAAATAATAAAATATTATTTTTGGCTTCATATATTCGAAGCAAACACTTATGTTGGATTAAAATTGTTTTGGGAATCAAATCCCATGGATTTTTGAATAAATGAGATTGTCATCTCATTAATGGCAAAGTTGTAATATTGGGAGATTTTTGAAATAGCCAAATAAAATAAAAGATAAACAAAACCCCATTTCACTATCTTCTTCCCCCTTTATTTTCTTTGAACGTGAAATACTCCCCCTCCTCCCATTTTGCTTTCCATCAAATCTTACCATCATTTTTGGAGCTCTTGCACAGGTAACAACAAATTCTTTTTGTCCTCAACTTCCTCTTTCTTCCCATACCTTTAGTTTTCATTGAAATTCATTATTTAAAGTTTTGTGTTTTTGGGTTTTGAAAGAGAAAGATGCAAACTTTACCATCCATTGCTTGAGCATTTGATTCTTTGTTGATAGATAAGTTAATATTAACCCAAGAGATCCAACATACTAGATTTTTACATTGTTTTAAATGGATTTTCGGATTCGAGTTTTTAAAGGTTCTTGGAAGGGTTTTAGGGTTAGTTGTGGGTGTGTCTGATGTTGGAAATTGGGGGTTGATGGTTATACTATGGTTGGGTAGTGTTTTGAACATGTTTAAGAGTGCTTTGGATGGCTACATTGCTGAATTTTGATGGGTCTTTGTGGAAGTACGAAAATGGGAATTTGGGGTATGAACTTGGCTTTGAATTGTGAGAATTGTAGTGGATTTGTGTGTTGGTGTTAAACTTTGGGTTTGTGGCTGATTTTGAGGTTAATAGATTGTTTTTGAATGGTTAGAAGCAAGCGAAATCAATGGGGAAGCTTCAGGCTCGAATTCGGAAACTTGGATGCTTGGTAGGCTAGTCGGCTTGTGCTAATGGAGTGGTCGGTGAGTGGTTACTATTTTTAAATGGCTTTCAAATATTGGTTCAAGCATGTGAACCTAGGATGGGCTTGGTAGACCCACCTAGAGTTGAGATTAGAGTGGTAGCCTAATCTCAAGCTTAGCTTAGGAAACCTTTGGTTGAACTCCTAATTGCTTATTATGCCTCATGTCTAATTGTGTTTGTGTTGGCTATGTATAATGTGTTATGCATGTTGTTGAGGCTTGATATGATGTATTGATATATGCATGTGGTTTGGTTAATGAATCGTGCATGATAGTGATCATGGTGAGTACGTACTAAGCACGGAAGTTATGTTGAGTTGATGTTGTGAAAAGTTATGGAATTTGATTAATATTGGCACTAGTATGCTTGGGGTACAATGATCGATCATTAGGATGAGTGTGCACACGAGAGTCAAAGTCGCGCGTGGCCTTGGTGGCGTTAAGGCACCAAGGAGGAGTACGGTGATGTAATATTCCACCTAAAATGTTTATATATTAGTCGATGATGAGTGGAATCCCATCGACGGGGCGTGAGGATGAGTGGAGTCCCCTTCGCGAGAACCGGTGATGAGTGTAATCCCACCGCAGGTAATGGTTATGTTGGAAATGCGTTCCAACATGTTATCCGCGTATTCGAGTCATAGCTAGGTGCCAATATGAGATTGTATGTATATACCAATATGAGTTTATATGTGCCTTTATGATTTGAGGTGTGTTGCCAATATGATATGAAGTGTGATTCCCATATGCCTTGAGATATGTTGTTAATAATACATTGATATATGTATCATTGTAAGTTAAGCTTATGAGTTGTTGAGCATGGCATAATGTTGATTATATGTTCATGCATCATGTTCATTTTGGCTCTCGTGGATCGGAAGTAAGATCATGCATTCCATCATGGTAGTTGCTCGTGCTTGGACCCTGCATTGTCGAAGGTTTATTTTATAAGCACACCCTCACTAAGCATTTATGCTTACGCTCTTTTTTGTTCGACAATGCAGATCAGTAGCTTGTGGGTGGCAAGGGCGAGGAAAGGCCTCCAAGTGTTGCTTACGGTTAGCTCAAGTATGATCTTTAAATTGAAAGATTGTAATAGTAAAGCAATAGGATAGGTGTCGTTGTTTGAGCCTTTTGAAGTATGTTATGTTGTTGTGTAGGAGCATGTTAGGCTTGTTTTATATGTTTGTTAATTTGGCTTTTGGGATTAATGCCTTGCTTGTAAACCATGTTGGTTTTGCCTATCTTGTTTTATCTAAGAGTTGGCCTTGTTGAAGCTTATTGCCCTTGTGTGAATGCCTTGTATGGATGCCTCATCTTATGCCTTGTGTGAATTGAGTATGTTTTGCCATAGGATCTATGCCTCTAGAATATGTTTGTAAACAATGTGTGCTTCTTGGAGTCGTTTAGGGCTTTTGTGGTCGTTTGGAGACGTCAAATGTTGGCTTTGGAAATTTGCAGACAGCCAGTGTTTCGAAACGGGCTGGGTTGTTTCGGAACGAGTATGGCTGCAGGGACCCCGTATCGAAACTCGTTTCGATACAATTTGGCCACTGTGAACCCCTATTTCGAAACAAGTTTCGGAACACTTTGGCTACTGGAAATCTGAGAAATTGCTGATATGTTGGGGTTTCGAAACGGGTCTAGGTGTTTCAGAACGGTCAATATCTCGTTGACCACGAGAAGTTGACCGTTGAGGGCGTTTCAGAACGGTTGACCTCCGTTCCGATACGGCCTTCTCGTGTGGACTTGGGGCTGTTGACCAAGTCAAGGTGTTTCGATACACCTTAATGGTGTTTCGAAACGGCCTGCTTAATAAGTTAAAATTGGGTCATTTACTTGCTGTTTTGAGTCCAGTTGCATGTCCTTCTCGAATCTTTCCGCTATCGTGATCACATAGGATATAAATGTGCCTCTAGAGAAGATTAAATTAAAAGAAATTTTTAGGGTTGCTAACCGAGGTGGAACCTTAACGAGTTTCGCTTCGGTTTTCCCCGTGTGGCCTACTCAGACCGGTCAAGCATCTGGACCGGGACGAGGGGGTTACAGAAACTTTCCCGGCCACCGCCATTTTCCTCTTTTTATCACAATTCTTTCCTTGTCAAAAAAGAAAATCAAAATCAAAACGATTTTTTTTGAAAAAGAAGACGATGTTCTTGTAATCTTACTCACATGCAATACATTGAACAAAACTTCCCAAGAACCATCGGAAACAATCGAGAAAATCGCATACGTTGACTATGGTTGGTATTTGGTCCAATTATTTAAAGTGTTAACTACTGGAATAGTCACTTATGTTTCCCCCCAGTACAGAGTTAGTCATCGATTTTGAAAAACGACCAGTAAGGTCACTTACGATTTCGAGGCGTAAACATTTGGTCACTCAGACGTTTGTTACCGTTAAATATTGACGGCTTGCTGACCTAGCAGCAAAAAAATAAGGGTAAACTACTGCATTGGCCACTAAACTTTATCCCATGTACATTTCTGCTCTCCAATTTTAAAAAATAAATATTATGGTCACTACTGAAAAGGCTTCTTTATAATATCACCCTTGAATTTTTAAAAATTCATTTTTTAACCCTAAAACTTTACAATCAATTAGTAAAATAATATTATAAAGGCTTAAATGAAAAATAGGTGCCCAAAGTATACCTTTTTTTTAAAATTTAGGTGCCCAAATTGCTCTTATTTAATAACTAAACTTTCAAATTGCTCCTATTTTTTCACTCTGAATTATTTTATTATTATTATTATTATTATTATTATTATTATTATTATTATTATTATTATTATTATTATTATAACATGACATGTCATTTTTTATTATTCTTAAATTAAAAATAATTTAAAAATAAAATAAAACTATTTTATTATTATTAAATTTAAAATATTAAAAAATATTACTTCTTAAAATAATTTAGGTGTCTAAAGTATTTTTTGTAAAAATAGATGCTCAAAGTTTCCATAGTTACAATTTTAGGTATCCGGCTGTTAAAAATATTGTCAACCAATTGGTTCTTGACACGTGGCATTAATTTTAGTTTTTTAATAAAAAAATACTTAGATATTTCATTTTTTTATAAAATCTCAAAATTTTACAAGCTTCACAAAACAGTCCCTAAATCCCTAAAAATCCTCAAACTTCCGTCGTCGATTGTCACCGCTTTCGCCACCAATCTCCGTCGCCGACCACACCCACTTGGTCGTCGGACCAAGGCGACGTCGATTTTTTGTTCGACGTTCGGCTGCACGCCGTTGGGCATTTCTTGCGACGCCATGTTATGGGAAATAATCCAGTAACTATAAAAAATTGTAACTATCGAAACTTTGGGCACCTATTTTTACAAAAAATACTTTCGACACCTAAATTATTTTAAAAAGTAATAATTTTTAAAAATATTTTAAATTTAATAATGATAAAAATGGTTTTAAATTATTTTTAATTTAACAATAATAAAAAATGACATGTCATGTTATAATAATAATAATAATAATAATAATAATAATAATAATAATAAATAATAATAATAATAAAATAATACAGAGTGAAAAGAAAGCAAACAATGGACAGCAATTTGGTTTCGTGCGAATGGGCTTGAAGGAAGATGCGGATTGTGTTATAGAGAGGTTAGACGGATTTCGACTATATGGTGAATGGATCAGCGTGAGATATGCGCAGCGAGAAGTAAGAACGAATTTCTAGAAGAAGAAAAACGACAATAATAAAGGGGGGAATTCGTCGGAAAAACAGCATGTAACACGAGTAAGGGAGGAGGGATCAAAGGTGCAAGTGGAAACAAAGGAAAGATCAATCGAAGGGGTGATCGATTCGGAAAAAATTGGTATCCTGAATACATGTGCTGTGGGATTTTGTCGAAAACCCTACAATCTTAGAGATTTGGCGTTGGAATTTAAAAAAGCAAATTAGAAGGATTTTCGATTATGCGGGCAATGGGATCAATGGTGTTATTAATGTTTGAGGATGGGGAAACACGACGGAATTTGATGGACGCGAAAGTATTGGATACTTGGTTGGAAAACATAATGGAATGGATGCCGGCTTTGGGTATGCCCAATAGACGAGTATGGCTGTCGGCAAGTGGGATCCCGATTCATGCTTGGTCAGAGGATACATGTAGAAACATTGCAGAGTTATGGGGGACGTTCATTCAAATGAACGCGGAATCAGTGGCGCCATCATCTTTTAAAAGATGCCGATTTTTAATCGAAACAACTTGGATTGAGAACATTGATGAAGTGATTAATTTAACAATAGGAGAAAATACATTCCGGATACGAATTGTGGAGATGGAGGAATCGGTGGGGGTGAAATGCGAATGTTGTTGTGGGATGAGGGAGGAAAGGGACGAGGCCGAAACAGTGGCAGAGGAGGGGAGGAAGATTCATCGGATGATGGAACTTCGGTGGGTACAACGACCCAATCAGTTGAAACCATAGTGCCTGAATCGGTCTCGACGGAGGTGATTCGGGAACAAGAGAAGGCGACAGCAACCAAGGAGGTAAGCTGGAAGGCGGATGAGGAAATTAGCTTTGTATCTAGGCCGGTGGACGATAGGATTAGGATGATTGAGCTGAATTATGGGCATGAAATATTGGATAAGGATAGGGGAACCAAGTCGGATAGACAATTGGAGGTGATTCAATTTGAGGAGGAGTCTAGATGGATAAGCGGGAATACAAGATTAGAAAGGCAACGGGTGGGTAAGGCAGAAGTCGTGCAAACAAACGGGGAAATAAAACGTGTGCGAAATTTATCGGAGATTATTATGAGTGATGGCTCTCAAATGATGAAGCAAGGAATTGAGCAGAAATCGTCGAAGAGAGGAAGGGGACGTCCGAGAAAACAACCAAATAGATCAACCGAGATAGCCAACGGATCTCTTTCAGATACGGATTTGAGAATCGGAAGAGGGCAATTCTAAAAGAGGCGCAGGAGACATTGAATTTAGGCAAATATGTGGGTGCGGAGGTAGTGGGTAATGAAGACGATGTTGTTATGGATATTGCGAGAATGATTGGTTCGAGGGAGGAGCAACAATAGCAGTCCGCGATGCGGATGTTGTCGTGGAACGTGAGGGGATTGGGAGGGGCATCGAAGAAGAGAGCGGTGCACAATCTAGTGCGACAACAACGATGTGAAATGCTGTTATTACATGAGACAAAATTGGAAGAGGTTACTGGTAATTTAATTGGGCGTTTATGGTATTCGGATGATTATGAATTTGCGTTCTCGCCGTCATCGGGGCGATCTGGTGGAATTGTGGTAATTTGGGATGTGAAGAAATTCAAGGCGACAACAGTGGAATGGAGTGAACGGTTTGTGAAATTAATTGGTACATGGCTGTTGGAGGACTGGCAGTGTGGTATATTAAATGTATATGCGCCATGCGTAGTGAATGAACAAGGGGATTTGTGGCGTTTGTTAACTAGGGAGATGGCCGATTGTAGGGTATCGTGGTGTGTGTGTGGGGACTTCAACATGATTTTAGACCCAAGGGAGCATCGGGGGGGAGAAGTAATGACTCGAGGTATGACTTTATTTATGGATTTTATTGAGGCAAATGCTTTAATTGATATGCCAATGCACGCGAAATCTTTCACATGGTATGGACCGGGTACGAGATGTAGTCGGCTAGATCGATTTTTATTGGCATCACATTGGTTTGAACATTTTTCTGATTTGAGGATGTTGGCACTGCCGCGTGGGTTGTCGGACCACTGTCCGATTTTTTTGGTGAGTGACCTACTGGATAGTGGGCCACGACCATTCCGTTTCGTGAACGCATGGCTGCAATCTAAAAAATCGTTGGGGTTAATGGAGCAGGAATGGCATCGTATGGCAACATGTGACGAGGATTGGGGTGATAGTGGGTTACTCGGGAAATTGCGTGGTCTAAAGAAGTTCCTTAAGCAATGGAATAAGAATTCTTTAGGGGATTTGGATACTCGAATTAAGGAAATCTCCAAACAATTAGAGGTAATCGATGGAAGGGTGGAGGAGGGTTTAGCGACAGGGGAGGATATAAATGAGCGTTGTCAATTAACAGCCGAGTTGTGGAAGCATTCGAAGTTTCGGGAATCAATTTGGCGACAAAAGTCGCGTATGACATGGTTGAAAGAAGGTGACCACAACACTGCGTTCTTTCATAAAGCAGCTAGGATATGGGCGGTGAGGAATGTGATTCGTGGGGTTGAGGACCATGGGAGATGGACAAAGGAGCCGGTTCAATTAAAACAGTATTTCTTTCGAGCGTTTCGGCAACATTTTGCTCGGATTCAAGTGGCTGGTACCTTTGATGCGGCAGTACATTTTAATTGCCTAAGTGAATTTGAGGCGGCAAGTTTGGAAGTGGAGTTTACGGAAGGGGAGATTAAGGAGGTGATTTGGATGAGTGATGGTGCGAAGGCGCCGGGACCGGATGGCTTCACGTTCGAATTTTATAGAAAAGGGTGGAATTTTGTCAAACATGACCTGCTCAAATTTATTCTTAATGTCCAGACATCAAGTAAGTTGCCGAGGGGTGTAAACTTTGCATTTGTGGTGCTAATTTCAAAGAAGAATGATCCAAGAGTGATAGGGGATTATCGACCCATATGCTTGCTCAATTCTCTATACAAATTTTTGGCTAAATGTATGGCGAAACGATTACAAAGTGTATTACCGAAGTTAATTAGCGATGTCCAATCGGCTTTTGTACATGGGCGACAAATACTAGATGGTATTTTGCTTGCAAATGAAGTCATACATTCGCTACAAATAAAACAGTTAGGCGAGGGGGGTTTAATATTCAAATTGGATTTTGCTAAAGCTTACGATTGCATCAAATGGGAGTGTCTTGAACTAGTAATGAAGCGGATGGGATTTGGGGAAGTGTGGTGTGCGTGGATTCGTGAATGTATCAGTACAACGAGGCTGTCCGTGCTTGTAAATGGGTCGCTGACGAGGGAATTTGCGATGCAACGTGCGTTGAGGCAGGGGGATCCATTGTCGCCTCTGCTGTTCGTGATAGTGGCTGAAATTCTGCACCAATTTTTGAGGAACGCCAAGGACCTGGACGTGATTCGGGGGGTGAAGGTGGCGAATGGATGTGAGGTATCACATTTGCAATTCGCCGACGATACAATATTGTTCTTTCCAGCAGAGGTATGTGTGGCTCAAAATTTGAAACGCATTCTGACTTGTTTTGAATATGCATCGGGGCTGGAAATTAATTATGCCAAATCGAAATTATATGGGGTAGGTGTGAACGAGAATAGCTTGAGGAATGTTGCTAATATTTTGGGTTGTGAATGTGCTGAATTGCCAATAAATTATTTAGGGATGCCTTTGGGTGTTAATCCGAGGAGTTTACAGATGTGGGAACCTTTAATTCAACGATTCAGGAAATGTCTCACGGGCTGGAAACGTGATGCACTATCATTGGCGGGTAGATTATTGCTGCTTAATTCAGTGTTGTCAGCATTGCCGCTGTATTACATGGGGCTGTTTTTAGTGCCGCGAAGTGTTATTACAAAGATAGATAGAATTAGACGCAGATTTCTGTGGGGCGTTTCGGATACAAAATTAAAGATGAGCCGGGTGAATTGGTCTATTGCGTGTAGGCCTATGCGTTTTTGGGGGGTTGGGCGTGGTGGATTTACGCGCGCGGAACTTAGCACTCTTAGCTAAATGGAGATGGGGGTATGCTATGTCTGAGGATTCTTTGTGGCGACAAATAATTGAGGCGAAATATGGGTGTGATGTAGCAAGCTGGAAGCCAAATTCAGTAGGTGTTAGGCGTATGTCAAAGATATGGAAACAAATTATTGAAATTCAAGACGAGGTGGAAGTGGGGCGTTTTATAGGGACATCGCAATTCCGGTGGTAGCTAGGGAAAGGGGATCGAATTTTATTTTGGCAAGATGTGTGGTGTGCCGAGGAGACATTGGAAAGCGTGTTTTCGCGGTTATTTCGATTGGCGAGGGATAAAAGAGCATTGGTGCGAGATTATGCATTAGCAGGAAGTTTCGATCATGATGAATGGGCTTCTTTTTTTGGGAGAAGCTTGAGGTCGTTTGAAGTGGTACAAGTATCTGATTTGAGGAAATATGTGAGAGGATACAAGATTGGTTATGAGTTTGTGGACCGGTTGATTTGGAAGCTGTCTCATACCGGGGAATTTTCAGTTGCTTTTTTGTATAGATTAATGCTTTCGTTTGGCCTTGAGGCGAGGGCGGAGCTAGAAGCGATATGGAAGCTACCTATACCGCCAAAGATACAATATTTCATGTGGTTTGTTAAGATGGATCGGCTGCCAACTATGGTGATGCTGCAGTCGCGTGGTGTGCCGTTAGAGGAGGATGCGATGAAGTGTTGTTGGTGTCGGGCAGCAGTGGAAAATTTAGATCACATTCTGTTTCGGTGTCCGAGTGCATGGGCTGTGTGGCAGCATTTTTTCGATGGTGGAGGGTAGTATTTGTGCAACCACGTGACTTGGGGGAATTAATTGAGCAGTGTTTTGCTAGCATTTTCAAAGGTTGTTTTCAGGATTGGTGGTTGTCGTCTTGCGCGGCAGTGGCATGGTCCTTATGGTTGGCAAGGAATGCATGCATCTTTAATGGTAAAAGGATGGATATGGGGACAATTGTTTTCTTGGTGAAGCTACGCTCGCTATTTTGGGCGAGATTGGATTTTCCACCGGGGGCAATAATGGAGTCGACATGGTGGGACAGCCCATGGAATTGTGAAATTCGGCCACAGGTAGTAATGAGTCGATTACATGTGAGATGGGAATTGCCGGTGGAGGGGAAGGTGAAATTCAATGTGGATGGAGCTGCGAGGGGGAAACCGGGTAAGGCTGGTTGTGGTGGTGTTTTGCGTAATGCAGCGGGACATGTTTTGGCATTATTCTCTGGGTCGATTGGTATAGTGGACTCGAATGAGGCGGAGGTACAAGCAATTTGCTTTGCCTTGGAATTGATGGTTAGCTCGGAGAGGGTGTTTCCTCCGCTAGTGGTGGAGTCGGATTCGACAACGGTGATTGCTTGGGTACTTCACAATGAAGCGAGGCCGTAGAAGTATGGGCGTTGGTTGAGGCGTATTGATGAAGCGTGTGCTGTACTAGGAGATGTGTGCTTTCACCATGTGTATCGAGAGGCAAATAAGTTTGTTGATGTGTTGGCGAAGAGTGGCGTTTATCGCACGAGCTGGTTTCAACGGGTGGGATGATTGTATTTGGGGGTTATCCTATCATGTTTTATTTTCGTGTTGGTGCCTACTTTATGACATTACCCAAGTACTCTTTTCCTCTATAGGTTTAGAGAGGTTTTTTAACGAGGCTTGGGGGAATGTTAACTATGTATGAGACATTCTTTAATAAATCATACATGTTGCCGAACAAAAAAAAAATCCAGAGTGAAAAAATAGGAGTAATTTGAAAGTTTAGTTATTAATAGGAGCAATTTGGGCACCTAAAATTTGAAAAGGTATACTTTGGGAACCTATTTTTCATTTAAGCCTTTATAATATTATTGTACTAATTGATTGTAAAGTTTTAGGGTTGAAAAATACTTAGATATTTCAATTTTTATAAAAAATTTACAAGCTTCACAAAACAGTCCCTAAATCCCTAAAAATTCCCAAACTTTCGTCGTCGATTGTCACCGCTTCCGCCACCAATCTCCGTCGCCGACCACACCCACTTGGTCGCCGGACCAAGGCGACGTCGATTTCGTGTTCGACGTTCAGCTGCACGCCGTTGGGCGTTTCCTGCGACGTCGTGTTAGGGGAAATAATCCAGTAACTATCGAAACTTTGGGCACCTATTTTTACAAAAAATACTCTAGACATCTAAATTATTTTAAGAAGTAATGATTTTTAAAAATATTTTAAATTTAATAATAATAAAAATGGTTTTAAATTATATTTAATTTAACAATAATAAAAAATGACATGTCATAATAATAATAATAATAATAATAATAATAATAATAATAATAATAATAATAATAATAATAATAATAGGAAACCTTTTGAGTAGTGACCATAATGTTTATTTTTTTAAAATTTGGGAGCAGAAATGTACATGGGATAAACTTTAGTGGCCATTGCAGTAGTTTACCCTTACATTTTCGCTGCCAGGTCAGCAAGCTGTCAATGTTTAACGGCAACAAACGGCTGAGTGACCAAAAGTTTACGCCCCGAAAACGTAAGTGACTACTAGGGGAAACATAGGTGAATGTTCGCGTAGTTGACCCTTATTTAAAAATAAAGATTAAAAAATGGAATATATATATATATATGTATAAAAAATAATTTAATTATAATTTTATTTTAAATAAGCATTAATTTTATTTTATTAATTAGAAAAGGTGCTTATTATGTTTTCTAAACTCATGGTTTATAACAAGTTCTTTGTAACTTAATATTTGGATTAAATTTTTGCCACCCTCAATCATTGCTTACAAATTGATAAACAAAAAAAAAAACCCATTTTTATAGTTTTCCCAATTGTCCATGCTCAATGAATTGATATAATCTATATTTAATTGATAAAAAAAGTAAAAATGGCAATTTAACATGTTTTTCTGATGTTCCATGCTCAATGCATCAGCAAATACAAACGCAGAAAAGATAAGATCGTTTAAATAAATAATGTGACCGAGTAATAACACCTGCTAGGCTGCTACTCCATGGGGGAGAGAGAGTTGTATATAAAGCAACCCAACTTAAGCTACGAATCACAGTACTTGTACAAAGTACAAACAACAACAAAATCTAATAGCAAAAACTCAAAGTGATGGCTATCTCCACCATTGCATCTCGCTGGAGGGAACTGAGTGGCGACAAAAACTGGGAGGGTCTCCTCCAGCACCCTCTGGATCCCGATTTCCGACGCTATGTCATTCACTACGGCGAAAGAACTATGGCCGTCGGAGACCTCTTCAACAACGACAACCAATCCAGTGGCTACCTCCACAGTGTGTACCCAGAAGACCAGTTTTTCTCGGGGGCTGCTCTTCAAAACAACAACATTTTCAAGTACGTGGTCACCCACTTCATAGATATTGCCAACAATGCCGATCAGTCGGCATGGATCGGGTATGTGGCGGTGACTACGGATGATGGAAAAGTTGGTGTTGGAAGGAGGGATATTTTGGTTGCTTGGAGAGGAACGGCAACCGATGCCGAGTGGTTAAGTAATATCAACTTCAGTCAAACCTCGCCTTCCGAACTGTTTGGTACTGATAACAACGCTAAAGTTCACTCCGGCTTCCTTTCTCTTTACACCGGAACCAACTCCAAAACCCCTATGAGTGCTCGACAGCAGGTAAATAATAGTATCGATTTGCACTTCTTCAGCTGTATATTATATGTTTTAAGAAATTACAATCAATCTTTCTTTCTCTAGGTTTTAAAAGCAGTACGGGAACTGGTGGACAAGTACAAAGGCGAGGAGATAAGTATAACTGTAGCCGGCTATAGTTTAGGGGCAGCCTTGGCCACGCTGAACGCAATGGACATCGTCGCCAATGGTTATAACAAGCCCACCGGCAGTTCAACTTCAACACCGTCTGCCGGTTGCATGGTGACGGCGTTTGCGTACGCGAGTCCACGTGTTGGGAACGATGGTTTGAAGCAACTGTTCAATACATTCCAAGACCGTCTTCATCTGCTGCGGGTCACAAATGCTAACGATCTTTTTCCTTCGCTTCCGTTTGGAATATTCATATGGCCTTACACCCATTTGGGACAAGAGCTGCAAATCAATAGCAGTAAGTCGGGGTACTTGAAGTCGGAGGTGAAACAGCCTCCGCCGTCGGAAGTTTCAGACACTGAACGAGGTGGTACTATAGACTTCTCGGCTCATAATTTGGATCTTCATCTGCATGCAATTGCTTTGGACCAAACTGGATTCGGTTTGGATGTTGATCATGATATTGCACTTGTAAACAAACATTTAGATGGCCTGAAAGACGAGTTCAAGATACCTCCAAGATGGTGGGACAAAGAGAATCGCATCAATATGGTTCAAATGGACAACGGCCACTGGAAGTTTGTTCAGAGTGCTTAATTATATATATACACGCACGTCTTGGCTTGGCTTAGGAACAACATTATAATACTAATAATTAAAGAATAAGATGTTTCTCAAAGCCAAATCTCGAAAGGGCTTTGTCTTGTCTGTTTGAGAGCTCTATATATCTCAACTATTCCTACGATGTAATAGGGTTTGTCTTGCCTTAATGAATAAATCCTCTGTGGGTTGTATAATATCCTTTTATTGCTTGTGTAATGTAATGTAATAATGAATAAATACTATATATTTATTTCACGGTGTTTCTTTTATGAGGGTCGGTGCTTAAATTTCTTTAAAGCATCTACAGCTTAGCCCTTGCATGTTAGTTTGATTCATGCTAAGTGTTTCGAGTGTAAGGATGTTTGGATGATTAAAATAATATATTTATTGTTGTTATACGTTTTTTAAATAGTGTTAAACAGCTCTAAATTACCCTTATAAGCTTTACTAATAAACTAGGGTTGTAATACATACGTTTAATCAGGGGCGGAGCCAGGATCGAATATTAGCAGGGGCCAAAATTTTGAATTTAAAAAATTAAGGGCTTATTACATATTTGAACTCAAAATTTACAGGGCAAGACCTAATTTATCTAAAATTTAAATTTACAATGACCTAAATTGTTATTGGACCCCAAAAAATTGAGGATGCATTGCCCATCCTTCTTTAGTTCAACCAACAAGTGTAAATGAAACATCTTTGGTTACAAAGATAAACCGAGGATAACCGTCATTTTTTCCTTCCATGAAATATTGAATAATGGAAAATCTTGGAGGAGAACCGTCATGGGCGGCGACAGGAGACCCGTCATAAGCAGAAGCTCACAAGAACCAACAGAAAACACATGATCGACAAGAGACGCAGGAAAAGTTGAAGGGGCAAGTGACACAGAGGAACCAGGAAGTATCTTTGTTTGTCGAAAACATACCAAGACCGACACAATGGAAAGGACTGTGGCACATGTTTGCGAGACACGAGGATGTGACGGGAGCCTTCATTGCAAGAAAATTGAGCAGGGGAGGGAAGTGTTCTGGTTTTGTCAGGTATGGTAGTAAGGTGGATGTGCTGAGGACAATGGAGAGGCTGAACGGGTTCTCAGTTTATGAATATAGATTAACGGTCAAGATGGCAATCCAAAAGAGGAAAAGAACGGGCAGGGTGCAGATGCAGAAGAAACATATTGAATGTACAAACGTGAAACATACAAAACCATTAAAGAAAGTTAGGGGTGAAATGGTAGAAAATCATTGGGCATGTGATAGATGAGGAAATCATTGTTCTAATATCCACAAATCACGCAAGCTGAAAATATCCCGAACTGAAAGCAAACTGAATCGAAAGCAACTCAAACTGATAGTAACTGAACCGAAAATCAACCGGAACCGAAAGCAACTGAATTGAAAATAACTCAAATTTAATTTGCAAAAATCTGATCTAAACCGAACATCAACATGATTTTGACAAGATAATTGAGCCAAAATGAACGGGTAAGTTTATTTATTTATTTTAAGCAGTATGATAAATAGTAAATACGCATATTTTATTTTTTTATTATATTACTGATTAGCAACCATCTTTAGTAAAAGTTTAATGACTTAATATATCTTTTTTCCTTTAAAAGAAAATCTTAATATTTGATTCGATAATTTTTCGTTTAAAAAATATTTGATATGCAGGATTGTAAAATAAAGTTACTCTATTTGTTGTCACGCCAACTTTGATATATTTTTATATAATTTTGCTTTTTTACTTTTAATTGTTTATTTGGTTTAGTCTTTTATTTAATTTGTGATATTAATTAAATATTCAAGTCAAAAATTTAAATATCCAATTAAATCTCAAACAATTAAAATATACCTAAATTGATTTTAATCTATAAATAAATATGATAAATTATATTTTATTAAACAATTTTCAAATAGTCTAATTTTAATTTATAATCTAGCTTTGATTTTATCCCGTAAATATAATATTTATTGATAATAATTCAGGATTTGGTACATTTAAAATTGGCTTTATGTATAAATTTTTGTTCTCATTGATATCCTATTCATGTATATTTATTTGTCATGTAAAATACATAACGTTAGTGCTCATAATCTCGATACTCTATTTGGGAGTGTCGTCCCAATCATTTGGGCGTCATCTTCTTTGATATCGTGGACTGGGTACGGCTGTATATCTTGTATGATCATACATTCAGAATTTATTAATTGAATTGGGCCAAAATTTTAAAATCTTCTAATAAATGCAATACGACCCGTTAGGTACCAATTTGGGCGGCGTGGGGGTGCTAAACCTTCCCCATCCGTAACCGACTCTCGAATCCTTTTAAATCTCTGGTTTTGTTTTCTCGGTGTTCGGTCTACCTTTTTTTAAAATGATCGGTGACGACTCTCAGTATTTTATTCAAAACACTAGCGTTTTAAAAGAAATTCCCTAAGGCTAATTTTTCTTATAAAAATTGGGAAAAGACCATATACTCGGATTTTTTAGTCGCTACACACCTAAATTGATTTTAATCTATAAATAAATATGATAAATTATATTTTATTAAATAATTTTCAAATAGTCTAATTTTAATTTCGTAAAATCAAATTTTTTTCGTCTTAGAAATTATGCAAAATTTTATTTTAAAAACTAAAAAACAATCAATTGAAACTCTATAATCAACACAACACAAAATTAAAGTTTGAAACTTTATCAAGCCTTATAGGTTGAGTTTCAGATAGATTATCATCTCTTAATGATGGATTGATGGTTTAATTC
Source organism: Hibiscus tridactylites (assembly GCA_958450335.1). Lineage (NCBI taxonomy): Eukaryota > Viridiplantae > Streptophyta > Magnoliopsida > Malvales > Malvaceae > Hibiscus > Hibiscus tridactylites. The sequence goes on from OY288275.1 coordinate 64,523,447, forward strand.
TAAACATTGAACAATCAAGAGTTGAAATTGAGCCTAAATGATAAGATTGACAAAAAAATATATATACTTTTTACGTGAATATATCAATAATTCTATATATACTCAATTGAATATATACTCAACTCAACTCGAACTGACCTAAAGATCCGAAGATTGACTAAATCGAAAAATTGGCCTATCTGATATTGACCCGAACCGAAAATCCATCCGATTTTGACCCGACCCGAAATATCAATTGACCCGACATTGACGCGAACCGAAAACCAATCAATCTGATACTGACCCGACCTGAAAAATCGATCGGTCCAATATTGACTCAACTCAAAACTCAACCGATCCGATGTTGATCCAACCTGATACCCGACCTGACCTGAAATTGCATAGTCCCGTTCTAAATTCGAATCAAACATGATCCGACCCGAGTTTTACCAAAAATCAAACCGAACTGAATTGACCCGAACCCGAACCGAACGACTTGAATGCCACCTCTAATCAAAAACATATCTTAGTTCTCATTTCTTATCCGAGGTCGAATAACTAAAAATCCATCCCTTCTGTCCTGTTACGTTACCTGGTCGAAAACATATAAATATTACTTATATTTTTTTATTTTTGGTGTCCTATTTATGCTCTTACATTAAATAATTAGATTTAGAGTTTATAGTTAGGAAAATTCTACAACGTGCAACGAACACCGTTGAACACCACTAACGCTGAACATTGCTGAATACCATTAAATTAATTAATAAAGATTAAAAATTTCAATGACTGAACATACAATTAATAATTATTTAAAATAAAATTTCAGCCTTACCATGGTGTTCTGGGTTGGTTCCGACTAAGTTTCTTTTTTTTTTTGAAAAGCATGTATGATTTTATTAGCCAAGAAATCATACAAAATCACAGTACATATCGGCCTCATTAAAAACCTCTCTAATCCTAAATAGAGGAAAAGAGTACCGATTTGCATGTGCCAAGGGACAAAACACACTTTATTTGCTATACAACCATACCCATTCACGTCTCACAATACCACTATTTTCCAAAGAATCCGCCAAACCATTTGCCTCTCGATAGATATGGTTGAAGCACACGCACGGCAACCCCGCAATGTCCTTATCAATCTGCTGAAACCATTGCCACAGCTTCCACGGACGATTCTCTGTACGATGCATCCATGATATTGCTACCATAGAATCCGATTCCACCACTATTGAGGATACCGTACCCACCTGCATCTCGCGTAACAAGCGCAACGCATAAGCGATCGCTTGGATCTCAGCCAAATTTGAATCCGCAATTCCTATCGAACCTGAAAAAATTGCCACAATACGGCTACTGCAGTCCCGTAGCACACCACCGCAACCTGCCCTTCCCGGTTTTCCCCTAGCAGCACCGTCAACATTGAATTTCCACACCCCCGCCACCGGCGGCATCCAACCACTAAGCGACCGTGTCATGTCACCCTCCCGCTACAACGACCAGCTAATCCGCGGGCAGCTCCACCAGCTTGCCTCGTTCACGCACGATTCGTGCATGAACGCACGAGTCCAATAAAGTGCTCTGAGCTGGGCCAAGAAGAAAACCATTCGACTCGACGCCCGCCTATCTTGAAAGATAAGCTCATTCCTTGCCAACCATAAAGACCATAGCACACTAGCACAACCAATTACCCACCACGCGCGGACCTCCCCATTGAACCAGCTCCCCCAACACTGCTCAATAAACTCATTCACCGTTCGCGTCCACACCACCGCCACATCCCACCAAGAAAAGAAATAGGACCATACCTCGATAGCAAATTGACATGACCATAATATATGGTCGCTGCTGTCCTCACCCAACGCACACCACCGACATCCAATCGACTCTAACGGGACTGGAATTCCACGGTCATAAAGCATTCGCATTGTCGGTAAACGGTCAACCAAAATGAACCATAGAAAGCATTGAATTTTTGGTATAAGAGGCATGTTCCAAACCAATCCCACATGCTTTGTATCTGGGAGTCCAACCGCACTCATCAAATCATGCAATTTTCCAACCGAGAAAGTTCCCGAAACAGCATGTTTCCAAACCAATCTATCCGCGACTCCCACATGTAATCGCACCGCTGCCACACTAGCCTGTAATTCCTCAAGTTGTTTCATTTCGAAGACCCGCAATTCCCTTCGAAAGCATGTCTTCCACTCCCCCATCGGATAATTCATCATCTCACTAACAAAGCTCAATTTATTAATTGCCAAACCAAATATCCGCGGATACACTACCTTTAACGGAGCATCGATCGCCCACACATCCCACCAAAACAGTACCGACTTCCCCTCCCCCACAAGCCAAATAAACTGCTCGTCATTTGTAAATTCAGCCACATGTTCCTCTTCCTGCACCTCAACTATCTGTTTCCACATTGCCGACATATGTCGCCTCCCTTTATTCTGTAATTTCCAATGCTATACCGCCGTACCATACTTTGCCTTTATCACCTCTTTCCACAACGACTTGTCCGATTGTGCATATCGCCAAGCCCATTTAGCCAAAAGAGCCAAATTTCTCGTGCGCAAGTTCACCACCCCAAGGCCACCCATCCTTTTCGGTTTACACACCACATCCCAACGAATCCTACTCATCTTCGACCTCTCCTCCGATCCTCCCCACAAGAAATTCTGGTGAATACAGTCTATACGTCGAATTACCTTTTTAGGCACCATAAAAATTCCCATATAATAAACGGGAAGTGCCGAAAGGACCGTGTTGATCAATAACAATCTGCCCGCAAAAGAAAGGGATTGTCGCTTCCAACCAGCAAGTTTCCTACGGACATTACGGATCAACGGTTCCCACAAAGTTTCCCCACACGGATGGACTCCCAACTTGACCCCCAAGTATGATATCGGCAACTCACCAATGGAACAACCGAGGATCGAAGCAACCTCCCTCGTTACCTCCTTGTCTATTCCAACACCGTACAAGCAAGACTTTTCAAAATTAATTTGAAGGCCTGATACAAATTCGAAGCAATTCAGCACACGTTTTAGATTCCTTGCCTCCTCGATTTCACCGGATAAAAACACTATTGTGTCATCAGCGAATTGGAGATGCGACAACCAAATGTCCCCCACCACTCTAACACCTTTGATCAGACCCATATGTTCTGCATTGATCATATATTGATGGAAAAGCTCAGCAACTATCACAAATAAAAGCGGTGACAAAGGATCACCCTCACGAATTCCCCTCCTCATCGGGAATTCCTGCGAAGGACTTCCATTGACTAAAATCGATAACCGGGCTGAACACACACACTCCATAATCCAATCCCTCCAACGCCCCCCAAATCCCATATCACACATAATTCTATGTAGGCAACCCCAATCAATACAATCGTACGCTTTTGCGAAGTCTAATTTTAAAATCACACCTCCATTCGCCCACTTAGCTCTCTTCATGGAATGAAGTATCTCGTTAGCTAGCAAAATGCCATCCAATATTTGTCTTCCACGGATAAAAGTTGATTGCACATCAGAAATTAGAGATGGCAACACCTCCTGTAGGCGTTTCGCCAAACATTTCGCTAGAATTTTGTAAACCGAATTCAGCAGACATATCGGTCTATAGTCTCCAATTGTGCGCGGACAATCTTTCTTCGCTATCAAGACAACAAATGTGGAATTCATTCCTGGGGACAAACGGCTGGATGCATAAAATTCATTCATGAAGCTCATCACATCTTCCTTTAGAAATCGCCATCCTTTCTTAAAAAATTCGAATGGAAATCCATCCGGACCCGGCGCCTTTTCCCCCTCACAACTCCCTATCGCAGCCCACACTTCCATTTCCGAGAAAGCTACTTCCAACCCTCGTTGCTGGTCACTCGATAACCTGCCAAACTTCACGTGTGGCACCATGATACCCGCTGATTTGGGCTTATCAAAATGTCGCTGGAACTCCTTTCGGAACACGATTTTCATGCTTTCGGGATTGGTCTCCCAACGGTCTCCCACTTGTATGCCAGCAATATGATTATGAAGTTGTCGAATCTTCACCATCTTATGATAAAAGCTCGTATTTCGGTCACCCTCCGCAGGCCAAGTCATGCGTGATTTTTGCCTCCAAATTGAGTCCCTCAATTTCGATATCTTCCAAAGTCTCTGATATAACTCCCTTGCCCGTAGGTCATCATCCCTCGACTGCCCCATGTTCCCCACATTCGCGTCCAATTCATCCAAATCCGCTACCACTCGTTTATACTGCATTTCAAGGTCCACAACACCCCTATTCCAACCTTTCAACATTTTCTTTAAGCCTTTAAGTTTCTGCGATATCCCCACATCTACCCCAACCATAGATAATCTATTCCATTCCTCCTCAATTTTTGCTATATCTTTTAGCCAAAGATTATAGAAGCGAAATGGCTTTGGTCCGCTATCTAATACATCCCCCATCAGAATAATTGGCGAATGATCGGACAGTTTCTTCGGTAAATTTACAACCGTCAACCCCTCGAACCTGTTCACCCATCCTTGCGTCACAAGGAATCGATCCAATCGACTACCTTTTCCCCCCGAACCGAACCAAGTATATCTTTTTCCCTGCATTGGCACGTCAACTACTCCAATATATTCAATGAAATCACAAAAAATGCTCATACCTCTAGCATTGTGAATTCCTCCTATGCGATCCTCCTCGTTCGTCGCCACAAATGCACCATTCAATGGGCTGCTCCCTCATCACCGATTTAATATCCTCCCAATAATTTTGTTGTTCCACGCATGTACATGGTGCATAGACTCCAATCAAACCAGCCTCCCAATCATCATAAACCCACCGACCCAATAAGATGATCAAATTCCTCGCCAATCCTTCGACTTCAATTGGAAGCCCTTAGGATCCCACATTGCAATAATTCCCCCTGCTCTCCCATCCGAAGGTACATAGAAAAAATCTACCACATCTTCATACCACATTTGTCTCACCACCTCCAATGATACTTTCTCCATTTTGGTCTCTTGTAAGAGAGCCAAAATACACTTATGTTTCCGTAGAACACGTTGTATTGATCTTCTTTTCGACAACGCCCCTATCCCTCGGACATTCCACGACAACATTTTCATTGTTTGCTATAGCTTTTGATTGCGCGCTTCAATTAGGCGCGCTATATCACTGATAACTTCCTCTTCCCGACCCTCCGTTACCGCCCCTATCAAGTTCCCCAATTCAACTATTTCCCTAGCCTCACGCAACAATCCTTGCTTACGTATCACAAAGTCAGAATCGGAAAGAGAACCATTTGCAATTACCTCATTTTCCGACGGTAGTGTCTTCTTTTTCCGCGGTCTACCACGCCCTTTTTTGGTTTGCTGTTCAATTGTCGGATGATGTCCACCCGTCGCCAAGCAAGCTTCAATTTCCTTAAGTTGCCTTATGCGTTTTTGTTCCCCATTAATTTCAACTACTGTTGCTTTATTAGCTCTTGGAATTTCTATCCGCGGGCCATTCGCCACTGGGCTTAATTCCTTTCTTTGCTCTTGTGATTGCTTTACACAAATAATATCGACTTCCTGCACAGCGCCTACCACATCACCAACACTCCGTTCACCTTCATCCCTACTGATCATACCCATCATTTCATCATTCATCCAACTGGAAGTCTCCACTACTCCCCATCCCTCTCGTTGGTTGTCCCTCCAAATTCGATTGAGATAGCTCCGGTCTACCACTATGTCTTCCTTTGCCTTCGTAGCCTGTATCGAAAGCGAGTTTGGAACCACTGTGTCCCCCATTGATTCATTATGGATGAAGGTCGAATTGGTTTTCCAATTGACATCGTTGTCTCCCTGATTGGAATTGCTCTCACTAGTATCATTCTCGCAACTGCAGTCGCACTTGGGGCCTATCGCTTCCTCAAATTCCAGCACACGGATATGATAAATTTCCTTTCCCACTTCTAATTCAACAATCTCATCGATATGGTATATTCAGTCTGTTTCGATCTGAATTCTCGCCCTTTCAAATGACGACGGTGCTAAAGTTTCAATATCAATCCGCGTCAACACACCCCAAATGGCCGCGATATTTTTGAATGAATCCTCTGACCAAGCATGTAACGGCATGTTCCCTATTGAAAGCCAAATTCTTCGGCTTGGGATTACCGTCGTTGGTGCCCATGGTGAAACACTCTCCAGCCACTGATCAAGTCGATTTGAACGTAATGTTGCTTCCCTAATTTCCACTGTGTCGAACATCAGTAATACCACTGCCCCTGCTATTCTCATCACGGATAATCCTAATAAGCCAGCATTGTGCAATTCTTTCGCTAATTCCGCGATTTGATATGGTTTGCGGCAAAATCCAACAGCACATGTTTGTAGAATTTCCGATTTCTCCTCGTCAATTACCCCTACTGCTCTTTTCCGGGGGGTCAAGCCTTGTTGATTTTCCTCTTCTATAGGAGTGTCGTGCGAGATTGAGATGCCACCCTTTCCCCCTCTATCCGCTGACATGTGATTCAATGTAGGTTTAGGTTTCAGCGGCGGCTCCCTTCTATCGGATTGGGCTTGTGATGCAACTCGATCCTCTTGCTTCCCTTTCAACGGCTGCTGTCTTTGACTGAATTGGGGTTTGGATTCAGCCTTTTTCCTGAATCGAAAGTCCTTCCCCCCATCGTACGCCATCGAGATTCTAATCTTGGATCCGTAGAGCCAGAAACCATCGAGTCGCTCAATTACTCTGTCCGCATCAGTTGCGGATGCCATTCTCACAAAGCCAAAACGGGTTCCATCTCTCGCTCTTTTCCGGGGAACAAATACGTCGACTACTACTCCATGGTGATCAAATACCTGCCATACGCCCTGCCAATGTAGTTGATTTGGGAGGTTTGCAACGAATAAAGTCCATACCCGGTTCCCTCTTCCCTCTCGCCGTGCACCCATCTCCTCCCACCAGTATTTAGTGCTTATATAAATACTCTGTGCTATGGATGAATCAACATTTGAAAAAAATTCTGATGCGAAGACCGCAAAGCAAGCGTGGGAGATTTTACAAAAATCTCTTCAAGGTGCCGAAAAAGGCAAAAAAAAATATGTCTTCAATCGCTCAGAGCCGAGTTTGAGTTTACATCATCAAGTAGTTGCAACAATAGCACCGGGACAACAAATCTTGTAGTACAATCAAATGAAGTTCGAATATTTATACGAGAAAGAAGAGTGCCAGAAAGTTATGAAAGAAAAAAAGAGTAGGCATATTATTGAAGAAAGAAAGAGTTGGCATCCGACTAAGTTTCTAAACTCTGAAACAATTCTAACTCGGTCCTAAACTCAGCTCGCCGATATTACTTTCACTCGTGGTACAAATATAGTCATTCTCCTTCTGGCAGGTTAAACTCTTCACTATTTTGAAGAATTTGTCTTCCTTGTTTGACTCGGTCGAGCTTTGGGCACCCCGAGCTCCAACAGTGTCTGTATGACATCTGACCTCGGCAAAAGTCACTAAAATCTTAACATCATAATAAACATATTAAGAAAACAATTCAATCACAATCATTTGACTGGAAAAAAAATTGATGTTTCATTTTATTCTTTATGAGTAGTAATCCAAAGAAACTTTCCCGGCCACCGCCATTTTCCTCTTTTTATCACAATTCTTTCCTTGTCAAAAAATAAAATCAAAATCAAAACGAAATTTTTTGAAAAAGAAGACGATGTTCCTGTAATTTTACTCACATGCAATATATTGAACAGAACTTCCCAAGAACCATCGGAAACAATCGAGAAAATCGCATACGTTGACTATGGTTGGTATTTGGTCCAATTATTTAAAGTGTTAACTACTGGAATAGTCACTTATGCTTCCCCCCAGTACAGAGTTAGTCACCGATTTTGAAAAACGACAAGTAAGGTCACTTACGTTTTCGAGGCGTAAACTTTTGGTCACTCAGCCGTTTGTTACCGTTAAATATTGACGGCTTGCTGACCTAGCAGCGAAAAAATAAGGGTAAACTACTTTATTGGCCACTAAACTTTAACCCATGTACATGTCTGCTCTGCAATTTTAAAAAATAAATATAATGGTCATTACTGAAAAGGCTTCTTTATAATATCACCCTTGAATTTTTAAAAATTCATTTTTCAACCCTAAAACTTTACAATCAATTAGTACAATAATATTATAAGGGCTTAAATGAAAAATAGGTGCCCAAAGTATACCCTTTTTTTAAATCTTAGGTGCCCAAATTGCTCTTATTTAATAACTAAACTTTCAAATTGCTCATATTTTTTCACTCTGAATTATTTTATGATTATTATTATAACATGACATGTCATATTTTATTATTCTTAAATTAAAAATAATTTAAAAATAAAATAAAACTATTTTATTATTATTAAATTTAAAATATTAAAAAAATAGGGTAAACTACTGCATGGGTCACTTTCGTTTCCCGTTTGTACAGATTTAGTCACCACTTTTGAAAAGTGCCAATAAGTGGTCATCTACGTTTTCGATGTGTAAAGACTTGGTCACTCCGACGTTATAGTCCGTTAGTCCCCTAACGGATTGTTGATGTGGCGGAATTAAAACAAGGATAAATTACTGCAATAGCCATTAAAATTTATCTCATGTACATTTTTTCTCCTCAATTTAAAAAAGTAAACATTATAGTCACTAATAAAAATGTTTCTTTATAATTTCACCCTTAAATTTTTAAAAATTTATTTTCCAATACTAAAACCTTACAATCAATTAGTACAATAATATTATAAATGCTTAGATGAAAAATATGTGCCCAAAGTATACCCTTTGAAACTTAGGTGCCCAAATTGCTCCTATTTAATAACTCAAACTTAAAAATTTAGTCCACTAACTACTAAAAAATTCGAGTTATTGGAATTTCTATATATAATTCAAACTTTATTTTGAATTTTTGAGTCGAGTTTATGAAATTATGAGTCGAGTATTTTCACATCAAACCAAAAAATTTAAGTTTTTCGAGTCAAGTCGAGTCATTGGAATTTCTATTTTATAATTCAAACTTTATTTTGAATTTTTGAGTCGAGTATTTTCACATCAAGCCTAAAAATTTAATTTTTTCGAATCAAGTCGAGTGTTGCACTTCCCTACATATAATTTTTAATTTTAAAAGAATTCTTAACCTGGCTCATTTAATTCTTTTCGAATATGAAAAAAAAGAGAAAAAGAGAGAAGCCTTCCCCGACCCTTCACCTAACCCCACAGGCCACTCCTCCGATCGCCTCCACCACCCCGTCGTGGCATGCACCGCCATCACCTCCTTGTTCGCCGCCGTGCCCTGAATCGAACCCCGAGCACCACGCGCAGAACCGACGCTTCGTCTGCCGTGGAGATCGATTTAAAGATTCGACGGAAACCTCCCTCTCACCTCTGATTTTTGAGTTTTCCGGCCGCCTCGACCGTCTTTTCGCCGTGTCGTCAGTGCCATCATCATCTCTGAGCCATGGCGAGCAAAACCTAACTGGGCAATCGACCGATCAACGCCGATAAAGGCCCGTCGGAGTAACGCGAGTTCGACCGACTTTGGTATAAAAATTATATGTAGGGAAGTGCAACACTCGACTTGATTCGAAAAAATTAAATTTTTAGGTTTGATGTGAAAATACTCGACTCATAATTTCATAAACTCGACTCAAAAATTCAAAATAAATTTTGAATTATTAAATAGAAATTCCAATAACTCGACTTGACTCGAAAAAAATAATTTTTTTGGTTTGATGTGAAAATACTCGACTCATAATTTCATAAACTCGACTCAAAAATTCAAAATAAAGTTTGAATTATAAAATAGAAATTCCAATAACTCGAATTTTTTAGTAGTTAGTGGACTAAATTTTTAAGTTTGAGTTATTAAATAGGAGCAATTTGGGCACCTAAGTTTCAAAGGGTATACTTTGGGCACCTATTTTTCATCTAAGCATTTATAATATTATTGTACTAATTGATTGTAAAGTTTTAGGATTGAAAAATGAATTTGGGCACCTAAGTTTCAAAGGGTATACTTTGGGCACCTATTTTTCATCTAAGCATTTATAATATTATTGTACTAATTGATTGTAAAGTTTTAGGATTGAAAAAAGAATTTTTAAAAATTTAAGGATGAAATTATAAAGAAACATTTTTATTAGTGACTATAATGTTTACTTTTTTAAATTGAGCAGAAAAAATGTACATGAGATAAATTTTAATGGCTATTGCAGTAATTTATCCTTGTTTTAATTCCGCCACATCAGCAATCCGTTAGGGGACTAACGGACTATAACGTCGAAGTGACCAAGTCTTTACACATCGAAAACGTAAATGACCACTTATTGGCACTTTTCAAAAGTGGTGACTAAATCTGAATTATTTTATGATTATTATTATAACATGACATGTCATTTTTTATTATTCTTAAATTAAAAATAATTTAAAAATAAAATAAAACTATTTTATTATTATTAAATTTAAAATATTAAAAAAATATTACTTATTAAAATAATTTAGGTGTCTAAAGTATTTTTTGTAAAAATAGGTGCTCAAAGTTTCCATAGTTACAATTTTAGGTATCCGGCTGTTAAAAATATTGTCAACCAATTGGTTCTTGACACGTTGCATTAATTTTATTTTTTTAATAAAAAAATACTTAGATATTTCATTTTTTATAAAAATTTTACAAGCTTCACAAAACAGTCCCTAAATCCCTAAAAATTCCCAAACTTCCGTCGTCGATTGTCACCGCTTCCGCCACCAATCTCCGTCGCCGACCACACCCACTTGGTCGTCGGACCAAGGCGACGTCGATTTCGTGTTCGACGTTCGGCTGCACGCCGTTGGGCGTTTCCTGCGACGTCGTGTTAGGGGAAATAATCCAGTAACTATCGAAAATTGTAACTATCGAAACTTTGGGCACCTATTTTTACAAAAATACTTTAGACATCTAAATTATTTTAAGAAGTAATAATTTTTAAAAATATTTTAAATTTAATAATAATAAAAATGGTTTTAAATTATATTTAATTTAACAATAATAAAAAATGACATGTCATGTAATAATAATAATAATAATAATAATAATAATAATAATAATAATAATAATAATAATAATAAAATCCAGAGTGAAAAAATAGGAGTAATTTGAAAGTTTAGTTATTAAATAAGAGCAATTTGGGCACCTAAAATTTAAAAAGTATACTTTGGGCACCTATTTTTCATTTAAGCCTTTATAATATTATTGTACTAATTGATTGTAAAGTTTTAGGGTTGAAAAATAAATTTTTAAAAATTCAAGGGTGAAATTATAAAGAAACCTTTTCAGTAGTGACCATAATGTTTATTTTTAAGACAATAACAATGCCATGATCATAAGCTCAAATTCCATGATACATGTAATCACAAACAAGTATTCCAATAAGAACCATGAACCTCAACACATTGATATATACATCAAACAACATTGGCACCTAGTTAAGACCCGAATACGCGGATAGACATGTTGGAAACTCACGTCCAACAACCACATTACCTCACGGTGGGATTTCACTCGTCACCGGTCTCGCGGAGGGGATTCCACTCATCCTCACGCCCCGTCGATGGGATTCCACTCATCACCGACTACATTTAAATACAATTCCGGGCGAACCCGTACTCCTCCTTGGTGACTCAACGCCACCAAGGCCACGCGCGACTTTAGACTCATGTGTACACACTAACATCCTAATGATCAATCATTTGTATCCAAGTTTACTAGTGCCAATATTTACTCACTTCATTAACCTTGTGCTTAGCACGTACTCACCAACAATCATCATCATGCATGTCTCAAGCATCATAAATCCAATCTCATTCCACATGTATAAAGCAATGTACATAGACATTCATACTACAATTTATACGAGACATACACAACCATCTAATGAGTTCAACCAAAGGCTCTAGATCAAGTTTAGGATTAGGCTACCACCCTAATCCTAACTCTAGGTGGGTCTACCAAGCCCAACCTAGTCCATACTCGAACCAACTATTTTAAAACCTTTAAAAGCAAACAACCACTCACCTAAGCTTCCAAGCTCCAAGACCAAGCAAGCAATCACCTTCAACTTCCCGGATTCGATCCCAAAGCCTCTTCCACGTTCCCTCTTGCTTCTAGTCAAACAAAACACATACATTACTTCCCAAATCAATGCTAATTCAACCATCAACCTACTTGCAAATCACAACCCATTTCCACAAATTTCCAAACCACATAGCATCTCCAAAACCCAAATTTTCGGACTCCCACGACCAAGGCCTGAAACACCCAATTCCAAGCACCCAAATGACTTCCAAAATATCCCAAATCACCCTCCTAACATAGGTAGACCATCAGCCCTTCAATTCCAACACTAAACCTCTCAAAAACCCAATTTTTCATACTTTAAAATTTGCTCTAAAGACCCACTACGAAAATTCATCCAAAATCAACAAAATTAAGATATGTTGTATCTTTCATTATGATTAAACATAACCCCAAAACAAATTGAAAACCCCCATCAAAACCCCAAATTTCCATATGAACCCTAATTCCCAAAACTCAATATTTTTGAAATCTAAAACAATAGATAGGTAGAGGATAGAGAGGATGTTAAGAAAATATATTTACCTTTCAATTTGGTGTTGAAATCGACTAGCAAAGCCAATGGAATAGTAAATAGGGTTTTAGGAGTGTTTGAAAATGGGGGAGGGTTTTGAAATTGGGAAAGGAGAAAATGAAGAGGAAGATGACAACTTTTCCATAAAAGTTGTCTTCCTTTATTTAAAATGTGGGTAAATTACAACTTTGGTCCCTCCCTCATTATTAAGACTCAAATAGGTCATTATTTAAAGTTGGTTTATTTTTAATTAGATTTTATTTGACTCGGACGACAATCCGGCTACCTCCTAGGCCCTAGACACGGGTGTTACAATAAAAATGGTTTTAAATTATATTTAATTTAACAATAATAAAAAATGACATGTCATGTAATAATAATAATAATAATAATAATAATAATAATAAAATAATCCAGAGTGAAAAAATAGGAGTAATTTGAAAGTTTAGTTATTAAATAGGAGCAGTTTTTGAACACCCATTTAATAGCCGGGCACCTAAAATTGTAACTACCGAAACTTTGGGCACTTATTTTTACAAAAAATACTTTAGACACCTAAATTATTTTAAGAAGTAATAATTTTTAAAAATATTTTAAATTTAATAATAATAAAAATAATTTTATTTTATTTTTAAATTATTTTTAATTTAACAATAATAAAAATGACATGTCATGTTATAATAATAATAATAATAATAATAATAAAAATAATCCAGAGTGAAAAAATATGAGTAATTTGAAAGTTTAGTTATTAAATAGGAGCAATTTGGGCACCTAAAATTTGAAAAGGTATACTTTGGGCACCTATTTTTCATTTAAGCCTTTATAATATTATTGTACTAATTGATTGTAAAGTTTTAGGGTTGAAAAATACTTAGATATTTCAATTTTTATAAAAAATTTACAAGCTTCACAAAACAGTCCCTAAATCCCTAAAAATTCCCAAACTTTCGTCGTCGATTGTCACCGCTTCCGCCACCAATCTCCGTCGCCGACCACACCCACTTGGTCGCCGGACCAAGGCGACGTCGATTTCGTGTTCGACGTTCAGCTGCACGCCGTTGGGCGTTTCCTGCGACGTCGTGTTAGGGGAAATAATCCAGTAACTATCGAAACTTTGGGCACCTATTTTTACAAAAAATACTTTAGACATCTAAATTATTTTAAGAAGTAATGATTTTTAAAAATATTTTAAATTTAATAATAATAAAAATGGTTTTAAATTATATTTAATTTAACAATAATAAAAAATGACATGTCATAATAATAATAATAATAATAATAATAATAATAATAATAATAGGAAACCTTTTCAGTAGTGACCATAATGTTTATTTTTTTAAAATTTGGGAGCAGAAATGTACATGGGATAAACTTTAGTGGCCATTGCAGTAGTTTACCCTTACATTTTCGCTGCCAGGTCAGCAAGCTATCAATGTTTAACGGCAACAAACGGCTGAGTGACCAAAAGTTTACGCCCCGAAAACGTAAGTGACTACTAGGGGAAACATAGGTGAATGTTCGCGTAGTTGACCCTTATTTAAAAATAAAGATTAAAAAATGGAATATATATATATATATATGTATAAAAAATAATTTAATTATAATTTTATTTTAAATAAGCATTAATTTTATTTTATTAATTAGAAAAGGTGCTTATTATGTTTTCTAAACTCATGGTTTATAACAAGTTCGTTGTAACTTAATATTTGGATTAAATTTTTACCACCCTCAATCATTGCTTACAAATTGATAAACAAAAAAAAATACCCATTTTTATAGTTTTCCCAATTGTCCATGCTCAATGAATTGATATAATCTATATTTAATTGATAAAAAAAGTAAAAATGGCAATTTAACATGTTTTTCTGATGTTCCATGCTCAATGCATCAGCAAATACAAACGCAGAAAAGATAAGATCGTTTAAATAAATAATGTGACCGAGTAATAACACCTGCTAGGCTGCTACTCCATGGGGGAGAGAGAGTTGTATATAAAGCAACCCAACTTAAGCTACGAATCACAGTACTTGTACAAAGTACAAACAACAACAAAATCTAATAGCAAAAACTCAAAGTGATGGCTATCTCCACCATTGCATCTCGCTGGAGGGAACTGAGTGGCGACAAAAACTGGGAGGGTCTCCTCCAGCACCCTCTGGATCCCGATTTCCGACGCTATGTCATTCACTACGGCGAAAGAACTATGGCCGTCGGAGACCTCTTCAACAACGACAACCAATCCAGTGGCTACCTCCACAGTGTGTACCCAGAAGACCAGTTTTTCTCGGGGGCTGCTCTTCAAAACAACAACATTTTCAAGTACGTGGTCACCCACTTCATAGATATTGCCAACAATGCCGATCAGTCGGCATGGATCGGGTATGTGGCGGTGACTACGGATGATGGAAAAGTTGGTGTTGGAAGGAGGGATATTTTGGTTGCTTGGAGAGGAACGGCAACCGATGCCGAGTGGTTAAGTAATATCAACTTCAGTCAAACCTCGCCTTCCGAACTGTTTGGTACTGATAACAACGCTAAAGTTCACTCCGGCTTCCTTTCTCTTTACACCGGAACCAACTCCAAAACCCCTATGAGTGCTCGACAGCAGGTAAATAATAGTATCGATTTGCACTTCTTCAGCTGTATATTATATGTTTTAAGAAATTACAATCAATCTTTCTTTCTCTAGGTTTTAAAAGCAGTACGGGAACTGGTGGACAAGTACAAAGGCGAGGAGATAAGTATAACTGTAGCCGGCTATAGTTTAGGGGCAGCCTTGGCCACGCTGAACGCAATGGACATCGTCGCCAATGGTTATAACAAGCCCACCGGCAGTTCAACTTCAACACCGTCTGCCGGTTGCATGGTGACGGCGTTTGCGTACGCGAGTCCACGTGTTGGGAACGATGGTTTGAAGCAACTGTTCAATACATTCCAAGACCGTCTTCATCTGCTGCGGGTCACAAATGCTAACAATCTTGTTCCTTCGCTTCCGTTTGGAATATTCATATGGCCTTACACCCATTTGGGACAAGAGCTGCAAATCGATAGCAGTAAGTCGGGGTACTTGAAGTCGGAGGTGAAACAGCCTCCGCCGTCGGAAGTTTCAGACACTGAACGAGGTGGTACTATAGACTTCTCGGCTCATAATTTGGATCTTCATCTGCATGCAATTGCTTTGGACCAAACTGGATTCGGTTTGGATGTTGATCATGATATTGCACTTGTAAACAAACATTTAGATGGCCTGAAAGACGAGTTCAAGATACCTCCAAGATGGTGGGACAAAGAGAATCGCATCAATATGGTTCAAATGGACAACGGCCACTGGAAGTTTGTTCAGAGTGCTTAATTATATATATACACGCACGTCTTGGCTTGGCTTAGGAACAACATTATAATACTAATAATTAAAGAATAAGATGTTTCTCAAAGCCAAATCTCGAAAGGGCTTTGTCTTGTCTGTTTGAGAGCTCTATATATCTCAACTATTCCTACGATGTAATAGGGTTTGTCTTGCCTTAATGAATAAATCCTCTGTGGGTTGTATAATATCCTTTTATTGCTTGTGTAATGTAATGTAATAATGAATAAATACTATATATTTATTTCACGGTGTTTCTTTTATGAGGGTCGGTGCTTAAATCTCTTTAAAGCATCTACAGCTTAGCCCTTGCATGTTAGTTTGATTCATGCTAAGTGTTTCGAGTGTAAGGATGTTTGGATGATTAAAATAATATATTTATTGTTGTTATACGTTTTTTAAATAGTGTTAAACAGCTCTAAATTACCCTTATAAGCTTTACTAATAAACTAGGGTTGTAATACATACGTTTAATCAGGGGCGGAGCCAGGATCGAATATTAGCAGGGGCCAAAATTTTGAATTTAAAAAATTAAGGGCTTATTACATATTTGAACTCAAAATTTACGGGGCAAGACCTAATTTATCTAAAATTTAAATTTACATGGACCTAAATTGTTATTGGACCCCAAAAAATTGAGGATGCATTGCCCATCCTTCTTTAGTTCAACCAACAAGTGTAAATGAAACATCTTTGGTTACAAAGATAAACCGAGGATAACCGTCATTTTTTCCTTCCATGAAATATTGAATAATGGAAAATCTTGAGGGGAACCGTCATGGGCGGCGACAGGAGACCCGTCATAAGCAGAAGCTCGCAAGAACCAACAGAAAACACATGATCGACAAGAGACACAGGAAAAGTTGAAGGGGCAAGTGACACAGAGGAACCGGGAAGTATCTTTGTTTGTCGAAAACATACCAAGACCGACACAATGGAAAGGACTGTGGCACATGTTTGCGAGACACGAGGATGTGACGGGAGCCTTCATTGCAAGAAAATTGAGCAGGGGAGGGAAGTGTTTTGGTTTTGTCAGGTATGGTAGGAAGGTGGATGTGCTGAGGACAATGGAGAGGCTGAACGAGTTCTCAGTTTATGAATATAGATTAACGGTCAAGATGGAAATCCAAAAGAGGAAAAGAACGGGCAGGGTGCAGATGCAGAAGAAACATACTGAATGTACAAACGTGAAACATACAAAACCATTAAAGAAAGTTAGGGGTGAAATGGCAGAAAATCATTGGGCATGTGATAGATGAGAAAATCATTGTTCTAATATCCACAAATCACGCAAGCTGAAAATATCCCGAACTGAAAGCATACTGAACCGAAAGCAACTCGAACTGATAGTAACTGAACCGAAAATCAACCGGAACCGAAAGCAACTGAATTGAAAATAACTCAAATTTAATTTGCAAAAATCTGATCTAAACCGAACATCAACATGATTTTGACAAGATAATTGAGCCGAAATGAACGGGTAAGTTTATTTATTTATTTTAAGCAGTATGATAAATAGTAAATACGCATATTTTATTTTTTTATTATATTACTGATTAGCAACCATCTTTAGTAAAAGTTTAATGACTTAATATATCTTTTTTCCTTTAAAAGAAAATCTTAATATTTGATTCGATAATTTTTTGTTTAAAAAATATTTGATATGCAAGATTGTAAAATAAAGTTACTCTATTTGTTGTCACGCCAACTTTGATATATTTTTATATAATTTTGCTTTTTACTTTTAATTGTTTATTTGGTTTAGTCTTTTATTTAATTTGTGACATTAATTAAATATTCAAGTCAATTTTTTTTTGAACAGCATGTATGATTTTATTAGCCAAGAAATCATACAAAATCACATTACACATCGGCCTCATTAAAAACCTCTCTAATCCTAAATAGAGGAAAAGAGTACCGATGTGCATGTGCCAAGGTACACTTTACTTGCTATACAACCATACCCATTCACGCCTCACAATACCACTCTTGGCCAAAGAATCCGCCAACCCATTTGCTTCTCGATAGATATGGTTGAAGCACACGCAAGGCAACCCCGAATCAAGTCAAAAATTTAAATATCCAATTAAATCTCAAACAATTAAAATATACCTAAATTGATTTTAATCTATAAATAAATATGATCAATTATATTTTATTAAATAATTTTCAAATAGTCTAATTTTAATTTATAATCTAGCTTTGATTTTATCCCGTAAATATAATATTTATTGATAATAATTCAGGATTTGGTACATTTAAAATTGGCTTTATGTATAAATTTTTGTTCTCATTGATATCCTATTCATGTATATTTATTTGTCATGTAAAATACGTAACATTAGTGCTCATAATCTCGATACTCTATTTGGGAGTGTCGTCCCAATCATTTGGGCGTCATCTTCTTTGATATCGTGGACTGGGTACGGCTGTATATCTTGTATGATCATACATTCAGAATTTATTAATTGAATTGGGCCAAAATTTTAAAATCTTCTAATAAATGCAATACGACCCGTTAGGTACCAATTTGGGCGGCGTGGGGGTGCTAAACCTTCCCCATCCGTAACCGACTCTCGAATCCTTTTAAATCTCTGGTTTTGTTTTCTCGGTGTTCGGTCTACCTTTTTTTAAAATGATCGGTGACGACTCTCAGTATTTTATTCAAAACACTAGCGTTTTAAAAGAAATTCCCTAAGGCTAATTTTTCTTATAAAAATTGGGAAAAGACCATAAACTCGGATTTTTTTAGTCGCTACATACCTAAATTGATTTTAATCTATAAATAAATATGATAAATTATATTTTGTTAAATAATTTTCAAATAGTCTAATTTTAATTTCGTAAAATCAAATTTTTTCCGTCTTAGAATTATGCAAAATTTTATTTTAAAAACTAAAAAACAATCAATTGAAACTCTATAATCAACACAACACAAAATTAAAGTTTGAAACTTTATCAAGCCTTATAGGTTGAGTTTCAGATAGATTATCATCTCTTAATGGAAAATCTTGGAGGAGAACCGTCAGGGGCGGCGACAGGAGACCTGTCATAAGCAGGAGCTCGCAAGAACCAACAGAAAACACATGATCGACAAGAGACGCAGGAAAAGTTGAAGGGGCAAGTGACACAGAGGAACCAAGAAGTATCTTTGTTTGTCGAAAACATACCAAGACCGACACAATGGAAAGGACTGTGGCACATGTTTGCGAGACACGAGGATGTGACGGGAGCCTTCATTGCAAGAAAATTGAGCAGGGGAAGGAAGCGTTTTGGTTTTGTCAGGTATGGTAGTAAGGTGGATGTGCTGAGGACAATGGAGAGGCTGAACGGGTTCTCAGTTTATGAATATAGATTAACGGTCAAGATGGCAATCCAAAAGAGGAAAAGAACGGGCAGGGTGCAGATGCAGAAGACACATACTGAATGTACAAACGTGAAACATACAAAACCATTAAAGAAAGTTAGGGGTGAAATGGCAGAAAATCATTGGGCATGTGATAGAAGAGAAAATCATTGTTCTAATAACCACGAACCACGCAAGCTAAAAATATTCCAAACTGAAAGCAAACCGAATCGAAAGCAACTCGAATTGATAGTAACTGAACCGAAAATCAACCGGAACCGAAAGCAACTGAACTGAAAATAACTCAAATTTAATTTGCCAAAATCTGATCTAAACTGAACATCAACATGATTTTGACAAGATAATTGAGCTGAAATGAACGGGTAAGTTTTTTTATTTATTTTAAGCAGTATGATAAATAGTAAATACGTATATTTTATTTTTTTATTATATTACTGATTAGCAACCAGCTTTAGTAAAAGTTTAATAACTTAATATATCTTTTTTTTTCAAAATTAAGTCCAACAAGTCAAAAACTAAAATGAGAGGAGAGGGCAGAAACGGCGGCGAGGGGCAGGAGAGCAGAAATGGCGGCGAAGGTCAGGAGTGGTGGACATTGTTCATCGGCAATCTTCCTACGCAACTCCATTGGAAAGGGGTGTGGCAAGTGTTTGATCGTCACGGGGTGGTCGTCGATGTATTTGTGCCTACGAAGCGAGCATGGGACAGATCTAGATTTGGTTTTGTGCGTATGAAAACGAGGGAGGATGCCGAGAGAGTGATTGAACGGTTCCATGAATTTCGGCTATATGGATCTAAAATAACAGTTCGCTTCGCACAAAGAGACAAAAGGAATGCCTATTGGCGACGAAGAATGGGGGATCAAAAAGTGTCGTTGAAGCCGAAGGATGCTGTCTCACAATCGGATCAAAGGAAATTGGAGAATCAAAGTGAATTTGGAAGGGGATCGAGGACTAAAAATCAGGATTATCGAAAGATCGATGGGGTAATTGATGAAGAAAAAATGGCAATTTTACAAAATTGCGCCGTGGATTTTTGCCATAAACCAATGTCGGTGATGGAATTGGCAACGAAATTAAGGAAAGCGCAAATAAAAGAGGTATCGGTAATGAGGGTGGCGGGTTCATTAATGCTACTCATGTTCCCTAATAAGGATACGATGAGGAAGTATTTAAAGGAACAACGCTTTGACACTTGGATGGAAAATGTGATGGAATGGTCCAAGGAAGTGATGACGCCTAATCGTCGAGTGTGGATTGAAGCATGCGGAATACCCATCCATGCCTGGTCGGAGGGGACTTTTCGAAATATTGCTCACTTATGGGGTGAGTTAATTCGTGTGGAAGACAATACTATAATGCCGGGTTCTTTCGAGCGAGCAAGAATGTTGATTGAGACGGATTGGTTTTTTTCCAATCGAGGAAATGTTAGATGTAGTGCTGGACGACAAACAATATAGAATCCGAGTGACAGAGCTGCGGGAGATAATTGGTAGCGATGGGAGAAAAGAAGGGGATGGGGAAGAAGAATTAGACGAAGAGGAGGAGGAGGATGGGGTGAGCCGGACCGAGGACATAGTGAACGAGGAAAACGCGGATAATGTGCGTTTACGTGAAGAGGAAGATAAAGGGGAAACTATGGACACAATAGTTCCAAATTCATTTATAGAGGGATCGCCGACAATGTGGACAGTTAATAAACTTTGGGATGAGAACAAAAGGAGAGACGATCGAGTATTGGGATCGGACGATTCTGGGAGTACAGGGAAAATGTTGGAAAATGTGACTTCGGGCGTGGCGGAGGAGGACGTAGGGATAGTTGATCGGGTTATCGTGGAATAGACTTCATTGGATATAAGTGCTTGTGAAAAGGATGTGGGAGGTGAAATTGATCAGATAAATGAGCAACATTGTGGGCCTCGATCCGGTTGCAATAGGGCTGGGATAGCAGCACTTGTTGAATACAAAGGACGACAAAGAAGAGTTAGGCATTTATCAGAAATAATTCGAACAACAGGGGGGACCTCGACGGCTGAAGATTCTGGTCCGACAGTGCTGAAGCGAGGGAGAGGAAGGCCGCGGAAAAATCCCATCAAATCCGATAGCCTGTTGATTGCAAACGGGTCGTTGTCCGATTCTGATTTTCTACAGCGAAAGCGAAGCATTTTGAAGGAGGCAAGTGAGACGTTGGAACTGGGAAAATTGCTAGGGGCTGAAACGATAGGCAACGAAGAACATATTATAAGCGACATCGCAAGATTAATTGAGGCGAGGGAGGTGCCGCGGACATAGAAATATGCGGCTGCTGTCGTGGAACATACGTGGAATGAGCGCGGCTGCGAAGAAACGAGCAGCACATAATCTTATACGGCAGCAAAAAGGTGAGTGTGTCATTTTATTGGAAACAAAAATGGAAATTATATCGGAGTTTGTAGCGAAGAAAATTTGGGTCTCGGATAAGTGCAAGTTTGTTTATGCACCTTCGATAGGAAGATCAGGAGGTATTTTTATTTGTTGGGATGAGGATAGGTTCTTGGTGTCGAGAACTCTGGTTGAGGAGCGATTTGTTTGCGTGGAGGGATGTTGGGTTAGCGATAATTGGCAATGTGGTATTGTGGGAATTTATGCGCCATGTGAGGTTGATCAACAACGTATTTTGTGGAATCGATTAATAGAGTTGATGCAGAAGAGTTCGTTACCGTGGTGTTTGATAAGAGATTTTAATATGGTTACACGTCTGGAAGAAAGGCGTGGATGTATGATGTTAAATAGAGGGATTGATAATTTTGTTGAATTTGTACAAACCAATGGCTTGGTGGATTTGGAGTTGCGAGGACACTCTTTTACGTGGTTTGGGGCTGATAATAGATGTAGTCGCTTAGACCGTTGTTTGGTGTCGCCTAGCTGGGTCGATCGCTATGCGAATTTAAGTCTATCCGCACTGCCACGCGGGGTGTCGGATCATACTCCTTTGTTACTCGTAAGTGACATGCTTGATTGGGGGCCTCGCCCATTTAGATTTGTAAATGCATGGATGGGGGAGCGGAAATTTATCATGGATATACAAGAAGAATGGCAGCGAATCTCAATGTTAAAAGAGCGGACGGACTTTTGTAGTAAATTGAAGACAATGAAAACATTTTTGCGTGAATGGAACAAGGAAAAATTTGGGAATATCGACCACCAACTTGTTGAGGCGACAAGGGAGCTGGATGAAATTGATGGGCTGGTGAGTGTGGGAACCGTTTCAGACACGCAATTGGCTCGTAAAAGGGAGACGCAGTATAAATTATGGAAATTAACGAAGTTGAGGGAATCCGTTTGGAGGAAAAAATCAAGAATAAAATGGTTGCACGAGGGGGATGGTAATACATCGTTCTTTCATAGGGCAGCAAAGATGCGAGCCATACGTAATACTTTGGCCGGGTTGATGGTGGAAGGGGTATGGGAGACTAATCCTATTCGATTACGGCAAGTGGTGTTCTCGGAATTTAAAAAACATTTTGCGGAATGCAAGACCAAGGGGAAATTGGCGATGGGGCTGAAGTTTAAAGGCATATCGGCAAGTATGGGATTGGAGCTGGAGAGACCGTTTGAAATAGAGGAGGTGAGGGCGGTGTTATGGGGAAGTGAGGGATTGAAGGCACCGGGGCCCGATGGTTATACTTTCGAATTTTATAAAAGAGGATGAGATTTTCTAAAGGAGGATGTGATGGAGGTGTTAGTAGCTTTTCATGAAACACAAAAACTGCCGAAGGGATGTAATTCGACTTTTGTCGTCCTAATTCCAAAGCTGGAACAGCCGCGAGCGTTAGGGGACTATAGGCCGATATGCCTATTGAACTCAATTTACAAGATCATTGCGAAATGTTTGGCGAAGAGGATGCAAAAGGTGCTGCCAATCGTAATCAGTGATGTACAATCGGCTTTTGTACAGGGACGTCAAATTGTTGACGGCATCATGTTAGCAAATGAAGCATTACATTCGATGCTAAGGGGACCTTGTGAAGAAGGCGGGGTGCTGCTGAAACTCGACTTCGCCAAGGCTTATGATTGTGTGAAGTGGGAGTGTATTGAGACAATTCTGAAAAAGATGGGGTTTGGAGCGCGATGGTGTGATTGGATGCGCGGTTGTGTAAGTACGGCGAGATTTGCCGTATTGCTTAATGGGAGTCCGACTTCGGAATTTGCTATGCAACGAGGCTTGCGACAAGGGGATCCTTTATCCCCCCTGCTATTCGTCATTGTGGCTGAATTATTACACCAATTGCTAGTCAAAACGGAGAGGGATGGTTTGATTAGGGGGATATGTGTCGTCAATGATTGCCGGTTAACACACCTTCAATTTGCGGACGACACTATGATTTTTTTTGCATGGTGAGGTACGGTTTGCTACAAACTTAAAGAAAGTGTTAACGTGTTTTGAATACATGTCGGGGCTGCACATTAATTATTTGAAATCATCATTGTACGGTGTGGGATTGGACGAGGGGGTGGTGAATGATATGGCTGCTGCCATGGGCTGTAAACGAGGGGATTTGCCGTTGACTTATCTTGGATTGCCGTTCGGGGTAGATCCGCTCAGCTTAGCGATGTGGGAACCGTTGATCCAGCGTTTCCGAAAGAGCCTAGCGGGGTGGAAAAGGGACTCACTGTCCTTTGCGGCTCGCTTGACTTTGTTAAATTCCGTCCTGTCGGCATTGCCAATATATTATATGGGCATGTTTTTGTTTCCGAAAGGAATAATTAAAAGAATCGATAGGATTCGGAGGTCATTCTTGTGGGGAGGATCGGAGGAGAGGCGTAAATTGAGTCGAGTGAGCTGGAAAATCGTTTGTCGTCCACGAAAATTTGGGGGACTAGGGGTTGCGGACCTTCATCAACGCAATATGGCACTATTGGCAAAATGGCGTTGGCGTTTTGCGGTGGAGGATGAGTCGTTGTGGCGGTCCGTTTTGTTGGCAAAATATGGGGCGGATGTTTTTGATAGGCATATGCCATTGGTGAGACAAAGAACAATGTCTACGGTGTGGAAGCAAATTGTGAAAGTTCATGAGCGCGAGGAGGTACAGCGATACATGGCAAATTCCAATTTTATGTGGTTGATTGGGAGTGGACGGAAAGTGCTGTTTTGGCGGGATGCATGGTGCGCGGACATACCGCTTAGTATGATTTTTCCGAGACTGTTTCGGCTTGCGAAGAACTCATGGGCTTTGGTGCATGATTATAGTGTGGGCGCATCGATGTTACATGATCAGTGGGTGGAGGTTTTTACTAGACCTTTGCGGTCATTTGAGGTGATTATGTTGAAGGAATTGTGGAGGATAATAGGGGCATTTAAATTAATTAATGCCAAGGAAGATAAGCTGGTTTGGCGACATTCGAAGACGGGGCAGTTTTCGGTATCGAATTTATACAAAATGATGGCGTCTTTTGGCTTGGATGGGGGTACAACATGTTCAGCAATATGGAAGGTGCACCTACCACCGAAAATTCAGTGCTTTATATGGTTCATTACTTTGAATCGTTTGCCGACATTGTGCTACTTACGTGAGAGGGGGTACGAGTAGCGGTGACGGATTATAGTTGTCGTTGGTGTGGGAGAGGGGAGGATGAGATCGACCATATTCTCCTTCATTATCCGTTAGCGTGGGATGTTTGGTCGCGTGTCCTCGATTGGTGGCAGGTTGCCGTAGTTCGACCAGCAACTATCAGTGCGTTTGTGTCGATGATATGGGATGGTACTTTTAGGGGGCAGTTACGGGAACGTTGGGTGTCGGGGTGTGCTGCCACGTTATGGTCCTTATGGCTAGCGCGCAATGCCATGATTTTTCAGAATAAGACCGAGTCTGTGGGTGAGCTGATTTTTGTAATCAAATTAAGGGCGTTTTATTGGATGCGCGCATTTGAACCACAACATCTAATTGACGAATCCGAGTGGTGGAGCTGTCCGTGGAAGGGAGTGGAGCAGATTCGGACTAAAGGACCACGCGTGGGGTATGTTTGGAGTCCTCCTCGGCTAGGTAGTGTGAAGTTTAATGTTGATGGTTCGGCTAGAGGGAAATCGGGACCGGCAGGATGCAGAGGTGTGCTACGTGATGAGGGGGAGGGTGTTGGCATTGTTCTCGGGTCCGTTGGGCGTGATGGAATCTAACGAGGCTGAGGTATATGCTATCTTAATGGCAGTGGAGTTTTTTAGGGAATCTAAGTGGGGTTCATTACCTTGTATTATTGAATCCGACTCGCTTGTTGCGACTTCATGGATGGGACGAGGGGAGACACGCCCATGGCGCCTATATGCCCTTTTTAGTCGGATTGATGATGCATGCTTGGGGGGAACTTTGTGTTCAACCATGTGGTGAGGGAGGTGAATGGGGTGGCCGATATATTAGCCAAGGGGGGGGGGGTGGCACGTAAGGCATGGCTGCGGGTAGGGATTTAAGGAGGGGTGCGGCTGGTGCTGAGTGGATTGGAGGCTGGGGACGGGAGGAATGGGGCCGTCTGGTGGGGTGTGTGCGGGGAGGGTGCTGCCTACTGTAGGTGTTTGGATGAGGGGGGGAACACGCATTCAGGGTGCGGGGAGGAGGCGTGTGTTAGGCAAAGTTGGGCCGACATGGGAGCCGTGGTTCCGAGGGCTGTCTTGGGCGGTGTAGGGGCACTTGGGGATCGTTCTATTTTTAGAGTTGTATCGTCTATCTGTCCCAGGTACTCTTTTCCTCCACCTAAGATTAGGGAGGTTTTTAATGAGGCCCGGTGCGGATATATTGTATGATTTTTCGATTAATAAAGATCATACATTTGAGCAAAAAAAATATATCTTTTTTCCTTTAAAAGAAAATCTTAATATTTGTTTCGATAATTTTTCGTTTAAAAAATATTTGATATGCAGGATTGTAAAATAAAGTTACTCTATTTGTTGTCACGCCAACTTTGATATATTTTTATATAATTTTGTTATGAATATTTATCTATGTGGATATCTATCATGATTAGAACTTTATCAAAGGAGTTTGATTTATTTATTATTAGGAATATTATCTCTATGAATTAGAGTTTAATGTATTATGTACTTGTTATGCCTATAAATAGATGATTCATTGAAGGCATTATATACAAGTCTATATTTGAGAATAATATAAACCTCTCTCTTTCTCTCATCTCTTTGTTCTTCCATTCTTGTTCTTTGTTCTTATTATTGTTATTTGTTATTTTATTCACAACACGTTATCAGCACGATCTCGCTCAAGTACCGTGGCTGTTATTGGTGATTCTCGAAAAGAATTTTAATTTGATATTGGTTTCAACATAGGAGAAGTCGATAGTCGTTCTCGAGATTCTTTCGTTTTCTATCTTCCCTTTTTTTCTCAGATCTCGAGGTATAATCGTTTAAATTTTCGTTACGAATTCAATTACAAGTTTACCGAATCCAATTATTGAATTTGTTTCCTTTCATTTTTGCGTGAATTGCATGTTTTGTTTGGTAATTCTCTGTGTGTATGAAAATGTATTGATTTAATTCCACTTTCTGGCGATGATAGAAATGTATTTCCCTATGAAAAGACTTTGTTGGGTAAATCAAGGCTGGAGTCTCGAAAAAGGGTTTTTCTCTTCAAAACCCAAGGTTTTGATGTTATTTTGATAAAAAGAAAATGTTATTTTAATATATTTTCATCAAATGTTGTTTGGTCCTATGTAGGGTGGTTTATAATTTGATCATGTAACTTATATGGTTATGCTTAGTTCAATTTGATCCATGATTACTTTTATACATTTTGATCAGACATTAAATGATTTTTATTATTATATATTTTTATTCTATTGATAGAAGTCGATGCTTTAACCGTGTTTTGAGTTTTACATGTATTCAAATGAGTTGGTAAGAGACATGGCGTAAAAAAGATTATGAGAAGATGCCTTGGTTCATTTGCTACGTCATCATTGTCTTTGAGACGAAATTCAATATCGATAAACTCTATTTTTATTTTTATCCTTTAAAATACAATTTTAAAGTGTGATAAATCATGATGATTTTAAATTTATAAGAATATTATTATAAAGTCTATATTTGCTCGAAAGCAATATTTCTTCTTCGTCGAAAAACTCGACCATAGACTTCTCCCAATTTCAAGTTACGAAAATTCGTCTTGATCCAAAAAGTTTTATGGGAGGCATTCCCTGAAGTGAATGCAAAGCATGATGTTTATTCCATGCGATTATCAATGATGGGGCATCCCCTGAAGTGAATGCAAGCATGATGTATATTCCATGCGATTATCAATGATGGGGCATTCCCTGAAGTGAATGCAAGCATGATGTTTATTCCATGCAATTATTGGAACTGTTTCATTCTCTGAAGTGAATGCAAACATGGTAAATCATTATTCAATTAGAGACATAATTTCGATATAATCCAAGTATAATTGGCTGGACATCCCGTTCTGCGAGGCTACTGGTCTCAAATGAGGTTTTTAAAGGACCTTGTGGACAGGTTTAACAATGCCGCGTACGAGGATTAAATCTTTGTTCTCTGTGATAAGAATATGTGAAAAAGGTTTTAAAGGCCCACTGGCCCTACTTCATTCCCTGAAGTGAATGTGAGATTATATTATGGAAGGAATAAAAACCACATTAGAAGTTGTGGTCGTGGTTGAGGCTATGAATATAGATAAGAAAAATATGGTCATTTTAAGAATACTTCTACCCACCGGTAGTAAGGTTATAAGGATGACAAGAGTGATAAAGATCATTCTATTGAAGTAAAACTCTTCTTATTACCAATGCGATGTTATAAACCATTGGTCTCGTACGTGTTGTACGTTGAAAAATCAAAAATCATTGAATGATAAAGGAAAGAAAATAGAAGCAAATTTTGTTTGTGAAACATGACGAAGATGATATTGGTCCAACTCTTTTGGACGTTGTTGATTTTCTTATAACCCTCGAAAGGAATAAATCATCTTCTAATTATTCTCATAACTTTGAAGAGAATTATTTATTTATTTTACTTTACGTTTATTTATTTTGCACACATTAATTATTTACGTTTTATATTTATATTTATATATTATGATATTTATTTATTTTGTTTAACATGATTACTTGTCAAATACAATCTATGGTGACGATTTATGCTCAACATAAGCATAAGATATATTTTCCCATTTAAATGCAAGGGAATAATGTGAGTACTATATCTCAAAGTACTGAAAATATTGATGCTCTAGAAGAGCAATAAATTCTTGAGAGAAAACACATTATGAAAAGTGCAGAATTGCGAATATTGCAACAATTACCGCTAGTGGTAATAATATCGTCACCACTATAAGTGGAAATTTTAAGAGAGCAATATGAGTTTGCAAAATATCCCTTTGGGAATTATAGATAACATATGTTATCAATTGGCATTTGAAATAAGCCAATATGGATATAAGTTTTGGTAGCCAAAAAGTCAGTTGAAAGCTCTAGAAGAGCTATATATTGCTACCAAAAGATAATTTCAATTGAAAGCTCCTAAAGAGCTAAATATATTCCTATTTAAAGGAACAATTTTGATGGTCGTACTAGACATGTACGAGTGAGATTGAATTACATGTTATGGTAAACAAGGAGTTTACAAATTCAGAGATATATACACACATATAATATAGTTGGCATGATCGGTTAGACCATCCTGATCAATAATGGTGCAGAAATTATTGAGATTTACATGCACATGTATTAAAAGAACCTGTAGTTCTTGTGGTGCTTATTCTCAAAGAAATGGATTAAATTCCACTTATTAAAGAACGTGAAGTTCTTGTGTTGCTTAAAGGAATTGATTAAATTCCACTTACTAAAAGAACCTGAAGTTCTTGTGTTGTTTGTTCTCAAAGGATATAGATGACCCCACTTACCAAAAGAATTAGAACTTAAAGTTCTTGTACTGAAGTTGAGACTGTATGTCTTGCATATCTGAACGAAATATGGGCCCATATATCCACAAATGAGGAAAGTTTTATATGATTTTAGTAGATGCATCTACATTGTTTTATCGACTTACAACCAGAAGTTTGTGAGATTGATTCTAAAAAGATTCAGATTATGCAATTAGACTATTCGTTTGGCAAAAGCTTGTGGGTTTATATTTAGGCTATATCGGTTATTACAAAGCCTATTGATTATGAAAAATACGGTTTAACAAATTTTTAATTGAATGCATCTTATTTAATAGCTAAACTGTGAGAACAAAATATTTATTATTTATATGGTATTTCCATATAGCAACACTTATACGCATCAAGCCAACGAGTTATAATAAACTCCCCATTATGATTTGACTTTTGGTCAGAAGTCATATTTCTCATTTTTGAATGTGCGATATATAGTTGAATTGCTCCACCATAACGCACAAAATGGGCAAGTAAAAAAGGTTGAGAATATATATTGAGTACGAGTCTTCTTTTATGTTTAAATTCTAAACATTAATTGGAGAATCATTTATTAGATGATTTTCTCAAAATCAGGGGGAGAGAATAATCAGCTGGATAAAGAAGGAAATGAATTATCATTATCTAGATCCTCGAATATGAACTAAAAGTTCATAAGATAATTCATGTTATTTCATGTCAACTGCTAGACATATTTACTGACCCAATGAGAGTAATTAAGTCTCATATACCAGCTGAAATGCTCTAAGTTTAAATTACATGTTAGAGCAAGTGGATGTAAATCATGCTTGAAGCATGATAGTTGAAATGGTTCCAATGATCAAAATTCTCGTAAATGAAAAGTATTATGAGATGGTCATATATTGGAGGTGGGTGCTCCTAAAGAGACCCAAGACATAACTAATAATAAAACTCTTGAAGAGTTTCATGTACCTGAAATAAACATTGAAATCTTGAATAGATCTCAATGAGTTATGCACTACGAGAATGGAACCATAAAATTGGAAAGTTGTCGACAACGATTTTACAAACGATTTTACGTAAAATACTTCTATAGAAGTAAAGAGAGAAATCGAGGATATTGTATAAAATCTATCCAGAAGTATAGATATTAAATTGGTCTATGTTGAAAGACGTTTTGAACTTCTAAAATAGAAGTATTTGGACCAGCAGTCCAAACACCTAAAGGTGTAATGCAAGTGAGGCACAAGTTAGTAGTCGTAAATACGACTTGAACTATGATTTATGAAAAGTTTTAATTACTTCATGGTGGATGCAATTACTTTGGCAGTTATAAAAACAAATTTGCATGCGTCTAATTATTTGTGGATCCATATTTATCCTTGAAGGATTTAAAATGCTAGAAGCATTTGGAAATTTCCGAAGAAATTTATTTAGACATGTCTCATGAATATTTTGGCGCATTTGGTATAATCGCCTTAGTGAATACTAATTGAGGAAATACTATAAGAATGATAATATTTCCTTATGTATTTTATAAAGGAGTTTGGATCAAGATCCATTATGATAATTTTAGAACTCTTAAAGAGCTTCAAATTGGAAATTCGTGAAGTACTTTCAATACAAGTACTTGAATCTTAACATCAAGTTTATCTCGACCTGAGGATTGAGCATTTTTATATATTTCTTTTTGTCTATGAATGGACATAAGCTGAAAGAATCTTAAAGAAGATTCATTATGAATAGAGCATATATATTGAGTATCCCAATAGTTGTAAGATTGTTGGATGTGAATAAAGATAATTATATCTTTTCTTGGTCTTGAAGCACTATATATTAGTTGGTCAAGAAATATTTATGAATATACAAAGATCATTACATTTAGATCTTCAAACATTCGTTGATGCCTCCTCAAATGACGTAGAAATAATTGTTATGCACGAGGCAAGCCAAAAAATGTGTTTGGCTAAGACCATTGACCCAACATATCCAAAAGATATGTGGATTTACTTTTACAAGATATGATAAAAGCTATCTTGTGTGAAGATAATGTAAGATGTATATCTCAGTTTGAAAGTGGATACATCATGGAACATATTACTCCAAAGTTTCATCCCTCACGATCTTTAGAAAAATAATATTCAAGATTAAATTATGAAGATTCAAAGATCTTCTGTGATGTTTGCATGAGGGGGAGTAAATACGCGTTGCACTATTTTCCCCTTAACCAAGGTTTTGTCCCAATGGGTTTTCCTGGTACGGTTTTTAATGAGGCAACATGTTATGCGTATCAAAGATGTGTGTACTCTTTTTCCTTCACTAAAGAATTTTTTTCCCACTGGGTTTTTATCTTAGTAAGGTTTTAACGAGGCACATTATCTTCATAGACATCCAAGGGGGAGTGTTATGAATATTTATCTATGTGGATGTCTATCATGATTAGAACTTTATCAAATGAGTTTGATTTATTTATTATTAGGAATATTATCTCTATGAATTAGAGTTTAATGTATTATGTACTTCTTATGCCTATAAATAGATGATTCATTGAAGGCATTATATACAAGTCTATATTTGAGAATAATATAAATCTCTCTCTTTCTCTCATCTCTTTGTTCTTCCATTCTTGTTCTTTGTTCTTATTATTGTTATTTGTTATTTTATTCACAACAAATTTTGCTTTTTTTACTTTTAATTGTTTAATTGGTTTAGTCTTTTATTTAATTTGTGATATTAATTCAAGTTAGGTCTTATAAGAAAGGTTAGAGGTTTGAATTCTGATCTTGAAAATAAAACACAAGTCTAAAACTCTCGTCAAATTAAGAGATTATTATTAGTTGAGATTTATTTCCCACTTATTGCACAAGGAGATAAGATGAGCGAAAGGAAGGTGTGGATGGTTTTCGTTGGCAATCTCTCAACATCGATTCACTGGAAAGGGGTTTGGCAGGTTTTTGATCGCCATGGGATAGTGGTGGACGTGTTTGTTCCCCAGAAAGTCGATAGAAACGGCCGCAGATTTGGGTTCGTGCGGATGAACAGCCGCGAAGACGCCGAACGGGTGATCGAAAGATTGAATGATAAATGGATCTATGGTTCGTGGATTACGGTGTGTAGAGCGAGATACGGAGAGAGAAACTCTTTTTGGAAACGAAAACGATCCAAAGTCGATACGGATCAGTCGACTATGGCAGGGAAATTGGGTTCGAAGCCACTGGGGACACAGCGATCAGAAGAGGAGGTTAATGATAGCAAGGTTTTGAATTTCATAGTGAAGGGATCAGTGGATAGTGATAAGATGGAGATCTTGCAAAATTGCGCAGTATGATGGTGCAAGAAGCCGTGGAGCATCAAAGAATTGGCAGCGAATTTACACTTACCGGAGGTGGAGGGACTCTCGATTTTGCGCATAGTCGGGGCTGCAATTCTGCTCATGTTCAAGGATTCGAGTACACGCGACAGGGTGTTGCAATTGGAGTCAGTTAAAGGTTGCTTTACACGGCTTGAACTTTGGTCCCCTGCAACAGTATTGGAATCACGGAGGGTCTGGATTTCGATACAAGGGCTGCCGATCCATGCTTGGTCACAACAATCGTTCGAGAACATCGCGAGTCTCTGGGGCAGTTTGATTCGCGTGGCAGACTCCACCACCTCGCCTAAATCGTTCGAGTGTGGTTGGATTTTAATCGAGACGCGGACAATGAAAAATATAGAGGCCACGCTAAAGATGGAGGTGGAGGGCGAATCATTCCCTATCCAAGTCCGAGAATGCACACTTGGACCTTGGTTGGAGTGCGAGTGCACTTTGCTACACTCTGAGGATGAAGACGATGCGTCTTCGACGCAGGGATCGGAAGGATTGGACGAGGGACATCATTGTAATAACAATCATATTGAGGCTATGTCACAGGAGGTATCAATCGGAAACCAGGTTCAATTGGCCGAGTCACGGTAGTGGCGTACAAATTCGCTCTGGATCATAGGATGGCGACCAGCCATGTGGAGGAGACTGGTTCGAAGGATCATTCGATTTCGACACAACTACATGAAGATGGGGATACGACTGCTCTGGTGGAGGAACAGGTCTCTGGCGAGGTGGCCGGCCTGGCGGTGGAGCAAGTTTCCGGGAGGTCCACAGGTGAGGGTGGGAAGAGTCATGGTTCTACAAAACTGGCTGAGGTATTTCAATCCAAGTCAAATTCTGTGGATTTGAATGCAACAATTTTGGAATTGGTTAAACCTATCTCAAAGTCGATAGATTTGGTGGATAAAGTGGACTCAAAAGTTGAGAAAAAATGGGCTATATCTGGCGGTAATACAGGTGCTTCAGACAATGGCAATATCATTCGGATTAATGAAAAAAAAAACAAAATCCATCAACGTTCTTTCAGAAGTGGTTTCGACAGTAAAATCTGGTAGGGGCAGACCGCGC
The DNA here is from genome assembly GCA_958450335.1 of Hibiscus tridactylites. Lineage (NCBI taxonomy): Eukaryota > Viridiplantae > Streptophyta > Magnoliopsida > Malvales > Malvaceae > Hibiscus > Hibiscus tridactylites. The sequence goes on from OY288275.1 coordinate 64,557,134, forward strand.
AAGTCATTAAATCAACAGCCAGTCTCGACGCAAGTAGCAAACGCGTCTCTTTCGAATTCAGATTTATAGAATCGGCAACGTTTGATCGCTAAAGAAATAGAGGCGACAGTGGCCTTAGGCAACATTGTGGGCGTGCGAAAGGTGGGATGTGAAGCGGACATTATAAAAGATATTCAACAGGTTTTTACTGGGGACAGGCGATAGAATTTGCAATGCGTATCGTGTCTTGGAACGTTCGGGGGTTGGGATCGAATTTGAAACGTAGGGCAGTGGGTGATGTACTAAAGAAGCAACGGGTGGATATGGCAATGGTACAGGAGTCGAAATTAAAGGAGGTATCATCTCTAATGCTTACGTGTATGTGGGCATTTATTCGTGGCCGACAGATAGTGGATGGCATTCTACTTGCAAACGAGATAATTCACTCATTGCGGAAGAGCTCGAGGGGTGGATTGGTGCTTATGCTAGACTTCGCTAAAGCCTATGATTGCGTGAGATGGGATTTTCTGGATCATATGCTGGTTTGTATGGGCTTTTGTGTGGTATGGCGTCAATGGATTATGGAATGTGTTTCAACGGTTCGAATGTCTGTGCTGTTAAATGGGTGTGCTATGACTGAGTTTACAATGGGGCGTGGTTTATGAAAGGGCTGTCCACTGTCGCCATTGTTGTTTGTTATCGTAGTGGAGGCGCTCCACAGTCTATTGGTTCAGGCTGAGACGACAGGTTTAATTAAGGGCGTTTGTGTTGCACCGGGGGTATCTATATCGCATCTGCAATTCGCAGATGATACCATTTTGTTTTTTGAGGCTTCTCCTGGCTGTGCTGACTCTATCAGACGTATTCTCAATTGCTTCCAAGTATGTTCAGGCTTGCAAATAAATTTCAGCAAGTCGTCATTATATGCTATTGGGGTTGAAGAGGAGTTCACCGATTTGTGTGCTAAGGCGTTGGGATGTAGACGCGGTTCTTCCCCTTTCACTTATTTGGGGATGTCGTTAGGCTCTAATCCGCGAAGTTTGGCGGTTTGGGAACCGGTTATTGCAAATGTTCGTCGGAAATTAGCAGGTTGGAAGCGTAATTCGATGTCATTTGCGGCACGAGTTACTTTGGTTAACGCTGTCCTCTCTTCTTTGCCGATTTATTACATGGGCGTGTTCCGCATTCCCAAAGGAGTTATCGCAGCAATTGATAAGATTCGCCGTGCTTTTCTTTGGGGTGGCGTAAATTTACATAGAAAAATAAGCAGAGTTAGCTAGAAGTTGGTGTGTAGACCACGACATTTGGGTGGTCTGGGAATAGCGAATTTACAGGTGCGCAACACGGCTATGTTATCTAAATGGTCGTGGCGATATGCCACGGATGCATCGTCGCTTTGGAGGGCCATTATAGTGGCTAAATATGGGGAGGATGCTCAATGGTGGCGTTTTAACTCCTCCCGTCAGCGTGCGATGTCGGTGGTGTGGAAACAGATTGTGCAAACTGCTTGTTCGGCTGAAGTGCAGCGGAGTTTCCATGAGAAGTTGTTATGGCAAGTGGGGGAGGGCAGTCGAGTTCTTTTTTGGTTTGATTCATGGTGTGCAAGCAAGCCTTTAAAAGATATATTTCCACGGCTATTCTCTTGTGTTATCAATAAATTAGCACTAGTTGTGGATTATTCCGTACAGGGGGGTTTTCATCACTCACGATGGGCAGAGTTTTTCCGTCGTCCGCTTCGCGCTTTTGAGGTGGGGCTGTTGCGAGATTTGCGGGCAGTGATAGGCGACATTCATATACATAGTGGTGTACGCGACAAGCTGATTTGGACTCCGGATAGTAGAGGTATGTTCACGGTTAAAGCTGTTTCTCAGATTTTGATGTTAGATGAAGCAGGGGAGAGCGAGTTTGGGGCATGTTTCACGTGGAAAGTTTTGGTTCCACCGAAAGTACAGGCTTTCCTGTGGTTTGTTTGGTTGCGTCGCCTGCCGACGTTTAATTTTTTGAGCCGTAGGGGTGTTGTTTTTGAGGGGCAAAGCACGTTATGCTTTTAGTGTAGGGAATGTGAGGAAGATGCTGATCATCTATTGTACTCTTGCCCTGTGGTTCAACGTATATGGGATTGGTTTCACTGCTGGTGGAGAGTTTGTTTACTGCTGCCGCAAACTTTGTCTGATTTCTTTTTACCCGACTTCCATTGCTCGATTTCGGGTAGGCGTCGCTGCATGTGGGTGTCATGCGTAGCAGCGATGTTATGGTCGATTTGGTTAGCACGGAATGAGATGGTTTTTAACAAGAAATTCCTACCGGTCGAGGAGGTTTGTTTCTTGATTAAATTGCGCTCGTTTTATTGGATGCGTACTTTAAGGAATGATCTTTGCATTGGCGAGGCGATGTGGTGGGAATGTCCGAGTCTTTACTCTGAGCCATCACATTCGTGATCAGTACGACTTGGTATTTGTTGGGAACCACCATCGAAGGGGATCTTGAAGTTTTCGGTGGATGGTTCTGCACGTGGTAAGCCGGGTCCTGCAGGCTTTGGGGGCGTGTTACGCGATGAGCATGGTAGTATCTTGGCGTTATTTTCTGGCCCTCTTGGTTGTATTGACTCAAACGAGGCTGAACTGCGAGCGATTGCTTTTGCGTTATCGTACTTTCGGAAGTCAGCATGGGCAGCACTTTCTTTGGTAGTGGAGTCGGATTCCATGGTTGCTATTAGTTGGGTGTTACATATGGACAAACGGCCATGGCGTTTTTGGGAGGTATTTCGTGAGATTGATAGTTGCTGCTCTACTCTACATCCGGTATGTTTTTCTCATATTTTCCGTGAGGCGAATGGCTTAGCAGACGTGTTGGCAAAGGAGTGGGTAACGCGGATTTCATTATTTTGTGCTTGTTAGTGTTAGCGTTTGGTTTTGTTTCCGATTGTTGGTTCGTTGGACTTTTGTTTTACCACATACGGTTCGTACTCTTTTCCTCCATTAGGCTTTAGGGAGGTTTTTAACGAGGCGACCGTTTTGGTGTTTTGGTTGTATATTGTTTCTTAATATACGACATCATTGAGCAAAAAACAATTAAATATTCAAGTAAAAAATTTAAATATTCAATTAAATCTCAAACAATTAAAATATACCTAAATTGATTTTAATCTATAAATAAATATGATAAATTATATTTTATTAAATAATTTTCAAATAGTCTAATTTTAATTTATAATCTAGCTTTGATTTTATTCCGTAAATATAATATTTATTGATAATATTTCAGGGTTTGCTACATTTAAAATTGGCTTTATATATAAAATTTTGTTCTCATTGATATCCTATTCATGTATATTTATTTGTCATGTAAAATACGTAACGTTAGTGCTCATAATCCCGATACTCTATTTGGGAGTGTCATCCCAATCATTTGGGCGTCATCTTCTTTTATATCGTGGACTGGGTACGACTGTATATCTCGTATGATCATACATTCAGAATTTATTAATTGAATTGGGCCAAAATTTTAAAATCTTCTAATAAATGCAATACGACCTGTTAGGTACCAATTTGGGCGGCGTGGGGGTGCTAAACCTTCCCCATCTGTAACCGACTCCCGAATCCTTTTAAATCTCTGGTTTTGTTTTCTCGGTGTCCGGTCAACCTTTTTTTAAAATGATCGGTGGCGACTCTCAGTATTTTATTCAAAACACTAGCATTTTAAAAGAAATTCCCTAAGGCTAATTTTTCTTATAAAAATTGGGAAAAGACCATATACTCGGATTTTTTTAGTCGCTACATACCTAAATTGGTTTTAATCTATAAATAAATATGATAAATTATATTTTATTAAATAATTTTCAAATAGTCTAATTTTAATTTCGTAAAATCAAGTTTTTTCCGTCTTAGAAATTATGCAAAATTTTATTTTAAAAACTAAAAAACAATCAATTGAAACTCTATAATCAACACAATACAAAATTAAAGTTTGAAACTTTATCAAGCCTTTTAGGTTGAGTTTGAGATAGATTATCATCTCTTAATGATGGATTGATGGTTTAATTCTAAACATTGAACAATCAAGAGTTGAAATTGAGCCTAAATGATAAGATTCACAAAAAAATATATACTTTTTACGTGAATATATCAATAATTCTATATATACTCAATTGAATACATACTCAACTCAACTAGAACTGACCTAAAGATCCGAAGATTGACTAAAATCGAAAAATTGGTATATCTGATATTGACCCGAACCGAAAATCGATCTGATTTTGACCCGACCCAAAATATCAATTGACCCGACATTGACGCAAACCGAAAACCAATCAATCTGATACTGACCCGACCTGAAAAATCAACCGGTCCAATATTGACTCAACCCAAAACTCAATTGATCCGATGTTGATCCAACCTGATACCCGACCTTACCTGAAATTGCATAGACCCGTTCTAAATTCGAATCAAACATGATCCGACCATAGATTTACCAAAAATCAAACCGAACTGAATTGACCCAAACTCGAACCGAACGACTTGAATGCCACCTCTAATCAAAATCATATCTTAGTTTTCATTTCTTATCCGAGGTCGAATAATAAAATCCATCCCTCTTTTCCTGTTACCTTACCTGATCGAAAACATATAAATATTACTTATATTTTTTTTATTTTTGGTGTCCTATTTATGCTCTTACATTAAATAATTAGACTTACAGTTTATAGTTAGGAAAATTCTACAACGTGCGACAAACACCGTTGAACACCATTAACGCTGAACATTGTTGAATACCATTAAATTAATTAATAAAGATTAAAAATTTCAATGACTGAACATACAATTATTAATTATTTAAAATAAAATTTCAGCCTTACCATGGTGTTCTGGGTTGGTTCCGACTAAGTTTCTAAACTCTGAAACAATTCTAACTCGATCCTAAACTCAGCTCGCCGATATTACTTTCACTCGTGGTACAGATATAGTCATTCTCCTTCTGGCGGGTTAAACTCTTCATTATTTTGAAGAATTCGTCTTCCTTGTTTGACTCGATCGAGCTTTGGGCACCCCGAGCTCCAACAGTGTCTGTATGACATCTGACCTCGGCAAAACTCACTAAAATCTTAACATAGATAAAAGGGAACAAAAGTCAAGCAGAAATCATAATAAACATATTAAGAAAACAATTCAATCACAATCATTTGACTAGAAAAAAAATTGATTTTTCATTTGATTCTTTATAAGTAGTAATCCAAAGAAACTGTAACACCCGGGTTTGGGGGTCGGGTGAAAATAATATTAAAATAATGTTTCGGGTTTCAGTCTTAAAATTTAAAATAATAAAATATTATTTTGGGCTTCATATATTCGAAGCAAACATTTATGTTGAATTAAAATTGTTTTGGGAATCAAATCCCATGGATTTTTGAATAAATGAGATTGTCATATCATTAATGACAAAGTTGTAATATTGGGAGATTCTTGAAATAGCCAAATAAAATAAAAGATAAACAAAACCCCATTTCATTATCTTCTTCCCCCTTTATTTTCTTTAAACGTGAAATACTCCCCCTCCTCCCATTTTGCTTTCCATCAAATCTTGCCTTCATTTTTGGAGCTCTTGCAAAGGTAACAACAAATTCTTTTTGTCCTCAACTTCCTCTTTCTTCCCATACCTTTAGTTTTCATTGAAATTCATTATTTAAAGTTTTGTGTTTTTGGGTTTTGAAAGAGAAAGATGCAAACTTTACCATCCATTGCTTGAGCTTTTGATTCTTTGTTGATAGATAAGTTAATATTAACCCAAGAGGTCCAACATACTAGATTTTTACATTGTTTTAAATGGATTTTCGGATTCGGGTTTTGAAGGGTTCTTGGAAGGGTTTTAGGGTTAGTTGTGGGTGTGTTTGATGTTGGAAATTGGGGGTTGATGGTTATACTATGGTTGGGTAGTGTTTTGAACATGTTTAAGAGTGCTTTGGATGGCTACATTGCTGAATTTTGATGGGTCTTTGTGGAAGTACGAAAATGGGAATTTGGAGTATGAACTTGGCTTTGAATTGTGAGAATTGTAGTGGATTTGTGTGTTGGTGTTAAACTTTGGGTTTGTGTCTGATATTGAGGTTAATATATTGTTTTTGAATGGTTAGAAGCAAGAGAAATCAATGGGGAAGCTTCGGGCTCGAATCCGGAAACTTGGATGCTTGGTAGGCTAGTCGGCTTGTGCTAATGGAGTGGTCGGTGAGTGGTTACTATTTTTAAATGGCTTTCAAATATTGGTTCAAGCATGTGAACCTAGGATGGGCTTGGTAGACCCACCTAGAGTTAAGATTATAGTGGTAGCCTAATCTCAAGCTTAGCCTAGGAAACCTTTGGTTGAACTCCTAATTGCTTATTATGCCTCATGTCTAATTGTGTTTGTGTTTGCTATGTATAATGTGTTATGCATGTTGTTGAGGCTTGATATGATGCGTTGATATATGCATGTGGTTTGGTTTATGAATCGTGCATGATAGTGATCATGGTGAGTACGTGCTAAGCACGAAAGTTATGTTGAGTTGATGTTGTGAAAAGTTATGGAATTTGATTAATATTGGCACTAGTATGCTTGGGTACAATGATCGATCATTAGGATAAGTGTGCACACGAGAGTCAAAGTCGCGCGTGGCCTTAGCGGCGTTAAGGCACCAAGGAGGAGTACGGTGATGTAATATTCCACCAGAAATGTTTATATATTAGTCGGTGATGAGTGGAATCCCATCGACGGGGCGTGAGGATTAGTGGAATCCCCTCCGCGAGAACCGATGATGAGTGTAATCCCACCGCAAGTAATGGTTACGTTGGAAATGCGTTCCAACATGTTATCCGCGTATTCGAGTCATAGCTAGGTGCCAATATGAGATTGTATGTATATACCAATATGAGTTTATATGTGCCTTTATGATTTGAGATGTGTTGCCAATATGATATGAAGTGTGATTCCCATATGCCTTGAGATATGTTGTTAATAATACATTGATATATGTATCATTGTAAGTTGAGCTTATGAGTTGTTGAGCATGGCATAATGTTGATTATATGTTCATGCATCATGTTCATTTTGGCTCTCGTGGATCAGAAGTAAGATCACGCATTCCATCATGGTAGTTGCTCGTGCTTGGACCCTGCATTGTCGAAGGTTTATTTTATGAGCACACCCTCACTAAGCTTTTATGCTTACGCTTCTTTTTGTTCGACAATGCAGATCAGTAGCTTGTGGGTGGCAAGGGCGAGGGAAGGACTCCAAGTGTTGCTTACGGTTAGCTCAAGTATGATCTTTAAATTGAAAGATTGTAATAGTAAAGCAATGGGATAGGTGTCGTTGTTTGAGCCTTTTGAAGTATGTTATGTTGTTGTGTAGGAGCATGTTAGACTCCTTTTATATGTTTGTTAATTTGGCTTTTGGGATGAATTCCTTGCTTGTAAACCATGTTGGTTTTCCCTATCTTGTTTTATCTAAGTGTTGGCCTTGTTGAAGCTTATTGCCCTTGTGTGAATGCCTTGTATGGTTGCCTCATCTTATGCCTTGTGTGAATTGAGTATGTTTTGCCATAGGATCCATGCCTCTAGAATATGTTTGTAAACGATGTGTGCTTCTTGGAGTCGTTTAGGGCTTTTGTGGTCGTTTGGAGACGTCAAATGTTGGCTTTGGAAATTTGTAGACAGCCAGTGTTTCGAAACGGGCTGGGCTGTTTCGGAACGGGTATGGCTTCAGGGACCCCGTATCGGAACTCGTTTCGATACGGTTTGGCCACTGTGAACCTCTGTTTCGAAACAAGTTTCGGAACACTTTGGCTACTGGAAATCTGAGAAATTGCCAATATGTTGGGGGTTTCGAAACGGGTCTAGGTGTTTCTGAACGGTCAATATCTCGATGACCACGAGAAGTTGACCATTGAGGGCGTTTCGGAATGGTTGACCTCCGTTCCGATACGGCCTTCTCGTGTGGACTTGGGGCTGTTGACCATGTCAAGGTGTTTCGATACACCTTAATAGTGTTTCGAAACGGCCTGCTTAATAAGTTAAAATTGGGTCGTTTACTTGCTGTTTGAGTCCAGTTGCATGTCTTTCTCGAATCTTTCTGTTGTCGTGATCACATAGGATATAAATGTGCCTCTAGAGAAGATTAAATTAAAAGAAATTTTTAGGGTTGCTAACCGAGGTGGAACCTTAACGGGTTTTGCTTCGGTTTTCCCCGTGTGGCCCACTCGGACCGGTCAAACGTCAAGACCGGGACGAGGGGGTTACATTTGTTGGTATCAGAGCCTAAGGTTTCCGAGACCTTGGGCAGGTAAGTGAGGTAAGTTTAATTCTTGTATTGAAATTGCACGGTGGTTGCTTGCCATGTAAGCACGTTGCTTGTTATTCGAGTATGCTTGATGTATGTTTGTATGATCGTGTGTATATGTTGCTTGAAGCATGTTGAGTAGAGTCCCATTGCTACTATTACATCGAAAAAGGATTTTAAGTGAGGGAACATACTTGAGCACTTGGAAGCCTTGCCTTGCTAACCCAACCTTGTATGTTTTATTGTTGTTGTTGTTGATCTATCGCTTTTTAGTAAGTTTAAGGCCAAGGGGTGGGTCGTGAATCGGTAAGTAGAAGTTGCGGTCTCTAAAAATGTGGATGATGTTGAGGGAGTCCATCGCTATAGTTAGGGAAGTATGGTTGTACCGGAGTTGAGGTACAATTTGTTTGTCTGAGCCCGTGTGTATGTGGGTTGGCTCCAGTTGATAAGGGACGATGTGATCGATTCGGGTAGTACTTGGTAAAAAGAAGTGAAGATATGTGAGTGAGGTTCAGAGTGGTATCGATGTTATAGTAGATAAGCCCTTGGTACAGTTTTGAGTTTGTCCCTTCTGGTTGATTCTGAATCCGTACTTTTGTATATTGTTAGCAAGCATGAAAAGTTTGAATGTGCCAATGAAGTGTTATAGGTAGGTATGAGTATCTTAGTTCTTTAGGCGAGATCAAGGTAAGGGTCTCGTGTGAGTAATCCAAAAATTCAGAAACGTTAGTTGGTGATCGTTGGGGGTTCGACCTATGGTTCTAATACAAGACAGTCGGTCAGTATCCGTGAGTGGGAATCAATTTGTGTAAATGGGCCAGTGTGCGTCTGAGTTGTCTTCCAGCAAGAATGAGGGATGAAGTCACTTCCGATATAGTCAAACCGAGAAGGAAGTCTTGAGATTTGACTTCAGATTGTTGGTAGTGGGATGTTTTGAGTCGTCAGGACCGATGTTATAGAACAAGTTCAAGCATGATTGTCTGTGTGTGATCAGAACTGCATTTTGAAGTTTCGAGATGCTCTAAGAACGGTTGGAAGAGTTAGGTTATGTTGAAGGGTCAGCCTGAAAACAAGAGAACCGAAGACTATCAGCTGTGTACATGTGAAGTTGCAATTTCCGCGGATTCGTCCTTTTGTGTGAGCATGCAAAGGAATTTGATGTACGTGTTGAGATTTTAGACGTAGGAACGTATGTGGCTAGTCCTTTTTGTGAGATAGTGGTGGTCAGAAATATGTACGGAAGATGTTTGTTGATGGTTCAGAATTACGTGTTTTTAGTAAATGTGAAGTGCTTGTCTTTTATTACGGTGTCGATGTACCTTTTGACACGGTTTGGCTTGTAGAACATAGAGTCAGGGTATACTTGAAACAAAGAGAGAGTTTCCTTGAAGTACAAGATTACTGTGAGACTGTAGTAGTAGGTGAGGATGTGAACTTCTTATCGAATGTTGATCCAGCTTTAGAGGTCAAAGATTGATTGAGTTTGGTTGACGGGCTTGCCTAGCAAATGTGATGGATTTGATTTTTGAGTGAAGATTAGACCGCATAATGTTAGAATAGTTTGTGTTTTCTTTTCCTAATAGTGTTTGGAAGAATTACCCGGTTTGACTTCTGATATGGAAGAAGAGTTTATTATTGATATCGTCTCCGAGTTTGCTCTTGTTTTGATTGCTCTGTATCCTATGGTTTCCGAAAGAATTGAGAGAGTTGAAGAATCAACTTCGAGATTTGTTAGACCTTAGATTCATTAGGCCTAGTGCATCATCTTAGAGTTCGACAGTGTAATTTGTGAAGAAGAAAGAGTGACAGTACGAGAATGTGTTTAGATTTCAGGCAGTCGAAACAATTGACAGTGAATAATTAGTATCCATTTCCGAGCATCAGTAGTTTGTTGATCAGTTGGGGTGTGCCCCAGTCTTTTCGAAGATTAATTTGAGATCCGATTACTACCAGTTGAAAGTGAGAGAGGTTGATGTACCGAAGACAGCTCTCGGGGGCAAGATATGTTCACCTTGAGTTCCAAGTTATGTCGTTTTGTTTTACCAGTGTGTTAGTCACTTTTATAGAGATGTTGAGCAGAATATTTCCTGAGTTCTTTGATCAGTTTGTAGTAGTTCTCATATATGATACATGGGTATATTCACGTGCCGAGGAAGATCATGACAAGCTTTGGAATTAGTGTTGTAGATCCTATTAGAGAATCAGTGGTATGCCAAGTTGAGCAAACGTGAACTCCGAGTCAAGAAAGATGTCCTCCTAAGACATGTAGATTAGCCGAGTGTATTAGGGTAAATCCCAAGTAGACAGAAGAAGATGCAAGTTGGAAGAAATTGAAGACTGTGACAGATATCTATAGTTACTAGGTCTAGCATTGTTACGATTGGAGGTTTGTAAATAGTCTTTCGAAGATAGTTGCTCCATTGACAGATTGCTACCAAAGAATGTTCAGTTGTGTGGTCAGATGCGAGACGTTGAGCCCTTGAGAATCTGAAAGAAACTTTGATGAAAGCTTCGACCTTGATCCAGCCAATACCAGAGAAAGAATTTGTGAACCATAGTGATGCGTTACATGTAGGGTTAGGTTGTGTGCCTATGCAAGACAGAAGATTTGTGGCTTGATCATCGAGATATTTGAAAGACCTTGAAAAGAATTATCTAACACAAGACATAGAGTTAACTGCAGTTGTATTTGCTTCGAAGACCTCGAGACAAAGCATGTATAGTAAGAAAGGCATAGTATAGGTACACTTATCATCAGAACTTGAAAAATTAGACGACTTAAGAAGGGTTGAAACTTGAACAACATGAGTTGTTAGAACTGCTTGAAGACCGTAATCCCAAGATTGAGTACCATCCGAAGAGAGTGGGCATAGTAATCGATGTTCTAAGTTATATTTGTTGTTGGATTAGTAGTTGGGTTGCGAGATGTATTTGCCGAATTCAGTTTACCGAATGATAGTATTCTTGTGGCCGAGTTTCATGTTAAACCTACATTGAGTCGGAATGCTTGAAGGGAAACAGTTGCAAGACAGGTTCTTGGCACCTCACGTGCAAGACATAGTGGAAGGAAGACCTTAAGCATACAGTTTCAGAGATGATAGAGTTCTACATTTTAGAGACAGAATTGTTGTACCAAATGACATAGTGTTTTGAAACGTATTGTGTTGGCCGAAGCATATGGCAGTTCATTTGTATTGCATCTGAGTAGTATGAAGACGTATTGTGGGTTGAAGATGAGTACTTCTGGATTGAGTTGATGAATAATGTGGTTCAGTATGAGAGTAAGTGTGTAAATTGCCAGCGTGTCAAGATCGAGCATCAATTTTCATCTAGTTTGTTACATCCATGGAAGGTTCTTAATGGAAGTGAGTAATAGAGATTCGAGATTTCAACTAGATTATTTTTGAAGACGTCTGCATAGTGTTTGGTTACCTGTTGAAGTCAGATGGTCAGTTAGAGAAGGTTATGGGTCAAGTATTCAAGTAGTACTGTATGAGATTGTGAATCGGGCTAGTTTTGTTGTTTAATTGTTGCGGTTACCACCGGAGTTAGAAAGGGGTTTGTGATGTGTTCTGTGTATCTATGATTCAGAAATGCGAGTCAGATCTGTTCCGTGCCATGTTTGTAGAAGAGATTGAGTTCAGTTTAAAATTGACAAGCAATGGAGAACCAGTGGAGATCTTAGCATCAGACATCTATAGTTGTGTGGTAAGTCTTTCGAGTTGGTTAGTATGTTGTGGTGAGAATGTAAGTTTGGAGGAGTAGATTTCGTGGTATTCCTGTCCGACAAATTTCGAGGACGAAATTTCCTTAAGTGGGGAAGAGTTGTAACACCCGGGTTTGGGGGTCGGGTGAAAATAATATTAAAATAATGTTTCGGGTTTCATTCTTAAAAATTAAAATAATAAAATATTATTTTTGGCTTCATATATTCGAAGCAAACACTTATGTTGGATTAAAATTGTTTTGGGAATCAAATCCCATGGATTTTTGAATAAATGAGATTGTCATCTCATTAATGGCAAAGTTGTAATATTGGGAGATTTTTGAAATAGCCAAATAAAATAAAAGATAAACAAAACCCCATTTCACTATCTTCTTCCCCCTTTATTTTCTTTGAACGTGAAATACTCCCCCTCCTCCCATTTTGCTTTCCATCAAATCTTACCATCATTTTTGGAGCTCTTGCACAGGTAACAACAAATTCTTTTTGTCCTCAACTTCCTCTTTCTTCCCATACCTTTAGTTTTCATTGAAATTCATTATTTAAAGTTTTGTGTTTTTGGGTTTTGAAAGAGAAAGATGCAAACTTTACCATCCATTGCTTGAGCATTTGATTCTTTGTTGATAGATAAGTTAATATTAACCCAAGAGATCCAACATACTAGATTTTTACATTGTTTTAAATGGATTTTCGGATTCGAGTTTTTAAAGGTTCTTGGAAGGGTTTTAGGGTTAGTTGTGGGTGTGTCTGATGTTGGAAATTGGGGGTTGATGGTTATACTATGGTTGGGTAGTGTTTTGAACATGTTTAAGAGTGCTTTGGATGGCTACATTGCTGAATTTTGATGGGTCTTTGTGGAAGTACGAAAATGGGAATTTGGGGTATGAACTTGGCTTTGAATTGTGAGAATTGTAGTGGATTTGTGTGTTGGTGTTAAACTTTGGGTTTGTGGCTGATTTTGAGGTTAATAGATTGTTTTTGAATGGTTAGAAGCGAGCGAAATAAATGGGGAAGCTTCAGGCTCGAATTCGGAAACTTGGATGCTTGGTAGGCTAGTCGGCTTGTGCTAATGGAGTGGTCGGTGAGTGGTTACTATTTTTAAATGGCTTTCAAATATTGGTTCAAGCATGTGAACCTAGGATGGGCTTGGTAGACCCACCTAGAGTTGAGATTAGAGTGGTAGCCTAATCTCAAGCTTAGCTTAGGAAACCTTTGGTTGAACTCCTAATTGCTTATTATGCCTCATGTCTAATTGTGTTTGTGTTGGCTATGTATAATGTGTTATGCATGTTGTTGAGGCTTGATATGATGTATTGATATATGCATGTGGTTTGATTAATGAATCGTGCATGATAGTGATCATGGTGAGTACGTACTAAGCACGGAAGTTATGTTGAGTTGATGTTGTGAAAAGTTATGGAATTTGATTAATATTGGCACTAGTATGCTTAGGGTACAATGATCGATCATTAGGATGAGTGTGCACACGAGAGTCAAAGTCGCGCGTGGCCTTGGTGGCGTTAAGGCACCAAGGAGGAGTACGGTGATGTAATATTCCACCTAAAATGTTTATATATTAGTCGATGATGAGTGGAATCCCATCGACGGGGCGTGAGGATGAGTGGAGTCCCCTTCGCGAGAACCGGTGATGAGTGTAATCCCACCGCAGGTAATGGTTATGTTGGAAATGCGTTCCAACATGTTATCCGCGTATTCGAGTCATAGCTAGGTGCCAATATGAGATTGTATGTATATACCAATATGAGTTTATATGTGCCTTTATGATTTGAGGTGTGTTGCCAATATGATATGAAGTGTGATTCCCATATGCCTTGAGATATGTTGTTAATAATACATTGACATATGTATCATTGTAAGTTAAGCTTATGAGTTGTTGAGCATGGCATAATGTTGATTATATGTTCATGCATCATGTTCATTTTGGCTCTCGTGGATCGGAAGTAAGATCATGCATTCCATCATGGTAGTTGCTCGTGCTTGGACCCTGCATTGTCGAAGGTTTGTTTTATAAGCACACCCTCACTAAGCATTTATGCTTACGCTCTTTTTTGTTCGACAATGCAGATCAGTAGCTTGTGGGTGGCAAGGGCGAGGAAAGGCCTCCAAGTGTTGCTTACGGTTAGCTCAAGTATGATCTTTAAATTGAAAGATTGTAATAGTAAAGCAATAGGATAGGTGTCGTTGTTTGAGCCTTTTGAAGTATGTTATGTTGTTGTGTAGGAGCATGTTAGGCTTGTTTTATATGTTTGTTAATTTGGCTTTTGGGATTAATGCCTTGCTTGTAAACCATGTTGGTTTTGCCTATCTTGTTTTATCTAAGAGTTGGCCTTGTTGAAGCTTATTGCCCTTGTGTGAATGCCTTGTATGGATGCCTCATCTTATGCCTTGTGTGAATTGAGTATGTTTTGCCATAGGATCTATGCCTCTAGAATATGTTTGTAAACGATGTGTGCTTCTTGGAGTCGTTTAGGGCTTTTGTGGTCGTTTGGAGACGTCAAATGTTAGCTTTGGAAATTTGCAGACAGCCAGTGTTTCGAAACGGGCTGGGTTGTTTCGGAACGAGTATGGCTTCAGGGACCCCGTATCGAAACTCGTTTCGATACAGTTTGGCCACTGTGAACCCCTGTTTCGAAACAAGTTTCGGAACACTTTGGCTACTGGAAATCTGAGAAATTGCTGATATGTTGGGGTTTCGAAACGGGTCTAGGTGTTTCAGAACGGTCAATATCTCGTTGACCACGAGAAGTTGACCGTTGAGGGCGTTTCAGAACGGTTGACCTCCGTTCCGATACGGCCTTCTCGTGTGGACTTGGGGCTGTTGACCAAGTCAAGGTGTTTCGATACACCTTAATGGTGTTTCGAAACGGCCTGCTTAATAAGTTAAAATTGGGTCATTTACTTGCTGTTTTGAGTCCAGTTGCATGTCCTTCTCGAATCTTTCCGCTATCGTGATCACATAGGATATAAATGTGCCTCTAGAGAAGATTAAATTAAAAGAAATTTTTAGGGTTGCTAACCGAGGTGGAACCTTAACGAGTTTCGCTTCGGTTTTCCCCGTGTGGCCTACTCGGACCGGTCAAGCATCTGGACCGGGACGAGGGGGTTACAGAAACTTTCCTGGCCACCGCCATTTTCCTCTTTTTATCACAATTCTTTCCTTGTCAAAAAAGAAAATCAAAATCAAAACGATTTTTTTTGAAAAAGAAGACGATGTTCTTGTAATCTTACTCACATGCAATACATTGAACAAAACTTCCCAAGAACCATCGGAAACAATCGAGAAAATCGCATACGTTGACTATGGTTGGTATTTGGTCCAATTATTTAAAGTGTTAACTACTGGAATAGTCACTTATGTTTCCCCCCAGTACAGAGTTAGTCATCGATTTTGAAAAACGACCAGTAAGGTCACTTACGATTTCGAGGCGTAAACATTTGGTCACTCAGACGTTTGTTACCGTTAAATATTGACGGCTTGCTGACCTAGCAGCAAAAAAATAAGGGTAAACTACTGCATTGGCCACTAAACTTTATCCCATGTACATTTCTGCTCTCCAATTTTAAAAAATAAATATTATGGTCACTACTGAAAAGGCTTCTTTATAATATCACCCTTGAATTTTTAAAAATTCATTTTTTAACCCTAAAACTTTACAATCAATTAGTAAAATAATATTATAAAGGCTTAAATGAAAAATAGGTGCCCAAAGTATACCTTTTTTTTAAAATTTAGGTGCCCAAATTGCTCTTATTTAATAACTAAACTTTCAAATTGCTCCTATTTTTTCACTCTGAATTATTTTATTATTATTATTATTATTATTATTATTATTATTATTATTATAACATGACATGTCATTTTTTATTATTCTTAAATTAAAAATAATTTAAAAATAAAATAAAACTATTTTATTATTATTAAATTTAAAATATTAAAAAAATATTACTTCTTAAAATAATTTAGGTGTCTAAAGTATTTTTTGTAAAAATAGATGCTCAAAGTTTCCATAGTTACAATTTTAGGTATCCGGCTGTTAAAAATATTGTCAACCAATTGGTTCTTGACACGTGGCATTAATTTTAGTTTTTTAATAAAAAAATACTTAGATATTTCATTTTTTTATAAAATCTCAAAATTTTACAAGCTTCACAAAACAGTCCCTAAATCCCTAAAAATCCTCAAACTTCCGTCGTCGATTGTCACCGCTTTCGCCACCAATCTCCGTCGCCGACCACACCCACTTGGTCGTCGGACCAAGGCGACGTCGATTTTTTGTTCGACGTTCGGCTGCACGCCGTTGGGCATTTCTTGCGACGCCATGTTATGGGAAATAATCCAGTAACTATAAAAAATTGTAACTATCGAAACTTTGGGCACCTATTTTTACAAAAAATACTTTCGACACCTAAATTATTTTAAAAAGTAATAATTTTTAAAAATATTTTAAATTTAATAATGATAAAAATGGTTTTAAATTATTTTTAATTTAACAATAATAAAAAATGACATGTCATGTTATAATAATAATAATAATAATAATAATAATAATAATAATAAATAATAATAATAATAATAAAATAATACAGAGTGAAAAGAAAGCAAACAATGGACAACAATTTGGTTTCGTGCGAATGGGCTTGAAGGAAGATGCGGATCGTGTTATAGAGAGGTTAGACGGATTTCGACTATATGGTGAATGGATCAGCGTGAGATATGCGCAGCGAGAAGTAAGAACGAATTTCTAGAAGAAGAAAAACGACAATAATAAAGGGGGGAATTCGTCGGAAAAACAGCATGTAACACGAGTAAGGGAGGAGGGATCAAAGGTGCAAGTGGAAACAAAGGAAAGATCAATCGAAGGGGTGATCGATTCGGAAAAAATTGGTATCCTGAATACATGTGCTGTGGGATTTTGTCGAAAACCCTACAATCTTAGAGATTTGGCGTTGAAATTTAAAAAAGCAAATTAGAAGGATTTTCGATTATGCGGGCAATGGGATCAATGGTGTTATTAATGTTTGAGGATGGGGAAACACGACGGAATTTGATGGACGCGAAAGTATTGGATACTTGGTTGGAAAACATAATGGAATGGATGCCGGCTTTGGGTATGCCCAATAGACGAGTATGGCTGTCGGCAAGTGGGATCCCGATTCATGCTTGGTCAGAGGATACATGTAGAAACATTGCAGAGTTATGGGGGACGTTCATTCAAATGAACGCGGAATCAGTGGCGCCATCATCTTTTAAAAGATGCCGATTTTTAATCGAAACAACTTGGATTGAGAACATTGATGAAGTGATTAATTTAACAATAGGAGAAAATACATTCCGGATACGAATTGTGGAGATGGAGGAATCGGTGGGGGTGAAATGCGAATGTTGTTGTGGGATGAGGGAGGAAAGGGACGAGGCCGAAACAGTGGCAGAGGAGGGGAGGAAGATTCATCGGATGATGGAACTTCGGTGGGTACAACGACCCAATCAGTTGAAACCATAGTGCCTGAATCGGTCTTGACGGAGGTGATTCGGGAACAAGAGAAGGCGACAGCAACCAAGGAGGTAAGCTGGAAGGCGGATGAGGAAATTAGCTTTGTATCTAGGCCGGTGGACGATAGGATTAGGATGATTGAGCTGAATTATGGGCATGAAATATTGGATAAGGATAGGGGAACCAAGTCGGATAGACAATTGGAGGTGATTCAATTTGAGGAGGAGTCTAGATGGATAAGCGGGAATACAAGATTAGAAAGGCAACGGGTGGGTAAGGCAGAAGTCGTGCAAACAAACGGGGAAATAAAACGTGTGCGAAATTTATCGGAGATTATTATGAGTGATGGCTCTCAAATGATGAAGCAAGGAATTGAGCAGAAATCGTCGAAGAGAGGAAGGGGACGTCCGAGAAAACAACCAAATAGATCAACCGAGATAGCCAACGGATCTCTTTCAGATACGGATTTGAGAATCGGAAGAGGGCAATTCTAAAAGAGGCGCAGGAGACATTGAATTTAGGCAAATATGTGGGTGCGGAGGTAGTGGGTAATGAAGACGATGTTGTTATGGATATTGCGAGAATGATTGGTTCGAGGGAGGAGCAACAATAGCAGTCCGCGATGCGGATGTTGTCGTGGAACGTGAGGGGATTGGGAGGGGCATCGAAGAAGAGAGCGGTGCACAATCTAGTGCGACAACAACGATGTGAAATGCTGTTATTACAGGAGACAAAATTGGAAGAGGTTACTGGTAATTTAATTGGGCGTTTATGGTATTCGGATGATTATGAATTTGCGTTCTCGCCGTCATCGGGGCGATCTGGTGGAATTGTGGTAATTTGGGATGTGAAGAAATTCAAGGCGACAACAGTGGAATGGAGTGAACGGTTTGTGAAATTAATTGGTACATGGCTGTTGGAGGACTGGCAGTGTGGTATATTAAATGTATATGCGCCATGCGTAGTGAATGAACAAGGGGATTTGTGGCGTTTGTTAACTAGGGAGATGGCCGATTGTAGGGTATCGTGGTGTGTGTGTGGGGACTTCAACATGATTTTAGACCCAAGGGAGCATCGGGGGGGAGAAGTAATGACTCGAGGTATGACTTTATTTATGGATTTTATTGAGGCAAATGCTTTAATTGATATGCCAATGCACGCGAAATCTTTCACATGCTATGGACCGGGTACGAGATGTAGTCGGCTAGATCGATTTTTATTGGCATCACATTGGTTTGAACATTTTTCTGATTTGAGGATGTTGGCACTGCCGCGTGGGTTGTCGGACCACTGTCCGATTTTTTTGGTGAGTGACCTACTGGATAGTGGGCCACGACCATTCCGTTTCGTGAACGCATGGCTGCAATCTAAAAAATCGTTGGGGTTAATGGAGCAGGAATGGCATCGTATGGCAACATGTGACGAGGATTGGGGTGATAGTGGGTTACTCGGGAAATTGCGTGGTCTAAAGAAGTTCCTTAAGCAATGGAATAAGAATTCTTTAGGGGATTTGGATACTCGAATTAAGGAAATCTCCAAACAATTAGAGGTAATCAATGGAAGGGTGGAGGAGGGTTTAGCGACAGGGGAGGATATAAATGAGCATTGTCAATTAACAGCCGAGTTGTGGAAGCATTCGAAGTTTCGGGAATCAATTTGGCGACAAAAGTCGCGTATGACATGGTTGAAAGAAGGTGACCACAACACTGCGTTCTTTCATAAAGCAGCTAGGATATGGGCGGTGAGGAATGTGATTCGTGGGGTTGAGGACCATGGGAGATGGACAAAGGAGCCGGTTCAATTAAAACAGTATTTCTTTCGAGCGTTTCGGCAACATTTTGCTCGGATTCAAGTGGCTGGTACCTTTGATGCGGCAGTACATTTTAATTGCCTAAGTGAATTTGAGGCGGCAAGTTTGGAAGTGGAGTTTACGGAAGGGGAGATTAAGGAGGTGATTTGGATGAGTGATGGTGCGAAGGCACCGGGACCGGATGGCTTCACGTTCGAATTTTATAGAAAAGGGTGGAATTTTGTCAAACATGACCTGCTCAAATTTATTCTTAATGTCCAGACATCAAGTAAGTTGCCGAGGGGTGTAAACTCTGCATTTGTGGTGCTAATTTCAAAGAAGAATGATCCAAGAGTGATAGGGGATTATCGACCCATATGCTTGCTCAATTCTCTATACAAATTTTTGGCTAAATGTATGGCGAAACGATTACAAAGTGTATTACCGAAGTTAATTAGCGATGTCCAATCGGCTTTTGTACATGGGCGACAAATACTAGATGGTATTTTGCTTGCAAATGAAGTCATACATTCGCTACAAATAAAACAGTTAGGCGAGGGGGGTTTAATATTCAAATTGGATTTTGCTAAAGCTTACGATTGCATCAAATGGGAGTGTCTTGAACTAGTAATGAAGCGGATGGGATTTGGGGAAGTGTGGTGTGCGTGGATTCGTGAATGTATCAGTACAACGAGGCTGTCCGTGCTTGTAAATGGGTCGCTGACGAGGGAATTTGCGATGCAACGTGCGTTGAGGCAGGGGGATCCATTGTCGCCTCTGCTGTTCGTGATAGTGGCTGAAATGCTGCACCAATTTTTGAGGAACGCCAAGGACTTGGACGTGATTCGGGGGGTGAAGGTGGCGAATGGATGTCAGGTATCACATTTGCAATTCGCCGACGATACAATATTGTTCTTTCCAGCAGAGGTATGTGTGGCTCAAAATTTGAAACGCATTCTGACTTGTTTTGAATATGCATCGGGGCTGGAAATTAATTATGCCAAATCGAAATTATATGGGGTAGGTGTGAACGAGAATAGCTTGAGGAATGTTGCTAATATTTTGGGTTGTGAATGTGCTGAATTGCCAATAAATTATTTAGGGATGCCTTTGGGTGTTAATCCGAGGAGTTTACAGATGTGGGAACCTTTAATTCAACGATTCAGGAAATGTCTCACGGGCTGGAAACGTGATGCACTATCATTGGCGGGTAGATTATTGCTGCTTAATTCAGTGTTGTCAGCATTGCCGCTGTATTACATGGGGCTGTTTTTAGTGCCGCGAAGTGTTATTACAAAGATAGATAGAATTAGACGCAGATTTCTGTGGGGCGTTTCGGATACAAAATTAAAGATGAGCCGGGTGAATTTGTCTATTGCGTGTAGGCCTATGCGTTTTTTGGGGGGTTGGGCGTGGTGGATTTACGCGCGCGGAACTTAGCACTCTTAGCTAAATGGAGATGGGGGTATGCTATGTCTGAGGATTCTTTGTGGCGACAAATAATTGAGGCGAAATATGGGTGTGATGTAGCAAGCTGGAAGCCAAATTCAGTAGGTGTTAGGCGTATGTCAAAGATATGGAAACAAATTATTGAAATTCAAGACGAGGTGGAAGTGGGGCGTTTTATAGGGACATCGCAATTCTGGTGGTAGCTAGGGAAAGGGGATCGAATTTTATTTTGGCAAGATGTGTGGTGTGCCGAGGAGACATTGGAAAGCGTGTTTTCGCGGTTATTTCGATTGGCGAGGGATAAAAGAGCATTGGTGCAAGATTATGCATTAGTAGGAAGTTTCGATCATGATGAATGGGCTTCTTTTTTTGGGAGAAGCTTGAGGTCGTTTGAAGTGGTACAAGTATCTGATTTGAGGAAATATGTGAGAGGATACAAGATTGGTTATGAGTTTGTGGACCGGTTGATTTGGAAGCTGTCTCATACCGGGGAATTTTCAGTTGCTTTTTTGTATAGATTAATGCTTTCGTTTGGCCTTGAGGCGAGGGCGGAGCTAGAAGCGATATGGAAGCTACCTATACCGCCAAAGATACAATATTTCATGTGGTTTGTTAAGATGGATCGGCTGCCAACTATGGTGATGCTGCAGTCGCGTGGTGTGCCGTTAGAGGAGGATGCGATGAAGTGTTGTTGGTGTCGGGCAGCAGTGGAAAATTTATATCACATTCTGTTTCGGTGTCCGAGTGCATGGGCTGTGTGGCAGCATTTTTTCGATGGTGGAGGGTAGTATTTGTGCAACCACGTGACTTGGGGGAATTAATTGAGCAGTGTTTTGCTAGCATTTTCAAAGGTTGTTTTCAGGATTGGTGGTTGTCGTCTTGCGCGGCAGTGGCATGGTCCTTATGGTTGGCAAGGAATGCATGCATCTTTAATGGTAAAAGGATGGATATGGGGACAATTGTTTTCTTGGTGAAGCTACGCTCGCTATTTTGGGCGAGATTGGATTTTCCACCGGGGGCAATAATGGAGTCGACATGGTGGGACAGCCTATGGAATTGTGAAATTCGGCCACAGGTAGTAATGAGTCGATTACATGTGAGATGGGAATTGCCGGTAGAGGGGAAGGTGAAATTCAATGTGGATGGAGCTGCGAGGGGGAAACCGGGTAAGGCTGGTTGTGGTGGTGTTTTGCGTAATGCAGCGGGACATGTTTTGGCATTATTCTCCGGGTCGATTGGTATAGTGGACTCGAATGAGGCGGAGGTACAAGCAATTTGCTTTGCCTTGGAATTGATGGTTAGCTCGGAGAGGGTGTTTCCTCCGCTAGTGGTGGAGTCGGATTCGACAACGGTGATTGCTTGGGTACTTCACAATGAAGCGAGGCCGTAGAAGTATGGGCGTTGGTTGAGGCGTATTGATGAAGCGTGTGCTGTACTAGGAGATGTGTGCTTTCACCATGTGTATCGGGAGGCAAATAAGTTTGTTGATGTGTTGGCGAAGAGTGGCGTTTATCGCACGAGCTGGTTTCAACGGGTGGGATGATTGTATTTGGGGGTTATCCTATCATGTTTTATTTTCGTGTTGGTGCCTACTTTATGACATTACCCAAGTACTCTTTTCCTCTATAGGTTTAGAGAGGTTTTTTAACGAGGCTTGGGGGAATGTTGGCTATGTATGAGACATTCTTTAATAAATCATACATGTTGCCGAACAAAAAAAAAATCCAGAGTGAAAAAATAGGAGTAATTTGAAAGTTTAGTTATTAATAGGAGCAATTTGGGCACCTAAAATTTGAAAAGGTATACTTTGGGCACCTATTTTTCATTTAAGCCTTTATAATATTATTGTACTAATTGATTCTAAAGTTTTAGGGTTGAAAAATACTTAGATATTTCAATTTTTATAAAAAATTTACAAGCTTCACAAAACAGTCCCTAAATCCCTAAAAATTCCCAAACTTTCGTCGTCGATTGTCACCGCTTCCGCCACCAATCTCCGTCGCCGACCACACCCACTTGGTCGCCGGACCAAGGCGACGTCGATTTCGTGTTCGACGTTCAGCTGCACGCCGTTGGGCGTTTCCTGCGACGTCGTGTTAGGGGAAATAATCCAGTAACTATCGAAACTTTGGGCACCTATTTTTACAAAAAATACTCTAGACATCTAAATTATTTTAAGAAGTAATGATTTTTAAAAATATTTTAAATTTAATAATAATAAAAATGGTTTTAAATTATATTTAATTTAACAATAATAAAAAATGACATGTCATAATAATAATAATAATAATAATAATAATAATAATAATAATAATAATAATAATAATAATAATAATAATAATAGGAAACCTTTTCAGTAGTGACCATAATGTTTATTTTTTTAAAATTTGGGAGCAGAAATGTACATGGGATAAACTTTAGTGGCCATTGCAGTAGTTTACCCTTACATTTTCGCTGCCAGGTCAGCAAGCTGTCAATGTTTAACGGCAACAAACGGCTGAGTGACCAAAAGTTTACGCCCCGAAAACGTAAGTGACTACTAGGGGAAACATAGGTGAATGTTCGCGTAGTTGACCCTTATTTAAAAATAAAGATTAAAAAATGGAATATATATATATATATATGTATAAAAAATAATTTAATTATAATTTTATTTTAAATAAGCATTAATTTTATTTTATTAATTAGAAAAGGTGCTTATTATGTTTTCTAAACTCATGGTTTATAACAAGTTCGTTGTAACTTAATATTTGGATTAAATTTTTGCCACCCTCAATCATTGCTTACAAATTGATAAACAAAAAAAAATACCCATTTTTATAGTTTTCCCAATTGTCCATGCTCAATGAATTGATATAATCTATATTTAATTGATAAAAAAAGTAAAAATGGCAATTTAACATGTTTTTCTGATGTTCCATGCTCAATGCATCAGCAAATACAAACGCAGAAAAGATAAGATCGTTTAAATAAATAATGTGACCGAGTAATAACACCTGCTAGGCTGCTACTCCATGGGGGAGAGAGAGTTGTATATAAAGCAACCCAACTTAAGCTACGAATCACAGTACTTGTACAAAGTACAAACAACAACAAAATCTAATAGCAAAAACTCAAAGTGATGGCTATCTCCACCATTGCATCTCGCTGGAGGGAACTGAGTGGCGACAAAAACTGGGAGGGTCTCCTCCAGCACCCTCTGGATCCCGATTTCCGACGCTATGTCATTCACTACGGCGAAAGAACTATGGCCGTCGGAGACCTCTTCAACAACGACAACCAATCCAGTGGCTACCTCCACAGTGTGTACCCAGAAGACCAGTTTTTCTCGGGGGCTGCTCTTCAAAACAACAACATTTTCAAGTACGTGGTCACCCACTTCATAGATATTGCCAACAATGCCGATCAGTCGGCATGGATCGGGTATGTGGCGGTGACTACGGATGATGGAAAAGTTGGTGTTGGAAGGAGGGATATTTTGGTTGCTTGGAGAGGAACGGCAACCGATGCCGAGTGGTTAAGTAATATCAACTTCAGTCAAACCTCGCCTTCCGAACTGTTTGGTACTGATAACAACGCTAAAGTTCACTCCGGCTTCCTTTCTCTTTACACCGGAACCAACTCCAAAACCCCTATGAGTGCTCGACAGCAGGTAAATAATAGTATCGATTTGCACTTCTTCAGCTGTATATTATATGTTTTAAGAAATTACAATCAATCTTTCTTTCTCTAGGTTTTAAAAGCAGTACGGGAACTGGTGGACAAGTACAAAGGCGAGGAGATAAGTATAACTGTAGCCGGCTATAGTTTAGGGGCAGCCTTGGCCACGCTGAACGCAATGGACATCGTCGCCAATGGTTATAACAAGCCCACCGGCAGTTCAACTTCAACA
Source organism: Hibiscus tridactylites (assembly GCA_958450335.1). Lineage (NCBI taxonomy): Eukaryota > Viridiplantae > Streptophyta > Magnoliopsida > Malvales > Malvaceae > Hibiscus > Hibiscus tridactylites. Next base: position 64,581,784 of record OY288275.1, read on the forward strand.
CCGTCTGCCGGTTGCATGGTGACGGCGTTTGCGTACGCGAGTCCACGTGCTGGGAACGATGGTTTGAAGCAACTGTTCAATACATTCCAAGACCGTCTTCATCTGCTGCGGGTCACAAATGCTAACGATCTTGTTCCTTCGCTTCCGTTTGGAATATTCATATGGCCTTACACCCATTTGGGACAAGAGCTGCAAATCAATAGCAGTAAGTCGGGGTACTTGAAGTCGGAGGTGAAACAGCCTCCGCCGTCGGAAGTTTCAGACACTGAACGAGGTGGTACTATAGACTTCTCGGCTCATAATTTGGATCTTCATCTGCATGCAATTGCTTTGGACCAAACTGGATTCGGTTTGGAAGTTGATCATGATATTGCACTTGTAAACAAACATTTAGATGGCCTGAAAGACGAGTTCAAGATACCTCCAAGATGGTGGGACAAAGAGAATCGCATCAATATGGTTCAAATGGACAACGGCCACTGGAAGTTTGTTCAGAGTGCTTAATTATATATATACACGCACGTCTTGGCTTGGCTTAGGAACAACATTATAATACTAATAATTAAAGAATAAGATGTTTCTCAAAGCCAAATCTCGAAAGGGCTTTGTCTTGTCTGTTTGAGAGCTCTATATATCTCAACTATTCCTACGATGTAATAGGGTTTGTCTTGCCTTAATGAATAAATCCTCTGTGGGTTGTATAATATCCTTTTATTGCTTGTGTAATGTAATGTAATAATGAATAAATACTATATATTTATTTCACGGTGTTTCTTTTATGAGGGTCGGTGCTTAAATTTCTTTAAAGCATCTACAACTTAGCCCTTGCATGTTTTTTTTTATCGATAAGCGTATGATTTTATTCGAAGTTGAGAAATCATACAACCTCCCATATGCCTCCTTAAAAAACCTCCCTAACCTAAATTGGAGGAAAAAGAGTGCATCATGGGAGGAAAATCACAAGGACATACCCCAATAACGACCAATAAAATCCTTACAAAATCATCCCATCATCCGCAATAGCATGAAGCCACGACACTCTATCCACCCCCCCTTTAGCTAGCGCATCGGCAAATGAATAAATACTATATATTTATTTCACGGTGTTTCTTTTATGAGGGTCGGTGCTTAAATTTCTTTAAAGCATCTACAGCTTAGCCCTTGCATGTTAGTTTGATTCATGCTTAGTGTTTCGAGTGTAAGGATGTTTGGATGATTAAAATAATATATTTATTGTTGTTATACGTTTTTTAAATAGTGTTAAACAGCTCTAAATTACCCTTATAAGCTTTACTAATAAACTAGGGTTGTAATACATACGTTTAATCAGGGGCGGAGCCAGGATCGAATATTAGCAGGGGCCAAAATTTTAAATTTAAAAAATTAAGGGCTTATTACATATTTGAACTCAAAATTTACAGGGCAAGACCTAATTTATCTAAAATTTAAATTTACAATGACCTAAATTGTTATTGGACCCCAAAAAATTGAGGATGCATTGCCCATCCTTCTTTAGTTCAACCAACAAGTGTAAATGAAACATCTTTGGTTACAAAGATAAACCGAGGATAACCGTCATTTTTTCCTTCCATGAAATATTGAATAATGGAAAATCTTGGAGGAGAACCGTCATGGGCGGCGACAGGAGACCCGTCATAAGCAGAAGCTCACAAGAACCAACAGAAAACACATGATCGACAAGAGACGCAGGAAAAGTTGAAGGGGCAAGTGACACAGAGGAACCAGGAAGTATCTTTGTTTGTCGAAAACATACCAAGACCGACACAATGGAAAGGACTGTGGCACATGTTTGCGAGACACGAGGATGTGACGGGAGCCTTCATTGCAAGAAAATTGAGCAGGGGAGGGAAGTGTTCTGGTTTTGTCAGGTATGGTAGTAAGGTGGATGTGCTGAAGACAATGGAGAGGCTGAACGGGTTCTCAGTTTATGAATATAGATTAACGGTCAAGATGGCAATCCAAAAGAGGAAAAGAACGGGCAGGGTGCAGATGCAGAAGAAACATACTGAATGTACAAACGTGAAACATACAAAACCATTAAAGAAAGTTAGGGGTGAAATGGTAGAAAATCATTGGGCATGTGATAGATGAGGAAATCATTGTTCTAATATCCACAAATCACGCAAGCTGAAAATATCCCGAACTGAAAGCAAACTGAATCGAAAGCAACTCAAACTGATAGTAACTGAACCGAAAATCAACCGGAACCGAAAGCAACTGAATTGAAAATAACTCAAATTTAATTTGCAAAAATCTGATCTAAACCGAACATCAACATGATTTTGACAAGATAATTGAGCCGAAATGAACGGGTAAGTTTATTTATTTATTTTAAGCAGTATGATAAATAGTAAATACGCATATTTTATTTTTTTATTATATTACTGATTAGCAACCATCTTTAGTAAAAGTTTAATGACTTAATATATCTTTTTTCCTTTAAAAGAAAATCTTAATATTTGATTCGATAATTTTTCGTTTAAAAAATATTTGATATGCAGGATTGTAAAATAAAGTTACTCTATTTGTTGTCACGCCAACTTTGATATATTTTTATATAATTTTGCTTTTTTACTTTTAATTGTTTATTTGGTTTAGTCTTTTATTTAATTTGTGATATTAATTAAATATTCAAGTCAAAAATTTAAATATCCAATTAAATCTCAAACAATTAAAATATACCTAAATTGATTTTAATCTATAAATAAATATGATAAATTATATTTTATTAAACAATTTTCAAATAGTCTAATTTTAATTTATAATCTAGCTTTGATTTTATCCCGTAAATATAATATTTATTGATAATAATTCAGGATTTGGTACATTTAAAATTGGCTTTATGTATAAATTTTTGTTCTCATTGATATCCTATTCATGTATATTTATTTGTCATGTAAAATACGTAACGTTAGTGCTCATAATCTCGATACTCTATTTGGGAGTGTCGTCCCAATCATTTGGGCGTCATCTTCTTTGATATCGTGGACTGGGTACGGCTGTATATCTTGTATGATCATACATTCAGAATTTATTAATTGAATTGGGCCAAAATTTTAAAATCTTCTAATAAATGCAATACGACCCGTTAGGTACCAATTTGGGCGGCGTGGGGGTGCTAAACCTTCCCCATCCGTAACCGACTCTCGAATCCTTTTAAATCTCTAGTTTTGTTTTCTCGGTGTTCGGTCTACCTTTTTTTAAAATGATCGGTGACGACTCTCAGTATTTTATTCAAAACACTAGCGTTTTAAAAGAAATTCCCTAAGGCTAATTTTTCTTATAAAAATTGGGAAAAGACCATATACTCGGATTTTTTAGTCGCTACACACCTAAATTGATTTTAATCTATAAATAAATATGATAAATTATATTTTATTAAATAATTTTCAAATAGTCTAATTTTAATTTCGTAAAATCAAATTTTTTTCGTCTTAGAAATTATGCAAAATTTTATTTTAAAAACTAAAAAACAATCAATTGAAACTCTATAATCAACACAACACAAAATTAAAGTTTGAAACTTTATCAAGCCTTATAGGTTGAGTTTCAGATAGATTATCATCTCTTAATGATGGATTGATGGTTTAATTCTAAACATTGAACAATCAAGAGTTGAAATTGAGCCTAAATGATAAGATTGACAAAAAAATATATATACTTTTTACGTGAATATATCAATAATTCTATATATACTCAATTGAATATATACTCAACTCAACTCGAACTGACCTAAAGATCCGAAGATTGACTAAATCGAAAAATTGGCCTATCTGATATTGACCCGAACCGAAAATCCATCCGATTTTGACCCGACCCGAAATATCAATTGACCCGACATTGACGCGAACCGAAAACCAATCAATCTGATACTGACCCGACCTGAAAAATCGATCGGTCCAATATTGACTCAACTCAAAACTCAACCGATCCGATGTTGATCCAACCTGATACCCGACCTGACCTGAAATTGCATAGTCCCGTTCTAAATTCGAATCAAACATGATCCGACCCGAGTTTTACCAAAAATCAAACCGAACTGAATTGACCCGAACCCGAACCGAACGACTTGAATGCCACCTCTAATCAAAAACATATCTTAGTTCTCATTTCTTATCCGAGGTCGAATAACTAAAAATCCATCCCTTCTGTCCTGTTACGTTACCTGATCGAAAACATATAAATATTACTTATATTTTTTTATTTTTGGTGTCCTATTTATGCTCTTACATTAAATAATTAGATTTAGAGTTTATAGTTAGGAAAATTCTACAACGTGCAACGAACACCGTTGAACACCACTAACGCTGAACATTGCTGAATACCATTAAATTAATTAATAAAGATTAAAAATTTCAATGACTGAACATACAATTAATAATTATTTAAAATAAAATTTCAGCCTTACCATGGTGTTCTGGGTTGGTTCCGACTAAGTTTCTTTTTTTTTTGAAAAGCATGTATGATTTTATTAGCCAAGAAATCATACAAAATCACAGTACATATCGGCCTCATTAAAAACCTCTCTAATCCTAAATAGAGGAAAAGAGTACCGATTTGCATGTGCCAAGGGACAAAACACACTTTATTTGCTATACAACCATACCCATTCACGTCTCACAATACCACTATTTTCCAAAGAATCCGCCAAACCATTTGCCTCTCGATAGATATGGTTGAAGCACACGCACGGCAACCCCGCAATGTCCTTATCAATCTGCTGAAACCATTGCCACAGCTTCCACGGACGATTCTCTGTACGATGCATCCATGATATTGCTACCATAGAATCCGATTCCACCACTATTGAGGATACCGTACCCACCTGCATCTCGCGTAACAAGCGCAACGCATAAGCGATCGCTTGGATCTCAGCCAAATTTGAATCCGCAATTCCTATCGAACCTGAAAAAATTGCCATAATACGGCTACTGCAGTCCCGTAGCACACCACCGCAACCTGCCCTTCCCGGTTTTCCCCTAGCAGCACCGTCAACATTGAATTTCCACACCCCCGCCACCGGCGGCATCCAACCACTAAGCGACCGTGTCATGTCACCCTCCCGCTACAACGACCAGCTAATCCGCGGGCAGCTCCACCAGCTTGCCTCGTTCACGCACGATTCGTGCATGAACGCACGAGTCCAATAAAGTGCTCTGAGCTGGGCCAAGAAGAAAACCATTCGACTCGACGCCCGCCTATCTTGAAAGATAAGCTCATTCCTTGCCAACCATAAAGACCATAGCACACTAGCACAACCAATTACCCACCACGCGCGGACCTCCCCATTGAACCAGCTCCCCCAACACTGCTCAATAAACTCATTCACCGTTCGCGTCCACACCACCGCCACATCCCACCAAGAAAAGAAATAGGACCATACCTCGATAGCAAATTGACATGACCATAATATATGGTCGCTGCTGTCCTCACCCAACGCACACCACCGACATCCAATCGACTCTAACGGGACTGGAATTCCACGGTCATAAAGCATTCGCATTGTCGGTAAACGGTCAACCAAAATGAACCATAGAAAGCATTGAATTTTTGGTATAAGAGGCATGTTCCAAACCAATCCCACATGCTTTGTATCCGGGAGTCCAACCGCACTCATCAAATCATGCAATTTTCCAACCGAGAAAGTTCCCGAAACAGCATGTTTCCAAACCAATCTATCCGCGACTCCCACATGTAATCGCACCGCTGCCACACTAGCCTGTAATTCCTCAAGTTGTTTCATTTCGAAGACCCGCAATTCCCTTCGAAAGCATGTCTTCCACTCCCCCATCGGATAATTCATCATCTCACTAACAAAGCTCAATTTATTAATTGCCAAACCAAATATCCGCGGATACACTACCTTTAACGGAGCATCGATCGCCCACACATCCCACCAAAACAGTACCGACTTCCCCTCCCCCACAAGCCAAATAAACTGCTCGTCATTTGTAAATTCAGCCACATGTTCCTCTTCCTGCACCTCAACTATCTGTTTCCACATTGCCGACATATGTCGTCTCCCTTTATTCTGTAATTTCCAATGCTATACCGCCGTACCATACTTTGCCTTTATCACCTCTTTCCACAACGACTTGTCCGATTGTGCATATCGCCAAGCCCATTTAGCCAAAAGAGCCAAATTTCTCGTGCGCAAGTTCACCACCCCAAGGCCACCCATCCTTTTCGGTTTACACACCACATCCCAACGAATCCTACTCATCTTCGACCTCTCCTCCGATCCTCCCCACAAGAAATTCTGGTGAATACAGTCTATACGTCGAATTACCTTTTTAGGCACCATAAAAATTCCCATATAATAAACGGGAAGTGCCGAAAGGACCGTGTTGATCAATAACAATCTGCCCGCAAAAGAAAGGGATTGTCGCTTCCAACCAGCAAGTTTCCTACGGACATTACGGATCAACGGTTCCCACAAAGTTTCCCCACACGGATGGACTCCCAACTTGACCCCCAAGTATGATATCGGCAACTCACCAATGGAACAACCGAGGATCGAAGCAACCTCCCTCGTTACCTCCTTGTCTATTCCAACACCGTACAAGCAAGACTTTTCAAAATTAATTTGAAGGCCTGATACAAATTCGAAGCAATTCAGCACACGTTTTAGATTCCTTGCCTCCTCGATTTCACCGGATAAAAACACTATTGTGTTATCAGCGAATTGGAGATGCGACAACCAAATGTCCCCCACCACTCTAACACCTTTGATCAGACCCATATGTTCCGCATTGATCATATATTGATGGAAAAGCTCAGCAACTATCACAAATAAAAGCGGTGACAAAGGATCACCCTGACGAATTCCCCTCCTCATCGGGAATTCCTGCGAAGGACTTCCATTGACTAAAATCGATAACCGGGCTGAACACACACACTCCATAATCCAATCCCTCCAACGCTCCCCAAATCCCATATCACACATAATTCTATGTAGGCAACCCCAATCAATACAATCGTACGCTTTTGCGAAGTCTAATTTTAAAATCACACCTCCATTCGCCCACTTAGCTCTCTTCATGGAATGAAGTATCTCGTTAGCTAGCAAAATGCCATCCAATATTTGTCTTCCACGAATAAAAGTTGATTGCACATCAGAAATTAGAGATGGCAACACCTCCTGTAGGCGTTTCGCCAAACATTTCGCTAGAATTTTGTAAACCGAATTCAGCAGACATATCGGTCTATAGTCTCCAATTGTGCGCGGACAATCTTTCTTCGCTATCAAGACAACAAATGTGGAATTCATTCCTGGGGGCAAACGGCTGGATGCATAAAATTCATTCATGAAGCTCATCACATCTTCCTTTAGAAATCGCCATCCTTTCTTAAAAAATTCGAATGGAAATCCATCCGGACCCGGCGCCTTTTCCCCCTCACAACTCCCTATCGCAGCCCACACTTCCATTTCCGAGAAAGCTACTTCCAACCCTCGTTGCTGGTCACTCGATAACCTGCCAAACTTCACGTGTGGCACCATGATACCCGCTGATTTGGGCTTATCAAAATGTCGCTGGAACTCCTTTCGGAACACGATTTTCATGCTTTCGGGATTGGTCTCCCAACGGTCTCCCACTTGTATGCCAGCAATATGATTATGAAGTTGTCGAATCTTCACCATCTTATGATAAAAGCTCGTATTTCGGTCACCCTCCGCAGGCCAAGTCATGCGTGATTTTTGCCTCCAAATTGAGTCCCTCAATTTCGATATCTTCCAAAGTCTCTGATATAACTCCCTTGCCCGTAGGTCATCATCCCTCGACTGCCCCATGTTCCCCACATTCGCGTCCAATTCATCCAAATCCGCTACCACTCGTTTATACTGCATTTCAAGGTCCACAACACCCCTATTCCAACCTTTCAACATTTTCTTTAAGCCTTTAAGTTTCTGCGATATCCCCACATCTACCCCAACCATAGATAATCTATTCCATTCCTCCTCAATTTTTGCTATATCTTTTAGCCAAAGATTATAGAAGCGAAATGGCTTTGGTCCGCTATCTAATACATCCCCCATCAGAATAATTGGCGAATGATCGGACAGTTTCTTCGGTAAATTTACAACCGTCAACCCCTCGAACCTGTTCACCCATCCTTGCGTCACAAGGAATCGATCCAATCGACTACCTTTTCCCCCCGAACCGAACCAAGTATATCTTTTTCCCTGCATTGGCACGTCAACTACTCCAATATATTCAATGAAATCACAAAAAATGCTCATACCTCTAGCATTGTGAATTCCTCCTATGCGATCCTCCTCGTTCGTCGCCACAGATGCACCATTCAATGGGCTGCTCCCTCATCACCGATTTAATATCCTCCCAATAATTTTGTTGTTCCACGCATGTACATGGTGCATAGACTCCAATCAAACCAGCCTCCCAATCATCATAAACCCACCGACCCAATAAGATGATCAAATTCCTCGCCAATCCTTTGACTTCAATTGGAAGCCCTTAGGATCCCACATTGCAATAATTCCCCCTGCTCTCCCATCCGAAGGTACATAGAAAAAATCTACCACATCTTCATACCACATTTGTCTCACCACCTCCAATGATACTTTCTCCATTTTGGTCTCTTGTAAGAGAGCCAAAATACACTTATGTTTCCGTAGAACACGTTGTATTGATCTTCTTTTCGACAACGCCCCTATCCCTCGGACATTCCACGACAACATTTTCATTGTTTGCTATAGCTTTTGATTGCGCGCTTCAATTAGGCGCGCTATATCACTGATAACTTCCTCTTCCCGACCCTCCGTTACCGCCCCTATCAAGTTCCCCAATTCAACTATTTCCCTAGCCTCACGCAACAATCCTTGCTTACGTATCACAAAGTCAGAATCGGAAAGAGAACCATTTGCAATTACCTCATTTTCCGACGGTAGTGTCTTCTTTTTCCGCGGTCTACCACGCCCTTTTTTGGTTTGCTGTTCAATTGTCGGATGATGTCCACCCGTCGCCAAGCAAGCTTCAATTTCCTTAAGTTGCCTTATGCGTTTTTGTTCCCCATTAATTTCAACTACTGTTGCTTTATTAGCTCTTGGAATTTCTATCCGCGGGCCATTCGCCACTGGGCTTAATTCCTTTCTTTGCTCTTGTGATTGCTTTACACAAATAATATCGACTTCCTGCACAGCGCCTACCACATCACCAACACTCCGTTCACCTTCATCCCTACTGATCATACCCATCATTTCATCATTCATCCAACTGGAAGTCTCCACTACTCCCCATCCCTCTCGTTGGTTGTCCCTCCAAATTCGATTGAGATAGCTCCGGTCTACCACTATGTCTTCCTTTGCCTTCGTAGCCTGTATCGAAAGCGAGTTTGGAACCACTGTGTCCCCCATTGATTCATTATGGATGAAGGTCGAATTGGTTTTCCAATTGACATCGTTGTCTCCCTGATTGGAATTGCTCTCACTAGTATCATTCTCGCAACTGCAGTCGCACTTGGGGCCTATCGCTTCCTCAAATTCCAGCACACGGATATGATAAATTTCCTTTCCCACTTCTAATTCAACAATCTCATCGATATGGTATATTCAGTCTGTTTCGATCTGAATTCTCGCCCTTTCAAATGACGACGGTGCTAAAGTTTCAATATCAATCCGCGTCAACACACCCCAAATGGCCGCGATATTTTTGAATGAATCCTCTGACCAAGCATGTAACGGCATGTTCCCTATTGAAAGCCAAATTCTTCGGCTTGGGATTACCGTCGTTGGCGCCCATGGTGAAACACTCTCCAGCCACTGATCAAGTCGATTTGAACGTAATGTTGCTTCCCTAATTTCCACTGTGTCGAACATCAGTAATACCACTGCCCCTGCTATTCTCATCACGGATAATCCTAATAAGCCAGCATTGTGCAATTCTTTCGCTAATTCCGCGATTTGATATGGTTTGCGGCAAAATCCAACAGCACATGTTTGTAGAATTTCCGATTTCTCCTCGTCAATTACCCCTACTGCTCTTTTCCGGGGGGTCAAGCCTTGTTGATTTTCCTCTTCTATAGGAGTGTCGTGCGAGATTGAGATGCCACCCTTTCCCCCTCTATCCGCTGACATGTGATTCAATGTAGGTTTAGGTTTCAGCGGCGGCTCCCTTCTATCGGATTGGGCTTGTGATGCAACTCGATCCTCTTGCTTCCCTTTCAACGGCTGCTGTCTTTGACTGAATTGGGGTTTGGATTCAGCCTTTTTCCTGAATCGAAAGTCCTTCCCCCCATCGTACGCCATCGAGATTCTAATCTTGGATCCGTAGAGCCAGAAACCATCGAGTCGCTCAATTACTCTGTCCGCATCAGTTGCGGATGCCATTCTCACAAAGCCAAAACGGGTTCCATCTCTCGCTCTTTTCCGGGGAACAAATACGTCGACTACTACTCCATGGTGATCAAATACCTGCCATACGCCCTGCCAATGTAGTTGATTTGGGAGGTTTGCAACGAATAAAGTCCATACCCGGTTCCCTCTTCCCTCTCGCCGTGCACCCATCTCCTCCCACCAGTATTTAGTGCTTATATAAATACTCTGTGCTATGGATGAATCAACATTTGAAAAAAATTCTGATGCGAAGACCGCAAAGCAAGCGTGGGAGATTTTACAAAAATCTCTTCAAGGTGCCGAAAAAGGCAAAAAAAAAATATGTCTTCAATCGCTCAGAGCCGAGTTTGAGTTTACATCATCAAGTAGTTGCAACAATAGCACCGGGACAACAAATCTTGTAGTACAATCAAATGAAGTTCGAATATTTATACGAGAAAGAAGAGTGCCAGAAAGTTATGAAAGAAAAAAAGAGTAGGCATATTATTGAAGAAAGAAAGAGTTGGCATCCGACTAAGTTTCTAAACTCTGAAACAATTCTAACTCGGTCCTAAACTCAGCTCGCCGATATTACTTTCACTCGTGGTACAAATATAGTCATTCTCCTTCTAGCAGGTTAAACTCTTCACTATTTTGAAGAATTTGTCTTCCTTGTTTGACTCGGTCGAGCTTTGGGCACCCCGAGCTCCAACAGTGTCTGTATGACATCTGACCTCGGCAAAAGTCACTAAAATCTTAACATCATAATAAACATATTAAGAAAACAATTCAATCACAATCATTTGACTGGAAAAAAAATTGATGTTTCATTTTATTCTTTATGAGTAGTAATCCAAAGAAACTTTCCCGGCCACCGCCATTTTCCTCTTTTTATCACAATTCTTTCCTTGTCAAAAAATAAAATCAAAATCAAAACGAAATTTTTTGAAAAAGAAGACGATGTTCCTGTAATTTTACTCACATGCAATATATTGAACAGAACTTCCCAAGAACCATCGGAAACAATCGAGAAAATCGCATACGTTGACTATGGTTGGTATTTGGTCCAATTATTTAAAGTGTTAACTACTGGAATAGTCACTTATGCTTCCCCCCAGTACAGAGTTAGTCACCGATTTTGAAAAACGACAAGTAAGGTCACTTACGTTTTCGAGGCGTAAACTTTTGGTCACTCAGCCGTTTGTTACCGTTAAATATTGACGGCTTGCTGACCTAGCAGCGAAAAAATAAGGGTAAACTACTTTATTGGCCACTAAACTTTAACCCATGTACATGTCTGCTCTGCAATTTTAAAAAATAAATATAATGGTCATTACTGAAAAGGCTTCTTTATAATATCACCCTTGAATTTTTAAAAATTCATTTTTCAACCCTAAAACTTTACAATCAATTAGTACAATAATATTATAAGGGCTTAAATGAAAAATAGGTGCCCAAAGTATACCCTTTTTTTAAATCTTAGGTGCCCAAATTGCTCTTATTTAATAACTAAACTTTCAAATTGCTCATATTTTTTCACTCTGAATTATTTTATGATTATTATTATAACATGACATGTCATATTTTATTATTCTTAAATTAAAAATAATTTAAAAATAAAATAAAACTATTTTATTATTATTAAATTTAAAATATAAAAAAAATAGGGTAAACTACTGCATGGGTCACTTTCGTTTCCCGTTTGTACAGATTTAGTCACCACTTTTGAAAAGTGCCAATAAGTGGTCATCTACGTTTTCGATGTGTAAAGACTTGGTCACTCCGACGTTATAGTCCGTTAGTCCCCTAACGGATTGCTGATGTGGCGGAATTAAAACAAGGATAAATTACTGCAATAGCCATTAAAATTTATCTCATGTACATTTTTTCTCCTCAATTTAAAAAAGTAAACATTATAGTCACTGATAAAAATGTTTCTTTATAATTTCACCCTTAAATTTTTAAAAATTTATTTTCCAATACTAAAACCTTACAATCAATTAGTACAATAATATTATAAATGCTTAGATGAAAAATATGTGCCCAAAGTATACCCTTTGAAACTTAGGTGCCCAAATTGCTCCTATTTAATAACTCAAACTTAAAAATTTAGTCCACTAACTACTAAAAAATTCGAGTTATTGGAATTTCTATTTTATAATTCAAACTTTATTTTGAATTTTTGAGTCGAGTTTATGAAATTATGAGTCGAGTATTTTCACATCAAACCAAAAAATTTAAGTTTTTCGAGTCAAGTCGAGTCATTGGAATTTCTATTTTATAATTCAAACTTTATTTTGAATTTTTGAGTCGAGTATTTTCACATCAAGCCTAAAAATTTAATTTTTTCGAATCAAGTCGAGTGTTGCACTTCCCTACATATAATTTTTAATTTTAAAAGAATTCTTAACCTGGCTCATTTAATTCTTTTCGAATATGAAAAAAAAGAGAAAAAGAGAGAAGCCTTCCCCGACCCTTCACCTAACCCCACAGGCCACTCCTCCGATCGCCTCCACCACCCCGTCGTGGCATGCACCGCCATCACCTCCTTGTTCGCCGCCGTGCCCTGAATCGAACCCCGAGCACCACGCGCAGAACCGACGCTTCGTCTGCCGTGGAGATCGATTTAAAGATTCGACGGAAACCTCCCTCTCACCTCTGATTTTTGAGTTTTCCGGCCGCCTCGACCGTCTTTTCGCCGTGTCGTCAGTGCCATCATCATCTCTGAGCCATGGCGAGCAAAACCTAACTGGGCAATCGACCGATCAACGCCGATAAAGGCCCGTCGGAGTAACGCGAGTTCGACCGACTTTGGTATAAAAATTATATGTAGGGAAGTGCAACACTCGACTTGATTCGAAAAAATTAAATTTTTAGGTTTGATGTGAAAATACTCGACTCATAATTTCATAAACTCGACTCAAAAATTCAAAATAAAGTTTGAATTATTAAATAGAAATTCCAATAACTCGACTTGACTCGAAAAAAATAATTTTTTTGGTTTGATGTGAAAATACTCGACTCATAATTTCATAAACTCGACTCAAAAATTCAAAATAAAGTTTGAATTATAAAATAGAAATTCCAATAACTCGAATTTTTTAGTAGTTAGTGGACTAAATTTTTAAGTTTGAGTTATTAAATAGGAGCAATTTGGGCACCTAAGTTTCAAAGGGTATACTTTGGGCACCTATTTTTCATCTAAGCATTTATAATATTATTGTACTAATTGATTGTAAAGTTTTAGGATTGAAAAATGAATTTGGGCACCTAAGTTTCAAAGGGTATACTTTGGGCACCTATTTTTCATCTAAGCATTTATAATATTATTGTACTAATTGATTGTAAAGTTTTAGGATTGAAAAAAGAATTTTTAAAAATTTAAGGATGAAATTATAAAGAAACATTTTTATTAGTGACTATAATGTTTACTTTTTTAAATTGAGCAGAAAAAATGTACATGAGATAAATTTTAATGGCTATTGCAGTAATTTATCCTTGTTTTAATTCCGCCACATCAGCAATCCGTTAGGGGACTAACGGACTATAACGTCGAAGTGACCAAGTCTTTACACATCGAAAATGTAAATGACCACTTATTGGCACTTTTCAAAAGTGGTGACTAAATCTGAATTATTTTATGATTATTATTATAACATGACATGTCATTTTTTATTATTCTTAAATTAAAAATAATTTAAAAATAAAATAAAACTATTTTATTATTATTAAATTTAAAATATTAAAAAAATATTACTTATTAAAATAATTTAGGTGTCTAAAGTATTTTTTGTAAAAATAGGTGCTCAAAGTTTCCATAGTTACAATTTTAGGTATCCGGCTGTTAAAAATATTGTCAACCAATTGGTTCTTGACACGTTGCATTAATTTTATTTTTTTAATAAAAAAATACTTAGATATTTCATTTTTTATAAAAATTTTACAAGCTTCACAAAACAGTCCCTAAATCCCTAAAAATTCCCAAACTTCCGTCGTCGATTGTCACCGCTTCCGCCACCAATCTCCGTCGCCGACCACACCCACTTGGTCGTCGGACCAAGGCGACGTCGATTTCGTGTTCGACGTTCGGCTGCACGCCGTTGGGCGTTTCCTGCGACGTCGTGTTAGGGGAAATAATCCAGTAACTATCGAAAATTGTAACTATCGAAACTTTGGGCACCTATTTTTACAAAAATACTTTAGACATCTAAATTATTTTAAGAAGTAATAATTTTTAAAAATATTTTAAATTTAATAATAATAAAAATGGTTTTAAATTATATTTAATTTAACAATAATAAAAAATGACATGTCATGTAATAATAATAATAATAATAATAATAATAATAATAAAAATCCAGAGTGAAAAAATAGGAGTAATTTGAAAGTTTAGTTATTAAATAAGAGCAATTTGGGCACCTAAAATTTAAAAAGTATACTTTGGGCACCTATTTTTCATTTAAGCCTTTATAATATTATTGTACTAATTGATTGTAAAGTTTTAGGGTTGAAAAATAAATTTTTAAAAATTCAAGGGTGAAATTATAAAGAAACCTTTTCAGTAGTGACCATAATGTTTATTTTTAAGACAATAACAATGCCATGATCATAAGCTCAAATTCCATGATACATGTAATCACAAACAAGTATTCCAATAAGAACCATGAACCTCAACACATTGATATATACATCAAACAACATTGGCACCTAGTTAAGACCCGAATACGCGGATAGACATGTTGGAAACTCACGTCCAACAACCACATTACCTCACGGTGGGATTTCACTCGTCACCGGTCTCGCGGAGGGGATTCCACTCATCCTCACGCCCCGTCGATGGGATTCCACTCATCACCGACTACATTTAAATACAATTCCGGGCGAACCCGTACTCCTCCTTGGTGACTCAACGCCACCAAGGCCACGCGCGACTTTAGACTCATGTGTACACACTAACATCCTAATGATCAATCATTTGTATCCAAGTTTACTAGTGCCAATATTTACTCATTTCATTAACCTTGTGCTTAGCACGTACTCACCAACAATCATCATCATGCATGTCTCAAGCATCATAAATCCAATCTCATTCCACATGTATAAAGCAATGTACATAGACATTCATACTACAATTTATACGAGACATACACAACCATCTAATGAGTTCAACCAAAGGCTCTAGATCAAGTTTAGGATTAGGCTACCACCCTAATCCTAACTCTAGGTGGGTCTACCAAGCCCAACCTAGTCCATACTCGAACCAACTATTTTAAAACCTTTAAAAGCAAACAACCACTCACCTAAGCTTCCAAGCTCCAAGACCAAGCAAGCAATCACCTTCAACTTCCCGGATTCGATCCCAAAGCCTCTTCCACGTTCCCTCTTGCTTCTAGTCAAACAAAACACATACATTACTTCCCAAATCAATGCTAATTCAACCATCAACCTACTTGCAAATCACAACCCATTTCCACAAATTTCCAAACCACATAGCATCTCCAAAACCCAAATTTTCGGACTCCCACGACCAAGGCCTGAAACACCCAATTCCAAGCACCCAAATGACTTCCAAAATATCCCAAATCACCCTCCTAACATAGGTAGACCATCAGCACTTCAATTCCAACACTAAACCTCTCAAAAACCCAACTTTTCATACTTTAAAATTTGCTCTAAAGACCCACTACGAAAATTCATCCAAAATCAACAAAATTAAGATATGTTGTATCTTTCATTATGATTAAACATAACCCCAAAACAAATTGAAAAACCCCATCAAAACCCCAAATTTCCATATGAACCCTAATTCCCAAAACTCAATATTTTTGAAATCTAAAACAATAGATAGGTAGAGGATAGAGAGGAGGTTAAGAAAATATATTTACCTTTCAATTTGGTGTTGAAATCGACTAGCAAAGCCAATGGAATAGTAAATAGGGTTTTAGGAGTGTTTGAAAATGGGGGAGGGTTTTGAAATTGGGAAAGGAGAAAATGAAGAGGAAGATGACAACTTTTCCATAAAAGTTGTCTTCCTTTATTTAAAATGTGGGTAAATTACAACTTTGGTCCCTCCCTCATTATTAAGACTCAAATAGGTCATTATTTAAAGTTGGTTTATTTTTAATTAGATTTTATTTGACTCGGACGACAATCCGGCTACCTCCTAGGCCCTAGACACGGGTGTTACAATAAAAATGGTTTTAAATTATATTTAATTTAACAATAATAAAAAATGACATGTCATGTAATAATAATAATAATAATAATAATAATAATAATAATAATAATAATAAAATAATCCAGAGTGAAAAAATAGGAGTAATTTGAAAGTTTAGTTATTAAATAGGAGCAGTTTTTGAACACCCATTTAATAGCCGGGCACCTAAAATTGTAACTACCGAAACTTTGGGCACTTATTTTTACAAAAAATACTTTAGACACCTAAATTATTTTAAGAAGTAATAATTTTTAAAAATATTTTAAATTTAATAATAAAAAAAAATAATTTTATTTTATTTTTAAATTATTTTTAATTTAACAATAATAAAAATGACATGTCATGTTATAATAATAATAATAATAATAATAATAATAATAATAATAATAATCCAGAGTGAAAAAATAGGAGTAATTTGAAAGTTTAGTTATTAAATAGGAGCAATTTGGGCACCTAAAATTTGAAAAGGTATACTTTGGGCACCTATTTTTCATTTAAGCCTTTATAATATTATTGTACTAATTGATTGTAAAGTTTTAGGGTTGAAAAATACTTAGATATTTCAATTTTTATAAAAAATTTACAAGCTTCACAAAACAGTCCCTAAATCCCTAAAAATTCCCAAACTTTCGTCGTCGATTGTCACCGCTTCCGCCACCAATCTCCGTCGCCGACCACACCCACTTGGTCGCCGGACCAAGGCGACGTCGATTTCGTGTTCGACGTTCAGCTGCACGCCGTTGGGCGTTTCCTGCGACGTCGTGTTAGGGGAAATAATCCAGTAACTATCGAAACTTTGGGCACCTATTTTTACAAAAAATACTTTAGACATCTAAATTATTTTAAGAAGTAATGATTTTTAAAAATATTTTAAATTTAATAATAATAAAAATGGTTTTAAATTATATTTAATTTAACAATAATAAAAAATGACATGTCATGTCATAATAATAATAATAATAATAATAATAATAATAATAATAATAATAATAATAATAATAATAATAATAATAGGAAACCTTTTCAGTAGTGACCATAATGTTTATTTTTTAAAATTTAGGAGCATAAATGTACATGGGATAAACTTTAGTGGCCATTGCAGTAGTTTACCCTTACTTTTTCGCTGCCAGGTCAGCAAGCTGTCAATGTTTAACGGCAACAAACGGCTGAGTTTCCAAAAGTTTACGCCCCGAAAACGTAAGTGACTACTAGGGGAAACATAGGTGAATGTTCGCGTAGTTGACCCTTATTTAAAAATAAAGATTAAAAAATGGAATATATATATATATGTATGAAAAATAATTTAATTATAATTTTATTTTAAATAAGCATTAATTTTATTTTATTAATTAGAAAAGGTGCTTATTATGTTTTCTAAACTCATGGTTTATAACAAGTTCGTTGTAACTTAATATTTGAAAGATAAGATCGTTTAAATAAATAATGTGACCGAGTAATAACACCTGCTAGGCTGCTACTCCATGGGGGAGAGAGAGTTGTATATAAAGCAACCCAACTTAAGCTACGAATCACAGTACTTGTACAAAGTACAAACAACAACAAAATCTAATAGCAAAAACTCAAAGTGATGGCTATCTCCACCATTGCATCTCGCTGGAGGGAACTGAGTGGCGACAAAAACTGGGAGGGTCTCCTCCAGCACCCTCTGGATCCCGATTTCCGACGCTATGTCATTCACTACGGCGAAAGAACTATGGCCGTCGGAGACCTCTTCAACAACGACAACCAATCCAGTGGCTACCTCCACAGTGTGTACCCAGAAGACCAGTTTTTCTCGGGGGCTGCTCTTCAAAACAACAACATTTTCAAGTACGTGGTCACCCACTTCATAGATATTGCCAACAATGCCGATCAGTCGGCATGGATCGGGTATGTGGCGGTGACTACGGATGATGGAAAAGTTGGTGTTGGAAGGAGGGATATTTTGGTTGCTTGGAGAGGAACGGCAACCGATGCCGAGTGGTTAAGTAATATCAACTTCAGTCAAACCTCGCCTTCCGAACTGTTTGGTACTGATAACAACGCTAAAGTTCACTCCGGCTTCCTTTCTCTTTACACCGGAACCAACTCCAAAACCCCTATGAGTGCTCGACAGCAGGTAAATAATAGTATCGATTTGCACTTCTTCAGCTGTATATTATATGTTTTAAGAAATTACAATCAATCTTTCTTTCTCTAGGTTTTAAAAGCAGTACGGGAACTGGTGGACAAGTACAAAGGCGAGGAGATAAGTATAACTGTAGCCGGCTATAGTTTAGGGGCAGCCTTGGCCACGCTGAACGCAATGGACATCGTCGCCAATGGTTATAACAAGCCCACCGGCAGTTCAACTTCAACACCGTCTGCCGGTTGCATGGTGACGGCGTTTGCGTACGCGAGTCCACGTGCTGGGAACGATGGTTTGAAGCAACTGTTCAATACATTCCAAGACCGTCTTCATCTGCTGCGGGTCACAAATGCTAACGATCTTGTTCCTTCGCTTCCGTTTGGAATATTCATATGGCCTTACACCCATTTGGGACAAGAGCTGCAAATCAATAGCAGTAAGTCGGGGTACTTGAAGTCGGAGGTGAAACAGCCTCCGCCGTCGGAAGTTTCAGACACTGAACGAGGTGGTACTATAGACTTCTCGGCTCATAATTTGGATCTTCATCTGCATGCAATTGCTTTGGACCGAACTGGATTCGGTTTGGATGTTGATCATGATATTGCACTTGTAAACAAACATTTAGATGGCCTGAAAGACGAGTTCAAGATACCTCCAAGATGGTGGGACAAAGAGAATCGCATCAATATGGTTCAAATGGACAACGGCCACTGGAAGTTTGTTCAGAGTGCTTAATTATATATATACACGCACGTCTTGGCTTGGCTTAGGAACAACATTATAATACTAATAATTAAAGAATAAGATGTTTCTCAAAGCCAAATCTCGAAAGGGCTTTGTCTTGTCTGTTTGAGAGCTCTATATATCTCAACTATTCCTACGATGTAATAGGGTTTGTCTTGCCTTAATGAATAAATCCTATGTGGGTTGTATAATATCCTTTTATTGCTTGTGTAATGTAGTGTAATAATGAATAAATACTATATATTTATTTCACGGTGTTTCTTTTATGAGGGTCGGTGCTTAAATTTCTTTAAAGCATCTACAGCTTAGCCCTTGCATGTTAGTTTGATTCATGCTAAGTGTTTCGAGTGTAAGGATGTTTGGATGATTAAAATAATATATTTATTGTTGTTATACGTTTTTTAAATAGTGTTAAACAGCTCTAAATTACCCTTATAAGCTTTACTAATAAACTAGGGTTGTAATACATACGTTTAATCAGGGGCGGAGCCAGGATCGAATATTAGCAGGGGCCAAAATTTTGAATTTAAAAAATTAAGGGCTTATTACATATTTGAACTCAAAATTTACAGGGCAAGACCTAATTTATCTAAAATTTAAATTTACAAGGACCTAAATTATTATTGGACACCAAAAAAATTGAGGATGCATTGCCCATCCTTCTTTAGTTCAACCAAGAGGTATGAAACATCTTTGGTTACAAAGATAAACCGAGGAGAACCATAATTTTTTCCTTCCATGAAATATTGAATAATGGAAAAGCTTGGAGGAGTACCGCCAGGGGCGGCGACAGGAGACCCATCATAAGCAGGAGATCGCAAGAACCAACAGAAAACACATGATCGACAAGAGACGCAGGAAAAGTTGAAGGGGCAAGTGACACAGAGGAACCAGGAAGTATTGTTGCGTGTAAAAGTGTCTATCGCAATTTTAGTGCAAGTGTACACAACGCAAGTAGTAAAGTGATACGGAAGTATCGGATATCGTCTCCACAGGGACTGGGCTAATAGCTTCACCTTGAATTACCGCACGGAAGTAAAAGAAAATATTTAAGATGTTTGTCACGAAAATAATAAAGAAAACTTAAATAAAAGAGTGATAGAATCAAGATAGAGAGAATGGGCTGGTATTGAATTGCTCAGTAGTGTAGGTATTGCTAAGTCTAGAAATATCAGCTCTGTCGTCGTCCCCGTCGCGGCAGCACCTGTCGCGGTGGCAGTCTGTTGCTTGTCGCGGCAGCGAACACTCAACTCCGTACTCCAAGTTTGGCAAGAATCCCTGTTGTGCCTTGGCCAATCCCTAGGTCCAAGTCTGTCGATGAACACGTCTTTGATGATACCTCCCGGCGTGAATCGAAATATGAACACCGATGTTGTTGAATTCTTCTTTAGCCACTTAACCTCGTCCTATCCCTAGGTCCGAGATAGTTCAACTATAAACTAGAGAACTCACACTTACTCCTTTCGTATACTTAACTCTCCCGATATTAAGTAAATAGATAACCTTGCAATGCTCTCCCGATACTATTGCAAGATGTTAATAACCAGAATAAGAGAACTTGAAGTTTATTTTATTGAACTGAAAATTCTTAAAACAAAAGCAACCCTTGCAACTACTTTACAAAACAACTCGTGGCCCTAAGGGGAATTTAGAACATAATGATAGAAGGAAACGGCTAGGGTTTTGGGAAGAAGGCTAGAGATAGGTGATGTCCCCTCCTAGGTCGAATTACATGCCTTTATATAGGCTTTGGGTCCAAGTTTTCTAATATAGCAAGAATACAAGTTTAAATTAAAGTACAACTCTAATAAAGACTAAATCTTCAGAGAATATAGTTTTAATTCGTCCTTCCTTCTTGCTTGGATTTTCTTTCCTTGAACTTTGGGCTTGGCCTTTATTCTGATCTAGGGCTTGGAAAAATATAGTGATATTCCACGACAGACGGGCTTGATTTTCTCTTTCTGTCGAGGTCCACTTTGCTTCTTCTCCTAAAAAATGTTGTCGTCCTCTGCTGTCACGGCGGCAACCATGGCAACATCGTCCTCCTTGACTGCTCGTCCAGTTCCAGCTCTTCGGCTTCACTGCCCAGAGTGTGCCTCTCCATCTGCTACAGCAACAACCTGCAAAAGCAACCAATTTCAGTAGAAACTGTGTCTTTTAATATATTTGTGATGTCTAACTGTAATCTAACCTAAATGCAATGAATTATGCTTGAATGCAGCAGAAATATGGATTAAATAGGGAGTAAATAATAGAACTTTTACACACTCAACAAGTATCTTTGTTTGTCGAAAACATACCAAGACCGACACAATGGAAAGGACTGTGGCACATGTTTGCGAGACACGAGGATGTGACGGGAGCCTTCATTGCAAGAAAATTGAGCAGGGGAGGGAAGTGTTTTGGTTTTGTCAGGTATGGTAGTAAGGTGGATGTGCTGAGGACAATGGAGAGGCTGAACGGGTTCTCAGTTTATGAATATAGATTAACGGTCAAGATGGCAAACCAAAAGAGGAAAAGAACGGGCAGGGTGCAGATGCAGAAGAAACATACTGAATGTACAAACGTGAAACATACAAAACCATTAAAGAAAGTTAGGGGTGAAATGGCAGAAAATCATTGGGCATGTGATAGATGAGAAAATCATTGTTCTAATATCCACAAATCACGCAAGCTAAAAATATCTCGAACTAAAAGCAAACCGAATCGAAAGCAACTCGAACTGATAGTAACTGAACCGAAAATCAACCGGAACCGAAAGCAACTGAATTTAAAATAACTCAAATTTAATTTGCAAAAATCTGATCTAAACCGAACATCAACATGATTTTGACAAGATAATTGAGCCGAAATGAACGGGTAAGTTTTTTTATTTATTTTAAGTAGTATGATAAATAGTAAATACGTATATTTTATTTTTTTATTATATTACTGATTAGCAACCAGCTTTAGTAAAAGTTTAATGACTTAATATATCTTTTTTCCTTTAAAAGAAAATCTTAATATTTGATTCGATAATTTTTCGTTTAAAAAATATTTGATATGCATGATTGTAAAATAAAGTTACTCTATTTGTTGTCACGCCAACTTTGATATATTTTTATATAATTTTGCTTTTTACTTTTAATTGTTTGTTTGGTTTAGTCTTTTATTTAATTTGTGATATTAATTAAATATTCAAGTCAAAAATTTAAATATCCAATTAAATCTCAAACAATTAAAATATACCTAAATTGATTTTAATCTATAAATAAATATGATAAATTATATTTTATTAAATAATTTTCAAATAGTCTAATTTTAATTTATAATCTAGCTTTGATTTTATCCTGTAAATATAATATTTATTGATAATAATTCAGGGTTTGGTACATTTAAAATTGGCTTTATGTATAAATTTTTGTCATCATTGATATCCTATTCATGTATATTTATTTGTCATGTAAAATACGTAACGTTAGTGCTCAAAATCCCGAAACTCTATTTGGAAGTGTCGTCCCAATCATTTGGGCGTCATCTTCTTTGATATCGTGGACTGGATACGACTGTATATTTCGTATGATCATACATTCAGAATTTATTAATTGAATTGGGCCAAAATTTTAAAATCTTCTAATAAATGCAATACGACCCGTTAGGTACCAATTTGGGCGGTGTGGGGGTGCTAAACCTACCCCATCCGTAACCGACTCCCGAATCCTTTTAAAACACTGGTTTTGTTTTCTCAGTGTTCGGTCTACCTTTTTTTTAAAATGATCGGTGGCGACTCTCGGTATTTTATTCAAAACACTAGCATTTTAAAAGAAATTCCCTAAGGCTAATTTTTCTTATAAAAATTGGGAAAAGACCATATACTCGGATTTTTTAGTCGCTACATACCTAAATTGATTTTAATCTATAAATAAATATGATAAATTATATTTTTTAAAATAATTTTCAAATAGTCTAATTTTAATTTCGTAAAATCAATTTTTTTTCCGTCTTATAAATTATGCAAAATTTTATTTTAAAAACTAAAAAACAATCAATTGAAACTCTATAATCAACACAATACAAAATTAGAGTTTGAAACTTTATCAAGCCTTATAGGTTGAGTTTCAGATAGATTATCATCTCTTAATGATGGATTGATGGTTCAATTCTAAACATTGAATAATCAAGAGTTGAAATTGAGCCTAAATGATAAGATTGACAAAAAATATATATATACTTTTTACGTGAATATATCAATAATTCTATATATACTCAATTGAATACATACTCAACTCAACTCGAACTGACCTAAAGTTCTGAAGATTGACTAAAATCGAAAAATTGGTCTATTTGATATTGACTCGAACCGAAAATCGATCCGATTTTGACCCGACCCGAAATATCAATTGACCCGACATTGACGCGAACCGAAAACCAATCAATCTGATACTGACCCGACCTGAAAAATCAATCGGTCCAATATTGACTCAACTCAAAACTCAACCGATCTGATGTTGATCCAACCTGATACCCAACCTGACATGAAATTGCATAGTCCCGTTCTAAATTCGAATCAAACATGATCCGACCCGAGTTTTACCAAAAATCAAACCGAACTGAATTGACCCGAACCCGAACCGAACGACTTGAATGCCACCTCTAATCAAAATCATATCTTAGTTCTCATTTCTTATCCGAGGTCGAATAACTAAAAATCCATCCCTTATGTCATGTTACCTTACCTGATCGAAAACATTCCAAGACCGTCTTCATCTGCTGCGGGTCACAAATGCTAACGATGTTGTTCCTTTGCTTCCCTTTGGAATATTCATATGGCCTTACACGCATTTGGGACAAGAGCTGAAAATCGATAGCAGTAAGTCGGGGTACTTGAAGTCGGAGGTGAAACAGCCTCTGTCGTCGGAAGTTTCAGACACCGAACGGGGTGGTACTATAGACTTGTCAGCTCATAATTTGGATCTTCATCTGCATGCAATTGCTTTTGACCAAACTGGATTCGGTTTGGAAGTTGATCATGATATTGCACTTGTAAACAAACATTTAGATGGCCTGAAAGACGAGTTCAAGATACCTCCAAGATGGTGGGACAAAGAGAATCGCAGCAATATAGCTCAAATGGACAACAGCCACTAGAAGTTTGTTTAGAGTGCTTAATTATATATATACACGCACATCTGGGTGTGTTGTTTGCTTGGCTTGACTAAGGAACAACATTATAATACTAATAATTAAAGAATAAGATGTTTCTCAAAGCCAAATCTCAGAAAGAGCTTTGTCTTGTCTGTTTGAGAGCTCTATATATTTCAACTATTCATACGATGTAATAGGGTTTGTCTTGCCTTAATGAATAAATCCTCTGTGGGTTGTATAATATCCTTTTATTGCTTGTTTAATGTAATAATGAATAAATACTATATATTTATTTTATGGTGTTTCATTTATGAGGATCAGTGCTTAAATTTCTTTAAAGCATCTACGGCTTAGCTCTTGCATGTTGGTTTGATTCATGCCAAGTGTTTTGAATGTAAGGATGTTTGGATGATTAAAATGATACATTTATTGTTGTTATACGTTTTTAGATAGTGTTAAACAGCTCTAAATTATCCTTATAACCTTTACTAATAAACTAGGGTTGTAATACATTTATTGTTGTTATACACTATTCTAACACCCGTGTTTTAGGGCTAGGAGTTAGCCGGGTTTATAGTTCGAGTCATTAAAATTAAATTAAATAAATTCAACTTTAATTTGGGCCTAATTAAGCTTTAGTAAAAAGGAGAGGGACCCATATTGCAATTTTACCCAAAAGATTTTAAAAGGATGACAACTTTTGAAAGTTGTCATCTTCTCCCATTTTCCCCATTATTCCCACGTGAAAACACAAAACCCATCTCCAAACTCTCTCAAATTTTCAAGTTACTATTCCATTGGATTACAACTTCGTTTCAAGGTGTTTTTGAAAGAAGCAAGAGGGATCGTCGAAGAAGCTTTGGGACCGAATCCGGGTTTGTAGGAGTTCCGCTTGGTAGCTAAGGAAGGGCGGTGGGTGGTTTCAAACTTGTTTTAAAGTTTGGTTCGACTGTGTGTATGGAATGTGTTTGGTAGGCCATTTCTTTACTTCAAGTTGTTAACTCTAGCCCTTGACTTCATTACATGTTATGGTGTATTTGCCTATCTATGCTCTTGTGTATTGTGGATAACTTGGTGCATGTATATCGTGAAATGTATATATGTGATGAGCATGGAATGTGGTTGATGGTATATAATGTGGTTATGATAATCGGCACTAAATAAATTACCGGTTGTAAATGATCGATCATTAGGATTAGTGTGCACACAAATTGAGTCAAAACGTACGTGGCCTTGATGGCGTTAAGTCATCAAGGAGGAGTACGGTGATGTAATATTCCACCGGAAGCTTTTATATATTTCTACGGGATGATGAGTGGAATCCCATCCGTAGGGCATGTGGCGATGAATGGAAACCCGCACATGCAAGGTCCGGTGATGAGTGTAATCCCACCGAGGTAAAGTGTTGTTGAGGTTTAAATCCGCACAATCGGGGTAATTTAAAGTGGCCAATTAACTTGTTCATATGATGTGATATATGATGTTGTTACATGATTGTTGATATTGATGCTTGATGCTTAGTATGAGGTGAGATGCCATATTATGCCACTTGAAAGACTAGCTAGGTCTACTCGATTATATGCCAAGGTTTGATGTATGTGAGATTAGGATTTACATGCTTGAACCCTGCATTGTTGATGTTTTTCGTTTTAGAGCACCCTCACTAAGCTTATAGCTTACGCTCTCAATGTTCAACAATGCAGATCATTAGCGTGGTGTTAGCTCGAGGCAAGGCAAGAAGGGCTTTCCAAGTTTGTGGCTCAAGTACGGTTATTAATTTTGTATTAGCTAGCAATGTGGCAAGGGTTTTTGTATGAGCTTGTATGACTCATTTAAATGTGGATGTTTTGAGTTTGATTATGGTTTGTAAAGCATGAGATACTATAATGAATGTTGGTGTGTGATGGCATGCTTTAGAATGTCTAGGTTGCCTTGTGTATGAGTGCAAACCTCATATGCTTATCTTGTGCCTTTTAAGGCCTTTAAGTTCCATGTATGACCTTACTTGTTGAATTGCCTTTTGGAATGCCAAGTATGGATGCCTTGTTTCATGTTTGAATGCTTGAGTTGCTTGTATGATTTGTGCATCACCTTGTGTTGATTAGTGCCCTTTGGTTTCTTGTGAAAGCATGCTTTTATGGTTGGGTTGCCTTAGGATTAATGTTAGTGTGTTGGTTGAGGTTTTAGAGGGATTTAGAGGCCTCCTTGTGCCTTAAATTAGCTCAAACCTGTAAGTTCGTAGCAGGGGTATCGATACGATTGGTCCCGTATCGATACGGCCTTCTTGTTCTAGGCCTCGTGTTTCGATACGCGAGGGGGCGTATTGATACCTTTTTGGTCACTGGAGCTACTGTCCATTTTGGTATCGATACGGGTCTCTGGCGTATCCATACGGTCATCTTAGCGTTGATCGTGGGAAGTCAACCGTTGGGGAGAGTATCGATACACTCCTTGGGCGTATCGATACGGTCTCCATGGGTTGACTCTGACTAGTTGACCTAGTCAAGGGGTATCGATACACCCCTTAAGTGTATCGATACCGCTTGCAGTTTAAGCTTAAAATTGGGCTGTAAAATGTTAGGTTGAGTTCGTTTGTTTGTCTCGTGAATGTTGTTCCGTTGTATGATCAAATAGGATTAAATACTCCTCTAGACAAGATTTAAATGAAAAAAAAGGGTTGCTAACCGAGAGGGAATCCTTAAAGGGTTTTCACTCGGTTTTCCCCGTGTAGCTCACTCGGACAGGTCATCCGGCCAGACCGGGACGAGGGGGTTACATTTGTTGGTATCAGAGCCTGATGTTACCGAGACCTCGGGCAGGTAAGTGAGGTAAGCTTGATGTATTAAATGATTGTGTTGTTCGACGCATGTCTTGCCATGAATTCTTGAATATTTGACTGTTCGTATGATGTTTTGAAGCATGAATTGTCGTGTCTGGTGTGGAGTGTGTGCCCATTGCTACTATTACATAATTTAAAAATATTTTTGGAAAAAGGAGTACTTGAGCACTATTGGACCCTTGCTTTGACTAACGCAATCCTTATATGTTTCTTGTTATAGTTTATATCATGCTAGCTATAGCATGAGACCAGGTGGGAGGCCTAGGATGGTTCGACCGGAACCACGGGCAGCGGCTCTAGGAGTTGAGCCAGTAGTTAGGGTTGAGGCTCAAGTGGGAGAGCCTGTGGTTGGAGTTGGAGCTCCTCCACCACTTCCACCACCACCACCTCCTCCACCGAAAGCGGGAGGTGAGGCCGGGGTCGAAGGAGAGGGACCACAGGGAGGCCAAGGACAGGCCGGGATAGACTTAGCTCCGTTGGTTCAGGCGATAGCCGAGCATTTCAGGCTGCAGTAGCTGGAGGTCAGGCAGCACATCATCAGGGTGAGGGCACTGGATTGCCTTTAGAGAGACTTCGGGGCCTTGGGGCCGAAGAGTTTAGAGGGGCTACTCTGGAGCGATCAGAGTTGTGGTTTGAGAAGACTATCCGTATCCTTGCTCAGATGGGGTGTACTGGTGAGCGCAAGTTAGGATGTGTTGAGTCTTTGCTACAGGGTGATGCCTACACTTGGTGGGTCACCATTACTACGGGTATGGATGAGGCCGAGATCACTTGGGAGTTCTTCGAGACAGCTTTCCGTAAGAAGTATCTGGGTCCACGATACCTCGATGAGAGGAAGAGGGAGTTTATGGCATTGCTTCAGGGGAGTATGTCCGTGACCGATTATGAGATCTGGTTTGTCAGATTGAGTCAGTATGCACCTGAGCTTGTACCTACTGAGGTGGAGCGTTGTAACCGCTTCCGTTATGGGCTGAGTGAAGAGATCAAGACGTATACTCTAGCTTCGGACTACAGTGATTTTGATGTCTTGGTCGCGAGGGCCAAGGACTTAGAGCACAATTTGAGTTTGACCAGGCGGTCAGGTGGATCTAGCTCGGGTAAGAGGTCCAGTAACTTTGATAGAGGATATGCCAAGAGGCATCGGGACAACAGGCATTAGTTTGATCATAGGCGTGGTGGCGGTAACCACGGTAGGGGCCACCAGGGCCAGAGAGCTGGCGGGAAGTTGCCCATATGTGCTACTTGCGAGAGGAACCACACCGGTGAGTGTTAGGGAAATTATCATTCTTGATGGAGTTGTGGTGCTAGAGACCACATTAGGCGTGACTGTCCACATCAGGTGGGACAGGCACCAGCTCAAGCTCCTGCTAGAGCCAATGATTTTCAGAGAGGCCGCGGACGCGGTAGAGGTAACTTCCAGCCGAGGAACGATGGTCATAGGAACATAGCACATGTAGTTGCAGTTCAGCCAGAGGGCGGAAGTCAGGCCAGAGTATATGCTCAGCGAGGGGATCAACATGACACTGATGTGATCGCAGGTAACTTCTCGATACAGTCTGTGGGTTTGCTTTCTTTGATTGACTCTGGGTCTACACATTCCTACATATTGAGTGAGCATGCACAGTCTTTGAATTTGCCTTGTGAGATGTTAGAGGTAGGAGTTAGTGTTACTAGTTCCTTTGGGGACACGGTAGTAGTTAGGAAGATGTACCGAAGGTGTCCGTTGATGGTTCAGGGGCATGTGTTTCCAGTGGATATGATGGAGCTTCCTTTATATGGTTTCGATGTGATTCTGGGTATGGATTGGCTCACGGAGCATAGAGCTAGGATAGATTTTGAAACTAAGCGGATTTCTTTGAGGCTCACATATGACTATGAGATTGTAGTGGTGGGTGAGAACGTGAAGTTCTTGTCCAATGTGGTTTCAGTGTTAGAGGCTAAGAGATTAGTTGAGTTGGGGTGTGAAGCATACTTAGCGTATGTGATGAACCCTAACATGAGTGAGGTTAGACCTCCGGATATCCGGACAGTATGTGACTTTCCTAGTGTGTTTTCGGAAGAATTGCCAGGGTTACCACCAGATAGAGAGGTAGAGTTCAGCATTGAGACTTATTCTGATTCAGCTCCTGTTTCGATTGCTCTGTATCGTATGGCACCGAAGGAATTGAAAGAGTTGAAGACTCAGTTGCAAGAATTGACAGATAGAGGTTTTATTAGGCCTAGTTCTTCACCTTGGGGTGCACCAGTGCTGTTTGTGAAGAAGAAAGATGGAAGCATGAGAATGTGTATAGATTACAGGCAGTTAAATCAGTTGACGGTGAAGAACAAATATTCGTTGCCCAGAATTGACGACTTGTTTGATCAGTTGAGAGGAGCATCTGTCTTTTCGAAGATTGATTTGAGATCGGGCTACTACTAGCTAAAGGTAAGAGAGGTTGATGTACCGAAGACGTCCTTTAGGACTAGATATGGTCACTATGAGTTTTTAGTCATGCCTTTTGGGTTGACTAACGCACCGGCTGCTTTCATGGACATGATGAATAGGATTTTTCATCAGTATCTAGATCAGTCTGTAGTTGTGTTTATTGATGACATTTTGGTGTACTCACGAACTGAAGAAGACCATGACCGACACTTGAGACTTGTTTTGAAGACTTTGCTTGATCATCAGTTGTATGCGAAGCTCAGCAAGTGTGAGTTCTGGATCCGTGAGGTAGTCTTCTTAGGACATGTAGTGTCAGCCGATGAGATTAGAGTTAATCCGAAGAAGATTGAGGCCATTGTTGAGTGGAAGCAACCGAAGTCTGTGACAGAGGTACGTAGCTTCCTAGGCTTATCCAGATACTATAGGAGATTTGTAGAGGGTTTCTCTAAGTTAGCCGCTCCATTGACACAATTACTTCAGAAAAGTGTTCAGTTTGAGTGGACAGATGCAAGACAGAGAGCCTTTGAGAAATTGAAAGAAGCTTTGACCCAAGCACCGATCTTGATACAGCCTGAGTCTGGGAAGGACTATGTAGTTTACAGTGATGCTTCTTATGTAGGGCTAGGATGTGTTCTCATGCAAGACAAGAGAGTAGTGGCTTACGCCTCAAGACAGTTGAAGACCCATGAGCGCAACTATCCGACCCATGACATAGAGTTAGCTGCAGTTGTGTTTGCTCTAAAGATTTGGAGGCACTATTTGTACGGTGAGAGATGCACAGTGTACACCGATCACAAGAGTTTGAAATACATTATGACTCAGCGAGATTTGAATCTCAGACAGCGTAGATGCTTAGAGTTGCTAAAGGACTATGATCTTACCATTGAGTACCATCCAGGTAAGGCCAATGTAGTGGCCGATGCATTGAGTAGGAAGATGGTCGTGGACTTGAGAGCCATGTTTGCTAGATTGAGTTTGTTCAGAGATGGTGGCTTGATAGCCGAGCTTCAGGTTAGACCTACTCTAGGTCAGTTGATTAGAGAGAAACAGCTCTTAGATAGATCTTTGACACCTCACGTGCAAGATATAGCCGAGGGTAGATCTTCATACTACAGTTTCAGTACTGATGGGGTTTTGTATTTCAAAGACAGAATAGTGGTGCCAGAAGATAGTGATTTGAGACGTACGATCTTGACTGAAGCCCACAGTAGTCCGTTTGCTATACATCTTGGAAGTACGAAGATGTACCGTGACTTGAAGAATGAGTACTTTTGGGTTGGCTTGAAAAGAGATGTGGCCGACTTTGTGAGTAAGTGCTTAGTGTGTCAGAGAGTGAAGGCGGAACATCAGGTTCCCTCAGGTTTGTTACAGCCGTTGAGAATTCCGGAATGGAAATGGGAGAACATCACCATGGATTTTGTTTCGGGTTTGCCTTTGACTCCTACGAAGAAGAACTCAGTTTTGGTGATAGTAGATCGTTTTACGAAGTGTGCTCACTTCTTGGCAGTCAACACTACTTACACTTCAGATAGATTGGCCGATTTGTACATCGGTGAGATTGTTAGGCTGCATGGTGTGCCGAAGTCTATTGTATCAGATAGAGATCCGCGGCTTACTTCTAGATTTTGGGAGTGTCTGCATACAGCTTTGGGTACCCGTTTGAACTTCAGCACTTCTTATCATCCTCAGTCAGATGGTCAGTCAGAGAGGGTTATTCAGATCTTAGAGGATATGTTGCGTTGTTGCATTATTGACTTTCAGGGTACTTGGGAGAAGCATTTGCCTCTAGTAGAGTTTGCGTACAATAATAGCTTTCAGTCGAGCATTCAGATGGCTCCGTATGAGGCCTTGTATGGCCGGAAGTGTAGGACTCCAGTTTGTTGGGCCGAAGTGGGACAGAAATTGTTACCTATGCCGGATTTGCTCAAGGGGACAACCGACAAGGTAAAATTGATTTGTGACCGTTTGAAGGCTGTTTCGGATAGGCAGAAGTCCTATGCCGATTTGAAGAGGAAGGAAGTCGAGTTTTCAGTGGGTGATAGAGTGTTCTTGAAAGTGTCTCCGTGGAAGAAAGTGATGAGATTTGGCCGAAATAGGAAGTTGAGTCCGAGGTACATAGGGTCGTCCGAGCTAGAGATTTGGCCGAAAGAGGGTTGGTCCGGATGCTTATCAGTTGCGGTTGCCATCCGAGCTAGAGAAGATACACGATGTGTTCCATGTATCGATGCTTCGTAAGTATAGGTCCGATCCATCACATGTTATGCCCGTAGAAGAGATTGAATTGAATCCGGATTTGACTTATGAAGAAGAGCCCGTTGAGATCTTAGCTTCTGACAGTAAGGTGTTGAGGGGTAGATCGATTGAGTTAGTGAAGGTGCGGTGGCAACGTAGAGGTGTGGACGAGGCCACTTGGGAGAGGAAGGAGGATATGGAAAAGCAGTTTCCGTATCTCTTTCAGTCAGGTAATTTCGGGGACGAAATTCCTTAAGTGGGAGAGAGTTGTAACACCCGTGTTTTGGGGCTAGGAGTTAGCCGGGTTTATAGTTCGAGTCATTAAAATTAAATTAAATAAATTCAACTTTAATTTGGGCCTAATTGAGCTTTAGTAAAAAGGGGAGGGACCCATATTGCAATTTTACCCAAAAGATTTTAAAAGGATGACAACTTTTGAAAGTTGTCATCTTCTCCCCCTTTTCCCCATTATTCCCACGTGAAAACACAAAACCCATCTCCAAACTCTCTCAAATTTTCAAGTTACTATTCCATTGGATTACAACTTCTTTTCAAGGTGTTTTTGAAAGAAGCAAAAGGGATCGTCGAAGAAGCTTTGGGACCGAATCCAGGTTCGTAGGAGTTCCGCTTGGTAGCTAAGGAAGGGCGGTGAGTGGTTTCAAACTTGTTTTAAAGTTTGGTTCGAGTGTGTGTATGGAATGTGCTTGGTAGGCCATTTCTTTACTTCAAGTTGTTAACTCTAGCCCATGACTTCATTACATGCTATGGTGTATTTGCCTATCTATGCTCTTGTGTATTGTGGATAACTTGGTGCATGTATATCGTGAAATGTATATATGTGATGAGCATGGAATGTGGTTGATGGTATATGATGTGGTTATGATAATTGGCACTAAATAAATTACCGGTTGTAAATGATCGATCATTAGGATTAGTGTGCACACAAATTGAGTCAAAACGTACGTGGCCTTGATGGCGTTAAGTCATCAAGGAGGAGTACGGTGATGTAATATTCCACCGGAAGCTTTTATATATTTCTACGGGATGATGAGTGGAATCCCATCCGTAGGGCATGTGGCGATGAGTGGAATCCCGCACATGCAAGGTCCGGTGATGAGTGTAATCCCACCGAGGTAAAGTGTTGTTGAGGTTTAAATCTGCACAATCGGGGTAATTTAAAGTGGCCAATTAACTTGTTCATATGATGTGATATATGATGTTGTTACATGATTGTTGATATTGATGCTTGATGCTTAGTATGAGGTGAGATGCCATATTATGCCACTTGAAAGACTAGCTAGGTCTACTCGATTATATGCCAATGTTTGATGTATGTGAGATTAGGATTTACATGCTTGAACCCTGCATTGTTGATGTTTTTCGTTTTAGAGCACCCTCACTAAGCTTATAGCTTACGCTCTCAATGTTCAACAATGCAGATCATTAGCGTGGTGTTAGCTCGAGGCAAGGCAAGAAGGGCTTTCCAAGTTTGTGGCTCAAGTACGGTTATTAATTTTGTATTAGCTAGCAATGTGGCAAGGGTTTTTGTATGAGCTTGTATGACTCATTTAAATGTGGATGTTTTGAGTTTGATTATGGTTTGTAAAGCATGAGATACTATAATGAATAGGGGTGGGAGAAAATACCCGACCCGATTGACCTGACCTGAAAACCCGACGACCCGAAACAAAAATACCGGGTAATTCCCGAAAAAAAATTACCCGACCCGGTAAATTTCCCGGGACACGGGCCGAGAGTTTTCCCTTATCGGGTACCCGACCCGATAAAATTTAATATATATTTTTTATATTTAAAATTATATTTTTATTTTATGTTTCTTAATATTTTCACTCTAAAATTAAGTTTAAATCCCTACATTTTTTCTATGTTTGTATTATATTCTTTTAAGTTTTAAGTTTAATTTTTTTTAAATATTTTTGTGTTTAACATATTTTTTTTTAATTTTAAAATAAATAAAAAAATAAAAAAAATATGAACCGGGTACCCGAATTATGGGTACCCGGATATAATGGACCGGGACACGGGCCGTTTAATGAGGTACCCGGATGAACTGGGTACCCGGTTTTCCGGGTACCCGAATCCCGGGTACCCGACAATTCCCACCCCTAATAATGAATGTTGGTGTGTGATGGCATGCTTTAGAATGTCTAGGTTGCCTTGTGTATGAGTGCAAACCTCGTATGCTTATATTGTGCCTTTTAAGGCCTTTAAGTTCCATGTATGACCTTACTTGTTGAATTGCCTTTTGGAATGCCAAGTATGGATGCCTTGTTTCATGTTTGAATGCTTGAGTTGCTTGTATGATTTGTGCATCACCTTGTGTTGATTAGTGCCCTTTGGTTTCTTGTGAAAGCATGCTTTTATGGTTAGGTTGCCTTAGGATTAATGTTAGTTTGTTGGTTGAGGTTTTAGAGGGATTTAGAGGCCTCCTTGTGCCTTAAATCAGCTCAAACCTGTAAGTTCGTAGCATGGGTATCGATACGGTTGGTCTCGTATCGATACGGCCTTCTTGTTCCAGGCCTCGTGTTTCGATACGCGAGGTGGCATATCGATACCTTTTTGGTCACTGGAGCTACTGTCCATTTTGGTATCGATACGGGTCTCCGGCGTATCCATACGGTCATCTTATCGTTGACCGTGGGAAGTCAACCGTTGGGGAGAGTATCGATACACTCCTTGGGCGTATCGATACGGTCTCCACGGGTTGACTCTGACCAGTTGACCTAGTCAAGGGGTATCGATACCCCCCTTAAGTGTATCGATACCGCCTGCAGTTTAAGCTTAAAATTGGGCTGTAAAATGTTGGGTTGAGTCCGTTTGTTTGTCTCGTGAATGTTGTTTCCGCTGTATGATCACATAGGATTAAATACTCATCTAGACAAGATTTAAATGAAAAGAAAGGGTTGCTAACCGAGGGGGAATCCTTAAGGGGTTTTCACTCAGTTTTCCCCGTGTAGCTCACTCGGACCGGTCATCCGGCCAGACCAGGACGAGGGGGTTACAACTATGGTCCTAAATATTCGTCGTCGGAAGTTTCAGACACCGAACAAGGTGGTACTATAGACTTGTCGGCTCATAATTTGGATCTTCATCTACATGAAATTGCTTTGGACCAAACTGGATTTGGTTTGGAAGTTGATCAGGATATTGCACTTGTAAACAAACATTTTATATGGCCTGAAAGACGAGTTCAAGATGCCTCCAAGATGGTGGGACAAAGAGAATCACAACAAAATGGTTCAAATGGACAACGACCATAGAAAGTTTGTTCAGATTGCTTAATTATATATACACACACGTCTGGGTGTGTTGTTAGCTTGGCTTGGCTAAGGAACAACATCATAATATTAATAATTAAAGAATATAGAAGATGTTTCTCAAAGCCAAAGCTCGAAAAGGCCTTGTCCAGTCTATTTGAGGATGTAATTGGGTTTGTCTAATTGTCTCTTCGTAATGAATAAATCCTTTGTGTGTTGTATAATATCCTTGATTGCTTGTGGATTGTAATACTAATGAATAAAGAATATAGAGAGCTTTCCACAATCTATTGGACAAAGAGCATTAGAAAATGAAATGCTCATGTGACTAACATCATACCACATAAAACATAAAAAATATTAATATAAATTCATATTTTCAACAACTTATCTTTAGTTTTCCAGCCAACCAAGAGTAGCCAAACAATAGATGATAACATATTTTGGAATATGCGGTGGAAACTAGGGCTGTAAATGAGACGAGACATATCGCGAGCTATTCAAGTCTGACTCGGTTAAAGCTCAACTCGATTGGACTCTACTCGAGCTCGAACTCGGCTCGAGTTCTTAACAAGTTGAGCCAAGCTACTTGATATCTAACTCAAATCTCGCGAGCTACTCAAAAATATAATATACTATTTTTTAATTTTTTTAATTTAAAATCTAAATTCCTAAACCTAAACTCCTAAAACATAAACCCTAAACATAAGTCACAAACCCTAAAATCTAAATCTTAAATTCTAAACCCAACAACCTAAACCTCTAAACTCTAAACTAACACCATAAACCCTAAAATTAACCAGCTTGAGTTTACACAACTTCTGTATCAAAGTTTTTTTCTTAATAGATCAGACGTGACAGATCGGGGCTACTCGAGTCCGGCACGGTCAAAGATCAGTCAACACTTGACTCGATTGGGCTCAAATCAAGCTCGAACTCGACTCGAGTTCTTAACGAGCCGAGTCGAACTCAGATTTCTCAAGCTCGTTAAAAATTACTCGAGCTCGAAATCTTAACGAACCGAGTCGAGCTCAATACTACTCAAGCTCGAATCAGCTCGTTTACACCCCTAGTGGAAACCATACAAGCTTATGGCATAAAGCCTTAGGTGAGCTTATTCTAACCTCAGACCATATAGTGTTTTGTTGTTGGTTAATTAATGCGAAAAAGTTGTAAGTTGTTTTCTTTATATAAAAAAGGATTGTTTTTCATGCATTTAAAAGTTCAGGTTCGAGCGTGAATCAAGCTTTTGGATAACTTTGAGAATTTTTGAGTTCAAGTCGAACTTCAATGTTTGATTTCGAGCTTGATAATTTTGAGCTCGCGAGCTTTCGAGTCGAATCTAGCTCAGCTGTGAGCTTATCAAGTTCCATCAAGCCAATTTCACAGAGGAGAATGTACTTTTGAGGCGTGGCAATTTGCATGAGAGCGAGTGGATCTTTATCTGCATGAAATAGCTTTGGACCAAACATGATTTGGTCCATTCCGAGAAGAAGCTGTCGCCGAACATGAAAATTTTCACCAGTAAAATTTTAAAACTAATAAAATAACTATGTATTTATTTTCATACTATTATATTAGATAATGTAAAAATTATGATAATAAATTATTTTCTTTTTTGAAATTGAGAAATAAAATAAATATTTGTTTTTATAATATTATATTAGATAATGTAAAAATGAAAAAAAAAACAAATTTAAAAATAAATAATTTTACAAAAAATTAAAATTTATATTTTATTCCAAATAAATATAATAAATTTAATTTTTTAGAAATGTTTTAATATTAGTTTTATAAAAAAAAATATTTATTTATTTATTTAGTGCTAACAAAATCTAACTTAAATATTAGTTCTGATGAATTCTAAATGTATCTTTGACTAGTTTAATGGCTTTTTATAATATTTATTTTACGAGGGGTCCTAAGTTCAATTCTTTATAGTAGCAATTTTATTTTATTTTGAGGTAGTAACTTTGGTCAAGTTAAATATTTATTTGTTTAATTATAATCACAACTAGCTGCTTGGCTTAATGGTTGAGCGCATAAATTCTTATAT
This sequence comes from Hibiscus tridactylites, assembly GCA_958450335.1. Lineage (NCBI taxonomy): Eukaryota > Viridiplantae > Streptophyta > Magnoliopsida > Malvales > Malvaceae > Hibiscus > Hibiscus tridactylites. The sequence continues at coordinate 64,619,181 of OY288275.1, forward strand.
ATAAGACCATTGGTTTGAATCCTACTAGTAGCATAAGGAATTTTTTATTTTCTTTGGTTTTGTTCAACTAATCAAAAAGTGACACGTGTCACCTTCTGGTTTGACAAATAGAATCCTTAAAAATAACATTGGTATAATGACATCATTGAAAATAACATTGGTATAATGACATGGAAATTGAAAAAATAATAAAAAAATCCACATAAGCTTTTCTGTTAGTTTTAAACGGAGGAGGTACCATTTTAAAAACGAAATGTAATTTTAGGTACCATTTTGTCAAAAAAATAGATGGTATAGTGACCCTTGGTTCAAATCTTACCAGTAGCATAAGGAATGTTTTATTTCTTTTAGTTTTGTTCAACTCATCAGAAGGTGACACGTGTGTTGCCTTTTGGTTGGACAAATAGAATCATTAAAAATAACATTGGTATAGTGACATGGAAATTGAAAAAAATAATAAATAAAATCCACATAAGCTTTTCCGTTAGTTTTAAACGGTAGATGTACCATTTTGAAAACGAAATGTAATGTTAGGTACCATTTTGTCAAAAAAATAGATGGGGAACTAAAACGATATTGCGCTAATAGCTGGGGTACTATTTAGGTAGTTATCCCTAATAATTATTCCATTTTTATTAGACAAAATAGGGATTTAATTGAAAGGGTAATTATTTGATACACTAGCAGTGGAAATTAAAAGTTTCTACAAGCGCCTTAGTTTTAGGGTTTAGGGACTTAGTTTAGGGTGTATAGTTTAGGGGTTTATGTGTATGTGTTTTGAATTTAGGGATAGTGATTGAAATTTATAGTTTAGCCTTATAATTTAGGGTTTATAAATTAAACCCTAAATTCTCACCATATTACTATAAAAACTATAAAAACTAAATCCTAACATCTAAACCCTAAATTCTAACCATTATCTCTAAATTCTAAATTCCTACACCTAAACCCCTAAACTCTACACCCTAAACTAAGCCCCTAGACCCTAAAATTAAGGCGCTTGTGAAAACTTTTAGTTTTCACCGCCAGTGTATAGGATAATAATCCTAATTGAAATATATATATATATATATATATATATATATATATATATATATATTCAACGATCCAAAAAATGTGTAAAACTTAAAGAGAGACATTGTAGCAACTATACCTAAATATTTAAAATAAAATTAAACTATTATTTCGGGTCGGGTCGGGTCGGGTTGGGTATTTTTCACCTTAAACCCAAACCCAACCGACCCGATTTTATCCTCAGAAAATCAAACTGAACTCAAAATTTTTTTAAAAAAATCCGACCCTATAAGATCAGGTCGAGTCAGAATCCATTGGGTATGAGTTAAATGAAAATCTCTATATATTATGAATATTTTCCGTATATGGGCCTAGGCATGACAACAGCTGCCCAGAGATCAAAAATTTTATGGTGCATTATATTTAAAAATATGTTTTTAGATTAATTATAGGGCTCATTTATTTTTGAAATATTTGTTATTAGGCTCTCAATTTTTTTATATTTATTGTTAGTGGTCTATTTTTTCCAATTATTAGTATTAGGGGCATACTTTTAAAGTTTTTTTTTCTAATATTTGTTATTATATGCACAATTGTTTCTCAACATATGTTAGTTTGGGCAAACTCTTAATTTTTTTAATATTTGTTGTTAAGGGCTCAATTTTCAATACTAGTCATTAGGGGTCCATTTTTTTAACATTTGTTATTAGGGGTCTACTCTTAAAATTCATTTTTTTCTAATATTTATTTGTTATTAAGAGTCTAATTTTTTCAGTACTTTTAATTTGGGGTCCAATTTTTTTTAATATTTGTTATTATAGGCATACTCTTAAAATTTACTCTCTTTTCAGTATTTGTTATTAAAGTCGCAATGTTTTTTCCAGTACTTATTATGGAAGGATGGAAATTATCTGCCCCTTTTCGGTACCCTACTTGTGCCCCCACACTCAAAATTAGGTTTAGGGTATATGGTTTAAGGTTTTATGGTAGGGTTTATGTTTAGGGTTTAGGGAATTTAGGCTATGGTGTACTTTTTAGGGTATAGAGTGTAGGGTTTAGGATTTAGAATTTAGGGTTATGGCTTGGAATTTAATTTTGTAGTGTTTTTTAGTGTTGGGGCATAAGTAGGGGCACCGAAAAGGGGTATATGATTTTTATCCATTATGGAGCTACTCTTAAATATTTTTTTTCATCAATTGTTATTAGGGACAATGATTTAAATAAAGGTCCGCTACTGCAACAACGACTGTTATATAGGGGTAGTGACATCATCTCAAAACCGTGATATCTGCAACCGTTATGTCCACAATAGCACATGTTATTAAAAAGTTCACAACTACGATACTCACAGTGACCACAATAGCATACATTATGTCCGCAACCGCGATAAACATAAATCGACCAAAAATACAATCACAACCATAATTTAAATCCTCGATTAGGAATCCTAATTTTTTCGATTCATCATAGAGCCACCAAAATCTTAAAAACGGGTCTGCCTCCGATTCTAGCACATATTATCAAGATAATCACTTAACGTAATCTGCTCTTGGAATTCATACTTATTACAACATGATGCATTATTTATTTATTTACTTATTTATTTATCACCAGTTAAATATAGATGATATCAGTTCATTGAAGATAATTCTATAATAAACGTCATGTACCATTATGTACCACTAATTATGTGTATTGTTACGTATTATTAATTATTTTAATTACTTTTAAAATTATGGGACCGAAAGTGTTATTACCTTCTTTTAGAATAAAGCTTAAAAAATATTTTTTATATTAATTTTCAGATATTTTTCTTTTTGGGTAAAGTACACAAATTGTAACTAAATTTTGGTAAATTATTCAATTTGATAACCAAACTTTCAATTGCTTCAATGTTACCATTAAACTTTTAGTTTTGCCCAAATTGATCATTGACCAGTTAACAACTGTTGAAAGGGTGATGTGGCAGTTAAAATATTTTGTATAATAACACTTTTAGTCCTCTATGTTTGCACATTAAAACAATTTTATCCTAATTCAAAAAAATTTAACTCTCATTATTTACATATTATTTCAATTTCACCCTATTTTAATTAAAAATAATTTAACACTAAAACTTAAACTAAATCCCTCAATAGGAGCAACGAAAATCTAAATTAGAAATATCTAAATGAAAAAAAAAACATAAACCTGCTCATAATCTCTTTAAAAACACAAGACAAAAGATTATCCTCAACCTGTTCTAACTTTTTGTTGTAATAATAATGATAGTAAATGGTGAAAATTGAAGTTTTCATTGTAAAACTAACCTCAATCTCTTTTCCCTCACCTTATTTTTCTTCTTTACCTTTTCCTTCAACATTCATTCACCATTAGAATCCGAAAAAAATATGAATGTTATTTACCAAAACCGGAAGAGAACAAGATTGGGGTTCTAGGATTTATGGTTTTGAATTTAGGGTTTAGAGTTTATAGTTTTAGTCTTAGGGATTATGGTTAAATTATTTTTAATTAAAATAGGGTTGAGCAAAATTATTTTTGTATCTTTTGATTAATAATTATTTATATTGAGCAAAATTACAATGTATCGATACGGTTAATCATAATTGAACCTAATGAACAGGGCGTATCAGTAAGGTTTGGAGCTGTATCGATACGTTTTGCCACTGGAATTCCTTGTTTTGATACGGGCCTAACATGTATCGGAATGGGTCAATAGTCAAAGTCAACTCGTGCCGAAATAGGGCCTACCTATATCGATACGGGGTATGTGCAATCAACTCAGGTTGATCATCGTACACCCGTATTGAAATGGCATCAAGGTGTTTCGATACTGGGTTAGTTAAGTTGGTTAAAAGGCATAGATTGAAGGTTTACAGTGTTCACAAATTAGTCATTGAAGTTAGAATGACTCAATTGGATAAGTAAATGAACTCTGAATAGTATGAAAATTTACAGACTTGCTATTATTGTATTGAATTTCATTGTGGTACAATAAATTGCATCAAAGGACTCCTAAATTATTGGATTTACAATTTAGTCCCAAAATTTTGTAATAGCTAAGAATTGGTCCTAAATGATTAATTTAGTGGGTGTTATATTTGCATTGAACATTGTTTTTATGTTTAGTTTTTAATAATCGAAATGCTTTGGCATCGTTTTCCTTATCTGCATGTTCTTCAATTGTTATCAAAATTGTGTCGAGCGAAAGCTGGCATTGTTGGCTTATTGAACCTTAATATCTTAACAGACTTAAGGGGCAACGATCTGTGTAACCCCCTAAACCCGGCCCAGAAGAAATGGGCCGAATCTAGGAAGTTAGTTTTGAAAACCTGTCCCTCAAGTAATAAATCTTAAGTTTAATAATTTTACAAAACCGATAATAATTATCAATTAAAAATCATCATCATAAAACGTCACATCATTTACAAAACTCCAACGTTATAAAATATTATGATAACATGATAAAATATTCAAATCAAAGTTCGTAGATGCATGCATTAAAGTAATCTCAAAATATAAAGGTCCCAAAGTCTGATTATATAAATGTTTCAAAACATAAAGTAATAATATGAAAGGTTAATTAAATGGTTCATACTGATATAATATCCGAGTAAAACACGAGATGCTCCAAGTACCGAGTCGCCTAATAAGTATGAGTATCTGAAAGTAAAAACTAAGGGGTGTAAGCTAAAGAGCTTAGTGTGTCCTTTAGTAATAACAAAAATTCAAAAACAGTATTTCATTTTTCGATAAATTCATATCCAAAAACAAAGTGTATCCGTTAAATCAAAATCATAAATGTTATGATGTCTGATGCATGATGCAATGCCCGAATATCTGATATCATACAGAGTGGAGGTTTCTCTCGCCAGAGTGGAGATTTCTCTCACTTTTTCTGAACACAATTCCAAACAAATGACACATGATATGATTTGTAAAATCATAAATCCGAACTCTTACGAGTATCATATTTTCCGAAAATCAGATGCTTGATTTAAAATACATTTCATTATACTATGCATGATGTTTCAAATAGTCTCAAACCATAATTAATCAGATAATAAATCAAGCAAGAATAAAACATTTACTGAAAACACCCCATGAAACACACATTATAAATTATATTAATTTATCAATTATACTATATAGTACTATTCATATGGTTTAAACGTATTTTTAACATATAATTTATCCTATATCAGAAAAAAATCTCTTACTTTTAAAAAATATTGACCATTTAACAAATGTTACTTTATAGGGTAATCTTCACTGATGGTCACTTTTGTTTTGGGTTTGTTTTATTATGGTCACCCGAATTCAAAAAAGATTATTCTGGCCACTTACGTTCGAAACCGTTTCTGTTTTAGTCACTGGACCGTTAACCTCCGTTAGTTAAAAATAATAATTTCTAATTTGACCCCCAAAGTTTCAAAACTTCATTTTTCACCATCTTCCCCAAAACTCAATGAACTTCCCACTGCAGGGGAGAACTGCAAAAATCATTGATTGATTTCTTGATCTATTGAACTGCAAAAATGAAATGTCTACATGTTAGACCCCTGCTAATGAGGTATGCTGATGTCTTTTTTTTAATTTAACTCAATTACATCCCTATTGTTCAACATGACTGATAAATCACAAGAATATTCAAAAAGGTTAACACAAAGACCAACCACTACATAAAAATGTGAAATAAAATAGTTATCAAGTAGAATAAATGACTTGCACATGTTACTGCATCTTTAGATGTAGTTCTGCAACGTGTTTATAGAAGAGCAAAAGAAGCAACAAAACAAAACTATTGCATGTTCAAATAGAAATATTTGTTAGCAACAGAAGAAAAAATAATAAATAAATAAATAGTACTTCTTCTGATACTACACCTGATCCTTCAACTGATCGAGTAATGCCGCACCAATCAATCCAGGTCCAATGATCCCCATTGCTATGGTTGTCCTTGAAAGATAAAACCTTGAATGCACAGCTCTTAAAGCCCTTATACAATCTTCACGCTTAAGAACTATTGTGATATTGTACTCAGAACAACCTTGAGCTATAACACGAATGTTAATATTAGCCTGTATCATGATATGAGGTGGAAAAAAATAGTAAGTTCTAATGTGAATATTATATAAACATAAAAAAGCAAAGTATTTGTCTGAAAATGTCTATATGGAACTTTCTACCTTTGCCAGAGCATTGAAAAGAGTTGCACTGACTCCAGGAGTGCTAGCCATTTTCTGGCCAACTGCTGCTAATATGCTACAGTTAGGAATGACTGCAACCTGAGAAGGACAACTTATTTGAGAAAATAAAGTAGACAAATATGACCATACTAATGTAGCACAAAGGTAACTGAATCCAAAATAAAACAGTAAGCAGAATTTAACCCATGAGGACAATGTAGATACACAGGTTAGCATGTTTAATCAAGCATGATACTGCAACCAACACACTAGATAATGCCCAGAACAGCAAACACGAAGATAATTTATATTAGAAATATTAGCAAGATGTCAAATACACTGTTTGTTATGCATGTTTTGAATTCAACTTACAAAGCGAGTTTTGAACTAGTACAATTTTTAGTTTCCATGACTCAAATTATAAGGCCAGAGCCCCAAGACATAGATAAATGCCAGAAGCCAAATCACATCAATAATCCAAGACCTATATGTAGGTTGTTAACGTGTAAATAGAAGAGTTTTAGTTACTCTGTATTTGTATTAAGTCGGTAGTTTAAATTTAGTCTAACTCTTATCCTATTTATAGATAGAGATAACTTAGAATAGTCCTAATTAGGAGATGGCTTTGTTGGTGTTGGTCCTTTCATTACAACAAACAATGCCATTGGCCTCAAGAGAAATCCATATGCTTGGACCAAAGGTTGATTTTCTTTTCCCATAAAATTTTCTTGTTTGATATATTTTAAATTAATTCAAAAAATTTTATATACAAATATTAGTTTCCAATGTGTTGTTTATCGAAAGGCAATACTTTTAAAAGTACTTGAAAATGCTCTCCACGGGAATTTGGAAACGCCTCGCCGCCGAACAGGAAAATATCACCGACCGGAACAGTGAATCACACACAGGCAACAGATCGGTGCAACGAGACCAGAAAAATCAGCAAGTTTGGACTTTATTCATCAGTGGTCTCTCTCGGACAATCCACTGGAAAGGATTGTGGCAAGTGTGTGACAGACATGGGATTGTAAAAGATGCATTCATACCGAACAAAAGGGCAAGGGATGGACAGCGGTTTGGGTTCGTTAGAATGGCATCGAAGGAAGATGCAAACAGGGTGATAGAGAGATTAAACGGTAAATGGATCTATGGCGGCAGATTGAGAGTGTCTATGGCGTGGAAGGGCAAAACGGAGTGGTACCGTAAGAAAGTGGGAAACACGGAACAAAATGGGAAGAAGGAAAAAGAGGAATCAAGAAAATCAGAAACGTTGATAGAGAGAGACGAAGTGAAACAAAACAGATCGAAAGTATCAGGGATAGTGGATGAAGACAAATGGGCAATATTGCAATGGTGTGCTGTGGGTTGGTGCCTGAATCCGTGCAGCATAAAGACTCTAGCGGAAAGGTTGGAGGTAGACAAACACGATGGTTTCTCGATCATACGTTTATCCGGATCAATGATCTTGCTAATGTGTACATCGGCACCCATTCGCGATAAAATCATGCAATTTGACCGGGTGAAAGAATGTTTCGCGAAGGTAGAAAAATGGTCTCCAGCGATCAAAGTGGAATCGCGACGGGTATGGATGTCGATAATCGGCCTCCCGATACACCTATGGCACAAAAGGACTTTCATGAACATTGCAAGTATATGGGGTGTTTTTATTCGAATGGATGACGAAACGGAAACACCATCTTCATTTGATTGCGGTAGAATTATGATAGAAACATCCACGTTCAATCGGATTGAAGAACACATTGAAGTTCAATTTGAGGGGGAAGAATATACTATCCGCGTGTTAGAGATGGATGGCACATCCCCGGCGGTGGAATGTGATTGCGGGGAATTAGATTCGACGGATGAAGAAGGTAGTAGTGAAAATAATTCATTACCGCCTAAGAGAGTGGGAAACGAAGAGGATGCAGAAACAATAAAAGAAAATACAAATTCGGTGTTATGGCTTGCGAATGAAGCATGGGAAGGGCAACAGGGAGATCCATCCGAAAAAACCAATGACGAACGCCAGTCTGATCGGAATTGCAATGACGAACAAGGGGCATCAAACAACTCTACTCAATCACCGGACAGGCCAACGACGAGTCCACCGGCACGGCTAATGGAGACGGCGGAAAGATGTCTAAGCGGGGAGAAGGACGGTGGTGATAAGAGTCCTGCAGAGATAGGAGACATTCAAAATTGCAAGAGTTTGGATATAGTGGGAATTGCTAATTCTAAAGCAAGTGATTCAAATGAACAGGAGTCTAATATTCAAATGGTGGATAATTCAGAATTTAATTCTAAATTAAATTCTAAATTAAAACATTATCCTCCTATTTTTTCGACAAGTGCACAATCAGATTTGAGCAAAACAGAAATTGTTCAGGTGGGTCAGGCTTATTGCAAGATCAGACGGTTTTTAGGGGGCAATTTGGAAGGGTGTCGGATTTCTAGAAAAAAGAAGAACAACCGATTGAACAAGGTCAACCAAGAAATATCAAATACAGGAGAGGGAGACGACGGTCAAGCAGCGAACAATATTGAAATAGAAGCAATTGAAACGGTGAAGCTGGGTTCATTGATTGGGGTTAATTCCAACGGCCAGGAAGAAAAGATTATTCGAGACATATCAAGAGTGATTAGTGGCGATCGTCGAGGTTTGTGACTCATGAAAATGCTATCGTGGAATGTTAGGGGCTTGGGAGGGAGTGCTAAACGCCGGTTTGTTCGAGATGTAATAAGGAAATATGATGCGGATATGGCAATGTTGCAAGAAACAAAGATGGAGGAGTGTCCGAAATTGTGGCTAGCAAATCTATGGGGAACCGATAACTTCGAATCAGTGATCGCGCCATCAATTGGTGCGTCGGGCGGTATTTTAGTGATATGGGAGGTAAGTAAATTTAAATTAGAAGTGGTAGAGATTGAACGCAATTTCATTATGATGAGAGGTAGATGGTTGCATGATGATCTATGTTGTGGTTTAGTCGTGGTATATGCACCGTCCGAATTGGAAGGGCAGTAAGCTGTATGGGCAGCGATTTTGAGTAAGATTAGCAATCAAGAAGGCCCGTGGTGCATAGCGGGAGATTTTAATGCCATATTACTCGAGTCAGATAGAATTGGCACATCGGACAGGAATATGGAGATGGAAGCTTTTGGCGATTTTGTTCTACAAGCATGTTTGATGGATTTACTACTTTTAGGCAAACGTTATACATGGTTTGGCCCAAAGAAAAGATGTAGCAGAATCGACAGATTTTTGATATCGTCAAGTTGGATGGACGCTTTCAGCTCAATCCAGCAAGAGGCGCTAGCAGGGGGTGTATCCGATCACACGCCATTATTGTTGAAGTGCGATGAGAACGATTGGGGTCCCCGTCCGTTCCGATTTTTTAACTGTTGGATGGAGGGCAGATATCACATGAGGCAAATTATTGAGGAATGGATTCGGTTAACTAAGTTGGACATTGGCACGGTAAATATTATGGTGAAACTGCGACATTTGAAGGTATTTTTGAAACAATGGAATCGGGACAGCTTTGGGGATGTGAATGAGATAATATCAGAGTTGCAAGACAAAATTGACTGGGCGGACTTAGCAACATCTACATCTAATATTGATGAGGAAATAGAGGCGGAAAGGAGACAGTGGTTACAAGCTCTGTGGAAAGATATGAGACATAAGGAAGCGATGTGGAGACAAAAATCAAGAGCGACATGGTTGCGTTTGGGAGATCGAAATACAGCATATTTCCACCGATCCGCTAAGCTGAGAGCAGCAAGAAATTTTATTCCAGGTTTCATGGTTAATGACAATTGGATCAATTCGCCACCACTTATGCGACGTCACGTAGTTCAATTTTTCATGAAGCATTTCTCTCGCGACAAGAAGGAATGTGTATGGCAATTCGAGGGGGATTTTAGGAAGCTATCGCAGACAGCTAGGGGGAATTTGGTGGCGGCATTCTCTTTGGCAGAGGTACACGGTATAGTGAGGGGTTGTGATGGTTCGAAGGCACCGGGCCCGGATGGCTTTACGTTGGATTTCTATAAGAAGGGGTGGGAGGTGCTCAATGGCGATATTCTACGTTTCTTCGACAATTTTCATGCAAGTGGGCAGCTACCTAAGGATGTGAATTGCACTTTTATTGTCTTAATTCCTAAGGTAACATCTCCCACGACCCTTGGCGAATATAGGCCTATATGCTTAGTCAACTCAGTTTATAAAATTTTGGCAAAATGTCTTGCGACTCGATTGCAAGCGGTCTTGGCGGATTTGATAAGTGATACACAATCAGCATTCATAAAGGGTCGTCAATTGGTGGATGGAGTACTTCTAGCACTTGATGTGGTGCATTCCTTACGATAACGGGGTGCAAGTGGTTTTTTATTGAAGCTTGATTTTCCCAAGGCATATGACTGCGTTAGTTGGTGCTTTTTGGATGAGGTGTTAGGAAGAATGGGCTTCTGTGACATATGGCGACAATGGATTCAGGAATGTATTAGTTCAGTCAGGTTGCCGGTGCTTCTCAACGGTAATGCCACTAAAGAATTCAGAATGGGTAGAGGCTTGAGACAAGGTTGTTCGCTATCACCTTTGCTTTTTGTGATAGTCGCGGAAGCAATGCATTTGATGCTGCGAAGGGCTGAATTAGGGGGTTTAATTCGTGGGGTGCAAGTAGCAGATGGGATATCAGTGACACATTTGCAGTTTGCCGATGACACACTTTTGTTCTTTGAGGGCTCGTTAGAAGTTGCGCAAAACTTGAAACGAATTATGCATTGTTTCCAAGTTTGCTCGGGGTTGAAGATTAATTTCGGCAAAAGCTCCTTGTACTCAATTGGCATAGGGGACGATTTGGGCAGTAACGTGGCCGAGGTAATGGGTTGTAGGAAAGCTGAGTTTCCGTTCGTTTATTTGGGATTTCCAATAGGCGCAAGTCCGAGACTGATAGCTACTTGGGAACCGGTGATTGCGAATTTTCGACGCAAATTAGCGGGATGGAAAAGGACCTCTCTGTCTTTTGCGGCTCGGGTGGTTTTGGTCAATTCGGTCCTTTCTTCGTTACCGATATTCTATATGGGTTTGTTTGTCGCTCCCAAAGGGGTAATTGAGAGGATTGATAAAATTCGAAGAGCTTTCCTATGGGGGGTGTCGGTTTGGAACGGCGGATGAGCAGAGTAGGATGAGAGGTGGTATGTCGCCTGAAACAGTTAAGGGGTTTGGGGGTTGCGGATTTGCGAGTTAAGAACATGGCGATGCTATCAAAATGGGTGTGGCGATATGCGCGAGATAGAGATTCGCTATGGCGCTGTTTGATAGTAGCAAAATATGGAGAACATCCACAATGGTGGCGTTTCAACACGGAAAAGATGTCGTCCATGTCGCTTGTATGGCGACAAATTGTAGCACTCTCATGCGATGCACAGGTTGAAAAACATATGGGTATGACCGGTTTTTTATGGAAACTTGGTGATGGTAGATCGATACTTTTTTGGTTTGATCTGTGGGTAGAACAAGTGGCCTTAAAAGATGTATTTCCATGCTTATTCTCGTTGGCATGTGACAAATTAGCGAGGGTGTGGGATTATATGGTGGAGGGCAGCTTATCGCATCATCTATGGGCAGATTTCTTTAGACGCCCATTACGAGTTTTTGAACTAGGAATGCTACGAGATTTAATTCAAATGGTGTCCAATTTTCGCGCATGGGAAGGCAAGCTAGACATGCTAATTTGGAGACCGAACGAGCGTGGAATTTTTTCAGTTGGGACTTTATCGAAACTGCTCATGCTCGATAAGGCGAGGGAAATGGAGTTTGGTGAATGTTTCGCTTGGAAGGTGCTGGTGCCGCCGAAAGTTCAAGCTTTCTTATGGTTTACATGGTTGCGTCGACTACCCACTGTTGATTTCTTGCGAGCACGTGGGATTCCACTGCCGGATGACCAAGGCCGATGCCCTTGGTGTGCGATGGTAGAGGAGAGCATTGCTCACATCCTCTATGAATGCACTTTTGCGCAATCAGTTTGGCTATGGATGCGACAATGGTGGGGAATGGACTCAAGCTTACCGGAATGAATTTATTTTCCGTGGGAAACGATGGAACTTGGCTGAACTGTGTTTCTTGGTAAAATTGAGATCCTATTACTGGATAAAAGCTGATAGGCGGGGAGAATTGGTAGCGGAGGCAGCTTGGTGGACTTGTCCTTCCAAAATTGAGGTTACTGTCCAACCGAAGAGGATGAGGGGGGGGAAGATGCTGGCAGCCCCCGTTACGAAATGTTCTAAAATTTAACACGGATGGATCGACGCGAGGAAAACCAGGTCTGGCAGGGATTGGTGGCGTGTTACGAGAAGCGGATAGTCGAATTTTGGGTCTATTTTCAGGCCCTATAGGCGTGATGGAGTCGAATGAAGCAGAGGTCCGAGCGATAGCCTTTGCATTGGGTATGATACAAGAGAGGGAATGGCGGCAGGGTTGTGTGATTTTGGAGACGGATTCACAAGTCGCGTTGAGCTGGATTACTTAGACCACAAAACGACCTTGGCGACTATGGGAGGTATTTTTGGTAATTGATCAGGCTTGTCAAGTCTTATATGATATCCAATTCTGCTACGTGCCGAGGGAAGCAAATGGATTTGCGGATGCACTGGCAAAGGAGGGAGTAGATAGACTTTCGACGTTCATGGCATGTTTGTGACTTGATCTTATGTGATTTGTTTCCTTTTGTACTTGACAGATCGTATCGTACTCTTTTCCTCCAATAGGTTTAGGGAGGTTTTTAACGAGGCGTGCGACTTCGTCAAGCTGTATGTTTTCCTTATTACTTAATAAAAAACATACGGTTGCCGATCAAAAAAAAGAATAGTCCTAATTAGACTAAACTACTTGTATAGTCTTTTAAAAAGACTTTTTCTGTACAGTGAATTAATGAATTAAAATTACAGAGAATAAATCTGATACTTTCCTCGTTAATATAAAAAGTTCTTAAGTAAATCAGTTAAATTAAAAAAAAAGACATCAGCATACCTCATCAGCAGGGGTCTAACATGTAGACATTTCATTTTTGCAGTTCAATAGATCAAGAAATCAATCAATGATTTTTGCAGTTCTCCCCTGCAGTGGGAAGTTCATTGAGTTTTGGGGAAGATGGTGAAAAATGAAGTTTTGAAAGTTTGGGGGTCAAATTAGAAATTATTATTTTTAACTAACGGAGGTTAACGGTCCAGTGATTAAAACAGAAACGGTTTCGAACGTAAGTGGCCAGAATAATCTTTTTTTAATTCGGGTGACCATAATAAAACAAACCCAAAACAAAAGTGACCATCAGTGAAGATTACCCTACTTTATAAATCAAATGACGCCGTTTCAATGACCTTACCATTTGATTTATTTATAATTTATATTTTAAAAATTAAAATTTATTATTTTTTATAATTATTAAGTATGTTCTGTTAATCCCAACATCCTTCAACTTTTTCCTTTCTAATTCAAAAGTTTTGATTTAAAAGTTTAGGCTCCTTCCATTCACATGTTTATGTGCGGCTTAAAGAGGTAAGATTTATTGTGCTTTGGTACTTTTTTCATTTAGTTTGGTTTGAAATTTTAGGGATTTCTTGTTTAGTTTGAAATTTTAGGGATTTCTTGCTTTTGCAATCTCGTTTAATTGGCGGGTCTGATTTGTGCATTCTTTTATGCTTGACTGATTTTCAACTTGCTTTTGTTGTAACTTTTCTTCTAAAAAACTTTGCACGTTGAAGCATTTAAAAGGTTAAAGCATTCAAATGTTTTTCAATTAAAAAAGAGGAGTTTCTGAAAATTGAGCAGCAAGGTGAAAATTAATATAAAATAATTAATTAACCGGCCCTCATGAATTTTGGTAAGATGGTTAATGGTTCCGGGAAGTACACTCAATGGTACTATCTTATGAATCAATGTGTTGATGGTATGGTTGTAAAAGGTTTTGCTACAATTATGCCCTGATTGTGTTTGTATCCATCTATGATTCATGATTATGGTAATGATATTTGTAGGAGAATTAGTAGGTTCAGAATTTTGACTCCAATGCTAATTTGAATTCTTAGGAATAATTTACCGATGCTTACTTTACAAACCTCCTAGGATCCACTTCTTGTACAGCTTCTTGAACTTTCTCGACTATGGAGCAGCTACTAAAATTATTCAATAATTTTCATACTTAAAATTGTAGGTTCTTGGTGGATACCCAAAGATTAGGCGAGGAGAAAAGAGAACCTTTCACTAGTGTGATTGTAAACACTTCTTGTTAATTTTCACAATTATATGTGTCTACATATATGTATGTTAATTGGCACACCTATGTGGATGTCACTATGGTCTGAATACACATGTCTTGACCCGAAAATATGCTTGTTCTGCTACATGCACCATGCAGAGATGGCCAGACAGTCTTAACATCAATCTTTCATAGGTCATTTAATGTAATTGAGGATGATCTAGGTGAAGTTATGCAGTTTAGAAGTTTATTTGAATAAAAAATAGTATAGTTAGTTATTTATTATGAATTGTTTTATTAGTTGAATAAAAAGAGTGCAAACCAATCAAAACTGGTTTTGAATGACTTATCTATTTTACCAGACTCAATTATATAAGCTGAACGAGAGGATCAATCAAGGGGTGGGAGGTGTAGTTTTGATTGGTAAAGAAAAACAAAAGGCAACTGGATTTTGAAGGCTTAAAGAGGTAAGTAAACTGCTAGTTTTATAGACTTTTATAATGCTGAAAATTTATGTTCTAGATTAAAGATTTAAGATTGATAATGAATTGATGTTAAATGTTATATGAGGTTGATCTAATGAAAATAAAGGGGTGCTGGTGTTGCACTATTTTAACATTTTTGTACTTATTTATCATGCTAAAAATAGTGTAAAATGTTAGAAATCAACAACTATATAAGTTGTATTGTGTCATGTTGCAATTTTTTATTAAACTTGCTAAATCATAAACCAAAAATAATTTATTATAGGAATTTTTTTGGGTAAAATATTTAAATGTAAGGAAATTGATTATGACCTTTGTATTTTTTTAAATATGGTATACCCATGTTCATGATGTTTTAAACTTGGCTTGATCATATGTTTTTTTAAGTGAAGTATTTGATTTGAACTTTAACCTTTTTCATATTTTTTTATATTGTATTAGGATAAATTAACATCATGGACAAAAGTTGGATGTTGGAGTCCAAATATTCTGAGAACTATGTTATAGGTGTTTTTTCTTTTATGGAATTTGTGAAAAGCAACATGGGATCAGAATGTAAAATTCGATGTCCTTGTCGGGAGTGCGTAAATGTATGTTCTAGATCTCAGAGTGAGGTGGAAGATCATTTACTTTTGCATGGTATGGCAGAAAGTTATACCAAATGGGTTTATCATGGTGAACAATTTGATTTCACTGTTGGGAGTTGTACTTCTTATGAAGAGGTAGCTCATAATTCTGAATTCTTAGATGGTGGATTAAATGATTTTACTAGGAGATATGTTCCCCACACTAGATGAAGATTCAACAAATCATGGTTTTAATTCTGGTGAAGGTGAAGAAGAAGCCAAAAGATTTATCAAATTATTAAATGATGCACAATGCGCGTTATCGAGATACTCAAGCATGTCCAAATTGACTTTTATTGTTAAATTGTTGCACATCAAATTTTATTGTCAAATGAACAACAAAGCAATAAATATGATTTTGGGACTATTGAGAGAGGCTTTTCCTAACAGTACAATTTTAGCATCATATTATGAGGCAGACAAAACTCTGAGAGAAATAGGACTTAGTTACATACTAATTCATGTATGTAGATATGATTGTGTTTTGTTTTGGGGGAGTTTAAAGATAGTCAAAGTTGTCCAACATGTGGAACATCACGATGTAAGATTGTTGAGAAGAAAATACCATGGAAAGTTTTACGTTATTTTCCACTAAAATTAAGGCTCCAAAGGTTGTTTATGAAAAAAGGAACAGCAAGATATGCGATGGCATGCAGAAAAACGTGTTGATAATGATACATTGAGGCATCCAGCAGACGGAGATGCTTGGAAATATTTCAACAAGAACAATGATTGGTTTGCACGTGATCCACAAAATGTTAACCTTGGCCTAGCAACTGATGGCTTCAATCCATTTGGGATCATGAGCTCTACGTATAGTATATGGCCAGTTATTGTTATGCCATATAATCTTCCACCTTGGAAATGTATGGCAGATCCTTTAATGATGATGTCATTACTTATCTCTGAACGAAACTCTCCAGGAAAGGATATTGATGTCTATTTAAGACCATTGATAGATGAACTGAAAGACCTTTGGGAAACTGGAGTATGGACTTATGATGCTTATAAGAATGAGCATTTTCAAATGCATGCAGCTATTCTTTGGACTATAAATGATTTTCCTGCTTATGGTGATTTATCAGGTTGGGGTACAAAAGGATATTTAGCGTGTCCCATTTGCAACGAGGATGCTCTATCACGAAGGCTACGAAATAAAATATGTTACATGTTTCACCGTCGCTTTCTGCCTCATGATCGTGTTTGGAGAAAAAGTAGAATGTTTGAAGGTAAGGTAGAAAATAGATCAAAGCCGAAGGATTTATCTAGGATTGACTTGTTGCAACAATTAAATTGTCTTAGAGAGAATGAATTTGGAAAACATCCGAACAAAATGAAGAGAAAGAGTACCCCTAAAGAGTTGAATTGGACTAAGAAAAACATATTCTTTGAGTTGCCTTATTGGAAAACAACAAAGCTCCGACATAATTTAGATGTCATGTATATCGAGAAAAACATTTGTGATAACATTTTAGGAACAATGCTGAACATTGAAGGGAAAACAAAAGATACTATAAGTGCAAGATTAGATCTTGAGGACATGAAAATCAAGAAAGAGCTACAATTGAAAAAATGGATGATGGTTCTTACTTGATGCCTCACGCATGTTACACCCTATCAAAAGAGGAAAGGAAGAAATTTTGCTATTTTTTGAAGTCAGTAAAATTTCCCGATAGATATGCATCAAACATATCACGATGTGTTAATATAATCGATGGTAAGATTTCGGGATTAAAGATTCATGATTGTCATATCTTTTTGAAAAGATTGATACCAGTTGTTGTTAGGGATTTTGTACCAAAAGATGTGTTTCAAGCATTGGATGAACTTGGGAATTTTTTTAAGATTATGCTCGAAGACATTAAAGAAGAATGAGGTAGAAGACTTACAAAAAGATAGTGTCATCATTCTGTGCAAGTTGGAGAAAATTTTTCCTCCAAGTTTTTTTTATGTGATGGTGCATTTGGTTGTACACTTGCCTCATGAAGCCATGCTTGGGGGACCTGTGCACTATCGATGGATGTATCATATTGAGAGATACTTCTATCCTTTTTGTTTTTTAATTAAATTAAAATAATGTCATAAATTTATTTTACATAATAGGATTTCTGTATGTAATAGGTTTTTAGGTAAACTGAAGACATATACATGAAATAAAGCTCGTCCAGAAGGATGTATAGCAGAGGCATATATTTCCACCGAATGTTTAACCTTTTGCTCAATGTATTTGTCTGGGATTGAGACAAAATTTAATCGAGCATATCGAAATGATGATGGTGATGGCAGGAAAGAATTTCAGGATCCGAGTCTCCTTGTTTTTTCAAGAAATTTTCGCCCTATATGAACTAAAAAATACAAGTTGTTGTCTGACCAAGAGTTTGAAATGATGCAATGGTATATATTGACAAATTGTGATGAAGTTGAACCATATATGGAGTAAGTATTTATCTTATTATATAATTATTAAACTAATATTTACTTTTAGTGTAATTTAACTTATATATGTTTATTGAAATAGGAAGCATAGAATGGAGATTCAGTTACAAAGTTCATCGTCTATTGAAGAAAGACATAGGGCGCAATTTCCCTTATGGTTTAAAAATCGTGTAAGTAAATATTTTTATAAATGTTTTTTCGTATTGTGCATATTATTATTATAATTTATGCCTTTTTAAAATTATAGGTTACCAACCAAGGTTCAGAAGAAGTATCTTGTGAATTACTCTCATTGGCTTATGGTCCTGACAGACGAGCTCAAAAGTACACATGTTGCATTGTTAATGGGGTTAGATTCCATACGAAAGCTCGCGATGAACATTTGACAAGTTAAAATAGTGGAGTGACGGTTGAAGGTAATCATGAGGAGGATCAAATCAACTTTTATGGTACTCTTACTGATATTATTCAGTTAAATTATATCAAAGATTATAAAGTTGTTTTGTTTAAGTGCAAGTGGTTTGACTTGAATAATAAAAGGAGAAAAATTCGTAAAGACAGTCATTTACTAAGTATCAATATTAGCAAATACTGGTATGAGAGTGACCCTTTTATCTTGTCAGTGCAAGCAAAGCAAGTTTTTTATTTAGATGACACCAAGTTAGGGAAAGATTGGAGAGTAGTGCAAAAGTTTCATCACGTGCATTTATTTGATGTTCCAGAGATGCAAGTTGATGAAAATGATGAAGTCATTGATGTAGATGAAGATTTTGAAATTTTTTACCGCAACACAGAAATGCAAGTATTAGAAAATATATCTTTGGGTAGGGAGGACATTGCTGCAAATGTTATTAGCTGTGACATTGTAGATAATGTGAATATTTTGGTTGACTCTGATCAAGAGAGTGAGGGTGGCGATGAAGGGGGTGAAATTGAATGTGATGAATATGATACTGATATAGAACATGCTTTATAGTTATATTGTTACAATATGAATTGTGCAAATGTTGAAACTATTTGAGTTGTAATTTTATTTTGTTTTAATGATTTAGTAGTTTTATAACTTAACTTTTTGTATGACAATCTGTTATATTATCAATTTCTCCTTTGGTTTTATTTTTATTAAATAGATAATATTTTTGTGTTTTAAATTTTTTGATGTTATATGTATCTAAATATATTGAAACTTTATTGATATTTATAAGATTAGGTATAAGCATTTTTTCCTAACTACATCGATGCAATTTCATGAAAAGTGTAGAAGTACATCAATAAAACGAAAATCACATGATCAATTTTCATTTATCGTTTTTATGTTTTTTAAAAAATAAAATCTACGAACAAGTGGTAATCTAATATGGAATCATAATGTAAGTAGAATTCAAAACACTAGAAAAGCTTTTCAAAATGCTTTGTTCATTACGTTTATTAGATTATCTTATTTTTAAAAATTGAACTTTTAAGCCTACAATCTAAAACATTTGAGAATATGTCACTAAACTATATTTTGAATTAGTTTATACAATCAAGAATTAAGTGACAAAATCACATAATGTTTTTCAAAATTGTTATATAAAATGTAAGAGATATACAATTAGTGATAAAAAGTGATTTTTTAAAATATTAAACATTTTGTGACACATAAAACGTCACCTTTTATGTCTTTTAAATTATGACGAATAAAATTGTCGCAAATAAATTTTATTCGTAACAAATTTGTAACGTCACTAATTAACATTAAATTTTTTATAATATTAATAATGTCACTAATACTTTCATTTCATTGGTGACGATTTCACAACATCATCATTTTTTGAAACGTCATTAAAACATTTCCCTCCAAAATTCTTTTGTGGCGCCAAATATACAGTGACGAAAATTAACAACGATTTTTAGAATTGTCAAAAAAACAATACCATTATGCACTAGCTGTGACGAAAACAAAAAAACGTCACGGTTTTAGTATATTTCGTGACGTTATACGCAGCGTCATATAAAAATTTCTTCATAAATTGAACATTTTGTTGTAGTGAGTTTCAGACACCGAACGGGGTGGTACTATAGACTTGTCGGCTCATAAGTTGGATCTTCATTTGCATGCAATTGCTTTGGACCAAACTGGATTCGATTTGAAAGTTGATCATGATATTGCACTTGTAAACAAACATTTAGATGGCCTGAAAGACGAGTTCAAGATACCTCCAAGATGGTGGGACAAAGAGAATCGCAGCAATATGGTTCAAATGGACAACGGCCACTGGAAGTTTGTTCAGAGTGCTTAATTATATATATAAACGCGCGTCTGGATGTGTTGTTGGCTTGGCTTGACTAAGGAACAACATTTAATACTAATAATTACAGAATAAGATATTTCTCAAAGCCAAATCTCAAAAGAGCTTTGTCTTGTCTGTTTGAGAGCTCTATATATCTCAACTATTCATACGATGTAATATGGTTTGTCTTGCCTTAATGAATAAATCCTTTGTGGGTTGTATAATATCCTTTTATTGCTTGTTTAATGTAATAATGAATAAATACTATATATTTATTCCATGGTGTTTCTTTTATGAGGATCGGTGCTTAAATTTCTTTAGAGCATCTACGGCTTAGCCCTTGCATGTTGGTTTGATTTATGCTAAGTGTTTCGAGTGTAAGAATGTTTGGATGATTAACATTTGTTGTTGTTATACATTTTTTAAAATAGTGTTAAACAACTCTAAACTACCCTTATAAGCTTTACTAATAAACTAGGGTTGTAATACATTTATTGTTGTTATACACTATGGTCCTAAACATTTCGCCGTCGAAAGTTTTAGACACCGAACAAGGTGGTACTATAGACTTGTCGGCTTATAATTTGGATCTTCATCTACATGCAATTGTTTTGGACAAAATTGGATTCGATTTGGAAGTTGATCATGATATTGCAATTGTAAACAAACATTTAGATGGCCTAAAAGACGAGTTCAAGATACCTCCAAGATGGTGGGACAAAGAAAATCACAGCAATATGGTTCATATGGACAACGGCCACTGAAAGTTTGTTCAGAGTGCTTAATTATATATATATACACACACGTCTAGGTGTGTTGTTGGCATGGCTTGGCTAAAGAACAACATTATAATATTAATAATTAAAGAATCTAGAAGATGTTTCTCCAAGCCAAAGCTCGAAAGGGCTTTGTCCAGTCTGTTTGAGAATATAATTGGGTTTGTCTAATTATCTTGTCGTAATGAATAAATTTTATGTGTGTTGTATAATATCCTTGATTGCTTGTGGATTGTAATACTAATGAATAGAGAATATAGAGAGCTTTCCACAATCTATTGGACAAAGAGCATTAGAAAATGATATGCTCATGTGACTAACATCATACCACATAAAACATAAAGATTATTAACATAAATCCGTATTGTCAACAACTTATCTTTAGTTTCCAGCCGACCAAGAGTAGTCATCCAATAGATGATAACTTATCTTCAGCTATTCGAGTCTGACTCGGTCAAAACTCAGTTAAAGCTCAATTCAATTGGACTCGAGTTCGAACTCGGCTCGAGTTCTTAACAAGTCGAGCCGAGCTACTTGATACGCAACTTGAAAAGTTCGCGAGCTACTCGAAAATATAATATACTAAATTTTTTTTAATTTTTTTTTAAATTTAAAATTTAAATTCCTAAACCTAAACCCCTAAAACATAAACCCTAAACATAAGTCACAAATCCTAAATTTTAAACCCAACAACCTAAACCTGTAAACTCTAAACTAACACCCTAAACCCCAAAATTAACCAGCTTTAGTTTACACAACTTCTGTATCAAATTTTTTTTTCTTAATAGGGCTTTAAATGAGACACGACAAATCGCGAGTTACTTGAGTCCGACATGGTCAAAAATCGGTCAACACTTGACTCGGTTGGGCTCGAATCAAGCTCAAACTCAACTTGAGTTCTTAACAAGTCGAGTCGAACTCAGACTTCTTAAGCTTGTTAAAAATTACCCGAAGTCGAAATCTTAACGAGCTAAATCGAGCTTAGCACTACTAGAGTTCGACTCAGCTCATTTACATCCCTAGTGAAAATCATACAAGTTTATGGCATAAAGCCTTTGGTAAGCTTATTCTAACCTCAGACCATATAGTGTTTTGTTGTTGGTTGATTAATTCGAAAAAAGTATTATGTTGTTTCTTTATAAATAAATAAAAAAAAGACTGTTTTTCATAAATTTAAGAATTTATGAGTTCAATTTTTTTTTCAAATTTGAGTCGAACTTCAATGTTTGATTTCAAGCTTGATAATTTTAAATTCGTAAACTTTCGAGTAAAACCGAGCTCAGCTTTGAGCTTATCAAGTTCCATGAAGCCAATTTGACAGAGGAGAATGTGGTTTTGAGGCGTGGCAATTTGCATGAGAGTGAGTGGTCTCAAATTAAGCATGGAGCATTTGGATTGAGCACAACACACAGACGATGGGGGGAAAAGCAGAAAACCCAGCAGCCACGTTTACACACACAGCCATCTACCCGTCCGTTGTAGAAATGGAAAATAAAAAAGTAAGCTACCTAATCTGAACCACGTGTCTCTACCTCATTCATACTACAACAAACACCCCACTCTCCTTATCTTCTCCCCTCTGTTTGCTTCTTAAGGTATATCTTTGTTTTATTTTGACATCTTCAAACCCATCTCTGTTTACTCATTTCATCTTATATTCCTTTACTTGGTTTTTTTGATACTACTGTAAGTGAGGGAAAGCAAATCAAATGGCGAATATAGATATTGAGGGAATCTTGAAGGAGCAGCCGGACGATGCTCGTATCCCCAAAACCAAAATCGTATGTACTCTGGGCCCTGCATCACGATCGGTGCCCATGATCCAGAAGCTGCTCAGGGCTGGGATGAACGTTGCTCGCTTCAATTTCTCCCATGGCAGCCATGAGTATCACCAGGAGACCTTGGACAATCTCAGGACTGCTATGCATAATACCGGCATTCTCTGCGCCGTCATGCTCGACACCAAGGTACCATTATCTCCTACTTTTACTATTTTTACATTATCTGTGTCTTTGAATGGGAAAAGAAAAGGGGGCAGATTAGAGATGATAAAGAATTTTGAGACATTTGACATTTCTGACCCCAGAAATTCTCCACGTGCCTATAGGGAGTTCAAATAACATAGATCTTTACAATGTCTGGGTTTTATTACTTTTTTCTTTGTTCTCAGCTCTTGTAAGGTGTTTAGTTTCCTTCTTTGAGATGGTAGATTGTGTTTGATTTGCTTTGTTGTTGTTGTTGTTGTTGTTGCAGGGTCCTGAGATTCGAACTGGGTTCCTAAAGGATGGGAAGCCTGTTCAACTTAAGGAGGGGCAAGAAATTACTGTAACTACTGATTATGACATCAAGGGAGATGAGAATATGATCTCCATGAGCTACAAAAAGTTGGCTGTTGATCTCAAACCTGGAAGCACCATTTTGTGTGCTGATGGTACCATCACACTAACAGTGTTAACCTCTGATCCTAGTGCTGGAACCGTGAGATGCCGCTGTGAGAATACTGCTATGATCGGTGAGCGGAAAAATGTCAACCTTCCCGGTGTTGTGGTGGATCTTCCCACGCTCACGGAGAAGGATAAGGAAGATATCTTAGAATGGGGAGTTCCCAACAGTATTGATATGATTGCTCTTTCATTTGTGCGTAAAGGATCCGATCTTGTTAATGTCCGTAAGGTTCTTGGTTCCCATGCAAAGCAGATTCAATTGATGTCCAAGGTATATTGTTTCTGTTTCACTGTTGAATTGTGATTACTGATTATTGATAACATTCTGTGGTTTCTTTATTCAATGGTAATGTTAATTCAACTAGAGTAGGGGCTCCATTCTTGTTCTAAATAACTACTTTTTTATTACAACTTGAATGCCTTTATTGCCAGCTTTGCTGCTGTTCGCGTGTCTAGCAGCACACGAGTTTCATCTTAAGAGAAGAAGACATAGGCTGATATATTTGTGCCTACGAGAAGCAACTTAAGTTTCTCTTTAGTTGTACATTTTACTGTTCTAATGTTGTTTATCAATTTCACATACTTTGATGCCACTGATTGCCATCTTTGAGTCATTGCTTTTGGTTTACGATAAGTCGCCCTTGTTTCTCTTTTTAGACTAACAAGTAGTATGGTGAATGTGATTCTTTTAGGTTGAGAACCAGGAGGGTGTCGTCAACTTTGATGAGATCTTGCGTGAGACTGATGCATTTATGGTTGCACGTGGTGACCTCGGAATGGAGATTCCGGTGGAGAAAATCTTCCTTGCCCAGAAGATGATGATATACAAATGTAATCTAGCGGGCAAGCCGGTTGTTACTGCTACTCAAATGCTTGAATCCATGATCAAGTCTCCAAGGCCAACACGAGCTGAAGCTACCGATGTTGCTAATGCTGTCCTCGATGGTACGGATTGCGTCATGCTCAGTGGTGAGAGTGCTGCCGGGGCATACCCAGAGCTCGCTGTGAAGATCATGGCTCGGATTTGTATAGAGGCAGAATCCTCCCTTGACTACGATGCAGTCTTTAAAGAAATGATTCGATCAATTCCACTTCCGATGAGCCCATTGGAAAGTCTCGCATCATCCGCCGTACGAACAGCTAACAAGGCTAGAGCCAAACTCATTGTTGTTCTAACCCGTGGTGGAACAACAGCCAAGTTGGTTGCCAAGTACAGACCAGCGGTTCCAATCAGTGGTTGTCCCGGTATTGACAACCGATTCATTTGATTGGACCTGCAGCGATGAAGGGCCGGCAAGACATAGTCTGATATATAGGGGCTTGGTTCCTATACTGGCAGAAGGCTCAGCAAAGGCAACTGATGCTGAATCCACCGAAGCTATCTTGGTGGCTGCATTGAAATCTGCTACAAAGAAGGGGCTATGCAAGCCAGGTGATGCTGTTGTTGTACTTCACCGCATCGGTGCTGCTTCAGTTATTAAGATCTGCACTGTGAAGTGATGATATTTTAGAGATGAAGTTTTAAAATGGTTTTTTTATGTTGTTTTCATGATGTTGTATGCTTGTTAATTGTTATGCTAAGTTCCAACTTTATTAGAGGGAACAACTAGGTTGTATGGCCGGGAACATGGTGGTGTTTATTTATCTTTATATTTTAAGATTTTGCATATATCTTTTAATATTCCAATTTCCAGCTTGTTTACTTAAGTTTTCTCAATTATTTCTGCATGAGTGCAAAAACAGAAACATGGGATTAATCCGAAGAGAAGACAAGTTAAACAACTCACTTCACTCCATTATCTGAGAGAAATGAAGTTGTCACCCTTGCTTCCTTTGTTTATGGAACATTTCTCACGCTATTGCTTTATGGTATACCACGGTTTTGATTAGTAAAAACCATGCTCGGTTTTAAAGATTATATAGTACGATCCTCCCGGTTCACAATGTCATTATTCAAGTCATTCAGGGGTTTTCATTTTTCAAATTTTGACTGATTTTAATTTGGTAAAATCAAATTGGATTGAATTTTGATTGCAACTGATTAAATCAGGTGTTCTCTTTGATGCAGAATTGACAGGTCTAGTTTCATATAAAATGCTGGATTCACTATCCATTAAAAATTAACAAACCAAAGGTATTTAAAGAGTGAATTCCAAATACATTGAAAAACTCATACACAAAACAAACAACAGAAAAACGTATGTACCATGGAGTTAAAAGAAGCAAATAAACAAACAGCAGATACAAAAAGTGATTTACAGGAACCCTCATTGTATGTAATGGCACAT
Organism: Hibiscus tridactylites; assembly: GCA_958450335.1. Taxonomy (NCBI): domain Eukaryota; kingdom Viridiplantae; phylum Streptophyta; class Magnoliopsida; order Malvales; family Malvaceae; genus Hibiscus; species Hibiscus tridactylites. The sequence continues at coordinate 64,644,970 of OY288275.1, forward strand.
GGATACTCCACACGCTCCCGAGCTGCGAGCCTAGAAGAAAGCATTTCCATCCTAGATATGACAAGAGAAAACATGTCTTTTGGTCATCATGCACGATGGCCAGGGAATCGACCGATTAATCTGCACTGTTCTGGAAGCAATGACGACACCACTTCTCCGTTGAGGGGGAAAAACTCACCATCAATGCCACAGCCGTTATGCGTGTGTTTCCCAGCCTTGATTTTAACTGATTTTACCTGTCATTTGTAATAGAAGCCACAGTTAGATGGTTGAAATCATCTGCAGATATTTATGTATACAGGGCCCAGTATTCACTGACCTAACTGTTGGATTAAAAGTAAGTCTATAAAACACCTAGTAATGTCCTTAAACGAATTGGAGAAAAAACATGTTTAAACCAGTTGCATCAACAATCTTGAACTTGGATGAACTTTCATGGGTGCAATGACCAAGTTGATACATTTGAAATATAAGATTGTTCATGGAATAAAGGTGTTTACCTTGACATATTCAACATACGGCAGTGAAAGGTGTTTACCCATCTGTAGAAGCAAGAAAAATCTGATCAACCGAAGCCGCCCACTCCCATGAACTAAGAGCATATCCATGGTGTTGTCATCATGTTCAGCTTTTGGAGCCACCACCTGAGAACTCTGCACCGTCCTGCATGCATGGTTGCACACAAGGATGCCAAGAAATGGTCCCTTAGTTACAATCCATTTATCTTCGGGTCTTGGGGCAACTTCCGTATTTATTCCTGACTCAACATCATTTTGTGGCCCTGGTAACTCAATTGGATTTTCCTTATCCCAAATACCTTCAGTCTCCCATTTTGGTTCAGCATCCCAAATTGGACCTGGATCGGACAATGTCGAAGATATATCCTCTCTATCATTAGTTGCAGCATTACCCCAAGGACATCTAGAAGGATCAGGTGCTGCCGTCAATCCACTCCATCCTTTATCTGTCCTAGATTTCGATCTGGTCCTTCGCCAGTTTGGAGTTGTTGAGAGTGGTAACTGAGGGTGAATAACTTCAGGTTCAGCTATTACATTGCTTCTCCCAGATGACAACCGTTTAGTCTTTGGATCAAGGCCACGCACATATTCAGATGGTTCGGTGCTGGCATGAGTGCTACTACATGTGTCCACCTCACCTATGGACACTCGGCTAGGAGTCATTATTGAATCAATACTAGATAAACTAGAGGCTCTGGGAATGCCATCTGTGTTTGACCTCCTCATAATGTCGGTATACAGATCTGACATGTCGACTGCCTCCCTATCAGTAGAGATTTTACCTTCTCGATCCTCTTTTGCTGCTGGAAGGTACTCTACTTCATAGTTGTAGGTTGGCAAACACAATAACTTTAGGAACCCCGCAACAAAATATCGTAGTGGACCAAATCGCTTCTGATATTTCTCAGAAAGTTCTAAGACTGCAAAACATGAGAAAAAGATACAAACGTACAGTTTATCATTCCCACATTAGGAGACAATAAAAGGTTTTCTTCATTCAAACATTCTACATATATGTCTTCCTTGAATCTAATGTGCTTTAGGCAACTTAAAACCAAAAGGTTCAAACAAAAGTCACAAACTTATGACAATGGGAAAAGAGTGAAGGATGAAGTACAGAAAGAGCTTTTTTTCTGAACCCAAGGAATGCGAAAAAGATGAAAAGGAAAACCAGTTACCCTTCTAAAAGCCAGTTACATCAGTGCCACATATATGAGAATGAATGCTCAAATCATTCTAAAGGATCATAGTCCGTAGGTGTTAACTCACACTCAAAATTCAGGCATCATAGCAAGTATTATTCAGGCACAACTTAAGATGCCAAGGTATGCTAGATTGAAGCATCAAAACATACATAGAACACATTTCAAGATAACAGAGGTTGACCGGATACAGAAACCAACCGAATTCTATTGTGTTAACCAGGATCAGCAATACATACCGTCGCTGACAAAACCATAATAAGAGACGATCATCCCAAAGTGAATAACACCAGTCTGAATCCACTCAACAGCAAAAACGTCTATAGCAGTTAGACCTCCCTGAAACCAACAAAAGCTCAATTGTAAGGAAACAAAAAGGCAAGTAGGAACTTGATACAGCTATAAGAAGAAATTTGTGGTTTTCACGTGTTTGGGTGTTAACCAATTTCAGATGCATGGATACAAATGGTTTTGAAAAACACTACAAATCAATCTCTGGAGTTAGTAACAGAATAACCAACATGGAAGCAATCTCTGTCTTAAATACCAAGTAGCATTACCTTCACAATAGAAATCGCAGCAGAGACCGGATCTCTAACTCCAAGAACAGTCCAAGCCAATGAATTATCAGACCCTGCCGGTATAATTCCAATAGGTATAGAAATTCCTTCTTTCTGATTGTCTCTACTAAGCAGACCATTTAGAACCTGCACATTTATCAAAATCAAGTAAATGATAAAAACAGAAACACCAGCAGAATACCTAATAAAACTCAACACCCAAAGAACAAGGAAGCTTTACGTTCTAAACCGATGCTTCCAGCACCATAAAATCCTCACCCGTCCCCTACAATGGAGATCAAAAATCTGATGATGGTAAAGTACTGCAGGTCTCGGAAGGAATTATAGTAGAATGCAAGCAGGATACAGTTCAAAGTTAAAAAGTCTTTAACTTCCCCATCAACTTTTGAAGAGGAAGATGAAAATGAAAAAGAGCAGGATCTAGGCGGCAATTATTGAGGCAAACAGTAAAGTGGAGGGAACATATAGTTTGTTTGATGATGATGACTTCTAGTTATGATGATTGATCTTTGAAATAGATTAAGAAATTGATTACACAGAACAATCATTAGAATTTATTAAATGTTCAATATTTATATGCACCTTATTTCACTTAGGCAAGTGCTTTTCTTGCACCATGGACAGTATAAGGGTCCTAGTGCTTAGTTTTTTATAGCGTCCTTGACAAAAATTGGCTGAAAGATTCTCTAGAAAAAGATAAAGAGGAAACCAGAATCAGAATTTAACCAAAGTTGACATGTCTAACCTCATTGATGATCCCATCACCACCAACACATATTATTCCTGAAAGGAAGTAGAGTGGTTTAGATTCATGTTAAAGAATAAGATGATAATGACAATCATTAAAAACATAAGCAAAACTAGAAGAAGTAATTAAATACTCAGGTAGTACTACCATCAGGGCATGTGCTGATATCAACGGTGGATGCCAGCTTTTTAGCATGGCCAGCAGACGTTGTTTTGACTACCTCCAATTTAAATCCAGCAAGCTGTCACGGTTTGCATATACAACGTGAAAATTCAATACAGCCCACCAAAGTCCAAAATAATTTATTCTTGACAATTATACAAGAATAACAGGAGAAAGGAAAACATAGGCATATACCAAGTGAAAGTGGCAAGAATTTATAGAAAAATGAATAAAGAACAAAACAAAATATTATGATCCAGAGAAATTTAATAATAAGAGCTTAAATCGCAGATTCATAAGATACAGAGAAAAATCAATACAAGTTCACCTAAGAGAAAAGTACATTGTGGACTTTATTCATTTTATGGGTGGATTAGGTGAACAGGAAGAGAACTACAAACTAACAAGTAACAACAGCAAATATGATTAAGGGCATCCTATTCCAATGTATCAAATGATCAAATCCATAAATAAGGTGGAACAATCAAAAGTAGAATCTATACAAACTGATAAGAGAAAAGATACAGAACACACCTTAAATATTGGTTCCACAATTCCATGGAAAACTTTAGTAGAACGACCACGACCAGACCTTGGATTCAATATCACAAGCATTTTTGGTGGATTCTTGCATCTGAACACGAGCTCCGGTGGAGTATCCACCGGAAACAATTCAGAAGAAGCTTGCTTCTTCGAAGAAACTAAAGGGTGAGGCAAACAATTGATGTAACAATGTAGATCAGCAAACCCACCAACCCATTGAACTGCCTCTTCTACACTAGAAGTCAAGAAACGAAAATCCTTCCGGCTTCTCTTCGGTTTAATAAAACACGACAAGCCACAAGCACCCTTTTTGAGAGGGTAAGCGTGCACAGTGAAATGTCTAACACCAACATTGTAGGATACCTGTCAAGATAAAGATACTGAACAGACTGACTGCAAACTAAAACCCAAAAATAAATCCTATCAATTGGAATGATCTATTCTAGAGATTAAATGTTTACCGAGATGACATCATCAAGAGATAATACATGTGAACCCCAAACCAATGCCTTGCTAGTGAGTTTAGCAGCAACAGCTTCTTGGTTGCCTATATCAGTAGAAGAATCCTGCTCTAGATCGGAGAAATTATTATTATTATTATTTGGGACAGTCTTTCTCTTATCCAAAATAAGCTTCCCTGAGTAAACTGCATAGCCAAGCAAATCGGATTTTTCATCCCCTCCACCAATATCGACTCGATGGTCTTCCCTTTTGGATTTATCAGTTTGATTATCCGTGATAGGGCCTTCGCTGCCTTTGGAGAAAGCTTTGGGCTTCTTAGTACGTTTCTCCGGGAACACAATCGAGGAAGTGTGGGTCGCTATTTGCGAGCACAAGCTCAGCCGCCTCGATGACTGCGGAGACAACGGCGGCACTCTCACCGACGAACTATTACTACTCGAGAAGCTCCCACTGTGCTGCATATCCGTTCAGCCGCTTCTGCTCCGTAATTGCCACCGCCAAATTCCACAACCACGGAGTAGAAATAAAATAGATGAAGACATACAAAACAAAAATTCTTCTTTTTTTTAACTTATTCTTGTGGTGACGATCGGAGCTCGAATTACGATCGGTGGCCTCCCCCAAGCGCGATCCTTGGCATCAATCTGTCAGATCAAGCTCAGGATTTTCAAAATTTCAGTTTCAAAAAAGAAGTTGTAGTCGAAATTGGGAGAGACGAAAGGGTTAAAGGAGATGAATTGGGGATTGGGATGAAAATGGAAACTCACCTGAAAAAGGAAGAACCCTGAATTCTGCCGGAATGAGTTAGGTGTGGGTAAAGCGGATTCGTTGATTGACACTCAAGGAGGAAAAATGAAACCAGCTTTGCCTCTTTGGTCTCTTTCTATTTAATTTTTGGTCAAAGAAATATGAACCTACCTTTTTTTGTTTCTTTTTTATTTATGCAGTGTATTTTACTCAACCACCATATGATTGCTCCTCCATTCTTTAATATTAAATAGCCTTAATCAATATATATATATATATATAATAGCCTAATTGCTTTAAAAAAATTAAAGGATTTATATCCAATACACTAGCGTAGAAATTACAAGTATTTTAATTTTAAGGTTTAAGGACTCAGTTTAATTTGTAAAGTTTATAGGGTTTAGATATAGGAGTTTAGAGTTTATGAGTAATGATTAGAATTTAGGGGTTAGAATTGGGATTTAGTGTTTAGAGGTTATAGTTTAATTTTTAAGATAATATGGTAAAAATTTAAGTTTTAAACTATAATTTTTAAATTTATAATTATACTCATAGTCACTAAATTTTAAATTATTAAACTTAAAATTCTAAAATTAAATAGTGCTTTCTTGTTAGGATAGGCAATAATAAAAATAGAAAATGATGCATTTGCAAGTCTTATCTTTATTCCTGCGTTTGCAAGTCTTATCCTTACTCCTTAACGCAGGCATTTTTGACTGAAATTTAGGAAGAAATCCAAATGAACTCGAAAATATAGGAAAACCATAGATTCTTTTTTATCTTTTGAGCTACAAGACATTTACAATTATAACCTCCTTTTTTTCTTTAAGATAATTCTACGCTTTGAGAATCATAACATGTACTTAGTCATGTAATCTAAGAAAACATAAATAATCATACTTCAAAACTCAACAATGGCCACAGTAAAAAAAACATATGATATTATTTTAAAAAAATTTAGTACAAATCAAATTAAATATTTAAAATATGTTTATTATTGTAAATTTGCGTTATAATTTTAGAAATTTTATTCTTTTAACAAAACTAGTTATTTTTATTTAAAAAAATGATCAGAAAATAATCAAGCCAATCTAAATTAAAATTATAAAGATTTTAAAGTTATATTGAGAGTTCAACTCAAAACTTAAATAGTCAACAATCTCAAAAGTAAGTGGTTAAAACTCTCAGTTGACACTTCCTCTAGCCTAAATTGTGGGTTTGTAACCCAATAAGAGCAAATTCTCCTTCCTCCCCTTAAGTAGAAATTGTTAAAAAAAAACTAAATACTTAGGTTTGAGTTTGAATTAATATTTTTCAATATTATTAAAAAAAATCAATTAAACATGTGAATTACTCGAATAATACATTAAAATATTATAATTCAACTAGCTTGATAGTTTGAACTTAAACTTAACTATTATTTTTTAAAAAAAATCAAATTTAATAACTATGAATACAAATCTCTCCCTTATACTACTTTTAGTTGGGAATTTGTGGGCAAACGTATCATCAACTCAATATTAAGACAAGTATTTATACAAATAAGAAACTTTATTCATTAAGATTTTCTATCAATTAAGCTTCGGAGTTGAAAATATTTTTTAAATTAAAAGTAATGAAAAATAAGTAGTTTTTTTTGGTCAAATTGAATTTCAACTCGGGTGATAATTATTTTTCGAAAGTTGAAATTTCTAACATTGTGTTTGATATAATAATTGAAAAATGTTTTGGACTAATTTAAAAAGAATTTAAAATATGTTTTTAAGTCCAAACAACTTGAAAATATGTTTGAGGTATTTAAAAAGGTTTTTGGCAAAGTTTGGAATGCTTTAAAGTAGTCAAATCTGGCTTTTCAGCACTACCGTACCGATACGGTATACCTCGTATCGATACATTTTTACCCCAGTTTTGTTATTGTCAAAACTTGTACTGATACAGGCTTGCCTGTATCGATACGGATAGGGATCGTATCGATACGCCTTTAAAGCGTACCGATCCCCGTTTTAACTAACCTCAACGACTATTTCTCAACGGTCTTTTAAAGTGCAGACCGTACTGATACTCTCTCTAGCATATCAATACGCTTAGGCTAGCAAGAGCACAACAGCTAGTTCGGAAGAAGGCGTACCGATACGGGTCCCCGTGTACCGATACGATAGGCACCAGAATTGCAATAAATGTGGGAAATAAAGTCTCTAATGGCTCTAATTCAACCCTAACGGCTAGTAACGGCTACAAACTCAATTAGAAGTATAAAAGGAACATCCAAGCATCAAGAGAAGACTAATGCTTCAATTGTCAACAACACTATGATCAAGAAATTGTCATAGAGCTTAAATTGTCCATTTCTTGTATAGACAACACTAGTGAGCTAAATATTGTCAAATTTGCTCAAGTGTTTAGGTTTTGGGTGAGAGTTTTATAGTGCAAACAAATACATATTAGAAGGATTTCAAGTTTGCTTAGAATTTCTCTTGTAAAGAGGGTTTACTCAAGCTTTGGGTAGAAAGCTTTGAGGGTTGTAAAGGTTGACTCCTTAGCCTGGAAAAGGGGACAAAATTCTTAGTGAATTTGGTTGAAATCCTTAGTGGGAAGCTAAGGTAGTGGATGTAGGTGCTTGTTAGAAGGCCGAACCACTATAAATCCTTGTGTCCAATTCCAATTTTTTAGCTTCCACTAAAACACCCAAAAATATAACTTCTCTAAACTTGGCAAACACATCGGTTGAAGGAAATTAAGCACCATAAAACCCAACAATTGGTATCAGAGCGAGGCTCAATCGAAGAGGATTAACATCCTATTGAGGTGATCCGGGAAGCTCGATACAACACTTTAACCAACCGATCAAATGGCGCAATCCATCGACAAGCCACCATTCTTCGACGGAACACACTATGCCCATTGGAAGACAAGAATGATGTATTTCATAAAGTCCAAAGACTACAAGCTTTGGGACATAGTAGAAGACGATCCGTTCGTGCCACAACAAAGAAGGGCAGATTGGAGCGCAGATGATCGCAAGAAGATGGAGCTCAATTGCAAAGCCTTGCACATCATCTTTTGTGCATTGAGCCCCAACATCTACGAGAAAATGTCTTCTTGTGAAGATGCCAAGGAGGTATGGGACAAGCTTGAAGTCACATACAAAGAAACTAATGAAGTAAAGGAGACCAAGATCGGACTCCTCAACCACAAGTATGAAAACTTCAAGATAGATCCGGAAGATGACATTGAGAAGATGTTCGATAGGTTCTCCACCATCACCAATGGACTCAAAGGTTATGGAGAAGCAATCCCAGAAGAGAAGCTTGTCCGAAAGATCATCTACTCCCTTCCCGAGTCATGGGACTCAAAAAGAACCGCCATCATCGAAGCCAAGAATCTCAAGACTTTGAAGCTTGATGAGCTCATGGGGTCACTTCTCACTCACCAAATAATGAAGAAAAACAAAGAAGATGAGAAGAAGAAGGAAGAGATTAGAGCTATAGGGGAGAATAAGCTCAAAGGGCTTGGCATCAACACAAATGTCATTTCTCTCAAATCCTCGACATGTCATCATGTAGATTCAAGTGAGGAGGAAAGCGAAGATGAAGAGATGGTCTATCACTTCAACAAATTTACACGATTCATGAAGAGCGAAATGGAAAAATCCAAGCATTAATCGAAAAAGAAGATTAAGGAATCCCACAAGTCCAACAAGAAGGGATCATCTTCAAAGCAAGCATATATGGCCACATGAAGTGATGAATACTCCACCGATGATGAGGTAGCCCACCTATGCTTGATGGCCCTCAATAAGGGAGAGGTAACTTCTAACTCATCTATTTCAAATTCTTATACTTTTAATGAGTTACAAGAAGCCTATGATGAGTTCGTTTTCGAATTTAAGGCTTCATTTTAAAAAAAAAGTTAATTTCAAAGTTGAAAAACGAAAATGATTTGATTTTGAAAACCAATTTTGAGTTTGAAGCAAAATTGAAGAATTTTGAGCAACAAGTTTCTAGTTTACAAAACTTGCTTCAAACAATGGAAAAAGATCATCAAAAAGAAGTTGATGATCTTAAAAAAGAAAAGATTTTGATTTCCAAGGAACTAGAAAAGAAAAATGATTTTGGAAAATCAAAATTTTACCAAAGACAATCTAGTGCCCCTAGATTTTTAAATGGAAAATGTTTTAGAAGTGTTTGAGTTCTGTAGAGTGGATCAATGGATTGATCAAAGCCAAGAGGGGGTGAATTGGGTTTTTTTTAAATTTTGTTGAAGAAAGTGGAATGACTAAAATTGAAGAACAAGGCAATTTAGAGTGGTTCAAGTTCCAAATGAACTTTGCATCCACTACCTTAGCTACCACTAAGGATTTTTCAACAATTCACTAATTGTTCTCCCCCTTTTCTAGGCTTAGGAGGTAACCTTTACAATATCGGTCAAATTTTCTACCCAAAATTTGACCAAACCCTCACAAGGATACAAAGAAGAATTTTAAGGCAAGTAGAATATCTCACAATAAAAATTTGCCCCTTTTGATACAAGCACTCAACCGAAATTGGAATACAATATAAGATTTTTACTCAACACAATTTGAGATTTTACAAGAATAAGAAATTCGGCACTTTGAGCTTGGATTTTTGTATGGATGTTTCTCTTGGATGCAATAGTTGTTACTGGTCTTCAATAGACTTGATTTTATACCTTCTCCATTAATTCTAGTCGTTTGGGTGGTTAGGGAATTGATTATAGCTGTTGGAACCCTTTCTTTCCACCATAAATGCACTTCTGCAACCTAGCGTATCGGTACGCGGGGATCCGTATCGATACATGTCTCAAAATAGAAAGAGTTGTTGCACAATTACAAGAGGGGCGTATCAATACGCGTGTAGGCGTATCGGTATGGGTTAGAGAAGTGTTTCGGTACGGGAAAGACCGTATCGATGCAATTTCTCCCACAAAGCTCACTAGAAGAATCTGTATCGATACGGGTAAGAGCGTATCGGTACGGGTTAACCAACTCTTTAAAAATTTTGTTACCTACCATTTGACGTCAACGGTCAAAAACATTTAAGGCTTCTAAATTTAAAATTCCTTTTAAACCGTATCGATACGGGTGAGACCGTATTGGTACGCCATTCAAACTCCATCTGATTTTATAGAGAGAGCGTATCAATACAGATGCAATCTGTTTCGATACCATGTTTCGATACGGTAAGGGGCGTATCGAAACGAATTTCTCCAGTAGCCAAGTTTGTAAAAAAGGTATCGATACGACAAGGAGCGCATCGATACGCATAGACGATTTTCAGTAGTTTGGCCTTGGAACACTTAGAAAATATTTTGGAGTTTGAGTTTTTCAAACTAGAGTAAAGCCTTGTTGATTTGAAACCTTTTGAGGGACTTAAAAATCTATTTCAAGTTTTTCAATATAATCCTTAAAACACTTTGTTATATCAAAATCAAACATAGGTTTTACAATCTCCCCCTTTTTGATATAACAAAACCAAAAACTTGAAATTTTTAAGACTTTTGAAAAACCTTGGAAAATAACTCCCTCTTAATGTTAGGCTAGATAAATTTTAAGTTTAAAAATTGAAGTGAGCTTGTTCCCCCTCCCCCTTTTTGTTAGATCAAAGATAAGAGACATAGGCTAAAGGCATAATCAATAACCAAAACATATAATAGATAAACATTAAGTTCATAAATAAGAAAACATCAAAATAAAATCCAAACAATAATCAAAGCATATGTTATAAAAGGTAAACTTAATCCTAAGAACATAATTCAAAGTGCATAAACTAGAAATCCTAAATGACATGAATGGAATGAAAAGACAATCTACTACTCTTCTTCATCGCCATCTTTATCATCTTCATCTTCATCTTCGTTGGCATCATCATCATTCCTCCTAGATTGATGCCACTCATCATGAAAGGCCGTGAGAGAGATGTTCATCGAATTGTGTTCGGCCTCAATCGATGAGATACACTTCTCCACATTTGTCATACGATCTTCTAGGCTTGCGAAGCGTGTGTCTATGGCGACAAACCCCAAATTAATGACTTGATCCATAGAAGCAATCCCCGTGCGTAGGCCCGTGAATTGTTCATTGAGAAAAGTCATAAGAGCATCCATGGATGGAGGAGAAGGAGCTTGAGGGTTGGCAATCTCTTCCTGAATCGCATCACTAGGATGCTCGGAGATGCGAAGCCAACTACCATTGAAGTAATGAAACTTCCCCCTAGAAAGAGATCTCTCATCAATGGGATCGGTAAGAGGTGTAGGATAGTCGTGAGAGCAATCAATCTCCTTTTGAGTGAAGAAATAACTCAAGGCGGTGCCATAGGTGAATGAAGTGACAAGAGTTGTATGACGATGTTGCACGAGAAAGACAATCTTCGCAAACATGATGCGAGCAAGGTTTGGTTGTTGTCTCTGGCAAAAGCACCGAATCCAAAAGTCATCAACTTGGTGGATGGTTGAATATTTTCCTACCGAAGGTCTAAACCACCAAGTAATCATCAAGTTTAGGATTCGATCTTGAGCATTGAGAACGGTCACGAAACCCCCCAAAACATGTCTAAGAGAATTTTCATCTTCGATACCCTCACCCTCAAATTTAAAAACAGTACAAAGAGATGGAACATCTACGATAATCTTTTTGCCCATGAGATAGGAGTTAACGAAAACAATATTACCCGAAGGATTGGAAACACACTTGGAATTAGCATAAAATATCAAAACCAAATTGCGAAAGAAAAATCCTGGAATTTGTATAAAATTTATGAACTTTCATTCTTGGAGCAAAGGTAAATAGATAAACTTGAAGCGCTCCGAATTAAGAAAAGGAACAGAAATTACCCTCTCCGGAAGAATTTTATAGTTTTGAAAAGATCGGAAGTAGGTGAGTCCTCCGGGAGTTCTAAAGCACCGTTGATAAATAAGGGTTAAGTTAGGACGAGTTCCATCACCGGGATTGGATCCTTCACCAACTTCTCTTGTAGTACGCGCTCTCTTTTTGGGTGCCATAAGTCTAAAAAATTGATCAAAACAATGTGTATGCATTATTTTCCCATTCAATCCCATGTAAATCAATAATCAAGGTTTTAAAAAATTTTGAAAGTCAAAACAAAAAACAAAAACAAAAGTTTGATAAAATCTGTTTTTGAAAAAGCAAAACAAAACAAGAGAATTTAAAAACGAAAATCATAAAGAAAATTAAAAAAAAAGAGTTTTATACCTTGATGTGAGATAGGGAAGAATGGAATAAGATTGTGCACCAATTTGATGGAGAGCCTTAAGACTTTGGCTTGATTTAGAAAAACCCTCAAGAGATTTTAAGTTTTGTGGTGAAAATATGAGGGATTGAGAGACTTTTTATAGAGGAAAATCAGCTAGGGTTTTGTAAATTTTGTTTTGGTAAAAGTGAAACTCTTTTAATTCCATTAAGTAGCAGTTTGCGCGATCGAGTATCGATACGCCAAAGGGTGTATCCATACGGGGTAAAATGGTAATTCCATGGAAACGTGTGTAAAAGGACCGTATCGAAACGAATGGCATCCGTATCGAAACGTTCACAACTCGTATTGAAACGGGTTTAACCGTATCGATACCCGTAAGAGAGAAAATGCAGTCTAGTCAACTAATAAAGGACTCGTATCGATACGCATAAGGCCGTATCGATGCCCTTTGCCCATAAATGCATTTTTGGCTTTTAGAACAACCAAAGGCTCGACTTTAACATCTCCTAAATGTATGCAATTGATGAATGAGCAAGTCTAAGCATATACTAATAGAAGCATACTCCCCCTAGCTATAAGCATGGTTTATATCAAGATCAATAACACATAAACATGAATTTTTACAAATTCAAGCAATTTTAACCTCAAAAGAGTCATAAAGGGTCCAGATAGGCTAGTTAGACCTAGCTCTCTCCTAAGGGACCAAAAATTCTCTTTGTTTAGAGGTTTGGTAAAAATGTCTGCTAGTTGGGTCAAGGTGTCAACATACTCTATAACAACATCTTGCTTAAGGACATGATCTCTAATGAAATGATGCATTATTTCTATATGTTTAGTTCTAGAATGTTGGATGGGATTTTTGGTTAGGCATATAGCACAAGTGTTATCACACTTAAGAGGTATGGTTTCAACTTTAACTCCATAATCTAAGAGTTGTTGCTTCATCCAAAGGACTTGAGCACAACAACTCCTTAAGGATATGTACTCGGCTTCGGTGGTAGATAGAGCTACATTATTTTGTTTCTTAGAGAACCAAGATATGAGCATACTACCTAAGAATTGGCAAGTTCCCGAAGTACTTTTCCTATCAATTTTACAACCCCCACAATTTACATCCGAAAAAGCATGAAGGTTAAAGGTTGAGTCTTTAGGATACCAAAAACCTAAACAAGAAGTATCTCTAAGGTACCTAAAGAACCTTTTAACGGCTATAAGGTGAGACTCTCTAGGACTAGCTTAAAACCTAGCACACAAGCAAACACTAAACAATATATATGGTCTAGTTGCGGTAAGGTAAAGCAAAGATCCAATCATAAAGCGATAAAGCTTAGAGTCAACACACTTACCTCCTTCATCTTTGTCAAGCTTTGTAGATGAGCTCATTGGTGTAGCTTGAGGCTTTGCTTGCTCCAAGCCAAACTTCTTGAGCATATCTTTCATGTACTTTGCTTGATTGATGAATGTGTCATCCTTCCTTTGTTTGATTTGGAGTCCCAAAAAGAATGAGAGCTCCCCCATCATGCTCATCTCGAATTCACCTTGCATTAACTTAGCAAAGTCTTTGCAATGACACTCATTAGTAGATCCAAAAATAATATCATCAACATATATTTGCACTACTAAGATATCATTTTTATATTTTTTTTATGAAAAGTGTAGTGTCCATCTTACCTTTTTCAAAATCTTTTTCAATTAAAAAGTTTGAAATTCTTTCATACCAAGCTCTAGGAGCTTGTTTTAAACCATAAAGAGCTTTGGTTAACTTAAAAACACGATTTGGAAATTTTGAATCCTCAAAACCTGGTGGTTGTTCTACATACACTTCTTCATTTATAAAACCATTTAAAAATACACTTTTCACATCCATTTGAAAAGGCTTGAAATTATGATAACATGCATATGCAAGTAACATCCTAATAACTTCCATTCTAGCTACGGGTGCATAGGTTTCATCAAAATCTATTCCCTCTTCTTGAGTGTAACCTTGAGCAACTAGTCTAGCTTTGTTTCTTACAATGTTACCACTCTCATCTAGTTTATTCCTAAACACCCATTTAGTTCCCATAGTAGATTGATTACTGGGCCTTTCAACTAATGTCTATACATTACTTCTCTCAAATTTGTTTAGCTCTTCTTGCATAGCCATAATCCAAATATCATCTTTTAATGCTTCTTTAATGTTCTTAGGCTCAATGCATGAGATAAAAGCAACATGATTCATGAGTTTGAGAGAAGATCTAGTAGTTACCCTCTTGGACGGATCACCCAAGATTTCACCACCTTTGACATAGTTATACTCCCTTGGGTAGCTCACTTCCTTTTCCTCAAGAGCCAAGTCCTTCAAGGCTTCAAGAGGTGGATCTTGTGCATCTTCTTCTTTAGTTGGAATCTCATCCTCCTTTGAAGTTTGTCCTCCATCAAAGGCATCAAGAATTCCTACATCATCATCATCATCACAAGATTCCTTCCTCGGAAGGAGGTTATCATCGAAAATAACATGTATAGATTCCTCTACAACTAAAGGTCATCACTTTTTGCATCGAATTTACCTAAATTTTCTTTTCCATTATTTAAAACAAAACACTTGCAGCCAAAAGGATGAAAATAGCTAATGTTAGGCTTTTCCGATTTTAAAATCTCATAAGAAGTTTTCTTTAAAATATGCATAATCATTACTCGGTTTATAATATAGCAAGCGGTGTTAGTGGCTTCCACCCAAAAATATTTAGGTAAATTGTTTTCACAAAGCATGGTTCTAGCCATTTCTTGTAAAGTCTTATTTTTCCTCTCAACTACCCCATTTTGTTGAGGAGTTCGAGGTGCTGAAAATTGTGGCTAATACCATTTTCATTTAAAAACTATTCAAAACCTAGATTTTGAAACTCGGTTCCATGATCACTTCTAATGTGAGAAATCTTAAGCTCAAGATCATTTTGAGTTATTTTTGAAAATGTGATAAAGTTTTCTAAAGCCTCATCCTTGGTGCTTAAAAAGAGAACCCCAAGTATATCTAGAGTAATCATCAACGAGCACAAAGGCATATGATTTTCCACCCAAGCTAGTAGTCCTAATTCGCCCAAATAGATCCATATGAATTAATTGTAAACATCTACTAGTAGAGACATCATTAATGGATTTAAAGGATGATTTATGTTTTTTTACCCTTAGAGCATGCATCACATATTTTATCATTTGAGAACTTAATCTTGGGTAAACCTCTAACTAGATTTAGGAAAACTAATTTTTCTAAAACACTAATGCTAGCATATCCTAGTTTACTATGACATAACCATGCATCATTTTCATTTTGAGCAATAAAACATGTATGGGATGAATGAATGTCATATAGGTACACCATATATATGTTATCTATGCGATGACCAATGAGCATTATTTTATTTGATTTAATGTCAACAATTTTACATCCATTTTTATCAAATAAGACATTAAACCCTTTATCACACAATTGACTAATGCTCAATAAATTGTGTTTTAGACCATTGACAAACAATACATTTTTAATGAGTATAGTAGAGTAATTACCTATGGAGCCAATACCTTCAATGTGGCCTTTGGAGTTGTCACCAAATGTCACTACTCCTCCACTTTTTGGCTTTAAATCCATGAATCGACTATTGTCTCCGGTCATGTGCCTCGAGCATCCACTATCAAGGTACCATGAGTTTTGGCTTTGTGCTTTGGCCTTGTAGCAATGCTCCCCCTACAAACAAAGAGATTAAGCTTTGATTTTTGGTACCTAAATCGTTTTAGGTCCACGAGTGTTAGCTCCCAAAAGCTTGGTACCCTTAGGAATCCAATGTGACATGACATCAACATTTATTAAATTTGACAAGTTCCTTAGGAACCCATACACTTCTAATTCTTTTAGTTTTATTATGCCTATAGAAGTCACTTTGTTTGTAGTTGTAGTTATTTCTTTTAGGTTAGTTTGTTCTAGATGATTCACCTATTTCATTTTTCACATTACCAACACTCTTGAAAGTCTTTTTGAGCTCATTAAGCTCATCTAACACCTTTTGGTGTTCAATGTTACATTGAGAAATAAGATTATTTAAATCTACATTTTCATTTTGAAAGTAATCTAGTTCGTCTTCTAGATCTAAAATCTTTTTCTCAAATTTCAAGTTAGCTTGAAAAAGTAAATCACTTTTAACATTTAAATCTGAAATGATCTTTTTATTTTTTAAAACGGACTCTTTATACTTCTCAACTAACTCATCATACACCTCTTGTAACTCATCATAAGCTTCATGCAATTCATCAAATGTAAAATCAAAAGTAGATGAGTTGGAGGTTAGCATAGAAGAATCCTCCTCAAGAGCTATAAGGCAAAGGTTGGTCACTTCTTGTTCCTTATCCTCGGATGACTCCTCATCACTCCAAGTAGCAAGCTTATCTTTGAGCTTCTTCTTCTTCTCAAAGCCTTTCTTCTTGAGTTGAGGACACTCGGAACGAATATGACTCGGTTTCTTGCACTCATAGTATATGATCGGATCCTTTTATTCTTCTTTGTTTTTGGTCTTGAAGTCCATCTTTCTTTGAAACTTCCTACCCCGATTGGACCTCATTAACTGTGAGAATCTCTTGGCTATCATAGCCAATTCTTCAAAATCTTCCTTCTCACTAGAAGTGCTCTCCGCATGTAGAGATGCTTTAAGAGCCACTTCTAGTTTCTTTTTCTTATCTACCCCAAGCTTCTTCACTCTTCTTTCTTCTTTCTTCCTTTCATTTTCCCTTCCTTGCTTCATGATTTCATGAGTTAGTAGAGAAAAACTAGCTCATCAAGCTTTAGTGTCTTCAAATTCTTTTCCTCAATGATAGCAATTCTTTTCCCATCCCAAGACTCGGGAAGTGACTAGAGTAGCTTCCAGACTAGCTTGTCCTCCGAGATGATCTCTCCAAAACCCTTTAGCTCATTGACCATTGTTGAAAAATGATCAAACATCTTTGAAACGGTTTCGTCGGGCTCCATCTTGAAGTTCTCATAGCTAAGATTGAGAATTCCAATTTTTGTTTCCTTCACATTGCTTGTTCCTTCATAAGTTGTCTCAAGTGTATCCCATACTTCTTTAACACTTTCGATGAAAGAAACTTTGGAGTAGATATCAGGTTCAAAAGCATAAAATAGCATGTGAAGAACCTTGTCGTTGATTTGAAGCTTCTTTCTATCATCTTCACTCATTTCATTTTTCCTTTTTGGCACAAGTCTTCCTTCATCGTCTCTTTTCATCGGAATAATGGGACCATCCTAAATAGCATCCCAAACAAGATAATCACTAGATTTTATGAAGAGACGCATCAGGTTCTTCCAAAAGGGATAGTTGTCACCGTTGAAGAAAGGGTTTTGGTGATAGATTGAGACTCGTACATGCTAGAGCCGGAGGTAGATGCCATGGCTTGTGTTGTAGATGATCACACTCTTCCTAGAATCTCCTCTTCTGGTTATTAATCCTTCAAAGAGGTAGGCTCTGATACCAATTATTGAGTGGATCAATGGATTGATCAAAGCCAAGAGGGGGTGAATTGGGTTTTTAAAATTTTGTTGAAGAAAGTGTAATGACTAAAATTGAAGAACAAAGCAATTTAGAGTGGTTCAAGTTCCAAATGAACTCTACATCCACTACCTTAGCTACCACTAAGGATTTTCCAACAATTCACTAATTGCCCTTCCCCTTTTCCAGGCTTAGAAGGTAACCTTTACAATACCGGTCAAATTTTCTACCCAAAATTTGACCAAACCCTCACAAGGATACAAAGAAGAATTTTAAGGCAAGTAGAATATCTCACAATACAAATTTGCCCCTTTTGATACAAGCACTCAACTCAAATTGGAATACAAGATAAGATTTTCACACAACACAATTTGGGATTTTACAAGAATAAGAAATTAGGCACTTTGAGCTTGGATTTTTGTATAGATGTTTCTCTTTGATGCAATAGTTGTTGCTGGTCTTCAATAGGCTTGATTTTATACATTCTCCATTAATTCTAGCCGTTTGGGTGGTTAAGGAATTGATTATAGCCGTTGGAACCCTCTCTTTCCACCATAAATGCACTTCCGCAACCTACCGTGTCGGTACACGGGGATCCGTATCGATACATGTCTCAAAACAGAAAGAGTTGTTGCACAATTACAAGAGGGGCGTATCGATACGCGTGTAGGCGTATCAGTACGGGTTAGGGAAATGTTTCGGTACGTGCAAGACCGTATCGATGCAATTTCTCCCACAAAGCTCACTAGAAGATTCTGTATTGATACGGGTAAGAGCGTATCGGTACGGGTTAACCAACTCTTTCAAAATTTGTTACCTACCATATGATGCCCAACGGTCAAAAACATTTAAGGCTTCTGAATTTAAAAATCCTTTTAAACTGTACTGATACGGGTGAGACCGTATCGATACGCCATTCAAACTTCATCTGATTTTATAGAGAGAGCGTATCGATACATATGCAATTTGTTTCGATACCCTGTATCGATATGGTAAGGTGCGTATCGAAACGAATTTCTCCAGTGGCCAAGTTTGTAAAAAGGTATCGATACGGCAAGGAGCGTATCGATACGCATAGACGGTTTTCAGTAGTTTGGCCTTGGAACACTTAGAAAATATTTTGGAGTTTTAGTTTTTCAAACTAGAGTAAAGCCTTGTTGATTTGAAACCTTTTGAGGGACTTAAAATCTATTTCAAGTTTTTCAATATAATCCTTAAAACACTTTGTTATATCAAAATCAAACATAGGTTTTACAGGTTCCAAAAGAACTAATCACTTCACATAAAAAGGATGAAATTGAAAAATAGATTTCTAAGAGGACTAAATTTTGTGCAACTAATGTTTATGGATCCAAGGAAATTTGGATACCAAAATTTGTATGATTGTCTTGATTAGGTGTGATGGAGATGTTCAACAAGACCAATCAATGAGGGAGAGCTTCATGCACACAAGGAAGAACACTTGAAGGAAGACTTCACATCATCCCTTGGAATTCAAGCGTTGGTAAAATCTAGTTGTTTTTACTTGGTTAATTTGATTTATTTTCCTTTAATTCAACTAGATTATCATGTGTTGGACTAACATCTTTTGATGATGCTTTGAGTAAGGGGGAGCCACTTTTAAAACCAAACATTTTAATAGTTTTAAAATTTAAACTTCCATTGTTATTTTTTAGCCTAAAAGTATTTTAAATTCTTTTTTATATAACAAAAAGGGGAGAGATTGGTTTGAAAAATTGTGTTTTTCAAATGATTAAGGAGGAGCTTTAATTACTTTTCTATATTTCATCTCTTATTCAAATTTTTAATCTTAAAGGGGAAATCTCAAACAATTTTCAAGTTGGTTTTATTATATCAAAAGGGGGGATTGAAGAACTAGGTGTTTTGATATAAATATAATAATTGAAAAATGTTTTGGACTAATTTGAAAAGAATTTAAAACATGTCTTTAAGTCCAAACAACTTGAAAATATGTTTGATGTATTTAAAAAGGTTTTTGACAAAGTTTGAAATGCTTTAAAGTAGTCAAACTTGGCTTTTCAGCACTACCGTACCGATACGGTATACCCCGTATCGATACCTTTTTACCCTAATTTTGTTACTGCCAAAACTCGTACCGATACAGGCTTGCCCGTATCGATACGGATAGGGGTCGTACAGATACGCCTTTAAAGCGTACCGATCCCTATTTTAACTAACCTCAACGGCTATTTCCCAACGGTCTTTTAAAGTGCAGACCGTAGCGATACGCTCTCTAGCATATCGATAGGCTTAGGCTAGCAAGAGCCCAACGGCTAGTTCTAAAGAAGGGCGTATCGATACGGGTCCTCGTGTACCGATACAATAGGCACCAAAACTACAATAAATGTGGGAAATAAAGTCTCCAATGGCTCCAATTCAACCATAACGGCTAGTAACGGATACAAACTCAATTAGGAGTATAAAAGGGACATCCAAGCATCAAGAGAAGACTAATGCTTCAATTGTCAACAACACTATGATCAAGAAATTGTCTTAGAGCTTAAATTGTTCATTTCTTGTATAGACAACACTTGTGAGCTAAATATTGTCAAATTCTCTTAAGTGTTTAGGTTTTGGGTGAGAGCTTTATAGTGCAAACAAATATCTATTAGAGGGATTTCAAGTTTGCTTAGAATTTCTCTTGTAAAGAGGGTTTACTCAAGCTTTGGGTAGAAAGCTTTGATGGTTGTAAAGGTTGCCTCCTTAGCCTTGAAAAGGGGACGAAATTCTTAGTGAATTTGGTTGAAATCTTTAGTGGGAAGCTAAGATAGTGGATGTAGGTGCTTGTTAGAAGGTCGAACCACTATAAATCCTTGTGTCCAATTTCAATCTTTTAACTTCCACTAAAACACCCAAAAATTCAACTTCTCCGAACTTGACAAACACATCGGTTGAAAGAAATCGAGCACCACAAAACCCAACATAACTTTTATAAAAAAAGTTTTGAATAAAATTACTCATTTGTCTTCATTTATATTATCAATTCTTTTTTATTTTCAAAAATAATGTCTAAAATAAACATTTTACCTATTTAAAAGTACATCTCACCTATGTGGTTAAAAATTATCAGTTGACATCATCTCTTACCGCCTAGGTTGTGGGTTTAATATCCATAAGGAGCAAAATTCCCCTCTTTCCTGCCTCTAGGTAGAAATTATTAAAACACACACATTTCGACAACAATGTCAAACACTACAAATCGAAACCAAAGAATCTAAAAATATTTTTTTACCATATTTTTTCCACAATCACCTTTTTAAATCAATACCAAATCAATCGAGACGAACACATCTATAATGTATGATCTTCATTCAAATAATATCTATTAATATTCTTTTAGTTTTTCATAAAACTTAAAATATATAAAAATCAGAATACAAAGCACATTATTGTTATGGTTTCACTCACTCTCCCCACCAAAATATCAGTTTCTGTTAAATGCTGAATTGTTGGTATGGGGTTCCAAAGTGTACATTTTACAAGCGTGAGAATCCACTTCTGCAGATATCTGGTCTTGATCTGCCATCTCTGAAGAATGCTGTTCAATTCACCAAGTTTATAACTAATTAACTAAAAGAAGAAAAAACGATATCTAAAATATATTATGAACTATATTGTATTGATCGTAATTGCGAATGTGTCGATGATAATTGAAAATTTTTGGATCTTCAAAATAATGACAGTTATTAAATTTATGACCATTATAATTAGGGATGATAACCGGTTAAATATCTATAAATTTTATAAAATTTAAATATGCAAATATACTTTAAAATCCAAATCTCTTTCATATCTTCACTAATCGAGCATTACTAGTCATCTTCATTGATATTATAATCCATTTTATGTTTAATGTAAAGCTTACTCAGATAATAGATCATCCAAATCTAAATTTGTTATTTGCAAAAGTAAAAAGAATTCAAATAATGGATATATAGTTATCTAACTTATTGATTAATTAATATAAATATTTTAAAATATTTTAAAATAACTTTCTCAATTCAGTTACTCTATTCATAAGCTAAAAATTTTAATCCCTCAAAACCGGTTATTAGAATATCTGTAAATTTGAGTCTAACATAGCCCTTGCAATCTCTAATGCCAATGTTTATATGACCTTTGTATATAAAAATGCTAAAGTTCTAATTATCATTTTTTTTTTAGTTTGAGATTTAGATATATCAAAATCGATAACACCATTAATTAGTATCATCAAATTTTTTATTTTCACAAACGCCTTGATTTTAGAGTTTAGAGTTTATGAGTTTTAGTGTTAGGGTTTAAAATTTAGTGTCAATTATTAGAATTTAGTGTCTATTATTACAATTTAGGGTTTAGGGTAATATATTGTTAGGAAATATGTTTTAACCTATAAACCCTAAATTTTAACCATAGACCCAAAATTTTATCGATAGCCTCTAAATTCACAACTATTACACTTAAATCCCTAAACCCTAAATAATAAATGGAGTCACTAACCCTAAAACTAAGGCGCTTGTGTAAACGGAATTTCCACAAGCGTTTGTGTATGGAATAATTACCCTTAAAGTAAGGATTTATATCCAATAGAGTGGCGGTGGAAACTAAACCACAAGCGCCTTAGTTTTAGGGTTTATGGAATTAGTTTAGGGTGTAGGGTTTAAGGGTTTGTGTGTAGAGGGTTAGAATTTAGGGGCAATGATTAAAATTCAGTCAATAATATTCAAGTAAGAATAAATTTACATGATTCGAACTCATACAATATGAGACAACATGAACATCCTTGCCACTCGGCCAATTAGTGGATCTCAATATTTAAGTTTTTTATACAACAGAGAATAGAAAAACTAAGACATTATTTCTTTATACTTTTTCTTAACCCTTTGAAAAAATACACACCTTGCACACATAGGTACTCGAACTTAGATCTCTTATAATAAACATCACATCATTTTTTCACTGGAGACACTCATTGGTTTCAACTAAGACGTAACAATTGGATGGTCAGTATTATTTCTTGACCTAGTGGAATATTATTCAAATCTACTAATTGACCTAGTGGTCATGGTTGCTCATCCGTCTTATTTCTTGTGCGGTTCGAATCTCAATATTTACCATGAGAATATTATTCTAACTCTACTTAATAAAATAATAAAGAGACTAAATCGAAGCCAGAGGAATTGTAAATGTTAGAGATAGGAAAGCTGACCGCCCACAAATCTCGAGCATCGACAACCGTTGATGGTTTAAGGCCAATATCGGACCAATAAGCAGTGATGTTTGCCGAGGAAGATCCTCTGTTCCATAAGACCACGGCTACCCTATTGTTAACCAAAGGCCCAGCCCATACCTACAATCAGCGATTCATTGGAATATGGTCAAATTCTAGTTTTCATCCCTTTATTATGCTTAAATTTTAATTTAATCCAGATATAAGTATGGGAAAAGTTGTTGACGCAATGCACAAAATTTATACAAATGTGGATGAGATTTACCTCAAGATCCCCATCTTTCTTCACTTTTTTACCCTGAACCCCAAGTTTATCTGTAAGTTTAAAGACTTGAAAGTTAAACCTTTTCTACCTTTGTTTTAAACATCATTGCAATTACAAAATTAGACACACTTTTTTATTTTACCTTGATTCACATCAATAACCTCTATATTGGTTAGCAATTCAAATGTCACGTTATCCAAAGACGTGACATCGCAGCCAATCAACAAAGGAGCCTGCATAAAATAACTTTATTAAAGTAGAGTTATAAAATTTTAAAGTTGACTCGAACAAGCAATAACTTTTTAAATTTAAAATCACATTATTTGAATTAAAATAAAACTAAATATGAATATCAGATAGGATGAATTAGTAGGAAAGTTAAGAATAGGGTACTTTGGCCAATGCCCATATGCTGAAATGGCAGCGGTATTCTTCCGTTGTCATGCCACCATTTCCTACTTCAAGCATGTCGGGATCTGATGCACAAAACAGGATTGTATAGATTGCAGATTTCTTTGTGTAGTTTCTTGTATTCATAGTTTATTTATTCGTACCATTCCAAGCTCCAGGTCGAGCATACGAAGCCCATTGGTCGTTTTGATCCGCGATTTCTGTCATGCTAAGGTGCACATTCGGACATAAATCCATGTTAAACACCTAACGTACTCCAATACGAAGACCCAGGTTCATGTGTGGTGTGTGTGCGCCTTATAAAGGGGTTAAGAAAATAAATATGAGCAGATACTACTTTATAATCACATTAGAACTACTAAAAATCATCAAAATATGCGCAACGAGACGGGTAATGCATACCTATCCCAGTTATCTTGAATGTCTCCGGTGGTTCTCCAACTATTTCCTATGCTTGGTGCCCAAGTTGCAGGATCTTCTTGTCCCCTGCATTTTTTTTCTTCATATAAATGTATTAACATGTAATCACCATTGATTTGTTTAAGAAGATCGACTAACCATTCACATAAAGAGAAGAATATGGGCCTCCCTGAGTGGAGTAAAGCTCGACTCATCTTTGGGTACCTACCATAATAACAAATGATTGAGTACACAAGTTGATAAACACAAGCTAGCATCATGTAAAAAGAAGCTTTACCTTTCCTTTGGGCTTACGCCGGTGTTTTCGCAGTTGTCGTACTTCAAGTAATCCACTCCCTATCATCAAATTATACAAGTTGCCCGTGCAGTAGATACGTACATGTTTTACATATGTCAGATTCGAAAGCTTAATTAGAATGCTGTGAAGTTCGAACACTAATTCTCTCAAACTCTTGGGTGGAAGGCTATTACGTGTTTAAGCGCGCTTGAATCTATAACCGATACGATGTTATCGGTTTAAAATGAAGTATTAACAGTGTTGTGAGAAGAAAAGGAGCAAACAGAATCATGCATACCCATGAGGCGAAGGTTTTTGCATCTTGTTCTTCATGTCCTAGGGATCCTGGCATGGTCTGGCTACAAGTTTTAGTCCTGACAGTACAAATGCTTCATTAAACCCTCCTCTGAGTTTCAAGGGACTATTTTACTTCACATTATCCTTTACTTTTTATGATTTTTTTAACAAATATGTAAGTTGTTATTGGTTAAATATGATTGAATTATTATGGAATAATAATGAAAAAAATTCACATAATCATTTTAACGCCAATAACTATGTAGGTGTTATTAACTTGGACCTGTCAACTCTAAGTGTATAAATTTCAAATTTCAGCATAGTAGATGGACTAAAACTATAATTACACCACTTCAACTCATAAAAAGGAAGAAAAAGGTTTAATATCAAAATAAGCCCCTAAACTATCATATTTTTCTTTTAGTGTCCAAACTATCATTTTCCCCCTCTTCTAAGGTCAATTGAGGTAACTATTTTGGCAAAAAAAATGATAGTTTGGACACCTAAAAGGTCAAAAAAAAATTAGGCACCTAAAACGAGAAAAAAAGTATAATTTGAGCATTTATTTTGAAATTAAGCCAAAAAATACCCTGCATCTGAGTAAATTCCAAGCTTAAGTCCTTTGCTATGAACATAATCTGCAAGTGCCTTGATTCCTGAGGGAAATGCTGAAGCTTTAGCAACCAAATTCCCCTGATGAAGTAAACACAGTACGTTTTAGCCACTGCAACCTTTTTATTTCTCGAGAACCAAACAGAAAGTTAAGAAACATGTTACCAGAGAATCTCTGTTGAGTTCTCCCCAACAATCATCTGATCAATTCGACCGAATATCCATCTCAATCATGGTGAAACAAAATCAAACGTTATTCCAGATTAAGAATACAATAATCCAATGCAAGAAATTGATTAAATCATGGTTCATCACCTAGATTTATATAGGTGTAGCCGACAGCAGCTAGACCAGTTGAGACCACTGCATCAGCTGCAGCACAGAGAGATTAAATGAGTATTTTTTTTTGCAGAGATTTTCCATGTATCGAAGGGTTCTTGAAAGATCATATCTCCGTATCGGTGTTCAGATATACATCAAACACGAGTACTCGAGACGATGTAAATTCGTGGAAGTCGAAGATGTAATTACCAGTTTCCTTGATCAATGTCTCATTAATATTGCAATGGAAATGGTTCCAACTGTTCCACCTGCTCATAAAACAGCATTCAAATGTAATAGTAAACTATGCTTTACGAGTAAAGTTATAAACAAATGAGATCAGATAAAGATGTGTACCCCATTTGAGGAGTTAATCCAAGGCCGTTATCCATCAGAGTCCTTCTAATCCTACCCGAACCGGCTCGAGCACCGATCTCGGCAGCCGAGCTGACCGGCAACCCAGACGACGTAAACATAGAACCGAACATCCCCAAGAAAACCAGAAAACATCCGGCCGGCAACGACGAAGGAGCCATATCAACTGGCAAGCAGCACATGTGGAGATCAAAAACACAAATAATGCTAAAATATACCAGTAAAGACAAACCCCGTGACAGCAACAACTTACTTTAATATCTTGCGTTTGCTATCCTCTAGGCTCAGCAAAGTGCAGTATCTGCAGCTACAGATTGAGCATATATATATATATATATATATGAGTGCAGTGCCAGTTTTAAGCATGTTTTTGGTGTAATTGAGGGGGAAAGTGAAGCTTCAAAGACCTGCCAACTATGGGGTAGGGTCTTATCTTATCTTCAAGAAAATAATTAAAAAAAAAGGGAGGTCGCATTCAGCAGTGACAAGAAAATCATCAGCATAAGAATGTGGACATTAGGATCCTTCCATCTTTACAGTCAAGTTAATGGAAGTTGCCAACGGAGCCAGACAACCAGCAGTTGTGAATGTTCGATTTGTTCCATGGTTGATGAGTGAATCACACGTCTATGGGACAAAGGCAACGTCTCACACTAAAAAAAATAAAATTTAAGGTTAGGGTTTGAAGTTATGATTTAGTACTAAAGTTTATAGTGTATGTTTGAATTTTTAGGGTTTAAGGAATAAAATTTAAAAATTTAAGTTAAAGCTTATGATTGTGATTAAAGTAATGATGTGGATGTTTTTAAATTAGCTTATGATTATTTTTTAACCCAACAAATATTCCCATGAAAAAACGATAATCAACATATAATTATTGGTTGATGATTGATTGATTTTCATTTGATTCTATTCATATTAATATTATTGCAAAATAAAATTACTTTATTTTTATTCTAATAAAATTACTCTTAAATCATAAAACGGATAAGAAGTTTGCAAGTTCATCATCTTCTTCGTTGATTTTCTTTTTCACCAGCAACGACCTTTGGCCATTTTGCTAGTTTTGTATATAAATAACTTTCATCATTAGTGATGAATGCTTTATTTTTATGTTTTTCTTTTTTTTTTCTTTGCTTTGCGAGTTTCATATCAAATCTGCTTCATGGCAGTTCTTTTGTCTGCTTTTATGGCAGTTCCTTTGTCTGCCTTTATGGCAGTTTTAGTCTGTCTTTTGACAGTATAACGTTCGAGTGACAAAATTTCAACGAGCGTTTTTTCAGCGAAGGAGGCCGATCTATAAATGCTTATGATTCCCTGTTGTGGTTGTGCCGATATGCCAAGAACAAGTAGCGAAAGAATTTGCTGTCTTCATAGAGCACTCCGGTTAAAGCTATAGTTTCCTAGATTTCTTTCAGAAGTTGCTTCAAGTTCTTCTGAAAGTGATCGGTTTGTTCTTTAATGTCTTTCATATCCTTAAGTTTTATTATATTTATCTTTATATATTGAATTTTTAATGTTTGGGTGTGATCCTTTGTAATCCTATCACTTTTAATATAATCCAGTTTATTTCAAAAAAAATTGAAGATAAAAAACGTTATAATTATGGTTATGTTATGAATATTTATCTATGTGGATGTCTATCATGAATAGAACTTTATCAAAGGAGTTTGATTTATTTATTATTAGGAATATTATCTCTATGAATTAGAGTTTAATGTATTATGTACTTCTTATGCCTATAAATAGATGATTCATTGAAGGCATTGTATATAAGTCTATATTTGAGAATAATACAAATCTCTCTCTTTCTCTCATCTCTTTGTTCTTCTTGTTCTTATTCTTGTTCTTCTTTATTTTATTCACAACACGTTATCAGCACGAGACTCTAATCAACTGAGGTCTTCATCGTTATAATTCAAAAGAAGTTACTGGGAAGAATTCGATTATAGAATAAATCAAAGATAAGTTTTTTTTTCTCCTTATTTTTTTTAGTTATCGATTGTCTTTCTCTTTATATTTTAACTTTGTTTTAATTTTTGAAAATTTTGGAAGTATGTTTGATTTTATTCGAACATTGGAAAGAGATAAATTTGTGGCTTCTCACAAACCAAAAGACGAATCGACAGAGACGAAGAGGTTGCGTTTGGTGTAAATTACGTGTGTTTTCTCTTGTTCTTAAAAGGGTTAATTAGCGGTATGCTTATTCATACTTTTACTTATATGATTATATTTGATATTTTTTATATTATTATTTATGTCATTTTATTTGGTAAAAGTTAATATTTTTAACCGTGTTTTGAGTTTTACATGATATGCTTAAATGGCTTGGAAAGAGATGTGATATAAAGGGACTATGAGAAGCTATCTCGGTCATATGCTATTTCTCTATTGTCCACGAGAGAAAAATCAATATCGGTAAATTTTAGTTTTATTTTTATTCTTTATATTATTATTTTAAAGTGCGATAAATCATGATGATTTTGAATTTACAAGAAGATTATTATAAAGTCTATATTTGCTCGAAAGCAATATTTCTTCTTCGTTGAAAAACTTGACCATAGACTTCTCCCAATTTCAAGTTACGAAAATTCTTCTTGATCCAAAAAGTTTTATGGGAGGCATTCCTTGAAGTGAATGCAAAGCATGATGTTTATTCCATGCGATTATCCATAATGGGGCATTCCTAGAAGTGAATGCAAGCATTATGTTTATTCCATGCAATTATCAATGATGGGGCATTCCCTGAAGTGAATGCAAGCATGATGTTTATTCCATGCAATTATTGGATCTGTTTCTTTCCCTGAAGTGAATGCAAACATGGTAAATCATTATTCAGTTAGAGACATAATTTCGATATAATCCAAGTATAATTGGCTGGACATCCCGTTATGCGAGGCTACTAGTCTCAAAGGAGGTTTTTAAAGGACCTTGTGGACAGGTTTAACAATGCCGCGTACGAGGATTAAATCTTTGTTCTCTGTGATAAGGATATGTGAAAAAGGTTTCAAAGACCCACTGGCTCTACTCCATTCCCTGAAGTGAATGTGAGATTATATTATGGAAGAAATAAAAAAATCACATTAAAAGTTGTGGTCGTGGTCGAGGCTATGAATATACACATGAAAAATATAGTCGTTTTAAGAATACTTCTACCCGCTGGTAGCGAAGTTATAAGGATGACAAGAGTGATAAAGATCATTCTAAGGAAGTGAAATCATTTTACCAATGTGATGTTATAAACCATTGGTTTCGTACTTGTCAAACGCCAAAGTATTATGAACTTTATCCATAATCATGAATGATAAATGAAATAAAATATAAACAAAATTTGTTTATGGCGAAAATAATTATGGCGTTTTTGGTCCAACTCAATTGGATATTGTTAATTTTCTCATAACCCTTGAAGGGAATAATTTACCATTTATTTTATTTCTCTTATAACCTCTAACAGGAATAATTGGTTTTTTATTTTTTATGTTAATTCGTTTTATTTATTATTTATTTATGTTAGTTTGCTTTATGTTTATTTATTTCACATATTATTTATTTACGTTTTATGTTAATTTATTATTTGAAGAATATGATTACTTCCGGAATAAAATATACAATGAATTGTGGCTATTTATGCCTAGAATTGTGGCTATTTATGCCTAGCAGATAATGCAAGTACTCATATTGTACTCAAGTATAAGAAATATTTTTCCCATTTAAATGCAAGGGGAAATATGAGTAATATTTCTCAAAGTACTAAAATATCAATACTTCGGAAGAGCACTTGAAAGTTTATCTCTGATAGATAATCGACTTTATATGATGTGCTATATTTTATATTTTTCATTCCTCGAAGTGAATGATACAAAGTACATATTTTCATTACCTGAAGTAAATGAAACAAAGCACATTTTGAAAGGTGCATAATTATGCATTTCTCGATTAAAATGCAAGGGAATAATGTGAGTACTATATCCGGAAGTACTAATATCACAAAAGGCTCTGGTTGAGCAAATATGTTATTGTCAAATGGAACTTTATTCCATATTCACAGTGCGTTATACTCGTCAAAGACATAAAGAGAGCAATATGAGTTCGCAAACTATCCCTTTGGGAATTATAGATAACATATGTTATCAATTGGCATTTGAAATAAGCCAATATGGATATAAGTTTTGGTAGCCAAAAAGTCAGTTGAAAGCTCTAGAAGAGCTATATATTGCTACCAAAAGATAATTTCAATTGAAAGCTCCGAAAGAGCTAAATATATTCCTATTTAAAGGAACAATTTTGATGGTCGTACTAGACATATACGAGTAAGATTGAATTACATGTTATGGTAAACAAGAAGTTTACAAATTCAGAGATATATACACATATATATAGTTGGCATGATCGGTTAGACCATCATGATTAATAATGGTGCAGAAATTATTGAGATTTACATGCACATGTATTAAAAGAACATGTAGTTCTTGTGGTGCTTATTCTCAAAGGAATGGATTAAATTCCACTTATTAAAGAACGTGAAGTTCTTGTGTTGCTTAAAGGAATTGATTAAATTCCACTTACTAAAAGAACATGAAGTTCTTGTGTTGTTTGTTCTCAAAGAATATAGATGATCCCACTTACCAAAAGAATTAGAACTTAAAGTTCTTGTACTGAAGTTAAGATTGTATGTCTTGCATATCTGAACGAAATATGGGCCCATATATCCACAAATGTGGAAAGTTTTATATGATTTTAGTAGATGCATCTACATTGTTTTATCGACTTACAACCAGAAGTTTGTGAGATTGATTTTAAAAAGATTCAGATTATGCAGTTAGACTATTCGTCTTGAAAAGCTAGTGGGTTTATGTTTTAGGCTATATCAATTGTTACAAAGCCTATTGATTATGAAAAATATAGTTTAGCAAAATTTCAATTGGATGCCTCCTATTTAATAGCTAAACTATGAGAACAAAAGAGTTATTATTTATATGGTGTTTCCATATAGCAACACTTATACGCATCAAGCCAACGAGTTATAATAAACTCCCCGTTATGATTGGTTTTTGGTCAGAAACCATACATTTCCCATTTTATAATTTTTGAATGTGCGA
This sequence comes from Hibiscus tridactylites, assembly GCA_958450335.1. NCBI lineage: Eukaryota > Viridiplantae > Streptophyta > Magnoliopsida > Malvales > Malvaceae > Hibiscus > Hibiscus tridactylites. The sequence continues at coordinate 64,675,982 of OY288275.1, forward strand.
TATGAATTGCTCCACCATAACGCATAAAATGGGTAAATAAAAAGGGTTGAGAATATATATTGAGTACGAGTCTCCTTTTATGTTTAAATTCTTAAACATTATGTAACCCCCTAGACCCGCCTATGCGTTACAACGGATCCTAGGAAGTCACATTAGGGTCACTAGAGCGACCCACAATAAGATTTCAAATAAACATATGGTTAAACCTTTAAAATCATAAATCAAATATATGATTTAAAATACAATTTCAGAAATCGTTCAAAACGACAAAACAATTATGATACAACTTGCGGAAATAAGTTTCAGACTCATTTGTATAATACAAACTTGACACACATGCCCCCTAGTTACACAGATATCATACCCCTTGACGAGCCAGAGAAACTCACATACCGACGTTGATAGGTGCAACTTGTCTGATCTTTTATCCTGAGATGGTAAAAACAACATGAGCTTGGGAAAGCTCAGTAATACAGAACTACCAAAAGATGCTATAAGCTCATGCAGACATATGGTAGGCATAACATTTTCATGATGTTTCAATCAGTGATAGACCTCTATTTCTGTTCTACTATTTCGAGGTTACATCATACTCAAGAATAATGGTATTTGTTCTTTAATCAGACATTGAGAATTAGACGGAAATTATATAGGTTGGTAACATACGAGGTAGGAATCAGAGAGTTTGACGTCTAGTGTGTTCCAATAAGTGCGGATAAACATACATAAGTACTTAACATCATATTATATGAGTACATAACAGATTAAATGCAAATGTTCAATGATCATACAGAAGTTTACAAGAACTACCCTCCAACCTTACACCAATATGCAGTCCCCTAGAACTGCATCCATAAGGACTTACCCTAGGCCCGATGGGCATAGGTGCCACTCAAGGGGAGACCTTGAGTCCATAAGGATTTACCAGCTTGATCAGGGCTGTACCAACAGAGACTTCATATCATAACCCAACAGTATACCCCAGATAGTAATCGGTGTTTAGATTCCAGACATGAGTAACATAATACATGTAATAGACATATTTTATTCAGAGTATCAGAAACAGAAGTTCATGATTTTGACAGATAAATGGGCATACTATCGAGCAGAGCAGACATTTTCAGCATTCATGCAAACAGATTGTACCATCATAGGTCAAACTAACATACCATACTAACAAATTCATCAAACAGTCAGACAATACCATCACAGATCAAACGATCACATACCAAGTATACAGATCGAGCAGACATATATTAGGTAGGCAGAGAATGTCATCATATATCAAGTTCATCAAACATAATATTATTCATGATCAAATGATTGTACAATTCATTCAACAGAATATATCACACATAGAACACACTAGATGAAATATTTTATTTCCTGAAGATACTCGGCATTTACAGAAGGGGACGCATTAAGCTTTTGACAATTTAGACGAATTTCCAGAACGAGGTTCCTATTAGAAAGGGGTTCGTAAAACGATTCATATTATGTATTCAAGAATTGGTACATCAAGATCTTAGAAAGTTTGGATATATCATGAGTACTTTAGTCATTTAAGCTTACAAAGGGCATTATGGTCATTTTATCATACATGTGCGTTTTGGTTATTTATACCAACGAGACATAAACAGTCGCTCAGGAAATTCTATTTACTCATCACTTTCCCAGTCATGCATTCAGAGATTTCTACGATAAGATCTTTTGCGATATCAGATACATCCAGGGTTGTTCTGGTCACAATGGCCAACAAGGGCGTTTTGGTCATTTAACTATCAAAGGTAATTTATAGTTTAGCCCAATAATGATAAAATGACGATTTACAATAGTTAATATTTCTAGATGTTTTTCAAGCCTTCAACTGTTCGAACTAACATATTCCTACCTTGCAGTACTAACCAACTCTTATATTAATATCAGGAGTGATTAACAGACATAAGCGTGCTTCCTAACACTAAGGGGCAGTTTAGCCCTTAAAGTCTCTTTAGAATTCTCAGAGTTTCATCAAATGCATAATTGTATATTTTACTCAAGAGAGCATTTCAGTCATTTTGGAAATTGGGATAAATTCACCGTTTTTGTCAAATCTTACTATTTAGCACCTATATCGTTTACGTACTCTGTAGAGATTAAGTCATTTTAATTCCTTCGGCCCTTACAGACGATTTACTCATTTTAGAACTTAAGGGTAAAGTTGCTATTCTGATTAATTAAGAATTTCGGTGCTCGAAGGCACTACAGTCTTTTTGGTCATTACAATCATTTCGATTGATTCATTCCTTACTGGCGCACGGTTCAGCTTAAGAATACAACAATAATTCCAGTAATTTTACCTTTAGGCGTTTTACCTTCATGTGTTATACAGAGCTCGGTGGAAATTCAAGTTTCTTTTAGTATCACACACATTTGAATAATGATGCGGAAGTCTTTTCCAAAAGAACATACATCTTGGGTAATGTAATTTGTATAATCATGTCGAATGCAGATTTTAGGTCATTTCCTTTATCAGAGGGGTAGTTTAGTCATACTTATGCTTCAAGGGCATTTTCGTAATTTCATAATCAATATCTCTCACTCCGTATCCTGGGCCTCGATTCTTACGCACTGATGATTGAGTTGCGGATTAACTGAATTTAATTATTAGAACTTCTGATACTGTTAGCCCATTAGTAATCTTATTCGGATAATTTGGTCTTATTAATATCCATACTTATTGCTCGAATCTGATTCAATTTAAGCAGAATTTACAGTATACGTCATCATAAGCATGCATGCGTTAACCGAATATCAACATGTTCATAAAGCATACAAGGGGTAGTAGTGTATTACCTTCACTCTGAGCTACACTGGTCGGTTCGTGGACGATATTCGAACACACTTGAACTCGGATTCAACATCCCACAACCACGCGGATATGAAGATATGCAGATGCCCCTTCGAATCGGCTTCGTCGGCCGGTCATCGGAACATCGCCGGAAAGCTCTTTTCGCGTCGTTTCTTACATGTGCTCAAAATCGCCGGAAGTCGCATAACTCCGATGAGGGACTTGCCGGCGTCGGGTCGATGATCGGTTAAGGGGGTTTTGCTCCCCTCCACGTCAAGAGCCCGGATCTTGTGTCCGTCTCGCGAACGGACGGCAACCAAGGCCGGAAAAAGCAAGAAACAGCGGCGACGATTGGGTTTCTCGCAGCCGCTTCAAACGGGGATTTGCCGACGAAATGCGGCTCGACGACGCGCGTGGAGGCTAAGGGCGAGGTTGCGACGTCGTGGCGCTTCTGATGATACCGGCGGTGACTCTCACGGCGGCGCGGTGGGCGAGCTCGGACGGAGACGATGAGGTGTCGGTTGGGTTTTAGAATCCTCTGGAAACTCATCTTATTGATTCCAACAAAAAAAATTAAATGGGTAGGTGGACAGACACGTTGTTTTTAATAGATCTTATTTAGGCCTCCCAAACTTAACTCAAACATTAAAGTAGTCAAACCCTTGACAGAAAAGGACACTTGGCTCAATGGTTAAACATACATGAGTGAAGGATGTGGAGAGGTCGTGGGTTCAAAACCCCACAACTACAAATCCGTCTTCTTTTTGTTTTAAAGCATTTTTTTTAGTGTTACAATTCTTCCCTCCTAAAAAGAAATTTCGTCCTCGAAATTTACCAGAGTCAGAGCAATGCAAAAATTGCTTTTTCATCATTCATGTACTTAAACTATTCCATCAGGGTATCCTTATTTCTCGGGACTCGCAAACAATTTCGGATCAATCTGGGAGTGTCCTTAGTTACTCAAATTGACTTTGGACCCATTACACATCTCAGACCAACCAATCAGAATACAACCTGTGAATCCATACTGAACTTATGAAGTCAAACGAACACTGGTCTCATAATTGTTATTATAATGGTCTCAACTAAGGGTCGGAATTTTTCCAACTACTACAGAAGTCAATCTTAAATACTTGATGTGTCTTCTCTATAATCTTAATCATTCTACTAGGTTGAATATCAATGATGGAAGAAAAGCGGTACCTGAAATACAGACGAGTACTCAAGGCCTCAATCAAGGCCTTCCAGAATCAGGATGTGACACCAAATTTTAGTCAGGGATGATATTTATCGATATACCAAGCCACACCATGGAGGAGATGCCTTTCTTCATAGTAATCGAACACATCTAAGGTCATTAACGGATATCACTTACCTTCAACGTGATATTCAGACAATTGTTTCTTTCGTGTTTAACAAAAGTACCACCGAATATACACTTTCGGCACAATCGCAAACACTTCTCTCTGAAGTTCATAGAGTTTTTTTTATCACAATTTCGTTAGGGTATTTTCAAACACAATCGTTATCACCGAATAGCCTTTCATGAAATCTTACATCGGTTATCCCGCATGATCAAACATTTATTCTTAATCTGATTCACAAGTACAAACCATCTCAAGTTCCTTATCCAGATCCAAATTTAACCATTTAATTCAAAACACAGACAAACGTTATAGACATTTCCTGTAAGCAGATGTTGAGCTATGGAAGGCAGAATACTCAGATTTTGTTATTTCAGGAGAAAGGATTCAACATCAGAGTTTCGGCTCGGGGGAGTACGGTTATGATCTAGGGGCATGCACAGACCAGACACCCTACGACAGACGATCGACCGATCTACCCAGAATGACGCAACACTAAGCTCTGATTAGAGGTGGCAAACGGGTCAATCGGTTCGGGTTCGGTTCGGGTCATTTCGGTTTCGGTTATTTCGGGTCTGAAATCATTCGGTTCAGATTCGGTTCGGTTCGGGTTCGGTTCGGTTCCAGTTCGGTTCTATTGTTCGGTTGATTTTCGGGTCGGTTGATTTTCGGTTCAGTTGATTTTCGGTTCTGTTCGGTTCGGATCGGTTCGGGTCAATTTCTGGTTGATGGGAGATCGGTCGATTTTAATCAAGTTTTTAGGTTGGTCAGTTTTTTTACACCCTTTATATGGCTTTATAAAGCCAATATATTTAACTTTTTGGTGAGTTGTGCGATAGTTCATATCTCATCTTTTTTTATTTCTATTAATATCTTTTATTTATTTCGGGTTGTCTTCGGTTCGGGTCCATTCGGTTCGGTTTCATTCGGTTCGGTTCCATTCGGTTCGGGTCTATCGGTTCGGGTCCATTTCGGTTCAACTAAAAATCAGTTCATTTTCGGTTCGGTTTCGATTCGGTTTCGGTTTCGGGTCAAATTTCGGGTAAGCATGTTCGGTTCAGTTTCGGGTTCGGTTCGGGTAAATCCGTTCGGTTTTCGAGTCTCGGGTCAAGTTTTCCAGGTCTAGCTCTGATACCACTAAATGTAACCCCCTAGACCCGCCTATGCGTTACAACGGATCCTAGGAAGTCACATTAGGGTCACTAGAGCGACCCAAAATAAGATTTCAAATAAACATATGGTTAAACCTTTAAAATCATAAATCAAATATATGATTTAAAATACAATTTCAGAAATCGTTCAAAACGACAAAACAATTATGATACAACTTGCGGAAATAAGTTTCAGACTCATTTGTATAATACAAACTTGACACACATGCCCCCTAGTTACACAGATATCATACCCCTTGACGAGCCAGAGAAACTCTCATACCGACGTTGATAGGTGCAACTTGTCTGATCTTTTATCCTGAGATGGTAAAAACAACATGAGCTTGGGAAAGCTCAGTCATACAGAACTACCAAAAGATGCTATAAGCTCATGCAGACATATGGTAGGCATAATATTTTCATGATGTTTCAATCAGTGATAGACCTCTATTTCTGTTCAACTATTTCGAGGTTACATCATACTCAAGAATAATGGTATTTGTTCTTTAATCAGACATTGAGAATTATACAGAAATTATATAGGCTGGTAACATACGGGGTAGGAATCAGAGAGTTTGACGTCTAGTGTGTTCCAATAAGTGCGGATAAACATACATAAGTACTTAACATCATATTATATGAGTACATAACAGATTAAATGCAAATGTTCAATGATCATACAGAAGTTTACAAGAACTACCCTCCAACCTTACACCAATATGCAGTCCCCCAGAACTGCATCCATAAGGACTTACCCTAGGCCCGATGGGCATAGGTGCCACCTAAGGGGCTGCCTTAGGTCCATAAGGACTTACCCTAGGCCCGATGGGCGTAGGTGCCACTCAAGGGGAGACCTTGAGTCCATAAGGACTTACCCTAGGCCCGATGGGCATAGGTGCCACTCAAGGGGAGACCTTGAGTCCATAAGGATTTACCAGCTTGATCAGGGCTGTACCAACAGAGACTTCATATCATAACCCAACAGTATACCCCAGATAGTAATCGGTGTTCAGATTCCAGACATGAGTAACATAATACATGTAATAGACATATTTTATTCAGAGTATCAGAAACAGAAGTTCATGATTTTGACAGATAAATGGGCATACTATCGAGCAGAGCAGACATTTTCAGCATTCATGCAAACAGATTGTACCATCATAGGTCAAACTAACATACCATACTAACAAATTCATCAAACAGTCAGACAATACCATCACAGATCAAACGATCACATACCAAGTATACAGATCGAGCAGACATATATTAGGTAGGCAGAGAATGTCATCATATATCAAGTTCATCAAACATAATATTATTCATGATCAAATGATTGTACAATTCATTCAACAGAATATATCACACATAGAACACACTAGATGAAATATTTTATTTCCTGAAGATACTCGGCATTTACAGAAGGGGACGCATTAAGCTTTTGACAATTTAGACGAATTTCCAGAACGAGGTTCCTATTAGAAAGGGGTTCGTAAAACGATTCATATTATGTATTCAAGAATTGGTACATCAAGATCTTAGAAAGTTTGGATATATCATGAGTACTTTAGTCATTTAAGCTTACAAAGGGCATTATGGTCATTTTATCATACATGTGCGTTTTGGTTATTTATACCAACGAGACATAAACAGTCGCTCAGGAAATTCTATTTACTCATCACTTTCCCAGTCATGCATTCAGAGATTTCTACGATAAGATCTTTTGCGATATCAGATACATCCAGGGTTGTTCTGGTCACAATGGCCAACAAGGGCGTTTTGGTCATTTAACTATCAGAGGTGATTTATAGTTTAGCCCAGTAATGATAAAATGACGATTTACAATAATTAATATTTCTAGAAGTTTTTCAAGCCTCCAACTGTTCGAACTAACATATTCCTACCTTGCAGTACTAACCAACTCTTATATTAATATCAGGAGTGATTAACAGACATGAGCGTGCTTCCTAACACTAAGGGGCAGTTTAGCCCTTAAAGTCTCTTTAGAATTCTCAGAGTTTCATCAAATGCATAATTGTATATTTTACTCAAGAGAGCATTTCAGTCATTTTGGAAATTGGGATAAATTCACCGTTTTTGTCAAATCTTACTATTTAGCACCTCTATCGTTTACGTACTCTGTAGAGATTAAGTCATTTTAATTCCTTCGGCCCTTACAGACGATTTACTCATTTTAGAACTTAAGGGTAAAGTTGCTATTCTGATTAATTAAGAATTTCGGTGCTCGAAGGCACTACAGTCTTTTTGGTCATTACAATCATTTCGATTGATTCATTCCTTACTGGCACACGGTTCAGCTTAAGAATACAACAATAATTCCAGTAATTTTACCTTTAGGCGTTTTACCTTCATGTGTTATACAGAGCTCGGTGGAAATTCAAGTTTCTTTTAGTATCACACACATTTGAATAATGATGCGGAAGTCTTTTCCAAAAGAACATACATCTTGGGTAATGTAATTTGTATAATCATGTCGAATGCAGATTTTAGGTCATTTCCTTTATCAGAGGGGTAGTTTAGTCATACTTATGCTCCAAGGGCATTTTCGTAATTTCATAATCAATATCTCTCACTCCGTATCCTGGGCCTCGATTCTTACGCACTGATGATTGAGTTGCGGATTAACTGAATTTAATTATTAGAACTTCTGATACTGTTAGCCCATTAGTAATCTTATTCGGATAATTTGGTCTTACTAATATCCATACTTATTGCTCGAATCTGATTCAATTTAAGCAGAATTTACAGTATACGTCATCATAAGCATGCATGCGTTAACCGAATATCAACATGTTCATAAAGCATACAAGGGGTAGTAGTGTATTACCTTCACTCTGAGCTACACTGGTCGGTTCGTGGACGATATTCGAACACACTTGAACTCGGATTCAACATCCCACAACCACGCGAATATGAAGATATGCAGATGCCCCTTCGAACCGGCTTCGTCGGCCGGTCATTGGAACATCGCCGAAAAGCTCTTTTCGCGTCGTTTCTTACATGTGCTCAAAATCGCCGGAAGTCGCATAACTCCGATGAGGGACTTGCCGGCGTCGGGTCGATGATCGGTTAAGGGGGTTTTGCTCCCCTCCACGTCAAGAGCCCGGATCTTGTGTCCGTCTCGCGAACGGACGGCAACCAAGGCCGGAAAAAGCAAGAAACAGCGGCGACGATTGGGTTTCTCGCAGCCGCTTCAAACGGGGATTTGCCGACGAAATGCGGCTCGACGACGCGCGTGGATGCTAAGGGCGAGGTTGCGACGTTGTGGCGCTTCTGATGATACCGGCGGTGACTCTCACGGCGGCACGGTGGACGAGCTCGGACGGAGACGATGAGGTGTCGGTTGGGTTTTAGAATTCTCTGGAAACTCATCTTATTTATTCCAACAAAAAAAATTAAATGGGTAGGTGGACAGACACATTGTTTTTAATAGATCTTATTTAGGCCTCCCAAACTTAACTCAAACATTAAAGTAGTCAAACCCTTGACAGAAAAGGACACTTGGCTCAATGGTTAAACATACATGAGTGAAGGATGTGGAGAGGTCGTGGGTTCAAAACCCCACAACTTCAAATCTGTCTTCTTTTTGTTTTAAAGCATTTTTTTTAGAATATGATATTTCGAATGTAATTTGAATATGATTCGAATATAATTCTAATATAATTACATGTTTTTCAACTATTATATTCGAATTATGTTCATAGTTTATTCAAATCATGTTTAACATGTAATTATATTCGAATCATGTTTAACAGGTAATTATATTCGTATTATGTTCATATTATATTCGAATCATATTGAAATTATTTTCGAAATACAATTTGAATATGATATTTCGAATGTAATTTGAATATGATTCGAATATAATTCTAATATAATTACATGTTTTTCAACTATTATATTCGAATTATGTTCATAGTATATTCTAATCATGTTTAACATGTAATTATATTCGAATCATGTTTAACATGAAATTTTATTCGAATCATGTTTAACATGTAATTATATTTGTATTATGTTCATATTATAATCGAATCATATTAAAATTATTTTCGAAATATAATTTGAATATGATTCGAATATAATTCTAATATAATTACATGTTTTTTGAACTATTATATTCGAATCATGTTTAACAGGTAATTATATTCGAATCATGTTTGACAGGTAATTATATTCGAATCATGTTTAACAGGTAATTATATTCGTATCATGTTTAATAAGTAATTATATTCGTATCATGTTCATATTATATTCGAATCATATTCAAATTATATTCTAAATATTATTCGAATATAATACGAGCATGATTTGAATATAATACGAACATGATATGAATATAATTACATGTTAAACATGATTCGAATATAACTTGAATATGATTGGAATATAATAGTTGAAAAAACATGTAATTATATTATAATTATATTCGAATCATGTTCATATTATATTCGAATCATATTCAAATTACATTCGAAATATCATATTCAAATTATATTTCGAAAATAATTTTAATATGATTTGAATATAATATAGACATGGTTCAAATATAATTCTAATATAATTTGAATTTTGCTCAAAAAATATATTTCGAATATAGATAAATTCGAATTAATAATTCGAATATAATTAGAAGATGATTCAAATATTATTTGAATATGATTTGAATAATATACGAACATGATTCGAATATAATTTAAATTTTACTCAAAAACTATAATTCAAATATAGTGAAATTAGAATTAATAATTAGAATTTATTGGAATTAGAATCTAAAAAATTACTAATTTAGTACTAAAATATTTATTTTTATTAAATATTAACATTTTAATAAAATAATATTATTAATAATAAATAATGGACTAAATTATAAAAATTAGAAACAAATATGGGTCAATTTAAGGTAAAAATAGACTTTTTAGTGACTAAATTGAACAAAAGAACAAACCTGACAAACTTGACATGTCATTTACCCTTTAAATAAAACCAGACAGATTGACTTAGTCAACCCGTTGATGACGTGGCAGGATGTTATTGGCCGAAAATTTTTTTAACGGAAAAGGGTAACGGAATGGGGCAAAATGGGTAACGACGAATTGTTTAAGGGGAAAAGTGGGTAAAATGAAGTTTAGGGGGCAAGTTGAGAAATCGGGTATACTTTAGGGGGAAAAAGTTTTATTAAGCCTTTAGTTTATGATTATTGATTTATGTGATTAATTTGGATTCTTTAAAGTTTAGGGTTTATTATCAATGATTTATGATTTAGCTTATGGTTATTGGTTTGTGAGATTAATTTTGATTACTTAATGTTTATGGTTTTGGGTTTAGTATTAATGGCTTATGGTTTAGTATAGGTTTATTGATTTACGAGATTAATTCTAATTCGACTTGTTAATTTATGCATTTGAATTTAATTAAATATTTAAATCAAGCTTCATGTGTACAATTGAACTAAATTAAAGACTCAACTTTCAAGTGTACAATTACATATTTACATCCAAATCAAAATTTGTGTATAATTATATTAAATCAAAATATATATGGTATAATAATAATGTTTGAATTGAATTAACTTATTAAACTTAGGATCTAATTGAGCTAAATTAAAACTTAGAAGCATAAATCACGGATATAATTAAAAGAATTCTAAAATTAAATGTGAAATTTCAATTAAATTAATTTAAATTATGACTCAATTGAATTAAATTAAAGGCTTAATACAACTTTTTCCCCCTAAACTATACCCGTTTTCCCAACTTGCCCCCTAAGCTTCATTTTGCCCACTTTTTCCCCTTAAACTTTTCAGCGTTACCCATATTCCCCCAAAAACTGACGCCGTTAAAAAAAACACGAGAACCAATCACAAGCCGCCACGTCGCCTCTTTATTTCTTATTTCTTATTTTTTAAATATTAAAGATGATATTTAGAAAATAAAAAAGAAATTAATATAATAATAATAAAATAATAATTTCACCCCCCCACGGATTCCTCCCCTTTCATTGAGAACCAACTCAAACCCATCCGCCGTAATCGGCGACTCCTCCCCTTTTCTTCTACTATCCCTCCGCCGTAATCGGCGACTCCTCCCCTTTCATTGAGAACCAACTCAAACCCATCCCTGTCTCCACTCTCCCTCTACCTCCCCGCTTCGCTTACCTCATTTCGGGCTCCGCCGGCGATGCTGCTAACACGCTTCACGCTGCTGCAATTTTGTTGAAAGAAGGTGGAGATTGGGATTGGTTTATTAATCTCAGTGCTTCTGATTATCCTCTTGTTACTCAAGATGGTGAGTTTGGGTATTCCAAAATCTGATTTTTATCCCATTTTTTTGGGTTGAAAAATCATTCTTTTATCTTATTTTTTCCAGATCTGTTTCACACATTTTCAAACTTGCCAAGGGATCTGAATTTCATTGATCATACAAGCAATATTGGGTGGAAAGAGTGACTCAGTCCCTTGAGATGCAAACTTCAGTCGCTGTTGTCGACGGTGTTGGCAAGTTGGTTGGAGCCGTTCACTTTGAATTCTTGTGGCGAGGATGTTGCAGCGGCCGTTGCTACACTTTCAGCCGGTGATTTGATGGCTTATATCGATTGCGGTGGACCACCGGAGGATTTGATTCGGTTGGTGAAAGAGAGGTTGCAAGAGAGGAATCTAGTGAAAGCCCTGGAATTGTTGGAAGAAGATTCAGGGATTTCTTCGGGGATTTCGTCAGTTTCGTCGTCGTGTTCCTCGTGCAAGTTTTCCAGGAACGAACGACGACCATGACTTAGGGTAGCATTGAAGAATCTGTGGGGGTGAAATTATTATTTTATTATTATTATATTATTTTTTTTATTTTCTGTATTTTATCTTTAATATTTAAAAAATAAGAAATCAGAAATAAAGAGGCGACGTGGCGGCTTGTGATTGGTTCTCGTGTTTTTTTTAACGGCGTCAGTTTTTGGGGGAATATGGGTAACGCTGAAAAGTTTAAGGGGAAAAAGTGGGCAAAATGAAGTTTAGGGGGCAAGTTGGGAAAACGGGTATAGTTTAGGGGGAAAAAGTTGTATTAAGCCTAAATTAAAACCTAAAAGTAAAAATTTGGGACTTAAATGAAAAACATCTAAAGTTATAAAGGATAAAAAAATAATTTATCCTAACCTAAAAACTCACGCGGGTGGTAAACTTTCCCTCCCACCGTTTTACTTTAATTAAAATTATGGAAAAAAGAATTGGTAGGAAGGAAGGACAAAAATTTAGAGGGAATTAAACCCCATAATTTTTAGGGTCTTTTCCTCCAAAATCCAAATGGAATCTTTTTAAACTTATTCAATAATTAATTGCTCACTTAGCATTTGCCTCCTAATTTTTTTGCTTAGTGATTAATTACCTTTTAGGTCTTCACTGGTTTAAAATTTTCATTTTAGTCCTAACATTCACTTTTAAATTTTAGTTTAATTCAATTTAGTCATAATTATATATATATATATATTAAATTGTAAAATATTTTGGCATCCTAAAGGATATTTTGGTTCATATTAATCCCTAAAATTTTTATTTTTATCTGAAATTTACCCACAACTATCATACTGAAGTCTATTTGTACACGGTAAGACCCAACTTGAACTTCAACCGAAATTGATATTCTTTGGCCTGGATTTTATCCGTCAACGACGTGATCCGACCTAAAATTCATCCGAACCTGAATTAACTCGTTATTTAACTGATTCGAACCTGAACCATTTTGGCCTAAAATAAAATTTACCCGACCTAAAATTAACCTGACACGAACTCGAACTCTATATAATTTGAAATCAATCTGATAATGACATAAATCTGAGTTGACTTGAACTCGTCTTGATCCGAGTCAAACCATTAAATTAACCTGACATAACCTGTATCTAATTTGATCTAACATAAAACCTGAACTGATTTTATATCCATATTACAAATAGTGAGGAATAAATATGATTTAAACGGGTAGTTTTCCTCGGGATGAAATGAAAAATGACGATCCAAGGGAGGGCGATAATTGATGGGTTTGTCATTTGGCGCTTGTCCGTGGGAGTCCCTAGGCAATCTTATGACTCTTTCATTTGTCGTGCAATTTAGCTCTCTTTTTCTAAGGTTTAGTTGGAAAATATGTCTGAATTATATATATATATATAATATATATATATAGGCATTTAAAGTTTTTCTTTGGGGGATTAAAGTAGATGTTTTACGTTTATACAATCATTATTTTAGGTGTTTGGTTGTTAACGACGGTTAAAAAATATGTTATTCAATTAAAACGTGTCACATAGTTTAATTTTTATTTTTATCCATTTTTAAAAAGTAATTCCTCTAAAAACCCAAAGTCTAATTTCTTTTAAAGGAACTCTCAAATCCGATCTTTCTCACCGTCCGAGATCTCTCACCCCGTCGGTTATTCACCACTCATCGTCCAATCATTCTGTACACCACCACTTGACATTTCTCACTCTCTAGTTGTCAGTCAGAAATTTAGGCGGTCTTTTTTTTTTCACTATTAGCTATTTTTCGATCGGGTTGGTGGTGCAATCGGTCATTCGTTTTTCGATTTTCGACGACATAAGAGTGAGATTATTAGTCGTGGGGGGCCGACAAAGTATTAGAAAATCGGTTGTGGTTGAAACGGTGATCGAAGGAGAAAATTTTGAAGATTTGGAGAATTTACATGATTTAAGCATTTTTCTTATAAATTTTTTAAGTTTTTATGCTTTTTTTTGCTTTAAAGAAAATGAAATAAAAAAACTAAAAACCAAATTATGTATCATGTTTTTATTAGGTAACGATTTTTTAAAGTGTACGTCTAAAATAGTTACGGTATAAACTTAAAATCTATTAAAAAATATAATTCAAACTCATATTTTATTAAGTTTTTTTAAAACGAGAAAAACTCAAGGTTGCCAAAATAGTTAAAAATGAACAAAAGGTGGTAAGGGAAAGACGTAGCATAAAGATTAAAGAATGAGAAAGATCAAAAGCAAGTGGGGGAACACATATCTTATGCACTTCTTCCGAGGCTACTCAATCTCTTCACGCCAAATCAAACCATTTCGGCTATTATTATTAGAGTAAAATACTTAAATCATCACTCCACTTTTCTTTGACTTATTTTGGTCACTCAACTTTTAAAATTTTAATTTTATCACTGAACTTTAAATATTGACCTATTTTGATTACTTTACCATTAAATTTCTAACATTGTTATGACGTGGAAATAAAAAATAAAAAAACATTTTTAATACATTTAACTAAATAAAAAAATAAATTAAAAGAATCAAACCCTCACCCCCATCCAATAACGTCGCTCCGGTGAGTTCTCTGACGAACCAAAACCGGTCTGCTCTTCTTCATCTGTTGCACACCAAACATTCAAGCTCCCACTTGATTGATACAGATTAATAAAATAATAAAAAATGAAATGAGATACCCTAAACAATGGCCAATGGCCAAAATCAAAATAAATATCTTACCGAGAACATGGTTGAGAAGAACACTCCAATGAAATTGATGATCGCCCAGAAAAATGGGTGATAGTTCTTAGTCGCCATATTGAGTATTGACCGATGTGATTTCACAACACCTAAACAGGCATGCAAGAAGAAATGATTCCCAAATATTAAGAGAGAAGTCTGTAGGACAAAAAGCAATATGTTGCAGAGTTTAAGAATATCACCAGCGATCCCACAAATCAATCAAGCCAAGACAAGTAATCAATACAACCACATCCTCTTTCAGATTTATAACAAAAAGACATGTATACACTCACAGGCTACATATGGAAGAATGTTATGGTCCAAGAGCCCATTGTTGAGTTGATCGAACAATTGCAAATGACCAAGAGGGGAGTGAAATGGCAATTAAAATTTTGGTGGGAAGAAATGAGTGAAAAATAAAATTGACACAAGTAGTTATAGTGGTTCAAGTTCTCCAAATGAACTCTACATCCACTACCTTAGTTCCCACTAAGGATTTTCAACAAATTCACTACTTGAATTCTTCCCCTTTTCTTGGATGAGGAGGTAACCTTACAATTTCGATTAAGCTTTCTACCCAAAGCTTAATCCACTCAAATTACAAGAAAGTTTGTGGTAAACTCAAATGATTCATCTCACATGATAATTGTCTACCCAATTACAATTTCAATAACCCCAAACTCACAATACAAATTGACAATTGAAACACACTAGAGTTGGGTACAAAAATTTGACTTTAAATAGCTCAAGGGTTTGAATTTTTGCTTTGATGATGCTTGTGGGTTGAATAGTTGTTGCTGACCTTCAAAGGGCTTCATTTTATACCTCTTCTATTAATTCTAGCCGTTTGGGTGGTTGGGAACATGAATAGAGCCGTTGGAACCCTCTCTTACCACCATAAATGCACTTCTGCAGCTATCCGTATCGGTACACGGGGAGCTGTATCGATACATGTCTCAGAAAAGAAAGAGTCGTTGTGTGCAATAAATAAGGGGTATCGAAACGCACGTAAGCGTATCGGTACGGGGTATCGAAACGAGGGTTTACCGTATCGATACATTTTTCTCAACTTAGCTCACTGGAAGTTTCCGTTTCGATACGAGGGTTTACCGTATCGATACGGGTCAACGACCAATTTAAAATTTGGTTACCAACCAACTGACACCAACGGTTAAAATATTTAAACCGACTTGAATTTAAAATTCATTAAGTCCGTATCGATACGGATGAAGTCGTATCGGTACGCCATTCAAACTCTTTAGACTTTTACGAAGGAGCGTATCGATACAGGTAAAGAGCGTATCGATACGTGTTCCTCCAATAGCCAACTTTGTTAAAAAAAATGTATCGATACGGATGGAAGCGTATCGATACACCTGGACGTTTTTCAATAGTTTGGCTTTGGAACACTTAGAAAATATTTTGAGTTTGAGTTTTTCAAATCAGTTTTAAAGAGTTGGTGATTTAAAACTTATTAAGGGACTTATAAAACAATTTTAAGTTTTTCAAATTGATCCTTAAAGATTTAATTATATCAAAATCAAACATAGGTTTTACAATCTCCCCCTTTTTGATATAACAAAACTAAAACTTAAAATTTTTGATACTTTGAAAAACTTTACAAAGTTAACTCCCCCTTAATATAAGCTAGGTAACTTTTGAGTTGAAATCAAAAATTTTAAAGTGTTGTGAGCTAGTTTCTCTCCCCCTTTTTGTTAGATCAAAAATATTGAGACAATAGATAAGTGCATAAACATAGGCAAAGGTATAAATAAGCAACAATAATATTATTAAGCATAGCATCAATCTTAAAAATCCAACAAAAACATATCAAAGCATAGGTTTAATAATAAAGCAAACTTAGTCCTAAGAACATAAATCAAAGATGCATAAAATAGAAATATCCTAAATGGTATGCATGAGCTGCGGGGAGAATCGACTAGGCATCATCTTCGTTGTCTTCATCATCTTCATCATCAACTCCCATTGGATCATTATCCCTCATGCTATTGCGCCACTCATCATGGAAAGCGGAGAGGGAAATATTCAAAGAATTATGACCGCTTTCAAGAGATGTGAGGCGATTTTCCATGCTCGTCATCCTTGTATCAAAAGTTGTTTCAAGGGCGGTAAGACGATTTCCCATGTCCGTGCGCAATCCGGTAAATTGCTCATTTAGAAATGTCATGAGAGCATACATGGAGGGTTGAGGAGCTTGAGGAGCTTGGTCACCTTGAGGTTCTTCAAATACGGCGGCGGCCTCAGGTGGTAGCTCGGAAAGACGTACCCAATTACCATTAAAATAATGGAACTTTCCCCGTGCAAGAGATCGTTCATCAATGGGATCGGTGAGGGGAGTTGGGAAGTCAAAAGAGCAATCAATATCCTTTTTTATAAAGAAATAACTTAAGGCCGTACCATATGTAAAGGAGGTGACGAGATAAGTGTGACGATTTTGCACAAGATAGACGATCTCCGCGAACATGATTCGAGCAAGATTTGGGCGCTTTCGCTCACGGAAGCAACGAATCCAAAAATCATCCACTTGACGGATGGTAGAGTATTTTCCTCCGGAGGGCCTAAACCACCAAGACACCATCAAATGGAGGATCCGGTCTTGAGCATTGAGGGCGGTTACGGAGCCACTAAGAACATGCCCCAAAGCATTCTCATCATCTAGGCCTTCATCCTCTAAATTAAAAACTTCACAAATGGATTTGACATCAAGGATGAATTTCTTTCCCATGAGATAAGAACTAATGGCGGTAACAACCCCATTGCGAGAAACACATTTGGCATTAGTGTAAAAAATCAAAACCAAAAGACGATAATAAAAACTGGGAATTGAGAGAAAATCCATGAAATTCCAACATTGGAGCAAAGGAAGATATTCAAATTTGAAACGCTCCGAGTTGAGAAAAGGAATGGATATTACCCTTTCCGCACGAATCTTGTAATTCTCGAATTGACGAAAGTATGCGAGACCCGCGGGATTTTCAAAAGATTGTTCATAGATTGAAGTGTAGTTCGGACGTGCAACCACTCCAAGATTGGATGATTCACCGGTTTGAGAAACCCTTGATCTCTTCCTAGATTCCTTTGGTGCCATGATCTAAAAGAAAATCATGCATATAGACTTCTTTAATTAAGTTAAGAACCAAGGAAAAAAATGAAAATAAAGTTTGAAGAAAAAGAATTTTGAAGACAAAAATTTTGTTTAAAAAGATGAATCATAAAAACAAAACAAAAACAAAAAAAATTAAAAAAAGAAAAAGAAAGAATTTTACCTTGATAGGAACTTGAGAGAATGAAGAAAATTCTAGCACAATTTTGATGAGAAGGAGCTTAAAGCTTTGCTTGATGGAAAAACTCTTTTAGATTTTGAGTTGTGGTGTGAAAATATGAGGGAGGAAGAGCCCTTTTATAGGCAAAAACGGCTAGGGTTTTTAGGGTTTGAAGAATTTTAGTTTTGGTAAAAGTTGAAGACTTTAAATGCCAAATTAAAAGCTGTCTGCGCAATCGAGTACCGATACGCCTGAGGGTGTATCGATACGGGGGTAGAAACGTCATTTCCTTAAAAATGCCTGTTGGAGAATCGTATCGAAACGGATGAGATCCGTATCGAAACGATTTGAAGCTCGTATCGATACGGGTTTAACCGTATCGATACCCGTTTAAGGTAAAAAGAATTCTAGGAATCTGAATGAAGAACACGTATCGATACGCGTAGATCCGTATCGATACCCTATGCCCAGAAATGCATCTTTAGTCCTAAAGAACAACCATAGGCTCGATTTTAACATCTCCTAAGGGTATGCAAATGATGAATGAACTGTTCTAAGCATATTTTATTAGAAGCATACTCCCCCTAACTATAGGCATGAATATTTTCAAGAGTTACAACATACAAACATGCAATTTCACAAAATCAAGCAATTTTAAGCACAAAGAGGTCCTAAAAGGTCAAGATATGCTAGCTAGACCTAACTCTCTCCTAAGGGACCAAAAAAGCTCTTTATTTAAAGGTTTTGTAAATATATCCGCTAATTGGTTCAAGGTATCAACATATTCAATAACAACATCATTTTTCAAAACATGATCTCTAATAAAATGATGTCGAATTTCTATGTGTTTAGTTCTAGAGTGTTGGATGGGATTCTTAGTAAGACAAATGGCACTAGTGTTGTCACACTTAAGAGGTATGGTTTCTACTTCAACACCATAATCTAAGAGTTGTTGCTTCATCCAAAGGACTTGAGCACAACAACTCCCTATGGATATGTACTCCGCTTCGGTGGTAGATAAGGCTACGCTATTTTGTTTCTTAGAGAACCAAGATACGAGCATACTACCTAAGAATTGGCATGTCCCGGAAGTACTTTTCCTATCTATCTTACATCCCCCATAATCCGCATCTGAATAAGCATGAAGGCTAAAGGAAGAATCTTTAGGATACCAAAGGCCTAAAGTAGGTGTGTCTCTAAGGTATCTAAAAATTCTCTTAATGGCAACTAAGTGTGATTCTCTAGGACTAGCTTGAAACCTAGCACACAAGAAAACACTAAACATAATATCCGGTCTACTTGCGGTAAGGTAAAGCAAAGAACCTATCATGGATCTATAAAGCTTAGAATCAACACACTTACCTCCTTCATCTTTGTCAAGCTTTATGGAAGAACTCATAGGAGTGGCTTGATACTTTGCATTCTCCAAGCCAAACTTTTTGAGCATATCATTCACGTACTTAGCTTGATTTATGAAGGTGCCATCTTTCCTTTGTTTGATTTGGAGTCCCAAAAAGAATGAGAGTTCCCCCATCATGCTCATCTCGAACTCACCTTGCATTAGCTTAGAAAATTCTTTACAATAACACTCATTAGTAGAACTAAAAATGATATCATCAACATAAATTTGAACTACTAAGATGTCATTGTTATATCTTTTTATGAAGAGTGTTGTATCCACCTTTCCCTTTTCAAAACCCTTTTCAATTAAGAAATTTGAAAGTCTCTCATACCAAGCTCTAGGAGCTTGTTTTAAACCATCGAGAGCTTTTGTAAGTTTAAACACATGGTTTGGAAATTTTGAATCCTCAAAACCCGGTGGTTGTTCAACATACACTTCTTCATTTATAAAACCATTTAAAAAGGCACTTTTCGCATCCATTTGAAAAAGCTTGAAATTATGATAACATGCAAATACAAGCAACATCCTAATGGCTTCCATCCTAGCTACGGGTGCATAAGTCTCATCAAAATCAATTCCCTCTTCTTGTGTATAGTCTTGAGCAACAAGCCTAGCCTTGTTTCTCACTATATTACCACTTTCATCTAATTTATTCCTAAAAACCCATTTTGTACCTATAGTAGATTGATTATTAGGCCTTTCAACTAATGTCCAAACTCTACTTCTCTCAAATTGATTTAATTCCTCTTGCATGGCCAAAATCCAAAAATCATCTTTTAAAGCTTCTTTAATATTTTTAGGCTCAATGCATGAAAGAAATGCAACATGATTCATTAATTTGAGAGAGAATCTAGTAGTTACCCCCTTGGATGGATCACCCAAGATTTCACCACCTTTGACATAGTTTAACTCCACTGGGTAAGACACCTCCCTTTCCTCAAGAGCCAAGTCCTTCAAGGCTTCAAGAGGTGGATCTTGTGTATCCTCATCTTTAGTTGGAATCTCATCCACCTTTGACGTTTGTCCTTCATCAATGGCATCAAGGATTCCTACATCATCATCATCACAAGATTCCTTCCTTGGAAGGAGGTTATCATCGAAAACAACATGTATTGACTCTTCAACTACTAGAGTTCTTTTATTAAATACACGATAGGCTTTAGAGTTTAAAGAATACCCTAAGAAAATAACTTCATCACTTTTATCATCAAATTTACCTAAGTTTTCTTTACCATTATTAAAAAAAACACTTGCAACCAAAAGGATGAAAATAGCTAATGTTAGGTTTCTTAGATTTTAAAATCTCATAAGGTGTTTTCTTCAAAATTGGCCTAATCATTACTCGATTTATAATATAGCAAGCGGTATTTGTGGCTTCCGCCCAAAAATATTTAGGTAAATTATTTTCACAAAGCATGGTTCTAGCCATTTCTTCTAAAGTTCGATTTTTCCTCTCAACTACCCCATTTTGTTGAGGAGTGCGAGGTGCGGAAAAATTGTGGCTAATCCCATTTTCATTTAAAAACTCATCGAAACCTAGATTTTGAAATTCAGTTCCATGATCACTTCTAATGTGAGAAATTTTAAGTTCAAGATCATTTTGAGTTATTTTAGAAAATGTGATGAATTTTTCTAAAGCCTCATCCTTTGTACTTAAGAATAGAACCCAAGTATACCTAGAATAGTCATCTACAAGCACAAAAGCATATGATTTTCCACCCAAGCTCATTGTTCTAATAGGCCCAAAAAGATCCATATGAATCAATTGTAAACATCTACTAGTAGAGACATCATTTATGGATTTAAAAGAAGTTCTATGTTGTTTACCATTTGAACATGCATCACAAATTTTATCATTAGAAAATTTAAGTTTGGGTAAACCTCTAACTAGATTAAGGGAAATTAATTTTTCTAAGACACTCATGCTAGCATGTCCTAATTTTCTATGCCAAAGCCATGAGTCATGTTCATCATGTGCAACTAAGCATGTATGAGATGAATGAATGTCATCTAGATGCACCATGTAAATGTTCCCTATGCGATGACCAATGAGCATTAGTTGATTTGTTTTAATGTTTACAATTTTGCAACCACTTTTATCAAATAAAACATTAAAACCCTTGTCACACAATTGACTAATACTCAACAAGTTATACTTAAGACCGTTGACATACAAAACATTTTCAATGAAAATAGAAGAGTGATTACCAATGGAGCCTATTCCTTCAATGTGGCCTTTGGAGTTGTCACCGAAAGTTACCACTCCACCACCTTTTGGCTTTAGTTCCACAAATCGACTCTTGTCACCGGTCATGTGTCTTGAGCATCCACTATCAAGGTGCCAAGAATTTTTGCTTGAAGCTTTAGCCTTGTAGCAATGCTCCCCCTACAAACAAAGAAATTAGGCCTTGATTTTTGGTACCCAAATCATTTTGGGTCCATGAGTGTTAGCCTTCAACATTTTAGTTCCCTTAGGAATCCAAGAAGCAATAACATTCATATCATTAGAAATAATGAGTTCCTTAGGAACCCAAACACTCATAACTCTTTGACCTCTAGATTGCTTATTAAAATTTCTTTGTTTAGGTATAAAAGGTTTTCTTTTTATATATTGGGATTTAGAATGATTTCCTTTTTCAAAATTATTTTTCCCAATAGCAATAGATGTTTTAAGATTATCCACTTCCTTTGTGTGATAATCTTTAAAATCGCAAAGAAGTTTTTCAAGTTCAAGATTTTTTGTTTTAAGATCATTTGAAAGATTTACTAAAAACAAAACCTTCTTTTCCAATTCGAAGTTAGCTTTAGAAAATGTCTCATTTTGATTTTTCAAATCGGAAATGGTTTTCTTGTTTTTCAAAATGGATTCTTTTTATTTTCCTACTAAGTCATCATACACCTCTTGCAATTCATCATAAGCATCTTGAAGTTCATCAAAAGTAAAATCGAAATTGGATAAGTTAGAGTTTACCTTTGGTTCATCATCAATGGCCATGAGACATAGATTGGCCACTACCTCCTCTTCCTCGGATGACTCATCGTCACTCCAAGTGGCTATTTGAGCTTTGAGCTTGTTTTTCTTCCCAAAGCTTTTCTTTTTCAATTGAGGACATTCGGAACGGATGTGACCCGGTTTCTTGCATTTATAACAAGTGATTTGGTTCTTCTCCTCTTCCTTGCCCTTACTCTTGAAGTCTCCCTTTCTAATGAATTTTCTTCCACGATTTGACTTCATGAACCGAGTAAACCGTTTGGCCAACATGGCCATCTCCTCATCTTCATCCTCACTAGAATCGCTTTCTTGATGTGAAGCTTTTAGAGCGATTCCCACTTTCTTCTTCTCAATCTCCTTCTTCTCAACTATTTTCTTCTCTTGTTCTCTTCCCTTCCTCATAATCTCATGGGTGAGTAGAGATCCAACAAGAGCATCAAGCTTGAGAGTCTTCAAATCTCTAGCTTCAATAATGGCCGTTCTCTTGCCATCTCATGACTTCGGAAGAGAGTACAACAATTTTCTCACTAGTTTGTCTTCGAGGATGATTTCGCCGAACCCCTTCAATCCGTTGACAATGACCGAGAATCGATCAAACATCTTGGAGACACTTTCTTCGGGATCCATCTTGAAGTTCTCATAGCTTAGATTGAGTAGCCCAATCTTTGTCTCCTTGACATCACTAGTTCTCTCATATGTTGTCTCGAGGGTATCCCAAACCTCCTTGGCATTTTCGATTGAAGACACCTTGTAGTAGATATCCGGACCAAGTGCACAAAATATTACATGAAGAGCTTTGTCATTCACTTGCATCCTTCTTCTTTCATCATCCGTCATTTCGGCTTTGACTTTTGGGACAAGTCTTTCTCCATCTCTCTTCATGGGAATGTATGGACCTTCTTCAACCACATCCCACACCATGTAGTCGGTGGACTTGATGAAAAGCCTCATCCTATTCTTCCAATATGGGTAGTTATCCCCATTGAAAAAGGTGGCTTGGTGGTGGATTAGGACTCATAGTTGGAGGTGGATGCCATTGCTTGACTTGTTGTTGATCAAACTCTCCTAGAATCGACTCAAGAGGGTTGTAATCCTTCCAATGAGTGTAGCTCTAATACCAATTGTTGAGTTGATCGAACAATTGCAAATGGCCAAGAGGGGGTGAATTGACAATTAAAATTTTGGTGGGAAGAAATGAGTGAAAAATAAAATTGACACAAGTAGTTATAGTGGTTCAAGTTCTCCAAATGAACTCTACATCCACTACCTTAGTTCCCACTAAGGATTTTCAACAAATTCACTACTTGAATTCTTCCCCTTTTCTTGGATGAGGATGTAACCTTAACATTTCGATTAAGCTTTCTACCCAAAGCTTAATCCACTCAAATTACAAGAAAGTTTGTGGTAAACTCAAATGATTCCTCTCAAAGGATAATTGTCTACCCAATTACAATTTCAATAACCCCAAACTCACAATACAAATTGACAATTGAAACACACTAGAGTTGGGTACAAAAATTTGACTTTGAATAGCTCAAGTGTTTGGATTTTTGCTTTGATGATACTTGTGGGTTGAATAGTTGTTGCTGACCTTCAAAGGGCTTCATTTTATACCTCCTCTATTAATTCTAGTCGTTTGGGTGGTTGGGAACATGAATAGAGCCGTTGGAACCCTCTCTTACCACCATAAATGCACTTCTGCAGCTATCCGTATCGGTACACGGGGAGCCATATCGATACCTGTCTCAGAAAAGAAAGAGCCGTTGTGTGCAATAAATAAGGGGTATCGAAACGCACGTAAGCGTATCGGTACGGGGTATCAAAACGAGGGTTTACCATATCGATACCTTTTTCTCAACTTAGCTCACTGGAAGTTTCCGTTTTGATACGAGGGTTTACCGTATCGATACGGGTCAACGACCAATTTAAAATTTGGTTACCAACCAACTGACACCAACGGTTAAAATATTTAAACCGACTTGAATTTAAAATTCATTAAGTCCGTATCGATACGGATGAAGTCGTATCGGTACGCCATTCAAACTCTTTAGACTTTTACGAAGGAGCGTATCGATACAGGTAAAGAGCGTATCGATACGTGTTCCTCTAGTAGCCAACTTTGTTACAAAAGGTATCGATACGGATGGAAGCGTATCGATACACCTGGACGTTTTTCAATAGTTTGGCTTTGGAACACTTAGAAAATATTTTGAGTTTGAGTTTTTCAAATCAGTTTTAAAGAGTTGGTGATTTAAAACTTATTAAGGGACTTATAAAACAATTTTAAGTTTTTCAAATTGATCCTTAAAGATTTAATTATATCAAAATCAAACATAGGTTTTACACCCATGCATTCAGAGGATTACCCACGCATCGACACAAGAAGGGATGAGCCATCC
The DNA here is from genome assembly GCA_958450335.1 of Hibiscus tridactylites. NCBI lineage: Eukaryota > Viridiplantae > Streptophyta > Magnoliopsida > Malvales > Malvaceae > Hibiscus > Hibiscus tridactylites. The sequence continues at coordinate 64,700,908 of OY288275.1, forward strand.
AATTCGAATGCAGCAACAGGTCCAACAGCTGTTTTGGCATGTAGAAGCAACCGAGAAAGAAGGTTACCCAGCAAGTTTAGTGATTTTGTCTTTAGTAACTAGAGAGAGAGTATAAATACGTTGTTTTCAGTGTTATTTGGGCATGAAAAACCCTTGGATATTTCCAATTTCTCTCTAAATCTATAATTTCTTCACTCATTTCTTCAAACACAAGCTACACACACAATATTGACGCTTTCATTGAGTCTCTTTCGCCATTGTGAATCACTATGGATCGATCAAGTTACTTCAGGATACGTCTACACTCCATGCTCAGGCTTTGTCGTCGTTGCAATATCATGATGATGATCAAAAGTAGTGGAATGAGAGTACTGACAAGACGTTGTAGGAGATGGCTAAGCAGCTCCAGGCGATCTCGAGTCAGCTGGGGATTTCGACTGTGTCATCAGGCAGCGGGGAAATCTCGTCGGCTAGTACTGTCCAGCGGGGGAAGATGAAACTGCGTTCGGAAACTGAGGACGTGTTTCCATTTGCTCCGAAATCGGTCCAGGTGGAGCTTCCGTTATTCTCAGAAGCAGATCCAAAGGAGTCGATCGCAGCGGCTAAGGATTTTTTTTGAGTTTTATGGGACGGAAGATCACCATCGCGTCACTATGGCTTCGTTTAGGATGGATGGCATTGCTCGGAAGTGGTTTCGCTGGATGCAGCGGCAGTTGGTTGGTTGGTCACACTTGGTTGAGGCTATCCTCAAGCGTTTCGCGATAATGGAGGTGGAATCTCCCGAAGGTCAGCTTTCTAAACTCACTCAGATCATCACTGTGCAAGATTATTTGACTCGTTTCGAAGAATTAGCATTACAAACTACTAATTTGTCGGATGAGTTTCTTACGCAATGTTTTATTTCGGGCTTGCATGTTGATATTAAGAATGAGGTTTTGAGTCACCGCTCGAGTTCAATGGTGGAGGTGGCTGCTTTGACTCGATTATTTACACCCTTTTTAACCCATATTTCTGCTGCATTCAAGCATTATTCATTGCATTTAGGTTAGTTTACAGCAAAACATCACAAATAAATTAAAAGACACAGATTCTACTAAGAATGGATGTTTTTGCAGGTTGCCGCCGTAGCAGACGGTGAGGGCAGGTGCTGGGCAGAGAAGCAGAAGAGCTGAACTGGACAAGCAGACAAAGAGGACGATGCTGCCATGGTTGCTGCCGTGACAGCAGAGGACGACAGCAGTTTTGAGGAGAAGAAGCAAAGTGGACCTCGTCAGATAGAGAAAATTCAGCCCGTCTGTCGTGTGAAAACCATATATTTTTCCAAGCCCCAGATCAAAAGATATGTCAAGCCCAAAGTTCAAGGCGGGAAAATCCCAAGCAAGAAGATGACGGCTGGAAAGTATATTCCTTGAAGATTTAGTCTTTATTAGAATCATACTTTCAATTAAAGTTGTATTCTTGCTAATTTAGATAACTTGAGCCCAAAGCTTATATAAGGGCATGTATTTTAACCTAGAGAGGGCATATCCCATACCCCATAACCGATTACCCTAGCCTCCTTCCCAAATTCTAGTCGTTTTCCTGCCCTCGACATGTTCTAAATCCTTCCTAGGGCCACGGGTTGATTTGTAAAGTAGTTGCAAGGGTTGTTTTGTTTTAGGAATTTTCAGTTCAATAAAATAAACTTCAAGTTCTCTTATTTTGGTTATTAATATCTTGCAAGAGCATCGGGAGAGCATTGTGAGGTTATCTATTTACTTAGCATCGAGAGAGTTAAGTATACGAAAGAAATAAGAGCAAGTTCTCTAGCTTATAGTTGAACTATCTCGGACCTAGGGATAGGACGAGGTTAAGTGGCTAAAGAAGAATTCATACACATCGATGTTCATCCTTCGATTCACGCCGGGAGGTATCATCAAAGACGTGATCATCGACAGACTTGGACCTAGGGATAGGCCAAGGCACATCTGGGATTCTTGCCAAACTTGAAGTACGAAGTTGAGTGTTTGCTGCCGCGACAATCAACGAACTACTGCCGCGACGGGCGCGACGACAGAACTGGATTTCCTAAACTCTGCAATACCTGCACTACTGAGCAATTCAATATCAGCCCATTCTCTCTATCTTGATATCTCTACTCTTTTATTTACGTTTACTTCATTATTTTCGTGACAATCTTCTCAATTATTTCCTTTACTTTCGTGTAGTGAACTAAGGTGAAGCTATTAGCCCAATCCCTGTGGAGACGATATCCGATACTTCGTATCACTTTACTACTTGCGTCGTGTACACTTGCACTACCATTGCGATACACTCTTTTACACGCAACAAGTTTTTGGCGCCGCTGCCGGGGATTGGCAACATAACTCTACCTTTTCTTTTACTGCACTTTTCATTTTTGTTTTTATTCTGCTTTTATTTTTATTTTTATTTTTCTGTTTTTCTTTGGTACATTCAACTCTTGCTTTTCACAAGGTTACTTGTTTATGCGCAGATCGAATCGAGGTAAAGATCCTGAGTATCAATTAGATCCGGAAATCGAACGTTCATTCAATTTCAAGAAACAACTTCATCACTTACTAGCCAGGAACGAGTACCTTGAGGAACAGCTAGAGAAGATGGCCCAAAATGGAAACGACCCGCCTGTCGGCGATATTATACCGCCTGCCGACAACCCTGCTGCCGCAGCCGGACGACGGTCCTGTCGTGACTACATGCTGAACGATCATGTAGAGTTGGAAACCACGCTGCCGGACATAGATGTTGACAACTTCGAGCTAAAACTTGTTATGTTTAGTATGATCAACAATGTCGGGCAGTTTAGTGGTGCTGTTACAGAGGATGCTAGGGAGCATCTAAAAACGTTCCAGGAGATCTGTGGTTCATTTAGACTACCAGGAGTTAATCCGAAGATACTGAGGCTTCGGTTATTTCCCCATTCGTTGAGGGACAGAGCAAAGACTTGGTGGAATAAACTTACGCCGGGTTCAATTAGAACTTGGGCAGATTTATCTCGTGAATTTTTATCTCGTTTTAATCCTTCACATTTATTTGAGCGATTGCGTAAAGAAATTGCTACTTTTCAACAGGAAGATGACAAGCCGATGCACGAGGCCAGGGACAGATTTACCACTCTTCTACAGAACTGCCCAATGCATGGATTCCCCGTCTGGAATCAGGTAACTAAGTTTTATAATGCTGCCAACTTACAAACTCGTATTCGAATTGATTCAGCAGTAAATGGACTATTATTGGATAAAGACCCGGATGAGGCAATGCAAGTATTGAAAAATCTGGCTAAGAATGAGGAGCAGTTTCCGACAGCAAGAAGAGGGGGTAAACGGGTACTAGCTGTCAAGGATTATGAGGCCGACAGCACGATGAAATCACAGGTAGCATTCCTTACTAAAGCAATGAAAAGGTTATTGAATGATGATGCACAACATGGATTTGCTGTTGAGGAGGTATATGAAATCTGTGAGGGAAATCATAGTTCGGATGAGTGTCCTATACAGTTAGAAGAGGGAAAATATGTTGGAAACTATAAGTCGAATTACAATTCCAACAACTATAATCCCAACTGGAGAAAGGATCCCAAGTTTTCTTGGAGTAATCCTAATAATGCCCTGAATCCTCAAGCACACAATCAGAATCAGGGAGGACCTAGATTGCTGACGCGACAGCAACTGCCGCCGCAGCAGCAACAGCAGCAACCAACTGCCACGAGCAGTATACTGGAACAGACTTTGGCCACTTTTATGTCTCAGACAGGTACTTATATTGAGAATATGAATTAGTTTGTCAAGAAAACAGAGACATTCATGGATAAAACAGAGATGCGGTGGACGAATTCTGAAGCTACTCTGAAATCTTTGGAGACACAAATGGGTCAGGTTTCCCAACATATTAAGCCAAGGCAGACTAGAGGATTTCCTAGTAACACTGAAAATGCTAGGCAGCCCACACATGAGCAATGTAAGGCCATTACTACTAGGAGTGGGAAGAAACTACCAGGGCCGGAAAAAGAAGCTGAAACAGTAAGAAAATCAGCCTTGGACAGACCTGCCGAGGAAGCTGCCCCGACAGGTAACAAACAGACTGCTGCCGATGAGCCTGTCACGACAGCAGAAGCGACAGAGGAGAAAAATGATGAACACAAACCTCCTCAGATTCGTATACAGTGGGAAGGACGTATTGTTGATTATCGTCCCCCACCTCCTTTTCCTCAACGGATACAGCAAGCTAAGCAAGAATCTCAGCTCAAAAAGATTTATGATATTTTTAAGCAGGTTCAGATTAATAGTCCGCTGTTGGATGCCGTTAGGGAGATGCCCGGTTATGCCAAATTTCTCAAGGATGTCATGTCAAAGAAATCTAAACTTGGGGAATTTGAAACGGTTAAGATGACAGAAGGTTGCATGAGTATTCTTCATCGGCAGCCACCCCAGAAAAAGAAGGATCCGGGGAGCTTCATCATACCTTGTGTAATCGGAGACAAATATGTGGGTAAGGCACTTTGTGATCTTGGTGCTAGTATTAATTTAATGCCAAAATCTGTTTTTCAGAAATTAGGTATTGGAAAGGCGCGGCCCACGACAGTAATTCTGCAGCTGGCATACCGCTCTTATGTTTATCCGGAAGGAAAAATCGAAGATATTCTGGTAAGAGTGGATAAATTTATTTTTCCTGCTGACTTTCTTGTTTTAGATTGTGACGCAGACGAAAATGCACCAATCATCCTTGGGCGACCCTTCTTAGCCACGGGAAGATCACTGATTGATGTGGAGAAAGGAGAACTCACCATGCGAGTGAACGATCAAGAGATTAAGTTGAATGTTCTCCAAGCTATGAAGCATGCTGATACGGACGAGGAATGCAAGGCTATCACTGAAGTTACCCTTGATCAACCCTGCATCAGGTCGGGCTGTCACGACATAAAAATTGGTCACTATCGCGGCAGCCACCTACAGGACTGTCACGACAGCACTGACGACAGCAACTCCTCTGAATCCGATACATCTGATACTGAAGATCAAGAGGAGGTAAACTGGATAGGCGATCGTCCAGGTAAGTTATTCGAACCTTTAAATTATACTTCGGATAACCATCAAATCCAAAAGCCATCTACTGTTGAGCCACCTGCCTTAGAACTGAAGCCCCTGCCAGGGCAGCTAAAATATGTTTTTCTTGGTTCAAATGATACGTTGCTCGTAATCATCTCTTCTAAGCTGCCGCAGGAACATGAACGACAACTAATAGGGATGCTTCGGCAGCACAAAAAGGCAATTGGATGGACGATAGCTGATATTCAAGGCATTAGTCCGGCGTTATACATGCACAAAATCCTTTTAGAAGAAGATCATAAGCCGACTATAGATGCTCAAAGGCGGCTAAACCATGTGATGAAAGAGGTGGTGCGTAAAGAGATAATCAAATGGTTAGATGCTGGTATTATTTACGCCATCTCCAACAGCAAATGGGTGAGCCCGGTGCAATGCGTTCCAAAGAAAGGAGGAATGACCGTGGTAACCAATGAAAATAATGAGTTAATCCCAACCAGGACTGTGACCGGTTGGAGGGTTTGTATGGACTATCGGAAGCTTAACAAAGCTACCCGAAAGGACCACTTTCCTTTACCCTTTATTGATCAAATGCTTGATAGATTAGCGGGTAAACCTTACTATTGTTTTCTTGATGGTTATTCAGGGTATAATCAAATTGCTATCGCACCGGAGGATCAAGAAAAGACGACTTTCACATGCCCCTACGGAACGTATGCTTTTAGTAGGATGTCGTTTGGATTATGCAATGCACCCGCCACCTTTCAAAGGTGCATGATGGTCATATTCTCCGATATGGTGGAGGACTTCCTTGAAATATTTATGGATGATTTTTCAGTCTTTGGGGACGATTTTGAGAGCTGCCTAGGCAATCTACAAAAGGTACTTGAAAGATGTGAAAAAGCAAATCTAGTTTTAAATTGGGAAAAATGCCACTTTATGGTGGATGAAGGGATAGTCCTTGGCCATAAGATTAGCTGTCGTGGGATAGAAGTCGACAGGGCCAAAATAGAAGTGATCGAGAAGCTGCCGCCGCCGACCACAGTCAAGGGTATTCGAAGTTTCCTGGGACATGCTGGTTTTTATAGGAGATTCATTGCAAATTTCTCAAAAATCACCAAACCCCTATGCCATCTTTTGGAGTAGAACCGACCCTTAGACTTTAATGATGAATGTACTGAAGCATTCAAGGTTCTGAAAGAAAAACTGGTAACAACCCCAATAGTACAGCCACCAGACTGGACACATCCATTTGAGATTATGTGTGATGCTAGTGACTATGCTGTCGGGGCAGCACTTGGGCAGCAGAGAGACAAGCTATTTCATGTCATATATTATGTCAGCAAGACACTGAATGACGCCCAAGTGAATTACACCACCACAGAGAAGGAGTTACTAGCTGTGGTGTTCTCCATTGACAAGTTTCGTTCTTACATACTTGGGACGAAGGTAATAGTGCACACAGACCATTCTGCCCTGAAGTATCTGTTTGCGAAAAAGGATGCAAAGCCTCGATTGATACGTTGGATCCTGCTATTGCAAGAATTCGACCTTGAAATCAAGGACAAAAAAGGGACAGAAAATCAGGTGGCAGATCACTTGTCAAGGTTGGAGAAGGAACAGAGTCTACCAACAGATGAGACAAACATACTGGAGACCTTCCCAGACGAGCAGCTCTTTGCTGCCGCAATCACTACCGCGACAGCCATGGCGGCAGGTAAGTTTTCTGAACTCCCCTGGTATGCTGATTTCGTTAATTTTATAGTTAGCGGAATAATTCCTTCTGATCTTAATTATCAAGCCAGGAAGAGGTTCCAAAATGATGTTAAGCATTATTATTGGGACGAACCTCTTCTTTTCAAAATTTGTGCAGATCAGGTTATAAGGAGGTGTGTACCACAAGAAGAGCAAGAAGACATTCTTCATCACTGCCATGCTTCACAGTATGGAGGTCACTTAGGAGGCAACAAAACTGCTGCCAAGGTGCTGCAGTCAGGGTTTTATTGGCCGTCACTGTATAAAGATGCTCAAATCTTCTACAAGAGTTGTGACAGGTGCCAAAGGACAGGAAACATCTCAAGGAGAAACGAGATGCCACTGTAGAACATTCTAGAAGTCGAAATCTTCGACGTTTGGGGGATTGATTTTATGGGACCTTTTCCATCTTCATGTGGGAATCTATACATCCTCCTAGTAGTGGATTATGTCTCTAAGTGGGTTGAAGCTATCGCCACTCAAAAGAATGATGCCAAGACAGTCCAAAAGTTTCTACACAAAAACATTTTTTCGAGGTTTGGCATCCCTAAGGCGATTATCAGTGATGAAGGGAGACATTTTGACAATAGGGTTATTGCTGCCGCCTTGAAGAAATATGGTTTCAAGCATCAGATCGCGACAGCATATCACCCACAGACCAATGGACAAGCTGAAATATCTAATAGGGAAGTTAAGAACATTCTTGAAAAGATGGTTAAGCCCACTAGGAAAGATTGGTCTTTACTCCTCAATGATGCGTTATGGGCATATAGGACAACTTTTAAGACTCCATTAGACATGTCTCCATACCGATTGATTTATGGGAAAACATGTCATCTACCTGTCAAGATAGAGCACAGAGCATACTGGGCAATCAAGGCAGTGAATATGGACTTGGACAGGGCAGGGCAGAAAAGGCTGTTAGATTTGAACGAAATTAAAGAAATACGGACAATGGCCTACGACAATGCAAGAATCTACAAGGAGAAAACTAAGAAGTGGCATGACAGAAAGTTGCTGCCACGACAGTTCTGCCCAGGGCAGCTTGTATTGTTATTCAATTCCAGACTGAAACTCTTCCCAGGGAAGCTAAAATCTAGATGGTCTGGCCCGTTCCAAGTCTTACAAGTTTTTCCCCATGGTGCCATCACAATCCGATCATTAAAAGACGGACACCAATTCAAAGCCAACGGGCATCGCCTCAAGCATTATCAGGGGACTGAAGCCCCAGGAATGCAGGAAGTGGTTACCTTAGGAGATGCCCCACCTGGCATCCCTAATTTAACCTAAATTTTATTTTTATTATTTATTATTTATTAGGAAATAAGGTTTATTTTATTCGAATAATGTTTTTTATATTTATTGTTTTTAGGAAATAAAGGAGCCAAGAAGAACAGGAGAAGTGAACTCAGCCCACCACCCATCCATCAGCCCAACAAAGCCCAATATTGAAGCCTGTCATTACGGCTGCCATGACAGACGCGGAAAAGACAGGCTGTCACCATGCTATCACGACAGACGCGGAAACGTGTGACAGACGTGTAGCAGACGCGGAAACGTGTGTCAGATGCATCAGACACGCTAAAGCTCAACAGCCGCCCTGTTATTCGCGCCTGCCGTTACAGCTTCAACGGGCAGCAATTCCTCTTCTATAAAACCCCGTTGCATTTTCATTTTCACTCACTTCTGCCTTTCTTACTTGCTCTCCATCTTTAGTTTTCATTTGCTTTCATTTACTTTTCACAACCCTTGCACTAACATGTCTTCCAGAAAAACCCGCCGCAATGTTGCCTCTACTTTCTCATCGGCAGCAACTCCCCCACAGTCCTTTGCAACCAGAGATCTGTGGGAAGAACGAGGCTTCATTTATACTTCAAAGGCAAAGAATCTGGGCCTCAAGCCTTTCATAGCCAGGAAGATTATAGCTCTATTATGGCAAACATTTGCGGAGCAACCAGAGGAGATGAACGAGACGCTGGTGAGAGAATTTTATGCTGCCATCAGCAGCAAAACGGCGACAGCAGTGACTATCAGAGGGAAAGAGGTACCGTTTACAGCCGAGCACATCAACTCCTTATTTGGCCTCTACATAGTCCCCAATGATGATGCACACCAGCAGTTCCTCGACACCTTGGATGATGCTGCCTATGACGTTGTCATGGCAGAACTGACGGAAGATGGGACCGAATGGAATACTAGCCGGAAAAATCCACACACGGTGAAGAGGGGGCAGCTGCTGCCGGAGGCAAAACTATGGAATGCCTTCATCAAAAAGAGGATCATGCCGTCGTCGCACCATACAACCGTTGACCAACAAAGGTTAGCCTTAATACACTCTATTTTAAATGAACGGTCCATTAATGTGGGTAGTTATATTCGAGAGAGTATTTTGGAAAGTGCACATCGACCGACGGGCCTCCTTTTCCTCCTCTACCTCATCACATCACTCTGCCGCGGCTATAATGTGCCGGAAGCCGACACCGATTTAATAGTGAAAGGACGGGGTTGGACAGAAAAGAATATCCTCAGCCTCATGGAGCTGACCGTGGCCACCCCTCTATCATCATTCAACCCCGCTACCGCCACAGTTGAATCATCAGAGCAGCCAAATCCTGCACCTGCCGCCGCAGCAGCTGCTCCGACAGACTCCTCCAATCAGATCCTAGCTGCCATTCAAAAGATGGAGGAAAGACAGTTGGGCCTCATGACATTCATCAGGGATTTCACCGCCTTTACAGTAAATTTTATTCAAAATACTTTAAATTTCCCTGATGCTGTTTTCCCCACTTTCCCTGTCCATTACTTCACTGTCACCACCCCTGTGCACACACCTACACATGCTGCCACCCCACAAACACCATCTGCCGCCTTCATACCATCGCCTGCCCAGACAGCAGCCGGCAGCACTCATGCCGAACCATCTGCTCGAGGAACAAAGCGACCAGTGCCATCGGATGACCTTGCTGCCTTTGTTGCTGGGTTCTCTTCCTCCTCCGTTTGGGCAGACAGTGACGATGAACCCTCTATTCAGAGGAACCTGTCGAAGGAATTTACACCGGTAAAGAGGCAAAAAAGAATGACAGATAAGAACACTCTGCCAAAGGCCAGCAGCAGCAGTGACAGCAGCGGCAGCAGCTCTGATATTCAGGTTGTACAGCAACCACCCCAGCCTGCCCCAAGAACCAGAATCCGCCGCCAGATCCGCCTCAGTAGCAGCAGCGAAGACAACGCTTAAAATCTAAGTTTCTTATTTTCTTATTGTTGCCTGTCATATATATTTTGTGATGTACTGCCTTCTTATGTTTTCATTTTGTCATTTGCATTGAGGGCAATGCAACCCTCGAGTTTGGGGGTGGCAACCCTCCATATTAATGGAGTACATCTTAGTTAAATTTTGTGTCTTTTACTTAGTTAATTTTATTAAAAAAAAGAGATGAAAATATTGAAAATTTTGGTAGAAAATTGTGAACTGAACTTGCCTGTCGTGACAACTCTGTCGTGGCAGTAACTTTAGGATAGTTTAAGGAGAAGTTTAGAGCCTTTCTATAGTTCTGAAAACTTAAACACCATTGTGACTGTTATACTACTTAGACTTCTTTTAGCCAAACTAGAATAAGAAACTTAGCACTTGAATAGCCCCTAGAGGTGCCTAACACTGGCTCTAGGAAAGAAGTTTAGCAAAAGAGACTCAACAGCCCTAGAGGTGCCCGAAACTGGCTCTAGGAAGTTAACTAGAGGTGCCTAAAACAGGCTCTAGTAAAACTTTAGCTTGAAAAATAGAGAAATCGAGTCAAAATAAAAAAAATCAAAGAAGCATGAAAATGTGTCTTCAAAAAGATAAACTTTGGCATAAAAATTCGAGTTAAGAGTTGAATATTCTAGTGAAACTAAGAGAGTCTTGGCATATAACTGTTCACAAGCATGCACACACTGCACGAGGACTATAGTGAGATTCCGGACAGATCCTAAATTATCCGACAGGTTGCTGCCATCACAAGGAACGAACGACGGGTAAGGGAAAGTTCACTGTTTGAAAGCAAAAAAAAATTCATTTTTCTTTTAGGTCTTAGTTGCTTGAGAGCAAGCAAAAACTTGAGTTTGGGGGTGTGTTGAGTGTGTAAAAGTTCTATTATTTACACCCTTTTTAACCCATATTTTTGCTGCATTCAAGTATTATTCATTGCATTTAGGTTAGTTTACATCAAAACATCACAAATATATTAAAAGGCACGGATTCTACTAAGAATGGCTGTTTTTGCAGGTTGCCGCCGTAGCAGACGATGAGGGCAGGCACTAGGCAGAGAAGCAGAAGAGCTGAACTGGACAAGCAGACAAAGAGGACGATGCTGCCATGGTTGCTGCCGTGACAGCAGAGGACGACAGCAGTTTTGAGGAGAAGAAGCAAAGTGAACCTCGACAGATAGAGAAAATTCAGCTCGTCTGTCGTGTGAAAACCATATATTTTTCCAAGCCCCGGATCAAAAGATATGTCAAGCCCAAAGTTCAAGGCGGGAAAATCCAAGCAAGAAGATGACGGCTGGAAAGTAGATTCCTTGAAGATTTAGTCTTTATTAGAATCATACTTTCAATTAAAGTTGTATTCTTGCTAATTTAGATAACTTGAGCCCAAAGCTTATATAAGGGCATGTATTTTAACCTAGAGAGGGCATATCCCATATCCCATAACCGATTACCCTAGCCTCCTTCCCAAATTCTAGTCATTTTCCTGCCCTCGACATGTTCTAAATCCTTCCTAGGGCCACGGGTTGATTTGTAAAGTAGTTGCAAGGGTTGTTTTGTTTTAGGAATTTTCAGTTCAATAAAATAAACTTCAAGTTCTCTTATTTTGGTTATTAATATCTTGCAAGAGCATCGGGAGAGCATTGTGAGGTTATCTATTTACTTAGCATCGGGAGAGTTAAGTATACGAAAGAAATAAGAGCAAGTTCTCTAGCTTATAGTTGAACTATCTCGGACCTAGGGATAGGACGAGGTTAAGTGGCTAAAGAAGAATTCATACACATCGGTGTTCATCCTTTGATTCACGCCGGGAGGTATCATCAAAGACGTGATCATCGACAGACTTGGACCTAGGGATAGGCCAAGGCACATCTGGGATTCTTGCCAAACTTGAAGTACGAAGTTGAGTGTTTGCTGCCGCGACAATCAACGGACTGCTGCCGCGACGGGCGCGACGACAGAACTGGATTTCCTAAACTCTGCAATACCTGCACTACTGAGCAATTCAATACCAGCCCATTCTCTCTATCTTGATATCTCTACTATTTTATTTACGTTTACTTCATTATTTTCGTGACAATCTTCTCAATTATTTCCTTTACTTTCGTGCAGTGAACTAAGGTGAAGCTATTAGCCCAATCCCTGTGGAGACGATATCCGATACTTCGTATCACTTTACTACTTGCGTCGTGTACACTTGCACTACCATTGCGATAGACTCTTTTACACGCAACAAGAAACGCTTGGCAAATCGAGCACTCGGATCACGTTTGTCGCCGTTATTGCCTAGTCCCCCAGCGATTCCTCCTGATTCAAAATTACAACCTGGTCGTCCACCTCCTATTGATGCAGCGGGCGGGTTGCCATTCTTGCAGCCGCGTCGTATTTCCTCGGCCGAAGCTCAGGCACGTCAGGCGAATGGTCTGTGTTACTATTGCGATGCTAGGTATGTTCCAGGTCACAAGTGCCGCAATCCACAATTGTTTTGTCTCGACGATGATTGTATTGAGGAAATTTCACTAGTCGAGGTAGAGCCTCGTGCTTCTTCGGCTGATGATGGTGCAGGGAAGGAACATTCGTTGGTTACGTTTAATGTTTTAGCAGGGTGTTTCTGTCCGAATACAATTTGCGTTATGGGTGAGATCATGGGTAAACCGGTTCGAATTTTGATTGACGAAGGCAACACACTTAACTTTGTGCAATTGTGTGTGGCTAAATTTCTAGGTCTTCCTATTTCTGTTGCTCCTCATGTAACACCCGTGTTTTGGGGTTAGGAGTTAGTCGGGTTAGTGGTCTGAGTCGGTAAAAATTTAATTTAATCAATATGGCCTAGGCTTGACTTAATTGAAATTTAAAGTAAAGAGGAGGGACGACTTTGGTGATTTAACCCAAAAATTTTAAAAAGGATGACAACTTTTGAAAGTTAAAAAGAAAGAAAGAAAAAAATGGTTTTCTCTCCTCCCTTTTACACCCAAAACGTGAAACCCCTATCTAAACCCCTCCCATCAACCTAAGTGTGTCAGCCAATGGGATTAGAGTTGATCCGAAGAAGATTGAGACCATTTTTGAATTGAAACAACCGAAGTCCGTAACAGAGGTACGTAGCTTCCTAGGCTTAGCTGGATGCTATAGAAGGTTCGTAGAAGGTTTCTCTAAGTTAGCCGCTCCATTGACACAATTACTTCAGAAAAGTGTTGAGTTTGAGTGGACAGATGCAAGACAGAGAGCCTTTGAGAAATTGAAGGAAGCTTTGACCCAAGCACCGATCTTGATTCATCCAGAGTCCGGGAAGGACTATGTAGTTTACAGTGACGCTTCTTATGTAGGGCTAGGTTGTGTTCTCATGCAAGACAAGAGAGTAGTGGCTTATAACTCAAGACAGTTGAAGACCCATGAGCACAACTATCTGACCCATGACATAGAGTTAGCTGCAGTTGTGTTTGCTCTGAAGATTTGGAGGCACTATTTGTACGGTGAGAGATGCACAGTATACACAGATCACAAGAGTTTGAAGTATATTATGACTCAACGAGACTTGAACCTTAGACAGCGTAGGTGGTTAGAGTTGCTAAAAGACTATGATCTTACCATTGAGTACCATTCGGGTAAGGCCAATGTAGTGGCCGATGCATTGAGTAGAAAGATAGTCGTGGATTTGAGAGCCATGTTTGCTAGGTTGAGCTTGTCCGGAGATGGTGGCTTGGTAGCCGAGCTTCAGGTTAGACCTACTTTAGGTCAGTTGATTAGAGAGAAGCAGCTCTTAGATAGATCTTTGGCACCTCATGTGCAAGATATAGCCGAAGGTAGATCGTTAGACTACAGTTTCAGTGCCGATGGGGTTTTGTGTTTCAAAAATAGGATAGTTGTGCCAGAGGACAGTGACTTGAGACGTACGATCTTGACTGAAGCCCACAGTAGTCTGTTTGCTATGCATCCTGGAAGTACGAAGATGTACCGTGATTTGAAGAATGAGTACTTTTGGGTTGGCTTGAAGAGAGATGTAGCCGACTTTGTGAGTAAGTGTTTAGTGTGCCAGAGGGTGAAGGCGGAACATCAGGTTCCCTCAGGTTTGTTGCAACCGTTGAGGATTCCGAAATGGAAATGAGAGAACATCACCATGGATTTTGTTTCGAGTTTGCCTTCGACTTCTACGAAGAAGAACTCAGTGTGGGTTATTGTGGATCGTTTTACGAAGTGTGATCACTTCTTGGCAGTCAATACTACTTACACTCTAGATAGATTGGCCGATTTGTACATTGGTGAGATTGTTAGACTGCATGGTGTGCCGAAGTCTATTGTGTCCGATAGAGATCCGAGGTTTACATCTCGATTTTGGGAGTGTCTGCATACAGCTTTGAGTACCCGTTTGAACTTCAGCACGTCTTATCATCCTCAGTCAGATGGTTAGTCAGAGAGAGTTATTCAGATCTTAGAGGATATGTTGCGTTGTTGCATCATTGACTTTCAGGGTACGTGGGAGAAGCATTTGCCTCTAGTTGAGTTTGCTTACAATAATAGCTTTCAGTCGAGTATTCAGATGGCTCCATATGAGGCCTTGTATGGCCGGAAGTGTAGAACTCCAGTTTGTTGGGCCGAAGTGGGATAGAAGTTGTTACCTATGTCGGATTTGCTCAATGGGACAACTGACAAGGTAAAACTGATTTGTGATCGATTGAAGGCTGCTTCAGATAGGCAGAAGTCCTATGCCGACTTGAAGAGGAAGGAAGTTGAGTTCTCAGTGGGTGAGAAGGTGTTCTTGAAAGTGTCTCTATGGAAGAAAGTAATGAGATTTGGCCGAAAAGGGAAGTTGAGTCCGAGGTACGTAGGACCGTATGAGATTGTGAAGAGAGTTGGTTCGGTTGCTTATCAGTTGCGTTTGCCATCCGAGCTAGAGAAGATACACGTTTTATTCCATGTTTCGATGCTCCGTAAGTATAGATCCGATCCATCACATGTTATGCCTGTAGAGGAGATTGAATTGAATCCGGATTTGACTTATGAAGAGGAACCAGTTGAGATCCTAGCTTCTGACAGTAAGGTGTTGCGGGGTAGATCGATTGAGTTAGTAAAAGTGCGGTGGCAACATCGAGGTGTGGACGAGGCCACTTGGGAGAGGAAGGAGGATATGGAAAGGCAGTTTTCGTATCTCTTTCAGTCAGGTAATTTTGGGGACGAAATTCTTTAAGTGGGAGAGAGTTGTAACACCCGTGTTTTAGGGTTAGGAGTTAGTCGGGTTAGTGGTCCGAGTCGGTAAAAATTTAATTTAATCAATATGGCCTAGGCTTGACTTAATTGAAATTTAAAGTAAAGAGGAGGGACCACTTTGGTGATTTAACCCAAAAATTTTAAAAAGGATGACAACTTTTGAAAGTTAAAAAGAAAGAAAGAAAAAAATGGTCTTCTCTCCTCCCTTTTACACCCAAAACGTGAAACCCCTTTCTAAACCCCTCCCCTCAACCTAAACACTATTCCATTGATTTCTTCTTCAATCCAAGGTCATTTTTCAAAGGTAATTGTGTTTTCTCACTCTCATATTCATCCTCTACCTATACATAGTTGAAAAATCTAAAACTATCATCTTTTGGGGTTTTAAGGTTTAATGAAAGTTTGGGTTTTTATGGAGTTTTTCAACTTGTTTTGAAATGTTAGGTTGGGTTTTGATTTAGCCACCTTAAAATACATATGATATGTCAAAATGGTTAGGTTTGGGTGAAAACCCGAAATGGGTTCTTGTGACCAATTTTTAAGTGACTGAAACTTGGTTTTTGGTGGGTTTTAGGATTAAATTGAAGGGCTGATGGGTTAAGTATGATAGGAAGGTGTTTTGGGACCATTTGGGTGTCATTTGGGTGTTTGAAAATAGGATTTTCAGCTAGGTTTTGAAGGAGCACGAAAATGGACATTTTTGGGTGGTTATTTGGATTGGAAATTGTTGAGGTTTGGCTTGAGCTTAAGAATTGAGTTGATGACTGAGTTTTAGCATTGATTGAGAGTAATAGATGTGTTTTTGATTGGCTAGAAGCAAGAGGAGGCGTTGGAGAGGCATCAGGATCGAATCCGGGCTTGTAGGGGGCTTGCTTTGGTTGCTAAGGAATGGTGGTGAGTGACTTTAAATGTGTTTTAAAGTTGGTTCAAGTGTGTGTAGTGTATGAATTGGAATGTGCTTGGTAGGCCATTTCTATGTGAAGTTAAATTGGTAACTTAGCTCTTTGATTTCCATTAAATGCTATTTATGCTTTGCCTATTTGCCATTGTGAAATGTGGTTTGATATGTATATGTATATGTATATCTTGACATATGTATATGATGAGCATGTGATGTAAATGGTGGATGTGTGATGTGGTAAATGAAATTGACACTAATTAACTTACCGGGTGTAAATGATCGATCATTAGGATTAGTGTGCACACAAATTGAGTCAAAACGTATGTGGCCTTGATGGCGTTGAGTCATCAAGGAGGAGTACGGTGATGTAACATTCCACTGGAAATTTATTTATATTCTACGGGATGATGAGTGGAATCCCATCCGTAGGGCATGTGGTGATGAGTGGAATCTCGCCCATGCAAGGTCCGGTGATGAGTGTAATCCCACCAAGGTAAAGTGATTGTTGAGATTAAATCCGCACATCCGGGTAAACTAATAGTGGCCAATTGAACTTGTCCTTATAATTGTGATGTATGATGTTGATATATGATGTTTGAGCTTAGTATGATGCGAGATGTCGTATTATGACTCTTGAAAGACTAGCTAGGTCTACTTGTGGATTCACCTATGTATGTTGTAAGTGAGCTTAAGGGTTGCATGCTTGAACCCTGCATTGTTGATGTTTTCGATTTTAGAGCATTCTCACTAAGCTTATAGCTTACGCTCTCATTTTCAACAATGCAGATCATTAGCGTGGTGTTAGCTCGGAGCAAGGCGTAAGGGGCTTTCCAAGTTTTTGTTGCTCAAGTATGGTTTAACAATTAATGTAGTAGTTTAGCAATGTGGCAAGAGTGTGTTTTTGTATGAGCTATGTATGACTCTTACATGTGTTGATGTTTAAGGATTGACTTGATTGTAAACTTGTGATGACTTGCCAAATGCTTATGTGATGGTATGCCTTGTGGATGTTTAATTTGCTTTTGAATGACATGAATACCTATTTGAGTTGAATTGTGCCTTTTGGCATTTAATGTCTTCAAGCATGCCTTATAATGAAATGTTGCTAATGTGTAATTGCCATGAATGAATGTTTCAATCTATGCCTTGTGTGTGTTTGAGCATGCTTGACATAGGATATATGCCTCCAGACCTTGTATGCTTGTGTTGAGTGCCTTTAGAGGTCGTTTGGGACCTTTGGATTTGTTGAAAAACGCCTAAGTCTGGTTTTCAAGGGTTGCAGACAGCCCGCGTTTCGAAACGAGCTGGGCCGTTTCGGAACGGGTAAGGCTTCAGGGACCCCGTATCGGAACGTGTTTCGATACGGTTTAGCCACTGAGAGCCCCTATTCCGATACGGGTTTCGGAACGTTTTGGCTACTGGAAGTCTGAGAAAATGACGAGATGAAACGTTTCGAAACGGGTCTAAGGGTTTCAAAACGGTCAAAATCTCGTTGACCACGAGAAGTTGACCGTTGAGGGCGTTTCGGAACGGTTGACCTCCGTTTCGATACGGCCTCTTCGTATGGGCTTGGGGCAGTTGACCTGGTCAAGGCGTTTCGATACGCCCCAAGGGTGTTTCGAAACGGCCTGCTTAATGGATTAAAATTGGGCTGTTTTAATGTTGTCTTGGGTTCGAATGTTTGTCTTCCGCATTTTATTCCGCTGTTATGAACACATAGGACTTGAATGAGCCTTTAGAAAAGATTTAATTAAAAGAAAAAAAATTAGGGTTGCTAACCGAGGGGGAACCTTAACGGGTTTCGTTTCGGTTTTCCCCGTGTGGCCTACTCGGGCCGGTCATCCGGCCAGACCGGGACAAGGGGGTTACACCTCACTTTTGTGTCATGGTAGGCAATGGTGCTAAGTTACCGAACGAAGGTTGTGTCCGGGATTTGCAGCTTTCGGTCCAAGGTACTACAATCACGACTGATTTTTATGTCTTGCCATTGGAGGGCACGGATATGGTTTTAGGTGTGGCGTGGATGGCGACGCTCGGGCCTATCACTATGGATTTTTCTACTCGTCGGTTTTAGTTTCAACAGGTTCTCAAGTGCATTGTTGGCTCAGCGAGTCCTCGGAGAGCATCTAGCAAGTTCAGTTGCACTCTTTGTGTTGTTTGTCCTCGACACGTGCTATGGCAGCTTGTTTTTATTTGCATATGCAGGCTGATTCGACAATTGAGGATGATTCGGTTTCCCCGAATTTAGCGGCTATTTTGGATGAGTATGCTTTAGTGTTTGCACCTCCGCAGGATCTGCCTCCTCGTGACAATGACCATGCTATCCATTTTCAACCCCTCGTTCCACCGGTGAATGTGCATTCGTATCGATATCCTTACTTCCAGAAAGCAGAGGTGGAACGCCAGGTGCAACTTATGCTCGACCAGCGTTTGATTCATCCTAACACGAGTTCATTTTCGTCCCCGGTCCTTCTTGTTAAAAAGAAAGATGGGTCTTGGCAATTTTGTATTGACTATCGCGCTTTAAATGCGGTCACAATCAAGGATAAAATTCCTATTCCGACAGCCGAGGAGTTGCTCGACGAGCTTGGTTCTTCGCGGTTCTTTTCCAAGCTTGATTTGTTGGCGGGATATCACCAAATCCGTGTTAAAGATTCCAATGTGCATAAAACAACATTTCACACTCATGAGAGCCACTATGAGCTTCTTGTCATGCCTTTCGGCTTGACTAATGCGCCATCTACGTTTCAAGCAACGATGAATGCGATCTTTCGGTCATATCTTCGGAAGTTTGTGTTGGTTTTTATTGACGATATCCTTGTTTATAGTCGTTCGTGGGAGGATCATTTACTTCATGTTCGTGTGGTGCTCCAATGTTTACAAACTCACGGGTTTGTGGCTAAACGCTCTAAGTGTTCCTTTGGTCGTTCGTCGGTGGAGTACTTGGGACATATTGTGTCTGGTGATGGGCTGGTCGTTGATCCAGTGAAAGTCCAAGCGATTCAGGATTGGGCTGCACCCACTACGCTGAAGGAGGTGCTCAGTTTTTTAGGCTTGGCTAGTTATTATCGTAAGTTCATTAAGGGGTTTACGACACTAGCTTCGCTGATTTCCGATTTGCTTTGTAAGGGTGCAAGTTTCCAATGGACTGTCGTCGCGCAATCCGCGATGGATTAGCTCAAAGACCGTCTTTGTTCAGCTCTGATCTTGGCTCTTCCGAACTTTGATGCGGTGTTTCACGTAGAAACAAATACCTCAAGAGTGGGTGTTGGCGCAGTGTTGTCTCAAGGTGGTCGCCCGTTGGCTTTCTTTAGCCAAAAACTTTGTCCCCACATGCAACAAGCTTCCACTTATAGTCGTGAGATGTTTGCGATTACTCAAGCTATCGCAAAGTGGCGCCAATATTTGGTTTCCCGTAAGTTTGTCATCATCACGGATCAACGATCATTACGTGAATTGAACCAACAAACCATCCAAACTCCGAAACAATAATGTTGGCTTTCCAAACTTGTCAGTTATGACTTTGATATCCAGTATTGGCCCGGTACATTGAATGATGTCACAGATGCTTTATCTAGGGATCCCGGGGCTACGTGCATGGCCATTTCTCGACCTCTATTAGGCATTGTGGATGCCATTCGTGCTACTACTATGACAAATTCGGAGTTACACCAGCTCTACACTGTTTTTAGTGAGGGTGGTTCGACATATACATGATATTCTTGTCAGAGGATGGGTTGTTGTTATGGCACGATCGCGTGGTGGTTTCGCGGGAAACAGCTTTGCGTACATTGTTGCTACGCGAGTTTCATGCTTCGGTGTTGGGTGGCCATGCAGGCATCTTTCGGACGTTCCATCGTCTCGCGGCAAGTTTTTATTGGGCTGGTCTTCGCTCCGATGTTTGATGGTTTGTGACGGAGTGTCTGCATATGAAAAGTTCAAGTTTGGCTTCGGCGGGTCTTCTTTAATCGTTACCTATTCCGACTCAGGTTTTTGAGGATATTTCTATGGACTTTGTGATTGTGCTTCCGAAGTCAGAGGAGAAGGAAACAGTGTTCTTGGTAGTCGATTGACTCACGAAATACGACCATTTCTTTGGGTTACCTTGCCAGTTTGTCAGCTCTTTGGTTGCTCGTGTTTTGGTGCAGGGCGTGATCAAGCTTCGTGGTATGCCTCGTACCATTGTGTGCGATCGATATCGAGTGTTTATGAGCATGTTGTGGACAGAATTAGCTCGGCTCCAAGGTATCGAGTTATGTTTTTCTTCCGCTTATCATCCACAATCCGACGGACAAACAGAAGCTTTGAATAAGGTTCTTGAGATGTATTTGCGGTGTATGGCGGGCGATGATCCGCGTAAGTGGTATAGTTATTTGTCGTGGGCTGAGTATTGGTACAATACGGCTTTTCAAACATCGACGGGTATGACTCCTTTTCGAGCCCTTTATGGCCGCGATCCTTCAACGATTTTGTCTTATGTTGAGGGTAGTTCTTGTCACGACCAACTCGCTTCAGTTTTGTTAGACCGTGATGTTGTTTTAATGGAGTTGAAGCGAAATTTAGAGAATGCACAGAATCGCATGAAGCTTCAAGCTGATCGTCATCGTCGGGAGTTGTCCTTGGACATCAGTAGTTGGGTGTTTGTGCGACTTCAACCTTATCGGCAATTATTGCTTCGTTTTCAACGCCAACACAAGCTGAGTCCCCGATATTTTGGCCCCTATCGTATTGTGCAATGCGTTGGCCAGGTTGCCTACAAGCTCGACTTGCCCGATTCCACCTGTATTCATTCAGTGTTTCATGTTTTGCAGCTCAAGCCTTGTAAGGGTGCTCCTTTGCAGCAGATTACCCCTCTTCCATTGCTTCGTGAAGATGTGTTGCCGCTCAATCTTGAGGACAAGGTTGCTTCTCCAAGGGAAGGCGATGTTATGGTCCAAGAGCCCATGCATTCAGAGGATTACCCACGCATCGGAACCAGGAGGGATGAGCCATCCAATTCGAATGCAGCAACAGGCCCAACAACTGTTTTGGCACGTAGAAGCAACCGGGAAAGAAGGTTACCCATCAAGTTTAGTGATTTTTTCCTTAGTAACTAGAGAGAGAGTATAAATACGTTGTTTTCAGTGTTATTTGGGCATGAAAAACCCTTGGATATTTCCAATTTCTCTTCAAATCTATAATTTCTTCACTCTTTCTCACTCATTTCTTCAAACACCAGCTACACACACAACAAAGAACATAGAGAACAAATAACATTAGAAGTTAAGAAATAACTGGTCACATATATCACAAGCTTTATCTGCATGTATACATTATATATCAACATTAATTGCTCGATTTTCCCCAATTTCAATTTATTTTCAGGAACTCAAATCCTAACAATGAGTACACCATTCAATTCAAATCCCAATTTTTTCACTCCGAAATCACTATTTCCTTAAACTCATTTCTCGAATCAATTATTTCTCTTCAAATTTTCAATTATTCATCGAAATTTTCTCCAAAGAAAAATAAAGAAAATCGAAAACAATCAAAGTAAAAAAGAATAGAAAGAATCGTACAGAAATCTAAAAGAGGGGAAATTTTTAATTTCTCATTTCAGTTCTGGCGATCGAAGCGTCGGAAGGTGAATCCCAACAGTCATTCAAGGTGACTTGGTGAGGAGACCAACATACCTCGGTTTCAAGCGATCTAACGATGGGCGACGATGAATCGTGCTGTCAAGATGCAAGGATTTTGACTCGTTTTAGGTCATTTGAGGATGATTTTTTAAAAAGCAAATTAATAGAAGAAATGGGGAGAAGAAGAAAAACTAGCCAGTGGTTTTGGTTCGCCGAAAAACACACCAAAACAGAGATGAATAAATGATTGACGGTGAAGGTGAGAAAGAGGTGGGGTGGGGTGAAAAAGATTGAGGTGAGAGAATTGGTGTTTTTTTAAGTAGGAATATTAAAATATTATTAAAAACTGTTTTTATTATTTTTGTTTTCACTTCATAACAGTGTTAGAGATTTAACGGCGAAGTGATCAAAATAGATCAATATTTAAAGTTCAGTGATAAAATTGAGCATTTTAAAAGTTGAGTGACCAAAATAGGCCACAGAGCAAAGTTGAGTGATGATTTAGGTATTTTACCCATTATTATTATTATTATTATTATTATTATTATTATTATTATTATTATTATTATTATTATTATCGGTCTGTTACAACGCCAATCGACATGTCTGATTAGGGTTGTTCAAAAATATTTGATCTGGTTAATTCGACCTATCGACCCGTTGGCTCGAACTTTAAAAAATTGGGCAATTCTTTAAAAGATTACCTGACCGAACCCGATACCCAACCTGAGATTTTTTCCCGAGTAGTAAGAGAGGTCTGGGCCGAATTTTTTTTGTAAACGGGTACTCGACCCAGTACTTTTAATATATTTATTTTTAGTTTTAAATTATATTTTTATTTTAGGTTCCTTAATTTTTTTACCATAAAACTAAATTTAAATCTCTAAATTATTTCTTTGTTTGTATTATGTACTTTTAAGTTAAAAAAACGATACTAATATTTTTAATGACTTTTTGGTGATAAACTCTAATATATATATATATATATATATATATATATATATATATATATATATTTCTATCTTAAAACTAACTTCAAATCACTAATTTTTGTGTTTAGATTATATATTATGAACTTTTTAAATTTTATGTGTTTACTATGTGAATTTTTTAAAACTTTTAAATTAAAAAATAATAATGTAAACCGGGTACTTGATACCCGATTTTTTTGGGCTGAAACCGGGCTGAAAAATTCAATACCCGAAAGACTTGGTACCCAGTACTTTGGGTACCCGAAAAGCCGGGTACCTAGGAATGAACACCCCTATGTCAGACTCTTTTAATTTTTTTTGTTGGCTTTTAATCAAGAAAATAATATAAAGGAAAATATCCCATGCACTGGTGGAGGAAACGAAAAGTTTCCACAAACGCATTAGTTTTAGGATTTATGGTTTAGGTATTTAATTGTATGAGTTTAGAATTTAGAGTTTAGCGTTAGAATTTAGGGTTTAGGGCTATGATTTAGAGTTTAAGTTTAGGGTAGTATGGTTAGGGATTTAGGTTTTAACATATAAATTCTAAATTCTAACTACACCCCCTAAATTCAAAAGTAGTACACTAAAAAAACGAAAAATTTAAATCCTAATACCAAGGCGCTTAGGTAAATAAAGTTTTCACAAACGTTTGTGCTTGAAATAATTACCCATAATATAAATCAAAGAAAAATATTGTGTTTAGTCGATTGAATCAATAAAGTATTTTTTGACAAATCCTAATTGTAATTCTAATCCTATCTAGAAGAGACTCTAGGAAAAATAAAAAATGCTCTTAATAGGTCTAAAATTCATGACCTCAAAGAATACAAGGAGCACTAAACAACATCTGAATGTTTATAAAAGTAATTTTGAATATGATATAAGATTCAAATATCCTTTTAACTCTTAAGTAGCCGTACTCATGAGTCGGGTGGTTTGTCCGACATAAATGGATTTTAATGTATTGGAGAGGACAGTCGTACCCTCTAAAAACTTTAAACTCTCTTATAATTTAAATATTTATTTATATTTTTTATTAGCAATCTAATTTTACACCATTAAAATTTTGTAATTACACATTTCCTACCTTTATAATATAACAACGGTATGTCATTTTACCCGGGATGTAAAGGAATCTTGTATATGCTTATTACTTTGGTTCAATCAATTGAGTATTTAGATTTTAGAGAGGGGCAGGGATTGAACTTGGACAAAGGATTCTATATTAGTCAATAATGATTGACAACCTCTTGTGCCAAACTTGATGAAAAAGTTTTGTTGTTCGTGTGATCTTATCTGACTCGACGGGATTAGTTTTTTTAGACCGTTAAATGGATAGACATGCTACACTCGTGGTTCACACCGAAAAAAGTTCATGAAAAATTTTCTTTAGGTGTTAAAGTGAGAAACAGGTACAACATTGGGGGGCTAAATGAGAGTTTTAACCCAAATATAAACTGGGTGACTCAAGTTTTATGAATAACTTAAACTGTAAGAGGTGGGTTCAAAAGTTGGGGAGTTTTGCTATTGGCCCATTTAAAACACTGGGTCATAAATTGAAATCTAGCCTTTTTATAAAGGCATAAAGAATCAAACAGAAGATGGTCTAGCCCACCAAACAATAAAAATCAGGTTAAATTGTGCTATTAATCCATGTATTGTATGCAAGTTTTGAATTTAATTCATATATTCAAATTTGATTTTTTTATACTTCTTATATTTTTTGAAATTTTAAAATCTCAATCTCAACTAATAAATTAATTTTTTTGAATAATATGCATACTAAATTTATTAGAAAAGAAAATAAAAAAAATTCCAAACAAAATAAAAATTGTAGCCAGAAAATAACAAAACAAAGTAATATTAAATTTAAAAAAATTAAAAAACGAAATATTAGACCAACAAAACACATGTCCAGTGAAATGCAACAACAAAGATAAAAATAAAACACTAGAAAAAAAAATGAGAAATAAAATTCTTTATCTCTATTTACCTACACGCTTAATGATTGAAGTATGAGTGGCGACTGAAACTAACAATCCTATAGACCACTCGTTAAAAACAAATTTGTTGGGCCGACAAACTAATAAATTAATAATAAAACTTGACCTAACAAATTTAATAGGCAGATTTTAAAATTATATTATAGGGCAAAACAAACATGATATAAATATACGAAAATATTAAAAACGGTGAAAATCAAATTATTAATAATTAAAATTTATATTAAATAACACACTCAAAATATAAAAAATTGAATATACACTAATTAGTTGTTATTTCAGTTGCTTTATAAATCCCTAAGCCTTTGGTTCTGAGCTTCCTATCCTCCTGCTCCCCACTGTGCCTTACTTGTCAGAAACCAAAGGAAGAAAGGTTTTCCATTCTCGCTATTTATCTTTTCCATTTTTTCATCTAAAATTTATTATAAAAAATGGCCACCATCGTCGTCGTCGATATTTCATTCTGATTTCTGATTATTTGTTTTCTCCTTTTAAATTACTCATTTCTAAAACTTTATGTTGTTTTCAGCTATTCCACCATGGCTTCCAATTTGAAGAAGGAAACCACTGCTCCCGGTGAGCTTAATCTCAGATTTCCCTTTCTTTTTCTTTCTTTACCGGTATTTGGAATTTTTTCTGAGATCTATCTGAGCTGTTCATGCTTATATCTTAATCGGCGCATAATTTACTGTTTTTTAGGTTACTCTGATTATTACTTTTTCACAACTAAGTTTATGTATCGAATTGATCTGATTTTCAATTCGAAAATGCTGCCTATTCCTTTTTCATTTTTTAATAAGTTGAGCTCTAGCAATTGTGTCAGGGATTGAGTCATTTCAATTTGTTTGGGGTTAGTGTTGATGAATCCATATGTGACTTGGTTTGGAAGTCAGTAGATTGATAGATTGGTTATTCTTTATATTTCTATTGCATTTATTGGATGAGTAATCGACTTTGGAAACAGAGAGCAAAAGTTCAAACCCTGAAACATCCACCACTGATAAAGTAACTTCACAACCGGAGCCCCCCACTGGGGGGTCACAACCAGCACCGGCAGGTACTGCTCCTGAGTTTGCCCCGCCGAATCCGTTTGATTTCTCTGCCATGAGCGGTCTTCTTAATGTAAGCATATCGCTTTTGTTTTAATTATTGTTTGGAATATTGTGAACTTATTGATTCGATTGTTGTTTGGGATGTGTCCTTGCTAATGCTGCAGTAATAGAGCATACTAAGGTAGTAAGGTTTATGGTTGATCTCATTGATTTACAGTTTCAGCAAGGAACGAAAATGCTGAGAACTGGCAGTCAAATTTATATCTTATGGATGTTAACCATCTTGGTTTGTTAGGATCCAAGTATCAAGGAATTAGCTGAGCAGATAGCCAAAGATCCTTCATTTAATCAAATGGCAGAGCAGCTCACTAAAACATTTCAAGGGGCAGCAACTGAAGAGAGCATGCCACAGTTTGATCCACAGCAGTACTATACAACTATGCAACAGGTTATGCAGAATCCCCAGTTTATGACCATGGCTGAGCGCCTTGGTAGTGCATTAATGCAGGTATGTGTGGGCTCAGTTGCCACTTTGAGTGGATTATCTGTCCTTCTCGTCTTTTTCCCTAATATTAAATTACGTGAATCACTTCTGGTAGATGAAATTTTTGTTGTCCTTTAGGATCCAGCTATGTCTAGCATGCTTGACAGTTTGTCTAATCCTCAACAAAAAGACCAGATTGAGGAAAGGATGGCTCGTATAAAAGAAGATCCGTCCTTGAAACCTATTTTAGAAGAAATAGAGACTGGTGGTCCCGCAGCAATGATGAGGTGAGTGATTAAAATGGGAGATTGGAAAGCATAATATGATACGCTTATGGGCATAACATTTTCTTGTTTTAGATGTACAATTTTGCATCCTACACTTTCTTCAGTAAATTAATCAAGAAAAGGTTTTATGGTTTAGGTATTGGAATGATAAAGATGTCCTGCAGAAGTTGGGTGAAGCAATGGGTCTTGCTGTTTCAGGAGATGCAACCACTTCTGCTGGTAACTCTGCGGCAGGTGAAGAGGACGAAGCTGGAA
The DNA here is from genome assembly GCA_958450335.1 of Hibiscus tridactylites. Taxonomy (NCBI): domain Eukaryota; kingdom Viridiplantae; phylum Streptophyta; class Magnoliopsida; order Malvales; family Malvaceae; genus Hibiscus; species Hibiscus tridactylites. The sequence goes on from OY288275.1 coordinate 64,727,745, forward strand.
ATGAGGATGAGTCAATTGTACATAATTGTGCTAGTGTTGGCGATGTTGAGGTACGGTAGAATGAATGTTTTCTACATATGTTTTTTCCTTTGACATATAATCTAAAATGTTTTGATTATGTTCATGGCTTAGGGTCTGAAAGCTGCACTATCCTCGGGTGCTGACAAGGATGAAGAAGATTCAGAGGGAAGGACCGCATTGCATTTTGCTTGTGGTTATGGCGAGGTAATAATGATTTTATATCCAAATCACTCCCCCCCTCCCTCTCTACTCTATTGCATTACCTAACAAATGACGTAGTTTCATCTTGCAAGGATAAAGTTTGTGTGGTAAGTCAGATGGTTTTAATCAATGATACAAGTATCCAATACCAATCTCTAATTGCTTACTCTCTCTTTACATCCTAACTAAATAAGCACAGTTGTTAAAGCATCCTTTTGTTTGTAGCATCTCATCTTGGGATCTTTGTCGCAAATACATATCCAAAAGACCGAAACAGATCAATCAGGCATTTCTTATCATTATTTTATCTGATATTAGTTTATCATGGAATCTGTTGGCTACCAAGCAATTCTCACACTTCTTCTTTTTACAGTACTTATTGCCATCTAGTGGGCATACTCATTACATTTCCTTTAATAAATGATAGATTTATTTCTTTTGAGAGATTTATTCTACCAAATTAGGGTGATGCATGAAAAAAACAAGAAAAAAGGTAGATATAATCTAGCAGTTTACATGAGCTTGTCCTTGTCTGAGATGAAATTATTGATTTCTTGAGCTAGTATTAGGTTTATTTTCTGTGGGGTAATAAAAGCAAATAGCTAAATACACTTTTGGTTTTATTTAAGGTGAAATGCGCTCAAATCCTTCTCGAAGCTGGGGCCAAAGTGGATGCTTTGGACAAGAATAAGAATACCGCGCTTCATTACGCAGCGGGTTATGGGAGGAAAGAGTGTGTGGCCCTTTTACTGGAAAACGGAGCTGCTGTGTAAGTACTGAAGTGCCTTTGGTTTAACATTTATAGTGACCTGACCTCTTAGGAGTGAGTAATGGCTGTTTGCTTTCATATTGAGTGCAGCACTCTCCAAAACATGGACGGCAAGACTCCCATCGACGTTGCCAAGCTCAACAACCAGAACGAGGTACTAAAATTGCTGGAGAAGGACGCCTTCCTTTGAAGTGAAGAGGGGAAGGGAAATGCCAATGGTATGTGTATGTTTGGGTCGTAGCATGTTCGATGTTAGACAAATTCGGTTTGCTTCTGCCTGATTGCCTCCACATTCTGCAAATTTTATAAATCTAGTGTTGGTTAATTTCCTGAGATAGTTTCTACATGGGGGGAATAAGCGGGCAAATTGTGGAGCAGAGATCCGAGTTTTGTAGGTTGAGACTTGAGAGTGGTTGCCGTTGCCTGCCTTGTTTTCAACAGGATCATCTCACTTGCCTGGATTCTGGTTCTTATCTTTCAAGTTCCATTTTTACTAAATGAAAAACCATTGCTTTGAAAAAAACAAACAGAAGTGTACTATTATTTATTTACTTGCTTTCGATCGGTGGGACTCAACAAAACTCTTTCGCCATAAAAGTGGTGGGACATGGTAAAAAAACCCCGAGTAAGAGAAATAAGAAGAAAAATTTAATATACTCGTAATTTACGTAAATACTTGTTTTTTTTAAAGAAACAATTTCTAATGAAATTAATTATTCAAGTTCAATCATGTCTGAATTACATAAATGCTATTTCTCTTTTAGTTTCATCAATTTGTTTTCAAACTTTTGAATTATACTAATCTCGTATTTTGATTGTCGTTGACTAATAAAACTATTATCACCCGTCAATCTTTGTCATGTTAGATATTATGTCATTAAAAAAGTGATATCGTATAATTAGCATGTTCATGTCATTTTCTTTAATATGTTATTTTCATGTCATTAAATTAGTAATGACAAGTACATTTTGATGACATGTCAATACAATTTGATATTTTTTAAAATTGTAATTTTAAAAAATAAAAATTCTAAATTTTTCTATTCGTATTATCATGTCATCAAGTTTGGCATGTCATCATCAACATTACAAGACAATTGATGATAACGATTGATGTGAAAGCAGATAACGATTGACTCTGTTAGCCAACGACAATAAAAAGGTGAGATTGATGCATTTAAGAGTTCACGGGTTAAATTGATTAAATTAAAAAGTAATGACAACATTACTGATTTGAAATTATTATTAGGACAAATTAATCCTTAAGCCTAATAATTATGATTATTAGTTTTAAATTAACAACGACAATTTCTAAACAAAAATATTAAATTTCTAAGATATTCAAGAATTTCAAGATTATAAAGACAAGCAATCAGTATCAACAACTCTAAAAAAAATATTAGTCAATCAATCAAAATGTTAGGAATCTCGTAAAAGGTTGATATCCAAAATCATTAAGAATTTAGTATTGCATAAAAATACTAATTTATCAGAACCAAAACTATAGTCTAAGTCTAACATATGAAAATTATAAAAGAGTACGAGAAAAGAAGATAGATTTAGAACAAAAGTGATAATGTCGAAAGAAAATAAAAGCTTTGAGATGGTTAGTGAGTGGATAGGGAATAATTTATTTTTATATAAACTATTTTTATGATTTTTTTAAGTTATCTGATGTGATTAAAAAATAAAATTTATTCATTAAATCTTAGTCTTTTAATAATTTTTAAGAAAAATAATTTGATACACAAACCTTTTAGTTAGGATTTCTGTACGAACTAGGCGTATGTAAAAATCTGAAGACCATTGGAGCTTGGCAACTCCTGTATATGAACGCATTATCCTGCTATTATTATGTTCAGTAGAAACTTAGAGCAGTGTGCCATCGTCTTCATTGCCATCCATTAAAGTGCTCTACAAGTATGAACTCATTTAAAAGAAGGTAAAATTCTATGTACAGTTCCTGTCGCTTGCTGCTGAATTCATATAGGAGATAATTTTCTAGAATTGAATTTTTGCACGGGATATGTTTGATAAAAACTTACTTTGACTAATGATCATTTCTGGCTTGGTTGATTCATGCAGCCTTACCTGCATTCACCGGAGATAAAGTCGAAAATGGAGAAAGGAACAGCCATGGGGCTGCAGGGATCATCTGCATCGAGTTTTAGTACCTCGTCATCAGATATTCTATCAAGAAGAAGGGAGCAAAGGAGATTGATCGAGCTATTTGAATCATTAGGAACTCGAAACGTTAAGGATCAGCTATGAAGGTCACTACTCACTACTGCTACAAGGAAAGAACCTATGGGCTAGTGGTTGGCTTTGGAAGGACAGGCTTACAACAATTCTAAGACCATAAGCTTTGATGATCACTCCATCGAAAGCTTGAATGGGGATAGCGCTGCAGGGAAGGATTCAAATGGACCGCCCTCAACCGAAGCCAGTATAGTCTAAAGGACTGCAGAATGGGGTATTTCGGGGAAGTCAGATGTTGGAGAAGGTAGTTTTAGAGTGATTGGTAGAGGAATGGCCACTGGAGAAGGAAATCGGAACAAAAAGTCGTTAGATAAATTTGCAGTGGACTCAGTAAGGACATCAGAGGAAAGGAATTATAGCTTGGACTGAGGAGCCTTTCCTAGGGTGTCACAGGAGCTGAAGGATGCTTTAGAAACCCTGCAACAAACTTTTGTTGTATCTGATGCCACCAAACCAGACTGCCCTATAATGTACGCCAGTCTCCAGCAGTGGATTTTTCGCCATGACTGGTTATTCATCAAAGGAAACCATAGGAAGAAACTCGTAAGTTCAAGCTTTAAAATAAGTAGAGGGACGGTTGGAAGCCTTTCCGGAGGAAATGGTTGCAATTGTCTATTGCTCCTCACACACGACAGTACAGAGCCATACGCTTCAATGAAATTACCACATTTATCCAACAAAAATGGTAGAAACTAGAAACAAATATAAAGGAAGGATGATTCAATGATTCATCACTCAAAAATGATGCAGTTTCTTCCTATCTGATAATATTCAAAACTTGTATAGTTAAACATGTGAATCAATTAAAGGAAACAACATTAAGCTAATAGCTATTCAACCACAAATCCCCACAAAGTTCTTGCCATTTTCTTTATATCTGCTAATAGCTAAGCCATCTTCCATAGCTCCTGTCATTCTTGATATTGCTATTTGCTATATGTTATGCAACAAAAAAAGGGGGAATAATATGAGAAATCTGTTTATCTGAACTTATCAAGAAAGAAAATGAGGAATGCCCATTTGAAGACTATAGAAAGCTTGACCAGAAAAATCATGACTTTGTGGCCAATAACCATATGATTCTGTTAGTAGAGTGCTGCTGGACTATTAGTTTCTGTAGTCAGGGATCAAACCTTGGGAACCCTATATAAAGAACAGAAACAGCAACTTGTGAAAAGCAACATTCATCTTAACAGCAATTGCAAAACTGTGCTAGATGCTTATGCAAGTACAAGGTAGGGATAACAATTAAAGATCTCCATTCACAGTGGTTTGCATAGCTTAAGCAATATACAGAATTCCAAAGTGAATGGCCTTACTCGGGCATTCTTATCACTGAAACAGCTGATATTAAAGAAAAATCTACATGTAGATTTTTTAATCAAATGAATCTGACAAATTGTATGGTTGCATTTTTTTTATCCCTGGAACTGGGTGGATTGGTGATAAAACATGGTGATTTCCATGTTTCCCTTTCCTTTTGTTTCTCTTCTTACAGTTTAAGGCTAACTCATTTATCAAATCATTCTGCTACATATAGTCTAATATGATTTTAGTTTTTTCTTGCAATGTCTACAGTTTATGACACAACATACCAGCATTTGTCTGCAATAGCACCATTACTAGTTGCTTTGATCTATCATGCAGATAACAGTTGAAAAACATACCAACCAACAGATTCATGAAGCAAAATACAAACATAAGAAGTTGTAGAAAGAAGAGAGGTAACATACTAACATCCATTCATAAACTCTAAGAACCTTCCATATTGTAGATGTGAACAAATAACAGGAAACCAAGAAAAAGGGGCAGGACAAAGAGACTTACAAATTTCAGGAACCTAACAAAAGAAGATAACATAAAAAAAAGAGAGAGGAGTTAGAATGTTTTCTGAGATGTTTTCTTCCCAAATATTGCTTCCCAAACCAAAGGTGAAAAAGGTGCTTTCTTGTCCAGAAACTGTCTAACAGCTTTATCATTAACCAAAAATCCCTTCTGTTTTAAAGTTCCAATAACATTCTCTGCTTCTTCCACGCGCTTCTCCTTACACAACGCCTCAACCAAGCACACAAATGTGGTGACATTCGGAGAATGTCCGGCATCAAGCATCTCCAAACAAAACTCAATGGCATCATCCAAGTGATTACATTTATACAGTCCTTGAATCACAGTATAACTAAAGGCATTGGGAACCACACCTTTCGATTGCATCATCAAGCTTGTGTGCTTTGCAGAAGCCATCAACAACAGCCGTGTATACAACAACTTCAGGGATTGTACCCTTTTCCCTCATTAATCCGAAAAGTTTCATTGCTTCTTGGATTAGCCCATCTTTACATAAACCATCAAGCATGGCTACAGCATTGGGGATAAGACCAGTCTCCTTCATTTTCTTGAAAATCTCATCAGCATCCTGTGGTGGGGAAACCTTTTCTTCATGCTCTTTCCTATGCATTGCTTCCGATTCTGAGGGCAGTTTTTCTCGCTTGTTGTCAATCCCAAGCTTAAATTTTTCCAGGAAATTCACATCAGATTGAGAATCTTCTCTCTTCTTTTTAGGATCAGAAGCAAGCTGAAACGAGGAACCATTACGATCAAAGTTGGTTCCTTTGTTTCCTCCAAAAGAAGGATTAAAAGGCCTTTGACCCCTTAATGGCCTACCGGGAATACGTTGAGGTGCCTCATCTTCGTTCCCATTGCTATTGAAATGGCGTGTTTGCAGGAGACATGACGAAGGAGATGCTATTGAAATGGGGTGATGGGGCTTCAAGGTTAAAATCTTCATCAGCTTCGTACAAACCCCCCGAGCTTGTGATGATTCCATATTGTAGCACTGGTGTGTAGTATCAAAGGCTGTTCTTTTCTTCTTCAATATGGGTTTGACAGAGAATGAGGGTTTAAGCTGTGAGAAGTTAGGTTTTTTAGCCCCAAAAGTTTCAAAGTCTGATCTCTACCTTCTCAATTCAAAGAAACTGCTATGGGTTTGACTGGGAGTGCGGGTTTAAGCTAAGAGAAGTTAGGTTTTTGGGTCCAAAAGGAAACAGATGGAGGGGGAAAGAAAAGTTTAGAACTTTAGGGGTAAAACGGAACTTTCAAATGCAAGCATGAAACACTAACTCAAAGAAAACACCCGCCAAAGCATGACATCAACGAAAGTTTTTACATGGCATATAAAATTTCTCACTTCAACTTCCCAAAGCTTCTCTTTTGTCATCCCTTGTGCAAAGCACATCTCTTTAAAACTCTCTCTGTTTCAACTCTAGCAACAACCCAAACTATACCCAGGAAGAAAAAAACATTTTCCCACATTTTCCAAGAATGTTCAAACCAAACTTCCTTAAACCCAGGCAAACAAGGTCATTGTCAAATGATAATATCTGGGTTTGTCCCAACAGTTTTTGTGGCCAATTGTTTGATCCAGTTGTACATTAAATGTGGACATTTGGGATATGCTAATAAAGTGTTTGATAAAATGTCTCAAAGAGATGTTGTGTCGTGGAATGCAATGGTTTTCGGGAATGCTAGTAATGGGATGATGGGGAACGCGAGGAGATATTTTGATGACATGCCTGAAAAGGATGTTATTTCGTGGAATTCATTGATTTCAGGGTACCTGAAGAATGGCGAGTGTTTGAAGTCCATTTTGGTTTTCCTGGAAATGAGGAAGGCGGTAGTTGGGTTTGATTGGACAACCTTTGCTGTTGTTTTGAAATCTTGTGCTGTTTTGGAAGAGTTTGATGTGGGGGCACAAGTTCATGGTGTGGCGGTTAAAGTTGCTTTCGATAAAGATGTCGTTACAGGGAGTGCTTTGGTGGATTTGTATGGAAAATGTAGGAGGTTAGATGATTCAATTAGGTTCTTTTATCAAATGCCCGAGAAGAATTGGGTTTCTTGGAGCGCTGTCATTGCAGGTTGTGTTCAAAATGGTAAGTTTATTAAGGGTGTTGAATTGTTCAAAGAAATGCAAAGGAGGGGTATTGGGGTTAGCCAGTCAACTTATGCTAGTGTTTTCAGGTCATGTGCTGGGTTCTCTGCATTTTGGTTAGGTAGGCAGTTGCATGGTCATTCCTTGAAGATGAATTTTGCGTCGGATTTGATTGTAGGAACAGCAATTTTAGATATGTACGCAAAATGCGGTAGCATGATTGAAGCTCAAAAGGTATTTAACTTGTTTTCAAGTCGCAATTTGCAATCTTTTAATGCTATAATTATTGGCTATGCCCAAAGTTGTCAGGCCATTCAAGCGTTGTATTTATTTCAACATTTGCTCAAGTCTGATCTTGGTTTTGATGAAATAAGTTTATCAGGAGCATTTAGGGCTTGTGCGGTCATTAAAGGGTATTTGGAGGGCGTTCAAGTACATGCCTTGGCAGTCAAAACTACTCTTGAGTCAAATATTTGTGTGGCCAATGCTATTCTTGACATGTATGGTAAATCTGGAGCTTTAGCCGAAGCATGCCATGTTTTCTATGAAATGGAGAAAAGGGATGCTATTTCTTGGAATGCAATTATTGCAGCACATGAACAGAATGGAAATGAAGAGGCAACACTCTTGCATTTTGTTTCCATGCTGCATTCCGGGATGGAACCTGACGAGTTCACTTATGGAAGTGTCTTAAAAGCTTGTGCCGGTCAAAAAACCTTGGATTATGGCATGGAGATCCATAATAGAACAATTAAATCTGGAACAGGGTTTCATCCGTTTGTTGGAGGTGCTCTTGTTGACATGTACTGCAAATGTGGGATGATGGAAGAGGCAGAAAAGATCCATGACAGATTAGAGCAGCAAACCATGGTCAGTTGGAATGCAATAATTTCCGGGTTTTCTCTGCAGAAAGAAAGTGAAAAGGCTCAGAATTTTTTTTCTCGATTGTTGGAAATGGGGGTAAGTCCAGATCACTTCACTTATGCAACAGTTCTTGATACCTGTGCTAATTTGGCCACTGTTGGACTTGGTAAGCAAATTCATGCTCAAATCATCAAGCTTGAACTGCAATCGGATGTATACATATGCAGCACCCTTGTGGATATGTACTCAAAATGTGGAAACATGCACGATTCCAAGCTCATATTTGAGAAAGCAACTAATCGGGATTTTGTAACATGGAATGCCATGATTTGTGGGTATGCCCAACATGGCCTCGGAGAAGAGGCCCTTCAAATTTTTGAGGACATGATTATCGAGAATGTGACACCAAACCACGCAACATTTGTTTCAGTCCTTCGAGCATGTGCACATATAGGATTGGTAGAAAAGGGATTGCATTATTTTGCCTTGATGTCAAGTGACTATGGTTTAGCTCCTCAGTTGGAGCATTATTCATGTATGGTGGATATAATGGGAAGGGCAGGTCAAATTAATGAGGCATTGAGGCTCATAAATGATATGCCTTTTGAACCAGACGATGTTATATGGAGAACTCTGCTTAGCATTTGCAAGATCCATGGGAATGTAGAGGTGGCCGAGAAAGTGGTGGATTCCCTTTTGCAATTGGACCCTCAAGATTCCTCTGCTTATATTCTTCTATCAAACATTTATGCTGATGCCGGATTGTGGGACAAGGTTTCGTATATGAGGAAGATGATGAGGTATAATAAGCTCAAGAAGGAACCTGGGTGTAGTTGGATTGAAATAAAAGACGAGGTTCATGCATTCCTTGTTGGTGAAAAGGCTCATCCAAGATGCAAAGAGATATATGAGATGCTTGGTATCTTAGTTGATGAAATGAGATGGTACAGATTTTTGCTTGAAGAGGAGGCAAACCAATTACAGGGATAAGTGCTGAAAATAAACGTGTGCAATTTTTAAATTTTATTGCCATCCAAAACATATTCATGACATTCAGTAGTTTTTGGTGTCAGAATTTTAAAGCTGCATGGCATTGTATTGTTATATATCTAACCGAAAACAAGGCAAAATGCAGCAAATGGCGTGTGACTGCTTGAAATTAAGATAGAACCGGAACAAGGAGAAGAGAAGAAAAGAAAAGACTTTCAACAGATCAAAGACAATGGTCCATCAATCAGAATATCAAATGGCAGCAATGATGGACAATGGATTAGAACTTATGAGTGGCCTTCCCAGGTAATCAACGGCAGTACCATTTCGCTTAAACTGCAGACAGAAGTAACTAGTTTATGCAAAACATCAAAACACCAAGTGAAACTCACACAAGTGGGCAGCCTTTTCCTTTTCCCAAAACTCACCTTTGTTTCCCTTCCCATGGAATGCACCATTTTTTTATATATTTAGACAGCAACTCAGATGATACAAAATCAATACAATTTTGGCAAGCGCCACTATCTTCAAAAAGCGGGAGGGGGAGTGTTTATAACTGTTGGTATGAACAGAATAAAGTACTGAACAAACCATAGGATGTCACCATCTTGATTCCAAGTCAAATATTGCTGGATCCCATGAAATTTTGTACTAACAGATTTTGGAAACATGGTACACCACCCATTTATTTATTAGAGAATGCCAACTTTTTCTAAGAGAGAATACTTCACTTTCTCTACCTCAAATGACATGTTTCGTGAAGCAGGTGCCCATTCCTCAGCTATCCCTTTCTCCAAGGATTCTGCATTGCCGTTGGTGGTGCTCGAATATCAAAACCAGCTTCTTCTTCAGATGGCTGCAAATTCATAATAAAACCCTGACAGAAAAAAAAATTGAAAGAGCCTGTGTATGTTAGAGGTAGATATTACATATATATCTATTATTTTACCATGAATGCAAAGAATATATGTGTCTGCATATGGCTACTGTCTTGGCAACAAAATTGATTAAAGACCAGTAGCTTGATTGTATGTAATAGTGGGAAAGAGAAAGATAGACCAAAAGACCTAACTGATCATGAATTAAATGATTGAGCATTTTTAGCGCTCTAAGGAACCATGAAACAAAGATTAATGCATATTATGTTCCATCTTCGATGAAACAATGCAATTATGCCACAGCATTCCAAATTGATAGATGCTTGATATCTAATAATCACAGCTAAGAACTTCAGTTTTGGCACAAGCAAACCAGCTTGCCCCCTTGGTATTGATGATAAAAGTATTGGCATTCAAGAGAAGAGCCTCCGAAAACTGGTCTTACCTGAAAAGCATTTGCATTCAAGAGAGAAAGCTACCTTACCTTCTATTGTTTCCAGGTGCCCCAGAATTCCTGGTCTTGGTCTAAATGAGAAGCTTGTCCCCTTGGTAGTGTGCCTTGCCTACTCTGGGAACTAAACGCTGTGAAGTCGCTTCTGTCAATGCTAGATTTTCTCAGAGTCTCTCACAGTGCGGAAGAGAAGCTTTTCCCACTCCTGGCTTTCTTTCAAGCTTTGGGAGTTCCCCAAAAGCAACTAGGCAAAATGATATTGCTGAATCCTAGGCTCATTAGCTATAGCATTGAACCTAAACTCACAGGAATAGTTAACTTCCTTGCCACCCTTGGCCTTACCAGAGATGGGATGATTGGTAAAGTTCTGGCTAAATGCCCGTTTATAATGGGGTTATATTGGCTACAAAAGGCTACATACTACATCCGAGTTCTTGAAATCGATTGGCCTGTCTGAGACAGATCTTCAAACAGTGATCATGAACTATCCTGAAATCTTGTGTAGAGATATTAGCAAGATTCTAAGACCCAATTTTGCATATCTTCAAAGTGGATTTGGGGATAGACAGATGGCAGCATTGGTGACTGTCTATCCCCCAATTCTTATCAAGAATTCCTTAGAACCTTGGATTAGGCTCATGGTTTGAAGAAGAGAATAAGGTTTGAAGAAGAGAATAAAGTCGTGGCATCGGCTGTTGAAAGAAAAGGGTGTTAGTTGTGCTAGACTGCAATCGGAAGAAGTTTCTATTGAAGTTTGGTTTGTTTATATAAGCCATCAGCCACATTCATATTCTCTTTGATTATCATATTTCATAGTAGCTTAATTGTCACCTTGGTATACGAAGTGAAATACGTATATGTGTTTTTTGTCAATGAGAAATTAAGATCAGCTAAATTTTTGCCATCATCATTGAGTTCTGAACTTCGCTAAGTTTATGCAATGCCGTAGTCCATAGAGATCCATCATTTTGATGCAGAAATCTTCTGACTATATTATTGACAGTGTCAACTAATCTCCACACTGTTTTTTTTTCTTTTTACTAAAAGAAACTAATCACTAAATTCACAAACTGTGCACCTAAATGGCTAAAACACATCAATTATACTGTACATGACTACAAGCCAGAAGCTGTTTCTAATTGCTCACAGCATTCAAAGGTGAAGAAAAGCCTAGGGTCAGATCGAAGACAGACTTGAAATATGAAATCAGATGGGATTAGATCGAAACTACATAGGAGAAATGTGTTGCAGTCCTCACAGGCCATCCTTCATGCTGATCTTTATATTTTGCACTTTAATTGACAGCTGTAGCTTATGGTCTTCAATGTCTTTTAAAACAGAAAGCAAATTTGATCGGTAAACTTCACATTTTCGACTTGCAAACTCCAGCTCACTAGTGAGTTCTCGGATTTTTTTGTCCATATCATCCTGAAAACAATGAAGCACCCGATGTCAATTTTTTTCTTTTTTTGTTCCCTTATATGTGCATATTCGGTTATGTTCTTCTATACGTCTAGCATAAAGAAAATGATAGTGACTAGAGACATTGGGAAAAAACCAGATCGTTTACATCCTAGGAATCATTGAACAAAGTCCGTGAAGATGGTATTCATCAAATATCTAAAATGCTACATGATTGAAAGACAACATAGAAGGGAGTATAATCAAATTCACCATTCAGTATGAGCATGTATGCCTTGCTTAATCATGGAGCAGAACGCCTTAGGCAAACAAAAGATAGTGTGCTTTAGACTAAACTTGTAACCAGATTGTCGAACAAGAATATGGAATTAGCAGGATATATAATGCAAAAACAGTCTCTAATAAATGTTATAGCAAAAGCACGAGGAAACACAAAACAAATTGTATTGGAGCTAAAAACCTAAGAAAATAGTGATGAACGTAGCTTACAAATTCATCAAGCAGATAATTCATTTCACCTCAAAGAAACATGATATGTTAACAATAACAGAATATGTGCTTATCTCAAATAATGAACCTGTTGAGGTAACTCTACACCTTATTTCCTACTGAAATTAGGATTTGGGTGGTCCCATTTAAGTTGATCGTGCAATCAAAAAGTTTACAAGTTTACACCACAACTTCTAGACCTAACAATATTTTCAATGACATATCATGGAAAAGAAAAAATTAACAGAAAAGTTCAAACAAGAATATCGAAAGCACTTGTGTACATAGAATTTTCATTCAATGTGTCATATGTTGAACAAGCAACGGGAATAACTGAATAATAGTTCTCACCTCAGATAAAGGTTGACACGGAATTTTGTGATTAAGAGTATTTGCCGGACTATCATCACGTGCAGAGCTCCCCCTGATTCGCCCATTAACCAGTGTAGTCCTGCCATCATTCTTTGTTGCAAGTCCAACTCTTTTTGCAGCCTGTTGGAGAGCATCGATAGCCACATTGTAGGTGTCTAAGGACTTTGATCCTTCATCAACAAGCTTGAAGGCCTCATGACGTAGGGTATTATACCGGACTGTATGTGATTCTAGATAATTAGTATATACATCGCTAGAACGTACTTCTAATATGACGCTACTCCTTGCATTTTTTGTCCATCGTTTCAAAATATAATGAGAGGGGAGAGTAAGGACATTGGTTACTCTGAAAACTGCCAATACATGTCTACAGAGAAGACCAGAGAACTCAAACATATGGCAGCTACAAGTGGCTTTCATTTCTAAAACATTGAACTTAACAAAGTAGGATTTATGATCCTCTCCGAACTTTGCCACCTGATATGTTATAATATCACCATCATCATCGTCTGATTTTGATGCCATGAACGTCAGAGTCCCAACTAGCTCCTCTTGAAATCTCATAAATAGTTTTCTGGTATAAAGCTCTGATGCCTGTTTCTCCATTGGAGATGGGGTCTTCAGAGCAGGGGAAGTGTTCATTGTATCATAATCTGCTTTCACTTCTTTCTCATTTCGACTCTCCAGAGCTTTCTCATAGAGCTTAAAGAACTGATTCAGATTGGTTGAAGCATTCACAAAGCCATCAAAGTACGAGTTCATGCTATCACTTCGTTGGGTTATAGACATCTCGGCAAAAAATGTGTCCCGCAGATATACAGGGATCCAGTGCCTGCGGTCATTGTACATCATCTGAAGCCATTCATGGTCCCTGAGTTCATATCGATCTACAAGAGACAACCAACAAGACTCAAACTCCTCAATTGATTCAGGCAAGTTAACACACTTATGGAAATCTGCTTCAAAAGCCGGATGCTTAAGGAACACATGTGACAACTTCTCTTGGCATTTCTTAAAGATGTGCCATTTGCAGAAACGGTGCCGAGTCTCGGGGAAAACCTGGGCAATGGCTGACCGAATAACAGCATCGTGATCAGTGGTGATAGACACCGGAGGGCGACCAGACATTGCCATAAGCCAAGTCTTGAACAGCCAAACAAACGATGCTTCAGATTCATTTATTAGAAAAGCACAACCAAACAAAACTGGTTGTCCGTGGTGGTTTACTCCAGTGAAAGGTGCAAAAGGTAGCCGATACCTGTTTGACCTATAGGTAGTATCAAAGGTAACAGTATCCCCGAAGTAAGTATAATTCATCCTAGACTTGGGATCTGCCCAAAACACATTGCTCGTCAAAGCTTGGTCCTCATCACCCTGAACAGCAAAAAAGAAATTCGGGTTCTCAGCTTGCATTTGCCTCAAATAATCCAAAAGTAGTTGAATATCTCCTTCTAAGCTCCTTTGCCGATTATTCCTCATATAATTCCTACAATCCACTTCTGTAAATCCAACCTTACTAATTCCACCATATTCTTTTATTAAAGCAGACATAATCCTACGAGGTCCCATCCCAGCAGCCTGCAATGTATCAATCAAAGTCTTAGCAGGCCCGGATATTTGCCTATGAGACCGAAGACAATGAACCTGGTCAGGAGGAACAAGCTCATGGTTATGTTCCCTAACAAATCCAGACACAACCCATTTCCCAGAATCCTGCACTTTAACAGACAAAGAAGCCTTACATCCCACTCTAGTAATAGTACGAGGACGCTTAATCTCCCTATCTTTTGTTCTTTTCTCATTCAAATTCCTAAACCCTTCTTTAGCACAAACAAACTGTCTCTGAATAATTGCTCCATCGCGTCTAGAACGACGAGAAGAACTGACACGCGTACTAAAACCGACGCGGCGAGCATAAGAATTGTAAAAGGCCTTTGCGGCCTCTTCAGACTCAAACTCCATACCTTCATATGGCTCAAGATCCAGTAGGTCCCCTTCTGGAAGGTAAATTTCGCCGCTGCCGTTTCCAAAGCCACCTCCACTGCTACTGGAAGCAAGAAGTAAAGGAGCAGGACTATCAGCCATGTCCTCGTCAACGTCTAACCCTATATTGGCATCATCATCGCCCTCTCGACCGCTGCTACCTCCTCCGCCTAAGCCAATATCGAATTCCAGAACCTCCGGGTCCATTTAATTAAAAAAAAAATTAGTGTCGTGGAAGTGGAATTGAAGTGGCCAAAAAGGAAGTGAGCTTGGACATGATAGACATTAAAAGAGCGAGGGAAGAGCTGGGTTTTCCGGACAATAATGGAGAAATTGAGAGAAACCCTAGAATCGAGATTTTGTGAAAGGGAGATTGAAATATAGAATAGAAAACGGGGTAAAAAAACGAAGAATGCAGGGGGATTGGGATTTGCGGACTCTGGTCTGGGTTTGGAATTTGGGTTGGGAGGTGATTGTATTTGCTACGGCTTCACATTTTAGGGTCTATCTGTTGCTACCACTCTTATCACCGTTCGATTAGAATACCATTTTATGATCGAGTAGGATAAACGTAATCATATTCATTAGAGAGGTGCATAAAAAATTGGAGAGATAAAAAATGGAAGATGGAAAATTAAAGAGAGAAAAAAAAATTAGAAGGAAAATAAGAGTAGGTTTGATTTTAGAAAAATATTTTTTGTTTTGTATTTTTAAAAATTAGAAAATAATAAAAATGTGTTTAGTATTAGATTTTTAAAGGGTAAATTATACAAATGATCATCTAACTATGGGGTTGGTGTCGATATGACCACTATACTTTTAATTTTGGAAAATATATCACTAAACTATTTAATTGGTTCCAATCAGGCCACCAACCGTTAAAAAAACGGAAAAGCTAAGGTGGATGTTAAATAAAATTGGTATAATCACACATTTGGTCCCATTATTTACTAGGGATGGGCACGGGTCGGGTTTTTGGCCCACCCGAACCCGACTCGAAACTAATTATCTTAAAATCGACCCCCGACCCGACCCGACCCGATCCAATTCTTTAAAAAACCTGACTCGACCCGACCCGAAAATAAATATTCTAAACCCGACCCTGACTTATAGAAGAAAAAAATTAAATTTAGGGACCTAACTATAAAAAAATAATTTTAAGAGGCATAATTATAAAAAAAAAAATTTAAGGACTAAAATGTAAATAAAAAATTAATTTTAAGGACCTAATTATAAAAAATATATAAAGAGGGGGTATTATTACAAATATACCTAAAAAATTTAGGGGAAAATTACACTATTAGTCCCGGGTCGAGTTGAATTTTTTTCACCCTAAAACCCGAACCCGACCCGACCCGACCTCACCTTACACAAAAATCCAACCCGACCTGACCCGAACCTGATTTTTTCATAAAAATACCCGACCCGATCGGGCCGGGTCGGGTCAGAACCCGTTGGATCCGTGTGTCGTGCCCATCCCTATTATTTACACAATATATCAATGGGGTGCTGTGAAGTTTTGGTTTTTACTTTTAGACTTGTTTGATCGTGATTTATGATGTATGTTTGGATTTATATACATTAAGTGATATAGTAGAGCAGATATACACTATCGAGTTTCGTAAAACTCAACGTTCAGAACTGTTTTTCCAAGCATAAGTTGGTAGATTTC
The DNA here is from genome assembly GCA_958450335.1 of Hibiscus tridactylites. Lineage (NCBI taxonomy): Eukaryota > Viridiplantae > Streptophyta > Magnoliopsida > Malvales > Malvaceae > Hibiscus > Hibiscus tridactylites. Next base: position 64,744,041 of record OY288275.1, read on the forward strand.
GGTTTGTTGGTAATGCTTAAAGTGAAAACCAAGGCAAATGCGTATATCTCACATAGGTTGGGAAAAAGGCTTGTGAATGGTATTTATACCCAAGTTTCCCCCCTCCCTTGTTGAGTGGGGAAGAACAAGGGACATCCTTGCGCGTCGTCGTCGCCGCCGTCTGGCCGGGGCTCGGGCTCCGGTAACACGTGTCTCTGACATGTTTGCGTGCATGTAATCACTAATTTTGTTCGGGGTGTTAGACCCGATTTCTTTTATTTTTAATAATGGGCTTTAATATGATATTATTATTACTACCTTATTAATCACCTACCATCTATTATTATTACTATTATATTACTGTCTACTTATTTATATTATCATTATTATTATATTTGATGTTATATTATTATCTATTATTCTTGTTACCATTATCATATAGTGTCACTATTTACTTATATTATTATTAATAATATTATTACAGATTATTACTATTATCTTATTACTATTATTTTTATCTACTATTATTACCCTATTATGTTTATTATTTATTATTACTATTATAATTATTTTTGGTCTCATACCTATTATTATTATTACTATTATTATTATTAACATCTAATATTATTATTATTAATCAAATCTAGAAAAACAAAAAAAAATTATATATATAAGCCCGACATATTAATAAAAATAAACAAGCCCAATTCATATTTAATAAACAGAGCCCAACCTTTTTTACATTATCAGAACCCAAAAATATTATAGCCCAATCCGGGCCCAAATAATTAAAAAACCCTAATCTGCTAAACCAGAAATCCTAATGTGCCTCTTATCTTTGCAACCGCCATCCCCTCCCCACCGTTAGATCTGGATCAGATCTAACGGTCCAGATTGCGCCAGGAAATGAGAAACCCTAGAGGCCCCTCCTCGAGCTCCAGCGCCGCAGCAGATCCACCGTCGGATCAGGATCTTGATCAACGGCCAGGATTAGGACTTGCCCAAGCGCGTGTGATCCACGCGCGTCGATTCAGTCTCCATACGCGCGTGTGCATCACACGCCCACCTCTCCAGCTGCCCAGATCGATCCACGGCCGTTTGATGCCTCTCTGGTCCCCCTCTCCTCGACTCACATGCAACAAAAAAAGCAAAATGTCAGAGGCCAAACAAACAAATTGCAACAGAAATGGCAAGCAAACAAAAAGGAAATCAGAGGTAACAAACGGATTTCGGCAGGTGAATACAAACAAAAGGACCTCGGCAATTATCAGCATTTTTATGTATTTAGAAAAGGGGAAAAACATGTAATATTCCGGCTATAAAAGCCGAAGCAAAATGTAATGAGAGGGGATTCGATACCAAAAAAAAGAAAGGGTTTTTAGAGAGGATTCAGAAATTACAGAGAGCATTAGAGGGTTTTCTTGTATTCGAAAACAAAGTTGTAATCAAAGATTCATATCAATACAAGCGAGTTTCAGAGGTATCCTTCTTTTCGTTTTCATTTACGATGGAATCAAAAGCAAAAATAAAAAAGGGGAAGTGGTCAGAGTCTTACCTTCGCGCCCATCCATCTTCCTAACGGCGACAAGCCTCCTGGTCCGTTTCAGGGCCATGCATAGTGAGCCGGCGGTGAAGCTAACACGAAAAGGTAAATCGGAAGGGGATTTGAGATTCGATTTTGGGTTTTGAATAAAAAAAACAAAAACGATTTTGGGGTTTTCGGCTTCGAAAGGTTTTTTCTATTTTGGTCTCGTGAAAAAGGGTTTCTGGTCTCTGTTTTGGTTTCAAAAAAAGGGAAAAGGTTTTTTTAGGGTTCTGGCGCCGGCAACAGCGATCGGAACCCCTTTGCGGCTATGGTGACAGAGGAGGGGAAGAGACTCTCTCGGTTTTTAGGGTTAGTAAAATAAAAGAAAGGGGCCAAATTTGTTTTTAAATTTGTATTTATAACATTTTCTTTGTTTAAAATTTGGTTTAATCGCGTTTTACGCCCTCCCGTGTCACTCTAATTACGCGGGGAGGGCTTCCGCGTGTAGAAATCCCGTCCCAGGTCCCTCCATGTTTCTGAGCCTTTTTAATTTCGTCCCTGGTTCTGTTGCAATCAGGTTTTGGGTGGTCAAATTACTGTTTTGGTCCCTCGGGTTTTTCGAGTCTTTTCAATCGAGTCCCCATTTCGTGTTTTAATCAGTTTTTAATGGGTTTATTACAGATATGGTCCCTATCAGTTTGCATTTTATTTACTTCACATTTTATTTATTTCGTATATTGTATGTGGCTAATCATGTGTTTCCCCCTTGTTTAATATATGTTTGCATCGAATGTTTTTTTTGCCATATTATTTATGTTAGTATGTGCATGCTTTGCCTTCTTTTGTTCGAATATATATGTATGACATACATTCTAATATTTCATTACATGTGACCCTTAATGTTTAAATTCGCATGTTAATTAATTTTAATTCTAAAACGGAGATACCTATTAATTCGCGTATTCGGGTCGACTAGCTTAACTTATTGGATGTCCCGCGAATATTCGGATTAATTCGTATCGTCTAAAGGTAAATTTGAGATTAAAACGAACAAGACCATAACATCATCCTTTAAATTGCTTGCATCATGCATAAATGTGACGTACGAGATCCGAACCCTAAACTAACACGGCAGTCAGCCTTATTTGATGTCGGTTTAGTCTATGGTCCGGTGTACCGTCATCCTTTCTAATTAAATGATCAATTAATTCCAATGCCACTATGCCATAAAGCTCGTGCTATTTAAGTCACATTTTCATTTAAGAACATTTTTATTAAATTCACTTTGGATCTTAAATAATTTCTATCGATTAAAGGCAACAAGTTATTTGGTACCGATTTCCGGGCGTGATGGGGGTGCTAACCCTTCCCCACACGTAACCAACTTCCGAACCCGTTTTTAAACGAATCTCTGGTTTTGTGGTGTCCGGCCTACCTTAGTGGCCGGTGGCGACTCCAAATTTTTACAGTTTTCTAAAATACGAATTTCCTCCCTTTTTAAATAAAAATCCTTTTTCAAGAAGAAAATTGTGATAAGGCCCCATTTAGCGGTTCTCTAGAAAAAAAAACCTTATCACGGTTTGGCGACTCCGCTGGGGACGAATTTTTGTTTTACAAACAAAAAAGAGAGTTAAGCCAATAAAACACTTGTCGCCTTTGATCGATAGAAAATATTTAAAATTCGAAGTGAAGCTAATAAGTTTGTCCTTTTATGAAAATATGATTTAAATTAAACGGGCTTTAGAAATTTGTGGCATTCGAATTAGTTTTCCATTTAATTATTAAGGAAGTCACCGACATGTGTTGCATCATGTTCATTAAGCTCTATACCCGAGCTACCCTTCTTAAGTGAAAGTGAAACACCCATACCCACGTGAGTATCCCTCCACGGGTCGGTAATTCACTTTCGGAATCCACGCCTTTTGACATGTGAGCAGCCCTCCACGTCATTAGGTCGTGCTTTCCCTCGAACTGAAACCAATTCGCAAGCCTGTAATGGGCCAGAATTGGGGTTCTTATTGCCTTAGTAGGTGATAAGATAGGTTCAGGTACCCTTTGCTAGAACCTAACTCATGAGTGAGAATATAAGAAGCCTACCCCATTAGAGCCATGCGAATAACCCTAGAGTTTAGAGTGTCTAGGTTTGTCTTGCAATTACTTGTTTCTACGCTTCTTTTTTCGTTAATGCTTGAATTTCATTTCTTGCCTTGATTTATATTTATCATGTGACTAACGCCTTTACTTTTCCTCCCCTTTTCTCTTATTTGCATATTTCATCATTGCATAAAGAGCACATTGAGTTGGAAATAGTCTAAAATTAAAGACTTGATTAGTGGGAAATATGGTCTGTAACAATAGTGAGAAGAACCTCGACGAAAATGTAGCCACAAAGAGAGTAACTACATGGTTGGGTTTCCGAGACAAGAAAGGCTTTCAAAAACAAGAAAAGGCCACCTCACTTATCTGTTAGATGTCCCAAGCAAGTGACCATTACTTCAAATTTTGGAAGTTCAACCTACATTTGTTCCACGGTTGGCAGCTTTGATTTGACTACAACAGTTGGGAAATACCGAGTCTTGCCAGGAAATTAGCGAGAACCACACCGAACAGCAACCAAGCTTTCCGGGGCAAGATCGAAAGTTTCTCGGGCACTTCGCTGCCTTGAGTCGACAATCAAGTCTCAACCTAGAACAAGGAAAAATACTTCAAGTCAGAGGGAATTCCGACCTCACCCCCGATGCGCTTTGAAGGTTAGGCTCAGTGGGACCCTTTAAAAGAGCAAGTCAAGAGTACCAATATCGACAGTGGATTAATCATAATTCGTCGCCTATACCACTTGGGGGCAGGACCGAGAGTTGGCCTACTTGTTAACGAGGATATGAGAGAACGCTCGATTCCTAGCAAAAGATCATTTCAAGAAAGAAGAAGGGATTGAGTGAGTCTTGAAGAAAATCATCGGCCTAGATGCCAGCTTGAGAACTGTATGTAGTGGGTTTCATCCGATCATTGTAACAGACCAAGGTTCCCATTGATGAGTTGTTTAACGAGGATATTTGCCGAACTCAGTGTTGCTCTTTGCATTCATGAAATTAATGTTCAATGCACCTTTGCATTCATATACATTTTGATTGATTACTCTTAACCATATGTTGTATATATGACACATTGCATTCATGAAGTTAATGTTCAATGCACCTTTGCATTTCAATTACGCATTTTGTTTGATTACCTTTAGTCATGTGTTTCTATTGTACGTATGACACATTGCATTCATAAAACTAACATCCAATGCACCTTTGCATTCAATTATACCTTTTGATCGATTACCTTTAACCATATGATTCTATTATACGAGCGACATATTCATTAATGTCCATCAAATCAGTGCACATTTGCATTCAATTATGCATTTTGATTGATCATATGTCTTCGTTGTACACGACGCATTCATTCATTCATTAAACAAATAAAATTAATGTCCATCAGATCAATGCATCTTTGCATTCGATTGTATATGTCTGTTTGATTACCTTTAATCATGTGTTTCCGTTGTACATACGATTTATTCATTCATTAAACACATGAGATTAATGTCCATCAAATCAGTGCACATTTGCATTCAATTATGCATTTTGATTGATCATATGTCCTTGTTGTGCATACGACACATTACATGCATTCATTATTAAAATGAATAAATGGAGGAAAGCTTTGCCAAGCCAGAGGCCGATTTAAGATGTCAGATGGAACGAACTCAGCAAGAATTAAGGGGCACCATCATCAAGCCCCAACAAGATATGATGAAAGGAATACCCTAACTGTTACGGTCCGGTCTGAAAGGAGGGAGTGTTGCTTAAGAACCAAGAGACCACTCGGCCACCCCGATCTTTAAGAATCCTCTTGTTATCGGCCCCTCGTCCAGCCCACCCCAAGGGGCATCTTCTGCCCGTCAAGACGAAGCCTTTGCTCAAAGCTCAGCCTAGTATGACCTTCGGAGACATTACATCACTTTATGGAAGAAGAAGCGATGTTTGAGCAAGTCTGACAGAAATGTTGGTACAACGTGCTTAAACGCGGTAAAGTTTAAGACAATGGATAATTCAAATGTCCATCGAAAATCCATTTTTACGAATGGTCGAAGGAAAATAAATCCTTTGCAAAAATCCAATTCTCATTATTGGTGAAAACTGATTGTACCCAGGGGAATAGTACAACTAGCCCGAAGCAAACGGCTACCGGTAAAGGCATTTCAAATCCGTTAATCCCTGTGCATTTGGGAAAAATGCAAGTCTCGATTCCAAGAAAAATGAATTGGAGACATTACATCGCTTCATGAAAGAAGAAGCGATGTTTGGGCAAGTCCGATAGAAATGTTGGCACAACGTGCTCGAACGTGGTAAAGTTTAAAACAATGGATAATTCAAATGTCCATCGAAAATCCGTTTTTACAAATGGTCGAAGGGAAATAAATCCTTTGCAAAAATCCAATTCCCATTATTGGTGAAAACTGATTGTACCCAGGGGAATGGTACAACTAGCCCGGAGCAAACGGCTACCGGTAAAGGTGATTCAAATCCATTAATCCCTGTGCATTTGGGAAAAATGCAAGTCTCGGTTCAAGAAAAGTGAATTGGAGACATTACATCGCTTCATGAAAGAAGAAGCGATGTTTGAACAAGTCCGATAGAAATGCCAGCACAACGTGCTTAAACACGATAAAGTTTAAGACAATGGATAATTCAAATGTCCATCGAAAATCCATTTTTACGAATGGTCGGAGGAAAATAAATCCTTTGCAAAAATCCAATTCTCATTATTGGTGAAAACTGATTGTACCCAGGGGAATGGTACAATTAGCCCGGAGCAAACGACTACCGGTAAAGGCAATTCAAATCTGTTGATCCCTGTGCATTTGGGAAAAATACAAAAGAAATAAGCTGAGCTATATGTTTTTTATCATAACGAGAGTTTCATTTTGTTATTTAGAAAATATTTTGGTATTCATTGATTCTTTAAACATTTCATTTATTGTTTATTATTATAAGCTTACTCTTGTTTTCATATTATACATGTATATACTTTTTGTAAGATTAACTTTAATTCAATTTAAAAAGATTTTTTTTCTTTCTGAAAAGCCGAATGTTGTGAGGATACTAAATATGAAAACCCTATGTTCTACTTAGGCCAAGGGAGGAATGACAATGAGTGTTCAGGAATAATGGGCCACTCCCATTGAGTGAATTTTTCCTCTCGGGCATTGTCGTTCAAGGTCCTTGAATGAAGTGATAACCTTAAAATTTCTACCACATGAAGACCAATTTTGAAATCCGTGTATGAGAGGACATTTGGCATTCCATTCACATAGAAAGAAAATGAAAAAAAACCATTGTTGTCCTCGTTTGAGCCTGTTAAACTTTTTTTCTTTTGATTGAACCCAAATCAAGGATCATCCCTACACCGGGGGCAGATGAGATATAAGGCTATGGACAAATAAATGACATTGGATTCGGATTATGCTATGAGGATGATGTCTTGTGAACTAATGGGGATTAAAAGATTACACTTTCAGTTTGAGCAACAAAAACATCAAAAGGAAACGGCGAAAGAAAAATTGGCGCTCAAAGAGCTACTCAAATCAGGTCAAAAGTTACCGACATAAAAGTTGAAGAAATCAAAAGCAAAAGCACTAAAGTGAAAAGTCCAATTTTGAAAAGAGAGAGAAGCAGATTAAAAAAAAGGGGAAAAGAGGATTCCCTATCCAAATGAATCTCTGCTTATATGAGTCTTGAAAGATTGTTCGCCTTTGATCAAAAGCATGCATTAACACAATGCGAAGGTGCAATTTGATCTGAAATTACGCTTGATAAAAGGAAATGAACTCTAGGGTGAAAACCCCAACAAAGGGGCAGTCTGAAGCGATCCAAAGAAACAAGAGAAGAAATAGCATTTCATTTTAGCATAATATGGAGACTTCCCGTTGGAAAAATTGATCCTTGGTTTCACCACCCTTAAACACTTGTTTGGGCCTATTTACCCTTTCTTTCGTAGCCGTGAGCCTTAGCCTACATTACAAGCCATAAAAGACCATTTGGACAATACGCGGACGGATAAATTTGTCTTCAGATCACATCCCGCCTATCGGGGTTAACCTTTCTTCAAGGATTGCCACACTTCTAATGCCTGATTGAGATCAGAAGAGAGGGAAGGATGGGGCATGGTGAGTTAGTGAGCTAAAGAGAGCCACTTTTAATCGGGTAGACACTAGGAATGGGAGTCGCTCCTCTCGGAAGCCTAATAGCCCAAAAAAGATTTCATATGTGCATTCTTACAACATTCGGAAAATGTCACTCGTGTTGACCTTTTTTTCAAGGACCCAAAACTTGATTTTCTTAAATACCACTTGTCGTGATTCTTTAAAATGTATACACATACATAATGAATTTATTTTTATTATCTTCATAAGTCTCCTATATTGGAATGAACAAGCGGACTAACCATGGCTCGAGGTAAAGTCATCAGTACCTAGAGGGGCACCAAAAAAACAAAGTTCAAGGACTAATCGAGAACAACCTTTTGAAGTTTTGAAAAGAAAGAATGGTGAGCAACGACAGACGAGAGCTAAGTTTGTCAGGACATGTGTCTGAGGAGTGGTTGTAGTCTCAAGATGGTGACCACCGACCTTAAAGAATAAAGACAAACTAAATTCATGCATCTTTGCATTCTCATGACCATACGCATCATTGCATCATGAAATATGCTCATGCATCATTGATAGTTAGACATCCCTATGTTAGGAGCATGCTAACTCATACCATCATAGCATTTTGTTTACTTTGAACAAGTATTTGAAGATTGATAAAGGGGTGGATCTACGGCTCTACGAGAAGAGAAATAGATCTCAAGAATCCTTTGACTGGTATCAAGGTTCTTAATCCCTAATTTTTTTATCCTTTCTAAAGGATGTGTTTTCTCAAAACTCTATTGCATTCCTTCCTAAAGGACGTTTTTCTTCTTAAAACCGATTTCTCAATCGTATCCTTCCTAAAGGACGTTTTTCTTCTTAAAACCGATTTCTCAATCGTATCCTTCCTAAAGGATGTTTTCCTTAAAACTCGGATTACTCAATCCTATCCTTTCTAAAGGATGTTTTTCTTAAAACTGGATTTCTCAATCCTATCCTTCCTAAGGGATGTTTTCCTTAAAACTCAGATTTCTCAATCCTATCCTTTCTAAAGGATAATTTTTCTTAAAACTCGGATTTCTCAATCCTATCCCTTCTAAATGATGTTTTTCTTACAACTCGATTTCTCAATCGTATCCTTTCTAAAGAATGTTTTTCTTAAAACTCGGATTTCTTAATCCTATCCTTCTTAAAGGATGTTTTCCTTAAAACTCGGATTTCTCAATCCTATCCTTTCTAAAGGATAATTTTTCTTAAAATTCCAATTTCTCAGTTTTTATCCTTCCTAAATGATGTTTTTCTTAAAACTGAATTTCTCAATTCTTATCCTTCCTAAAGGATAGTTTTTCTTAAAACTCGATTTCTCAATCGTATCCTTCCTAAAGAATAGTTTTTCTTAAAACTCGGATTTCTCAATCCTATCCTTTCTAAAGGATGTTTTTCTCAATCGTATCCTTCATAAAGGACAGTTTTTCTTAAAACTCGATTTCTTAATCGTATCTTTTCTAAAGGACATGCCAACGTTGTCCAGTTTGCTTTCGCCGCTCCGGGAAAGTACGTTATTGGAAGTTTATTCTTTGCCGTTTAGGGAGAATGAATCAGCTATGTCCTTTGCCGCTCAGGGGGGACATGCCAACGTTGTCCAGTTTGCTTTCGCCGCTCCGGGAAAGTACGCTATTGGAAGATTATTCTTTGCCACTTAGGGAGAATGAATCAGCTATGTCCTTTGCCGCTTAGGGAGGACATGCCAACGTTGTCCAGTTTGCTTTCGCCGCTCCGGGAAAGTACGCTATTGGAAGTTTATTCTTTGCCGCTTAGGGAGAATGAATCAGCTATGTCCTTTGCCGCTCAGGGAGGACATGCCAACGTTGTCCAGTTTGCTTTTGCCGCTCCGGGAAAGTACGCTATTGGAAGTTTATTCTTTGCCGCTTAGGGAGAATGAATCAGCTATGTCCTTTGCCGCTCAGGGAGGACATGCCAACGTTGTCCAGTTTGCTTTCGCTGCTCCGGGAAAGTACGCTATCGGAAGTTTATTCTTTGCCGCTTAGGGAGAATGAATCGACTATGTCTTTGCCGTTCAGGGAGGACATGCCAACGATACCCACACTGTTTCTGCCACTTCGAAGGAGCAAATCACCCAAACAGGAAAGTTGGACAAAATTAGTGCTTATGGTCTTTGCTTTATTCCTGTTCCACAAGGATAAGCAAAGAGGGGCAACTGTAATCACTAATTTTGTCCGGGTGTTAGACCCGATTTCTTTTATTTTTAATAATGGGCTTTAATATGATATTATTATTACTACCTTATTAATCACCTACCATCTATTATTATTACTATTATATTACTGTCTACTTATTTATATTATCATTATTATTATATTTGATATTATATTATTATCTATAATTCTTGTTACCATTATCATATAGTGTCACTATTTACTTATATTATTATTAATAATATTATTACCGATTATTACTATTATCTTATTACTATTATTTTTATCTACTATTATTACCCTATTATGTTTATTATGTTTATTATTTATTATTACTATTATGATTATTTTTTGTCTCATACCTATTATTATTATTACTATTATTATTATTAACATCTAATATTATAATTATTAATCAAACCTGGAAAAACAAAAAACATTATATATATAAGCCCGACATATTAATAAAAATAAACAAGCCCAATTCATATTTAATAAACAGAGCCCAACCTTTTTTTACATTATCAGAACCCAAAAACATTATAGCCCAATCCGAGCCCAAATAATTAAAAAACCCTAATCTGCTAAACCAGAAACCCTAATGTGCCTCTTATCTTTGCAGCCGCCATCCCCTCCCCACCGTTAGATCTGGATCAGATCTAACGGTCCAGATAGCGCCAGGAAATGAGAAACCCTAGAGGCCCCTCCTTGAGCTCCAGCGCCGTAGCAGATCCACCGTCGAATCAGGATCTTGATCAACGGCCAGGATTAGGACTTGCCCAAGCGCGTGTGGTCCACGCGTGTCGATTCAGTCTCCATACGCGCGCGTGGATCACACGCCCACCTCTCCAGCTGCCCAGATCGATCCACGGCCGTTTGATGCCTCTCTGGTCCCCCTCTCCTCGACTCACATGCAACAAAAAAAGCAAAATGTCAGAGGCCAAACAAACAAATTGCAACAGAAATGGCAAGCAAACAAAAAGGAAATCAGAGGCAACAAACGGATTTCGGCAGGTGAATACAAACAAAAGGACCTCGGCAATTATCAGCATTTTCATGTATTTAGAAAAGGGGAAAAACATGTAATATTCTGGCTATAAAAGTCGAAGCAAAATGTAATGAGAGGGGATTCGATACAAAAAAAAGAAAGGGTTTTTAGAGAGGATTCGGAAATTACAGAGAGCATTAGAGGGTTTTCTTGTATTTGAAAACAAAGTTGTAATCAAAGATTCATATCAATACAAGCGAGTTTCAGAGGTATCCTTCTTTTCGTTTTCATTTACGATCGAATCAAAAGAGAAAATAAAAAAAGGGAAGTGGTCAGAGTCTTACCTTCGCGCCCATCCATCTTCCCAACGGCGACAAGCCTCCTGGTCCGTTTCAGGGCCATGCATGGTGAGCCGGCGGTGAAGCTAACACGAAAAGGTAAATCGGAAGGGGATTTGAGATTCGATTTTGGGTTTTGAATAACAAAAACAAAAACGATTTTGGGGTTTTTGGCTTCGAAAGGTTTTTTCTGTTTTGGTCCCGTGAAAAAGGGTTTCTGGTCTCTGTTTTGGTTTCAAAAAAAGGGAAAAGGTTTTTTTAGGGTTTTGGCGCCAGCAACGGTCACCGGAACCCCTTTGCGGCTACGGTGATAGAGGAGGGGAAGAGACTCTCTCAGTTTTTAGGGTTAGTAAAAAAAAGAAAGGGGCCAAATTTGTTTTTAAATTTGTATTTATAACATTTTCTTTGTTTAAAATTTGGTTTAATCGCGTTTTAAGCCCTCCCGTGTCACTCTAATTACGCGGGGAGGGCTTCCGCGTGTGGAAATCCCGTCCCAGGTCCCTCCATGTTTCCGAGCCTTTTTAATTTCGTCCCTGGTTCTGTTGCAATCAGGTTTTGGGTGGTCAAATTACCGTTTTGGTCCCTCGGGTTTTTCGAGTCTTTTCAATCGAGTCCCCATTTCGTGTTTTAATCAGTTTTTAATGGGTTTATTACAGGTATGGTCCCTGTCAGTTTGCATTTTATTTACTTCACATTTTATTTATTTCGTATATTGTATGTGGCTAATCATGCGTTTCCCCCTTGATTAATATATGTTTGCATTGAATGTTTTTTTTTTGCCATATTGTTTATGTTAGTATGTGCATGCTTTGCCTTCTTTTGTTCAAATATATATTTATGACATGCATACTAATATTTCATTACATGTGACCCTTAATGTTTAAATTCGCATGTTAATTAATTTTAATTCTAAAACGGAGATAACTATTAATTCGCGTATTCGGGTCGACTAGCTTAACTTATTGGATGTCCCGCGAATATTCGGATTAATTCGAATCGTCTAAAGGTAAATTCGAGATTAAAACGAACAAGACCATAACATCATCCTTTAAATTGCTTGCATCATGCATAAATGTGACATCATCCTTATTTGATGTCGGTTTAGTCTATGGTCCGGTGTACCGTCATCTTTTCTAATTAAATGATCAATTAATTCCAATGCCACTATGCCATAAAGCTCGTGCTATTTAAGTCACATTTTCATTTAAGAACATTTTTATTAAATTCACTTTGGATCTTAAATAATTTCTATCGATTAAAGGCAACAATTTATTTGGTACCGATTTCCGGGCGTGATGGGGGTGCTAACCCTTCCCCACAGGTAACCAACTCTCGAACCCGTTTTTAAACGAATCTTTGGTTTTGTGGTGTCCGGCCTACCTTAGTGGCCGGTGGCGACTCCAAATTTTTACAGTTTTCCAAAATACAAATTTCCTCCCTTTTAAATAAAAATCCTTTTTCAAGAAGAAAATGGTGATAAGGCCCCATTTAGCGGTTCTCTAGAAAAAAACCTTATCATAGTGCAGATATTATCTTTTTGGAGAAAATTCATAAGGAATTTTTCTTAAGAATAAAAGATAATCTGAAAGAAATTTTCTACTTATTTATAGGCTCTGAAAACTATTCAGATTTGAATTTTTAATTAAATTCGAATCAGAACTGAGCAGTCTGCTGATTTGTTCAAATTTAAACAGTCTATTTCAATTTTGAACTGTGTTGAATTTAGACCGTTTTTCAGTCAAATTCATTTGTTTAAAGCAGTTGTTACTGGATGTTATTACTGTAGATTAATTTTGTTGTTATAGAGATCTGTTACTGCATATTAATTCTGTTGTTATGCAGATCAATATCAAAATTAATTTGGACAACAAATGGACGGTTCTGTCCATGGTTCTTAGCCTATAAATAGATGGTTTCATGCAGTCTAAGAATGTAACAAGCACATGCAAAATATTGTAAGATCTCTACTTTCCTCCATCGACCAGTAGCAGCAATACCACCGTTGTTCACTCCGATGTCGAGTGTACGACTCTTGGAGCGTCTATGTTCACCTCGGGGACAATCTGCTTGTGAAGCGACTACACTTATCAAGGCAGAATTGTTTCTAAGGCAGTGGCCTACATACCACGACACAGTTCAAATTTGTTTATTTACAACATTCATTATTTTTCCAGTCAGTGCTAACCAGGTCATTTTGCAGTCTTCCAAACCAACAATTTAGAAACAATTCTTTACTCCGATTTTGCAAAATGGCATCATCATCTGCACTGCTTAGCAAGCTCATCGTGGACCTGTCAAAGCTTGATGCGTTGGATGGTGGAAACTATCGAAGGTGGTCCCAACGCATCCTGATCTTCTTCAAGCAAATGGACCTTGACTATGTGCTGCTCACCGAACCACCATCTGTGTCTGCCACTACCGTTGTTGTCCCTGTCGACAATCAATGGCAGAATGATGCTGCCACCAAAGCTATCGTTGCCGCCACACTTTCCAAGTATGAGAAGGACAATAAGATGGTTCATGGTCATCTCTTAAGTCACATATCCAACAAACTTTTCGACATGTACCTTAAGGAGAGAAGTGCAAAGGTGATATGGGATTCGTTGGAAACGAAGTACGGTACCGATGACGCGAGGATTAAAAAATACGTCGTCAGAGAGTGGTTGAAATTCCAAATGACTGACAACAAGCCGATCATGGACCAGGTCTATGATTACGAGAATCTTGTCTCTGATATCCTAGCGAAAGGCATGCAGATGTGTGAGGTTCTGCAAGAGAATGTCCTGATCGAGAAGTTGCCAAACTCATGGTCTGACTATCGCAACTCCCTAAAGCACAAAAAATGGACATACCACTTCAGGAGCTGATCGGGCACATGAAAGTTGAAGAGGTCAACCGATTGAAAGCTAAGCTTACTAATAACTTTAGTCACTTATCTTTTAAATCTAACCTAGTTGAGTCTAGTGGTGCATCAGGGTCCAAAAAGCCTTTTAAGAAGGGCCCCCAGAAAAAAGCCCAAACCACAAAAGACCATCAACTTCAAGAAACCGATCAAGGCCAAGCCAGACGCGAAAACTCTTAAGCGCTACGTGTGCGGGTAAGCTGGTTACAAGGCGTACCAATGTCAGCACCGTGTGGACCGCCAGAATGAGACTAGACCACGCATGCATATGGCGGAGGACATGGATGATGATGTTATTGTCGCGGTGGTTTCGGAGGTCAACCTTGTAGAGAAGAACACTGAGTGGGTCGTGGACACCGGAGCTTCTCGACCTTTCTGCGCAAGGAAGGAGTTCTTCACCGAGTTCGAGAACGTGAACAATGGTGAGCGTGTGTACATGAGAAACTCCAGCAACTCTCAGGTGATGGGCAAAGGCAAGGTTTTACTCGAGCTGGCTTCTGGTAAAACTTTGGCCCTTAACAATGTCCTATATCTGCCTGCCCCGCGTATAAATCTGATCAGTGGTGGCCTCTTAAATAAGGCAGGCATTAAGTTAGTTTTTGAGGCAGATAAACTTGTACTTTCCTGAAAGGGTGATTATGTCGGGAAATGTTTTTTATGTGAAGGTTTATTTATCATAGAAACTCAACTTAATGAAAATAAAGCTACCACTTTTGCTTATATTGTTGAATCTGTTGATATGTGGCATGCTAGATTAGGACACGTAAATATTCAATCTTTAAAGAAAATGATGAGTATGAATATTCTGCCTAAACTAGACATCACGAACTTTAATAAATGTGAAGTTTGTGTAGAAGCTAAGCATGCTAAACCTACCTTTAAAATTGTTTCTAAGATAAAGACTGAACTGTTAGAACTTATACATACTGATCTAGTAGACTTTAGAAACACTGAAAGTAAAGGAGGAAAGCACTACTACATAACTTTTGTAGATGATCACTATAGATATACAAAAGTTTATCTCCTAAGAACTAAAGATGAAGTTGAAAATTTCTTCCTTATTTATAAGGTAGAAGTTGAAAATTAGTTAGATAGGAGAATAAAACGTGTTAGGTCTGATAAAGGTGGTGAATATAGATCTAATTTTCTAAAAGAGGTTTGTGAGACGAATGACATAATACATGAAACTTCATCCCCCTATTTTCCTCAACAAAACGGTATAGCCGAGAAGAAAAATAGAACTTTAAAAGAGATGATGAACTCATTGTTGATAAGTTCTAGGTTGCCCGACAACATGTGGGGGGAAGCCATTCTATCGGCTAATCACATATTAAACCGAGTGCCTCATAAGAAAATTGATTCTACCCCATACGAATTATGGAAAGGGCATGCCCCAAATTTACAATACCTGAAAGTGTGTGGGTGTTTGGCCAAAGTGGGGTTGTCATACTTTAAGAAGTCCACCATTGGACCTAAGACCGTTGATGCAGTGTTTATAGGCTATGCTTCTAACACTGCCGCATATAGATTCATGACTTTACAAGATTCTTCTATTTGTGAATCTAGGGATGTTGTTTTCTTTGAGGATATCTTTCCACTCAAGAAACCTAGATTAAGTGTTGAAACACAAATAGAAAACATGTCATCCACTTCTTCTAGTGTGCCTGCTAGGTCTTCTCAAGAGATTGAATTTGAGCCTAGAAGAAGTAAGAGACAAAGAGTTGAAACATCTTTTAGACCAGACTTCATAGCTTCCTTTATTTCTGAGATAAATGATTTAGACACCCCATCTGATCCTATAGCTCAAGCTTATTTGTTAGATGAGGATCCTAAAACTTACGAAGAAGCTATACGATCTATTGGTGCTAGTTTATGGAAAAGCGCTATAAAAGATGAACTAGAATCAATAATGTCTAATCATACTTGGAAATTAGTTGACTTGTCTAGAGGATTTAAAACCACCAATAGTAAATGGGTCTTTCGAAAGAAACTTAGACCACATGGTTCTATTCAGAGGTATAAGGCAAGGCTGGTAGTCAAAGAATTCACTCAAAGATTTGGTCAAGACTTCTTTGATACCTATTCTCCTGTCACTAAAATCTCAACGATCCGTGCATTGTTTGCACTAGCCTCCATTCAAAAGTTGCAAGTACATCAAATGGATGTAAAGACTGTATTTTTGAATGAGGATCTAGATGAGGAGATCTATATGGATCAACCTCTTGGCTTCGAGGCGCCTGGTATGGAAGGCAAAGTTTGTAAACTTAAAAAGTCGCTTTATGGCCTGAAGCAAGCTCCTAAACAGTGGTATGAGAAATTTCATAAAACTATCCTTAGTTTGGTTTTGTTGTGAATGGTTCAGATGCATGCATGTATTCGAGGATGTTTGGTACTGATTGTGTCATCATAAGCTTGTATGTTGACGACATGTTGATTTTCAGTACTAACATTGAGTCCATTAACAAAACAAAGAGTTTCTTTTCCACTAAGTTTGAGATGACTGACTTGGGAGAAGTCGATGTAATCTTAGGAGTCAAAGTAACCAAAACTGAAAAGAGATTTTCTTTAAGTCAAATACACTATATCGAGAAAATGTTAAAGAAATTTGACAGTTTTGATGTCATCCCTGTTCAAACTTCTTATGACCCTAGCATACATCTTTTTAAGAATAAAGGAAGTAGCATTTCTCAAACGGAATATGCCAAGATAATTAGAAGTCTGATGTTCTTAATGAACTATACTCGGCCAGATATTGCCTACGTTGTAAGCAGACTTAGTAGATATACTCACAACCCTAGTGGTGAGCATTGGGTTGCTCTTAGACGCTTACTTAAGTACCTTAAGGTTACGATGGACCGGAGACTTGAGTTTGTTGGCTTTCCTACTACTTTAGAAGGATATTGTGATGCCAACTGGGTCTCTGATGGTGATGAAGTAAGCTCTACGAGTGAGTATGTTTTTACTTTGGGAGGAGCAGCAATTTCTTGGAAGTCTTCAAAACAGACTTGTATTGCTCGCTCTATTATGGAGTCAGAGTTTATAGCTCTTGACTTAGCTGGGCAAGAAGCTGAGTGGCTAAGGAGTTTGTTAGCTGATATTCCGTTGTGGGGAAGTCTAACTCCTCCTGATTTCTTGTTGTGTGATTCATAAGGTGCGATTTGTGTTGCCAAGAGTCAAGTTTACAATGGTAAAAATAGGCACATTCGTATAAGACATGAATCTGTTAGACACTTAATAAGGAATAAAGTACTTTCTTTAGAGTATGTGAAGTCGGAAAGAAAACTAGCAGATCCGTTTACCAAAGGGTTAAGCCAGAAATTGGTCTTAGATTCGTCGAGGGGGGTGGGTTTAAAGCCCATTGGTTGAGGAATTTATGGTGGATACCCAACTTAGTTATCTAAGCTCAATGTGGTCAAACGAAACCATAGAAAGACTCATAATGTACATTTTTCACTATCTATCCCTATGACGAATAATGTACATGCCCAGATTGAGTATTATTACTCTTAATAAATTCATAGCCCAGGTCTTAGGTGGTCTTAGTGAGAAAGACTTGATGAATTTACCGAATCATGGTTGAATACTTATTCTTAATAAGTTCATAACACAAGTCTGAATGTGTTGTCCTATTAAGAAGGACAAGATGAACTTACCGCCAGAAGAGGTTGAGTTTCAAGAAGCTCTTAATGAATTCAAAGTTTGAATGGTCCTATTGAGAAGGAGATATTGAATTCACCGATAATGAGGATGAATATTTATTCTTAATGATTTCTTATCCCAAGATTGGGTGGTTCGTTTCAAATGAACTTGAAGAAAACACCATATCTTAAAGAGGTTGAGCCATTACAAATGGTTCTTAATTATTTCATAGCCCGATACAAATGGTTCTTAATTATTTCATAGCCCGATTTCAGGGTGGTTTATGTCGAGATAAACTTGATGAAATAACCTATGTAAGTGAGAAGGATTAGCCACCTTCTGTGAAAAACGTTGGGCCGTTTTTTTAATACACTTACTAGAATCCTGAGGTAAGATGGCCAAATATACACTTGTGTATATATATCTTACACATTGAGAAAGTTCAAGACTAGTTTCACTTATCTAAGAGAAGGATCGCTCATCATCACTATGTACTAGTTCAAGATACGTTCACTAGTGCTTAAGCAACTAATTTCGCTATTGCTCTTCTGAGGTTTGTGTTTGAGGTTCAGATGAATTCTTTCGCATTAGTGGGAGAATGTTGATAATGCTTATGGTGAAAACCAAGGCAAAAGCCTATATCCTTGGGAAAAAGGCTTGTGAAGGGTATTTATACCCAAGTTTTCTCCCTCCCTTGTTGAGTGGGAAAGAACACGAGAAGAACCGGAACGGAATTCACGCATGATGATATCACGAGTATTCTGGTCCATGTCTCCATGGGTAGCAGAGACTGTGTGGTCACGACTTCGCATTTTGTCAGTTAACCAGTCAACCTTGCGCCTTGTGTTCACGAAAATGACACTCTGGGTGATTGCAAGAGTTTCATAGAGATCGCAGAGTGTTTCAAGCTTCCACTCTTCCTTTTCAACATTCACATAAAACTGCTTGATATCTTCAAGAGTTAGCTCATCACGCTTAACCAAAATTCTCACAGGTCTGTTCATGAACTTCCTAGTAATCTCAAGGGCTTCAGGTGGCATTGTGGCAGAAAAAACTCCAACCTGAATCCTGGCCGGCAGCAGCTGGAAGATATCATAGATCTGACGGACATAACAACATTAATAGAACAGAAAACACCATAAACAAAGCTTTCAGAACTCTATGCAAAAAAAAAAAGCTTTCAGAACTCAAAATCATTAAAAGGGAAGACAACAAGATAAAGTAACAAACCTGATCCTTAAAACCACGGGAAAGCATTTCATCAGCCTCATCCAAGACAAACATCTGAATATAATCTGGACGAAGTGACTGCCTTTTCAACATGTCAAAGACACGACCAGGAGTGCCAACGACAACATGAACACCACTTTGAAGAATCCGCTGATCTTCACGAACGATTGTCCCACCAACACAAGCATGGACTTTAACACCAAGATAATCACCAAGTGCCCGCATCACCTTCTCAATCTGTTGAGCCAATTCCCTTGTGGGTGCCAAAACCAGAGCCTGGCATTGCACTACATCATAGTCAAGTTGCTGTAAAATTCCAAACCAGAGCGTGCGGATATTATCTTTTTGGAGAAAATAGGATTTTTTTCTTAAGAATAATCTGAAAGTATTTTTCTACTTATTTATAGGCTCTAAAAACTATTCGAATTTTAATTTTTAATTAAATTCGAACCAGGACGTTATTACTGCTGTTATTGCAGATTAATTCCGCTGTTATGCAGATTAATAACCGAAGCAAATTGATGGTTCTGTCCATAGTTCTCAACCTATAAATAGATGGTTTCATGCAGTCTAAGAATGCAACAAATACATACAAAATAGTGTAAGCTCTATACTTTCCTCCATCAACCAGTAGCAGCAATACCACGGTTTAAATTTATTTATTTACAACATTCATTATTTTTTCAGTCAGTGCTAACCAGGTCATTTTGCAGTCTTCCAGACCAACATGGTTATCGAGTTAGGACAGTAACATCTGCAATGAGTTTCTGTTTCAGCACAGCTACTTGCAAAATACAATACCGTATTTCTTTATATGCATATTTATTAATACTACTCTTATACTGTTATTTGGTCTGTAAACCAATTTCCAAAAATTGGATTATATCAAACTCCATATTGACAAAAATTGTGAGGCAATGGTGTTGCTATGAGTTTGTCTTAATTTAAATGTGTCCACAAAGCACCTTTACACTCCTACAATAATATCCTTCAATGGAACAAAGCAGCCAGTCCGGTCGCTGTTCCCTTTGTCCCGTATACCAGCCGTACCGTAATCTTCATCGTCATTGCGGCCACCATCACCGTTACTGCTGTCGGAGTTCGGTTTGATGGACTGATACAAATTATATGTAGGCACTTCCAGCGTTCCGTCGCTGTACACAAAGTTACTACCATCTTTCATACATCGCCACCTCCGGCACCGATCGGAAGTCTGAATAGGCATTCCCCTTTTAAGGCAAAAAAAGAAAGAAAGAAAGAAGATATACATGTGATTTTCGGATTGAATTTCGTTAAATTTGAATTCACTTTCAGTTATGTTAGTATTTATCCTGACTAAACAAATAATTATTCTTTGCTTAATATATAATTAATTATTAAACCTATAATACAAATATAAATATTTTGAATTTAAATTAGTAAACAGAAAACATGTCAGGTAATAGAAAAAAATAGCAAATCAAAAAAGTTTTTTAAGCTTTGATCCGTACCTAATGTGGAAGACATCAGAAATATTCCACATCTGGATATGAAAGTTAACGGCGTCGAGGAAAGCGCGGTAAGTGTAGATGTGGACCCCGTCGATCCGAGGGAAAGGCAACTTCGGTCTCCTGAGCTCCGTCGCCGCCGACGGTGGTTCATCTGTTGTGGAGCGAGAGGAAGAGAGAGATTTTGGCCGCCGCGCCGCGTGATAAACGTACTCCTTCCAGGCGAGGCCGCCAGAACTTCCTTGGTACGGCGGGAGGCCGACGAAGCCCATGGTGGCCATGACAGGCTCGAGCTCGTCGTGCGTCATCAGGGGTTTAAACGTTGTCGTTTTCCAAAGCGCTAGCTTTTTCATGCAGAGACTGAGACTCATGCACTCCACCATTGACGATGTTCTTGAGGAAAAAGTCCGCACAAATTTTTAAAAAAGAAATTATTGGAATTTTATAAAGCCAGAGTTTTTATTTATAGTCGGGATTTTTGGAGGTCGAGTTTGATATGGTATCTATTTACTCTAATTCAAACTAATTTAATTCTATCAGATATCGTAATCAGGGCTAATGAATGTGAGGGGATTTACTTAAATTTTTCAAAATATATTTAGATATTTGAATTAAAATTTTAAAGGTTTTAATTTAAAATTTTCAAAAAATGTATACTTAATGAGAACTTTCAAAAAGTTTAGATGGTAATTAATTACAATATTTGAAAAAAAAATAAAACATAATAAGAATATTTCAAATTGTTAAAGGGACAAATTGAAACTTTTAAAATTTTAAAGGACTGTGTATTAAATTTTCCTGCCCCCATTACTATTCGCCACTGATTATAACATTGCCTTTTATACCACATCTCTTGTGTGGAAGTAGGCCAACATTTTTATTGGTAAATAAGAGGTTTCTATTTTCTAAGTCTATGACCAACTATTTATTATTTTTTTAGTTGTAATTGCTATCTTATTAGGTTTTGGCCATTATTGTTGTTCGGAATTTACAAACCATTCTAACCGCGGGTTAAAATTTATTTGAATATATTCTTGAATTTATTGGAGACGTGAGCAAAACTCATATAGGAAAAGAATATGGCCCATGGGTTCCCTTGATTAGAACTCTGTTTCTATTTATTGGTCGAATGCTCATTTACCTTGAAAAACTATATAATTAGCCTAGGGAGAGTAAGCCATACCCACAAATGATATAAATACTAATGTTGCTTTAGCTCTACTTAAGTTAGTGAGTAATATAAAAAAAAAAACATATTCCGTTCGTTTCAATAATTTTTTAGTATTTTAAAATTATCCCATTTAAATTTTCTCATTGAAAAAACCAAAACTTATTTTTCTTTTTATCATTTTTATAGTTTTCTAATAAAACAAAAGTTAAATTTTCAAGGGTAAAATTATCATTTTGATTATTTTAAATCACATCTCTTTTTGGTAATACGCATGTCCGTTAAATTCTATAGTTTTTGTGGTACGAGGTGCCCCTCCCAATAATGTCATCTTCAAAGTTTGAACTCGCACCCTCTCCTTGGAAGTGCAATGTGTCTTACCAATGCTCAAGTATTTGTTGGTTATTTAAAAGGGTAAAGTACACAAATGGTCACTAAACTATCTAAAAAATACAAATGGTCACTAAACTATCTAAAAAATACAAACTGGTCACTAAACTTTTAAAAGTTACACAATGGGTATTAAACTTTAGTTTTTGTTACAAAATGGTCATTGGGTCGTTAACTGTCGTTAAGTGAACAATGTGACAGTTATGAAATTTTGAATAGTAACACATTTATTCCTCCATATTTACACATTCAATCAAATCAGTCCTAATTGAACCCTAATTATTGATGTCTAAATTGATTGAATGTGTAAATATTGAAGATTAAATATGTTGTTATACAAATTTTCGTAACTGTTATGTCACACAGTTAACAACATTTAACGACTTAGTGACCATTTTGTAACAAAAACTAAAGTTTAATGCCCATTATGTAATTTTTAAAAGTTTAATGACAATTTTGTATTTTTTGGGATAATTTAGTGCCCATTTATATACTTTACCATATTTTAAATCACATCTCTTATGCAAACATTTTTTCTTCTAAAATTACATGAAAGTCAACAATAAACATATTTTGTGGGTCGAAGAAAGTATTATATATGGATGACTTAATCTAAAAAGGCCCTACTTTAGTAGTGACATTTTTACTTCCTCGTCCCAATATTCTTGTCACATGTTGACTTTTCATAGAGTTTTAGGGAAAAAATTGTGTAAAATGTGTGATGTAAAATAATTTAAATGGCAAGTTTGCACTTAAAAAGTTAACTTTTGTTTTTGTTTGGAAACTAAAAAAAGATAGAAAAGTAAAAGGTTAACTATCGAAAAGGTTCCCAGCATATACCCTTTTTCTAGTTTGGTAACTAACATTTTTTTCGGACCACTTTGGTGCCTAACGTTTCATTCCGTAACTCAAATCAAAATTTTTCGTGACAGACGTTAAAATTTTTTCGTTATCCAATAAAAACACGACACATGGCATAGTCATGGTATTTTTCTTTAATTTTTATTTTTTAAAAATAAAAAATTCTTTAATTTTATAAAGAAACCAAAATCTTTATTTTCTCTAGAACCCCAAATTCTAAATCCATAAATTACTTCCCTCCCACCACCGGCCACCTTTGCTCCCCACGACTAAAAATCAAATAATCCAATCATCGAAAATCGGCGAATGAATCATCGATTGCTCTGTTGACGAACATCTAACAATGAAGAAAAAATAGATTAATTGGGCTTTTAACTGACAACTAAAGGGTGGGGAGATGTTGAACGTTGAGGTACGCGATGCATGGGCGGTGAGCGGTGAACCGCTGACGTGTGAGGGATGTCAGACGGCGAGGGAGATGTGATTTGAGGACTTGATCGAAAAAATTAAAACTTTGGGGGTTCTTTAAGAAGTTTATATTTTAAAAAATCTAGAAATTAAATAAATCAGGCCGCGTGTCATGTTATAATTGGATGACATAAAAATTTTAACGACCATTGACGAAAAAACCTGATTTGAGTTATGGAATAAAACGTTAGGCACCCAACTGGAAAAAAGAGTATAGGTTGAACATTTTTTTGACCATTAAGCTAAAAGTAAACGTGTCTTATAAAAATTATTAATTTTTCCAAATAACAATTTAAGTGAAACAATTTTAAGATACAAAAGTAACAATTTTATAGAGTCAAGATATTATTTTGATTAGTTTAACGTCTCAATTTTTATATGTTATCACTTTAGCTCTTTGATACCTTTCAATAAAAGAATATCACGTGGCTCAATTAGGTTCTATCACATGCAATGTAAATCTCTCGTTCCGGCTTAGTCAACAGACCGAATCGAATGTATTACACGGGTAAAACTGAAGCGAAACCCACTAATGCCTCACTTCGATTAGCAACCATATTTTTGTTTTATTAATATTGTCTAGATGTCACATTTAACCCTATGTGTAAAGGCAACCAGCGAAAGAGCGAACACAGATACGAACTGAGCAGAGGCATACGGTGAATTAAACTTACCAAGTAAATATTAGTCAAGTTTTATGCACACGAGACAAAACCATCACAAAGGACACATATAAACTCAACTAGGAAGCATACAATCGTTAGGGACTAAAATGTAACATTTGAAAACCCTGGAAGATGCCTTTTAACCGTTTTAACTACATGCGTTTCGGAACGGGCAGACAGGCCTGCTCGTTCCGAAATGCGAGCTTCATTCAAAAAGTAACACTAAGCCGTTCTAGAACAGTCCCACATGGTTCCAGAACAGGAGGCTCCAGCGGCCAAACGTATCGGAATGGCCCTACATGGTTCCGAAACAGGAGCCTCCAGTGGCAAATCATACCGAAATGACACCACCCCCGTTCCGATACGGGTGCCCCTGGAGCTCGCCCGTTCCGAAACGCCTGGACACAATTTGGCCCGAAAATGTATTTTTGGCATCCCCAAACGTTCTCAAACTTACCCCGAAACATCACAAACCACATGACAACTTATTATACAAACAATCTAGAGGCAGAACACCCTAAACACAACTTCAGACATGCATACACGCAACAAAAAGGATCTCAAACCCAAAGCTCATAAGAACACTTAGTTTCAAAAACACTAACAAGCCAAAACACATAACAATCAACCCAAAACCATAACAAACCTCAACATAACATGATATCATCATTTAAAACACGCGAGAAACATTAACAAAAGCCAACATAGGAGTTTGAACACTAACTCCCTAACAACAAGCCTAGCATTCTCGTTGCCTAAGTGTTATTACAATTAGTAAAATCATACTTTGAGCTAGCCAAGAATTTCGAGAACTCCTCCCTTGTCCCGGCTTGCCTCCGAAGCTACTAACAATCTACATTGTTGGAAAAAGAGAGCGCAAGCTTAAAATCTTAGTGAACGGAGCTCTAAAACACAACAACAATGCAGCTTAAAACGTATATCTTAGTTTTTAAAAACGAAACCACTTAAGGAAAAGATACAATGAAATGGGAGCACAAACGAAACATGGTTTGCACATGCACAACCATCCCCGGTGGGACTACACATCACCGTACACAACAACTAGCATTTTTCTGATGGGACTACACATCATCGTACTCACCTACTAGTCACTACCGGTGGGACTACACATCACCGTACACAATAACATTAAAAATGGATAAAAACAATCCACAATCAACACCACAACACACATAAACGCGAACGCCAACAATCAACTAAATAAGGCAAAAATAGATAAACTTACGCTTGGGTCTAGGTTAGCCTCTAAGGCTCTACCAAAACCCCAAGAAACCTTTATTGAACATATTTAAAGCTTCAAAACAGTTGCCACTCACCGTTAGAGCCCAAATGTTAGCTGAATCCTCGATTCAAGTTTTCGAACTACCCAAATTCACGTCCACGAAGCCCAAATTTGTTTCCTCTGCTTTAGGCAACCCCAAATAGAACATTAGGATGCTAATATACCCACAAACATAGCAGCAACTCAAAACTCAACAATCTTGCAACAAAACACATCGACATCCAACCCAAACTTCACCTAAATTTGTTCTAGTGAAACCTCAAGCTGAACCCATCATTTCCAAACATCAAAACACACCAAATATCATCTAAAAACACCCCTAACAGCAAGGAAACCATCAACCACAATTTCAACCCAAAACCAAGCCAAAAACTCTACCTTTTCAACCTAAAATCCCATTTTTAGACTCATTTCGAGTTTCCTACTATTAGCCACTATTTTAGCATTTTAAGACACCAAAACAAGATTAAAAACACCCTTAAACATGGCATCAAAAGACCCAAACGAAAATCCTTGAAAAATACTTATTTCTCCAACCCAAAACCAAATATACATTTTAATGGGTTTAAAAGAAGGTTTTCAATGAGTATAAGTCAAATATGTAAAAATCTAAGCAAGGAAGAAATTACCTTGAAAAAAATCTTGCTTGGATGATGAGTTAAGAGCAATGGAATAGTGACATAAGGTTTAGGAGAGATTTTATGTGAAGAGGGGGATTTTTGGAGAAGATGATGGCTTTTCAAAACTTTTTTCTTTATTTCATTTAGGCTTAATACAACTTTCCCCCATAAACTATACTCGATTTCCCAACTTGCCCCCTAAACTTCATTTTGCCCATTTTTTCCCCTTTAACAATTCATCGTTACCCATAAACCCCCAAAAACTGACGTCGTTTAAAAAAACGTAACAACCAATCAGAAGCCACCACGTAGCCTTTTTTTTCTTATTTTCTAAATATTAAAGATGAAATAGCGAAAATAAAAAGAAATAAATATAATAATAATAATAAAAAATATTAATTTTCATTCGTGCGGTAAAATTAGTCAATCCCCCCAAAACTACCACATTCTAAACCCATACGCATTCTGAAACAAAAATCTGATTTATTCTTTCTTCATCAGAACAAAAAATGACGACTTGACTTCTAGGGCTAGAATCTATTACGATTTCTTTGTTTAGTGTTAATCGGATTTGAATTTAGGGCTTGAATCGATTCAAATTTCTTTGTTTAAGGTTTGATTAATCCTTGTTTTTAGGATTCGTTTAGTTTTGTGCTCTCATGTGAACGGTACTGAAGCAAACATCGATTGAAATATATGGAGTTGAAACCCTAAATCGTAAAAAGAGGGAAAAATAAGTTACCATTTGCTCTGAAATTTCAGTTTTTTACTTACAGAGTTGAGAAGTAAGCTTGTTTTTATTTGCTTCGTTTTTGCAGGTTGTGTTAAGGAGCTCTTAGTTGATAGGTAAGAAAATGAATGCATTGTCATTTTGCAGAGTCACATGGTGCAATAGAATAAAGTTGACTTCTTTACTTTGGTTATTGTTCAATTAGTGGTGGTTGTAGGAAATTACTCCTTCCATGTTTAGTTTAATTAGTGGTGGTTGTAGGAAATTGAATTCTTTAGTTAGTGGAAAGGCTTAATACTGTTTAGTCGCAATAACTGTGGAAAATATTGTTTAATTGCTTTGGTTAATTAACTGTTCAGTTAGTTGATTTGTTCAATTAACTGTTTAAATGCTTTGGTTGGTTTGTTTAACTGATTTGTTTAATTAACTATCAAATTGTTGTTTTGGTTTAACTATTTAATTGATTTGTTTAATTATCTGTTTAATTGATTTGCTGTTTTGCTTAAAGAGAATTAATGATTTGCTATTTTAGTTTAATTTAGTTTAATTGTTTTGTTGTTTTGGTTTAATTTGGTTGATATTATAGGTATGTTTTTGGATATTTGTGTAGGTTAAATGGCATGGATAGAGCAGTCTTTAGTAATACATTTTGGGGGTAGATTTAGTCATTTTCCTAAGTTTGATTATGTGGGGGGCAAAGAAGTAGAAAAAAATATCGACCATGACTACATATGTTACCCCACTATTGTTTGTTTTATCCAGGAGGTAGGAATTCCCAAACATAACATTGAATATTTAGCATATTTAGAACCATATTTTAGTTTGGATGGAGGTTTGAGGGTCTTAGGTAGTGAAAATAACACTTATTTGGAGAAAATGATGCTAATGGGGCAATGCTGGGAGAAAATGATGGCATTAATGCTAGTGGGCTTGCTGCTAATGGGCCTGCCACAAATACAAATGATGCCAATGATGATATCTGACTTGAGGGAGTAGAAAATGATGTTTTAGGGTTGGGAGATAGTGATAGCAACTTCTGTGAAGATAGTGAAAAAAGTGAAGATAGTGATTCTGAAGATTTGAGGGATGAAGGATGGCTTACTGATGAAGATGATGAGGAGATAAGTAGGATATTTTAGAACAAGAAAATATTTAAAAAGAGAAGTTTCGAGGATGAGCAACAAGGGGCAAAACCTAGAAGCACTAGCACTAGTTCTCAGGAGAAAGAGGCAACCACTGTAGCAAATGAAAGTAGTGACAGTGACATTGATTACATTGAATCAGATGATCCAGGCAGCTATGAAACTGATTCTGAAGGTGAGATTTGTGTTAAGAAAGGTAAGAAAAAATTCTTCCATGAAACTAGTGAGGTTCCTAGGATTGAGTTGGGTATGATATTTGAGAGCTCGACACACTTTAAGGAAGCTTTGGGTGCTTATGCTGTTACATATAGATTCGATTATAGGTATTTAAAAATGATCCTGATAGGACTAGAGCAAAATGTAAGGGGGTCGGGTGTCATTTTCTAATATATGCATCTTTGGGGAAAAAGATGGGGTTTATAGGGTTAGAACATTTGTGAACAAACATTCATGTTCTGTAACCTTTAAAAACAAAAAGGCTAATTACAAGTTTATTGAGAAACATTTCTTGAGTAAACTTAGGATTTTTCCTAACTTGAAATTGAGGGACATGATGAGGCTTGCTAAGGAGGAGGTTAAAGTGGAATTGAACAAAAATGTGTGCCATAGAGCTAGAATTTGGGCTACTGAAAAAATTAAGGGTAGATTGCATGAGGAGTTTAATAAATTGTTTGATTATGTGTTTACATTGAGGGAAGCAGATCCAAATGGTACATTTGACGTTTTTGTTGAAAAACTTGCCCTATCTTCTAACCCTATTTTTAGAAGATTGTATGTATGTTTTGGTGGTTTGAAGGAAGGATTCAAGAGATATTGTAGACCAGTTTTGTCTTTGGATGGTTGTTATCTTAAAGGATACTTTAAGAGTGAAATACTAGCTGATGTAGGTAGGGATGGTAATAACCAAATAATCCCTGTTGCATGGGCTGTGGTGGAGGTGGAAAATAGGGAAACTTGGGCCTGGTTTTTAGAACAGATTAAAAGTGATCTGCAAATAGGAGATGGGGATAAATTTACTATACTAAGTGACATGTAGAAGGTAAAAAAAAATTTAATTGATTTTGTTTAATACAATTGTATATTGTTTATACAAAATGCTTATCTAAACTACTTTCTCAACTGTTTTAGTGGCTTTTGGAAGAAGTTCAAGTTGTTATTCCAGAAGTTGAACACAGATTTTGTGCAAGACATATGTATGCACATTGGAAGAAGGAGAACACTGGACGTGAAATATAACAACTTTTTTGGGCATGCTGCAAGGTAACCAATATGGAAGATTTCCAGAAGCAGTCTACAAAGATAGAAACTATGAAGCCCAATGCTATGTCAAGTTTAATGAAGAGAGATCCAAAACATTTGTCAAAAGCATTTTTCAAAACACATTCAAAGTGTGATGCAGTAGACAACAATTTTGGGGAGGTTTTAACTCAGCAATCATTTATGCAAGGTACAAATTTGTCATTTCTCTATTTGAGGACATTAGGCATTATGTGATGAATAGAAATCTTGCACACAAAGTCAATTGTCAAAAATGCGAAGGTCTTTTATGCCCCAAAATTTCTAAGTTAGTTGAAAGCCACAAAGCCTCTTCTGCATTTTGTCATGTCACTTGGAATGGTAAACATGGGTATAAGGTTTACTGTAGTGGGCAAACATATGTTGTTGATGTACAAGGTCATAAATGCACATGTAGATATTGGGATATAACTGGTATTCTATGCAACATGTTGTATGTGTCATACTGTTCAATTGTGAGCCACTTGAGAGGTATGTTCATGAGGCATACAAAAAGGAAAGATACCAGTCACTTTAGGATTATGCATTACCAACCATACCTAGTGAGGCTTTCTGGAAAGACACAAAAATGAGAACAATTGAACCCTCTTTGAAAAGGAAGCTCCTTGAAAGATTAAAATTAAAGAGAAGAAAAGAGGAAGGAAAAACAAGTAAGGGGACCAAGTTTTTTAAAAAAGAAAACAAGTGCACATGTAGATCTTGTGGAGTGCTTGGACACAATAGTAGAACATGTCCTTCAAAAAACAAAGCTGTAAGTGCATTTTAGTTTAATTTCTTCTTTGAATTCATGAATTATTACCTACTAACTGATTTTATAATTTCAGTCTCAACAAACACATGAGTCTGCATCTTCTCAAGCAGACCCTAATACCTCACAACTGCCAACTACTCATTCCTCATAACCAACAGATACTTCAACAAGGGCAAGAAGAAGTCAAACATCACTTGGACAAAGGGGAAGGACAATTATGCAAGGCATTGGACTGTACACAAATGAAAAAACAGGCATGCAAATTCTCAATGTGAGTGATGCATCAAATATTATTCATCATTTATTAGATTTTAACTATGTTTTAATCTTATGTTACTTTATTTTTTTAGCCTGGCAGACCAAGTCAAATGATGGTAAAGAGGCTTAACACTAAATCTCGAGTGAAAGGGATGCCAGAACCTCTAATTCCAGCTCACTTTGCACCATTGAGTCAACAATCTCAATTCAGTCACCCTGCAGTTATGTCTACAACACCATCAACTTCAACTAACAACAAGAATAGAATTCCTAAGTTAATCCCAAGAAGGAGGTCAACTTAAGCTTAAGCAAGCATTGGGACTGCTTTATTTTGTGATATTTAGTTGTATTAAACCATATGCCCTTATATGGGATATTTTGTCAACAACTCAGTGTTATGCAACTATTATGCCCTTATATGTGATATTTTGTCAATAACTCAATGTTATGCATCTATTGTGCCCTTATATGGGATATTTTGTAAACATCTAATATATGTGTTATATAATACAATTTTATGTGTTATGTAAACTATCTTATTTAAATCAATTCATTTCATAAGATTTTTAAACACAATTTTATGTGTTATGTAAACTAACCTTCCATTGACATAAGATTTTTAAACACAATGTTATGTGAACATTAACTAAATTCAGTTGAAAAACATAGCATTCAAATTAAACACAATTCACCATTGACATAACAAAACAACATCAATTCATCATTCACATTTCACCAGTCACATATCATAAACCAAATTTTCTATAGCATTTCATCCTTC
Source organism: Hibiscus tridactylites (assembly GCA_958450335.1). Taxonomy (NCBI): domain Eukaryota; kingdom Viridiplantae; phylum Streptophyta; class Magnoliopsida; order Malvales; family Malvaceae; genus Hibiscus; species Hibiscus tridactylites. Next base: position 64,774,959 of record OY288275.1, read on the forward strand.
ACATAACATAACATTAAATAACAACAATAGAATTCATGTATTCTACAACATTAAATCTACCATTCTCAGTTCACTTTAAATGAAAAACTTGAGTACAACATAACAAAAACATGAAAAAATTAAAATATTCTTGTAGAACATTGCATCATTCTTCAATTTCCTTGTTTCAACTTTGAATTTTTCTTTCACCTTTTCTTGCCTTTTCTCCAATCTTCTAACTTCATCAATATTGACCATCTTCTTCAATTCTGCATTCTCAAGTCTTATTTCCCTGTTCTTTACCAGTAATTTATGAACTTCATTCCTTAATTCATCATTTTCATTCAATGTTGCATCATCATAGTCAAGCCACCTAAAGAAATTATATACAATCAACAAAATATGTACAACAAATTAAATTAAACATTTAGCACAATATTTCTAATCTAACATATCACTAATAGCAGAATCTTCTACCTTTAGGACATCCATTGAACTCACAGTTACATTGAACATATAACTAACAATAGAATCTTCTACCTTTAGGACATCCATTGAACATCCAATCATGTATTGAACATTTAGCACAATATGTCAACCGAATCTTCTACCTAAAGAAATTAATCTAACATTGCCAAAAAACAACAACTTACATCTCGGCCTTTAGGACATCCATAGAATCTTCTACCTTTGCTCCGCGAAACAGTAGAAGTGCAAATTCATGCTTTCAACTCACAGTTACATTGAACATCTCCTTCAACGAAAAATTTCGAACTTTCGGTTGACATGCTTCTTTTGTATTATTGGTATCCTACAAAACAAACCAAATGTTAAGATGGTGAAGAATCGAACGAATTGAAGAACCCTAAATCGAATTCAAAATAACATTTACAATTTCTTCCCCAAATCAAACAATTTGACGAACCCTAAATCGAACTAATTTTTGATTTAGGGATCAAGGTAAACAACTCGTGCTTTTAATTAGGGAATGAAAATTACTATTTTATTATTATTATATTTATTTTTTTTATTTTCGCTATTTCGTCTTTAATATTTAGAAAATAAGAAATAAGAAAAAAAGAGACTATGTGGAGGCTTCTGATTGGTTGTTACATTTTTTTAAACGACGTCAGTTTTTGGGGGGTATATGGGTAACAGTGAATTGTTTAAAGGGAAAAATGGGCAAAATGAAGTTTAAGGGGCAAGTTAGGAAATCAGGTATAGTTTAGGGGGAAAAAGTTGTATTAAGCTTTTCATTTATTAAAATTCCCATTTTGCCTTTTTAAATAAAAGACCCATTTTGTCCATAAAAAATGTTTTCCTTCAATTAAAATAACCCGAACTGGTTTAACCAAACCCGATTATCTCTCGGGCCCCAAACCCATGGCGTTACATGCAATAAATGTTTTTTTACAGGTGACAAGACTTATTAACCACATCATCATTTTTTAAGGCTTAATAGTCAACATATACTCTCTTTTTTTCAGTTTAGTGCCTAACATTTTTTCGGGACACTTTAGTGTCTAACGTTTCATTTCGTAATTTAAATTGAGTTTTTCCGTCAACGACCGTTAAATTTTTTTCGTTATCCAATAAAAACACACTATGTTGCCTATTTTATCTATTTTATTTAATTTCTATTTTTTTAAATATAAACTTCTTAAAAAACCCAAAATTTTTAAATTCTTTCAATCAAACCCTCAAATCACATCTCCCTTGCCGTCCGACCTCCTCACACGTCGGCGGTTCACCATTCACCACCCAAGCGCCGGGTACCTCACCGTTCAACATCCTCACCCTCTAGTTGTCGATTAGAAGCTCAATCGATATCTTTTTATTTTTTATTTTTGGATGTTCGTCGACGAAACAATCGCCGATTCATTCGCCGATTTTTTATGGCGGGATGATAGGGGTTTTAGTAGTGGGGGCTGACAAAGGCATGGGTGGCCGATGGTGGTTAAATCGATGGTGGAAGGGGAGGAATTTAGCGATCTAGGGTTTGGGGGTTTTGGAGAAATTAAAGATTTTGGGTTTTTTATAAAATTAAATATTTTATATTTTTAGAAAAATAAAAATGATAGAAAATATCAGAATATACCCATGTGTCGTGTTTTATTGGATAACATAAAATTTTTAACGGACGTCACAGAAAAACTCAATTTGAATTATAAAATGAAATGTTAGGCACCAAAGTGGCCCGAAAAAGTGTTAGGCAAAAAAATGAAAAAAAATATAGATTGGACATCTTCTTAACTATTAAGCTTTTTTTTTAAAAGAAAAATCGTCCGAAGACTAAAATAATAATGAATTGAAAGATGCAAAGTGACAAAATAATGAAAGAGCCAAAGTAAGAATTCCGCTAAGGCTTAAACGTCAGATAGGTGTCCAAACTATACCTTTTTTTTCAATTAGGTGTCTAACGTTTGTTTCGGGCCACTTAGGTGCCTAACGTTTCATTCCGTAACCCATTTAAGGTTTTAACCGTGACGGACGTTAAAATTTTCTGTTATCCAATCATAAAGCGACACGTGGCACATTTTTTATATTTTTTTAATATTAATCAAAATAAAAAAAACAGAATAAATTAACTAAAAATAAAAGTAACCTAGGTTAAATTAACTTAAACCCATAAACCCATCTTATTCCCCCATCAAACCGTCCCCCCTTCAGTTTAATCATACTCTGCTGTGTTTTTCTCTGCTTTTCCTCTTTCTCATCGGTCTGTCGATTCTTCTTCTGTGGTCCAGTTGTGACCAGTTTGTGATGTTTGTAATCTTTGTTTTGTTTCTAATGTCACGTGACTTTCCGATAAAAAAAAGATACTCCTTCCCGTTTTATTCTGATATATTTTAGCAATTTAGGCATCAACATAAGAACCAATTCTCTCAATCATGGTTTTATTTCTTCTCTTCACTTTTCTCCTGGGATTAATTCGTATTGTTTTAGCCTTTTAGGTGTTGTCAGATACTGTGGGAATCAATTAGATGAGAACACGGGTGGATAGAAAGACGCATCCTAATGCAACTGATACATTCTACAACTTATCTCAAAGTCATTTTACAGAAACGTAGATGGGTTTCTTTTATCGAACTTTGTACTTCTAGAGGACTTGTAATATCTAAGCAGACCACTATTTTTTCTTTTCAATTTACTGTAATGGCTCAAGTTTTCTCAATCATGATTCTCTGTTTAGGTACCCAATACACTCAACAATCTTATAAAGTAAGTGAATCTTTCCTCTTTAAGTGGATAAACAAGAAGTGGAGAGAGGGTTTTTATGTCACCTCGATGACTACTGCTGGGAGCCGATAGGGTATTGTTATGTCACGTAATGCAGGCTTCAGTGACTAGGTTTAATCTCAGTTGCACTCATTTGAGTTCATTCTGTCCTATCTTATTTTGTTTTTCTTATTTTGGTTAATATCAGAAAAATAAAAAATGTGTCATGTGTCCGTTACGGCTAAAACCTTAAATGGGTTACGGAATGAAACGTTAGGCACCTAAGTGGCCCGAAACAAACGTTAGACACTTAACTGAAAAAGATGGTATAGTTTGGGCACCTATCTGACGTTTAAACCTTCAGCTAATGTAGAAAGACTAAAGTAGCTATTAAGCATATATAGATTAAATTCGTTCCCAAAAAACCATAAATTGCTTAATTTGAATATTAACATGTTTTGAGACTTTTTAAAATTGCAGTTTGAACTATTAAATTTTTAAAAATGTTTACTTCATAATTTATATATTTAAATATACTATTTTTTTCTTCAATTTACACCATAAAATTTAACTTTATTTGACCCTTTAAAGTATACATTTGCTTTCCTTCTATACCATGGAACAATCTGAACCAACGAAAATACGTCACGTGATAGGTGACAATAACAAAACCAAACATATACATGATACAAATTGATTGATCAAAATTGTCGTAGAGTACAAAATACGAAAACAAATATACTCAAAAAGGCCAAAATGGAATTAAAAAGTTGGTGATGCAAAGTGAAAAATGTGTATTTAGAAAACTAATTTGTGAATTTGCGACATGTTTAAAAAATTATCCGATAATTCGATTTAAATGTAATTACATATAATTATGCAAATATAACATGTTTAATATACTATTATAATTTGTGTATAACACCCATTACTTTAACTATTCCGAGTATTCAGTATATAAAAAAAACTATTCCGAGTAACATACAGAGCCGTTTCTGAGATTTTTGTGGCCCAGGGGCAAATAAAAAAAATGGGCCCTAATAACAACTATTAAAAAAATAAAATTCAAAGAGTATAAAAAATAAATTAATTTATTTGTAAATTATATTTTTTATTACGCCCAATAATTATCAAATGAAAAATATCAAGAAATTTTATTAAACACCGAACAACTTACCTAAAACAACTTTTATGAGCATTTTTAAATGCAAAATCAGTATTAATAGTGTCTACATCAATACAATCTAACATATTTTTTTTAATACATAAAATGGCTAGACCATTTAATATTTCTTATGATATTGACAATCTCAAATAGGTTTTCAACAATTTTAATTTTAAAAAATTTCTTTCGACCGATGCAACTGTCACCGACATAGTTAAGAGGATTCGATAACTTCAAAATAAATTGTGAGAAAATAACATAAGAAAAAGAGAAAGTGATGAGAAATTGAGATGTGAAGAACAAAAATAATATAAATACTATTTATAGGTGTATATGAAAATTTTATTTTAAATTTAAAATTGAATGAAAATATTATTATAATCTTAATTATGACCCTATAATACACTAATACCTAGACTAATTAGATATTAACAACTTTATACTTAATTATAACGGTTGGCCACCATATTTTTAACGTTCTCTTTTAAATTTATATAATAATAAGGAAACTAATTAAACTTAAAAAAAGAAAACAATTAAACTTAAAAAAAAAAATTAAACTTGCTTTAAACTGGTGGGCCAACTTGAATCTCCAATTCCCTAGGAAGTTATAAATACACTTTTTATAATTTATTATTTTAAAACTTAGTTAACCGTTAAAAAAACATAACAGTTTTGGATGGGCTATTAAATACTATAGTTGTTTTTTTTTTACCAATGCCAGTGGGCCCTGCCTCCCTGGGGCCCTGGGCCGTCGCCCTTTTGCCCAGGCCCAGGGACGGCTCTGGTAACATACATTCAATATTTGAATTTTTAAGAGCATGCGATGACAAGTTAAAATTTTCCCCTCCCCTCTAGGTAGAAATAGGATAGGATTTTCATAAAAAAATATTTGAACTTTTGAAGTTTATATCATTTCTATTTTTCTTTTTTTTTTTGGTTTATTTCTCATGCAAAGTTATCAATGATTTTTTAAAAAAATAACCTTAACCAACAACCAGATGAGATGCTATTAAATAAAATTACAAGTTTAAATTTTAGTGTTAAAAAAGCAATTAAATTGAGACAATCGTTCTTATAAAGAGTATTTATAATACTCTCAATCAATTAATAAATTAGATATAATTGATTACCGATTATCTTAGTCAAATGCATTTTGTGGCCTGAAAAAACTTCTTTGCAGCAACCAATGCATCTTCCGGGGCTTGTATGTATAAACTTTTTTGAGATTCACACCTTCTTTAATTTTTTTAAAATTATAGTTAAATCAATATGTTGAAGGATCATATTGAAGTATTACTTATAGTTTAGGGCTAAAATCGATATTAATATTTTTTTAACATGTTACGTCATCGGTTTAACGTGAACTAACGGTAAAATGATCAATTTGTTATAAATCGATAGTGTTAATGACCATTTCATTGCATAATAGAATTTATATGTTTCATTTTTATGTCTTTTATATGTTCGTTCACTAATAATTTTATATCACATGTATTATTAATAAAATAGAAATAATTCATAAAGCTGAAAAATAATCATTAATGTAATTGACATAAAATTATTGGTGGGAAGGAAAAATAGACAAATTTGCTCTTTTGTGCGAGAGTATTTTTATGGGTAAACATCACAATTAGTCACTAAATTATTTATATTTTTCTGTTTTGACCATCAAAGTATTGTGTTTTGTAAAATAATCACTAATGTTACTTTTATTCCTATTTTAGTCACCCATTGTTTAAAACCTCACTGAAAAATAGGAAAGCGATAATAGTTTAATGACTAAAATAGAAAAAAAAAAGTAACATTGGCGATCAAAACAGGAAAAAAGTAACATTAGTTATCAAAATAGAAAAAAAGTAACATTAGTGACAATTTGCATAAAAGAATACTTTGGTGACAAAAACAAGAAAGCAAAAATAGTTTAGTGACCAATGCTGATGTTCACCATTTTTTTATTTGCTCTTATTCATTTAGTGTTAAGTTTGACTAGATCTGACCAAGTTAATCCGAGAGTCGAATTGATTTACCCGAACACGATAACCTAAATTTAATTCGAAACTTAAAATAAATCGAACATAACCGAATTTTAATTGAACTGAAGAGACTTAAATCGATTTTCAATCGAATCGAATGGACCGAATCGATTTCACCCGAACCGAAGGCAACCAAAAATAAAGAAAAGATATTAAAATAAAAGATTAATACACTTCCCCTAAACTTTACTTGTTTTTCCAACTTGCCCTCAAAAGTTTATTTTGACCATTTTTACCCCCTTAACATTTTCGACGTTATCCATATTGCCCTCTATTGTCAAAAAAAATTTGTTATGACCAATCAGAACGCGCCACATCATTTTTTATTTAATTTTAAAATTTAAAATAAAATAAAATAAATATTAAAATACTCAAAACACCGTCATCTTCATCCCCATTCACTAAATCCCTCCGATCATCCTCATTCCCTTTCGATCATCATCACTGCAAAACAACCTATAAACCCTCATTCACAACACCATCTAACTCCCCAATACTTCTAACAGATGGAGAAAAAAAAAACCAGGAAAAAGATGGGAACTTTAAGGGGTGATAATAAACATATTAATACAAAGAAAAAAAGAAAAAAAATTGAAAAAGGGGGAAAAGTGGAGATACGGGCGAGGACGAATGTAGCAGGAAACAGAGTAAGTTCAGTTCGGTTCGAGTTGAGACAAACGGTTCTAAATGCTTGGTGAAAGGCCATCATCCCAACAACTTCTTTGCTCCTATCTGCTGAACTTGAGCCCACCGTTTTTTTTCTTTTTCAAAACCACTACCTGCTGCTGGTGGTTGCTCTTTTGCCACTTTCTCTTTGTTTATAAAACTTGTTTTTTTTAAAGGAGCCGCTTTTGAACATTGGCAAAACTAGAGAACTTTGCTTCATTTTTTCATATGTTACAAGTATTGGGGAGTTAGATGGTGTTGTGAATGAGAGTGAATGGGTTTTTTGCAGTCATGATGATGGAAGGGAAAGAGGATGATTGGAGGAATTTAGTGAAATGGGGACGAAAGATGAGACTGTTTTTAGTATTTTAATATATTTATTTTCTTTTAAAATTTTAAAATAAATAAAAAATGATGTGACATGTTTTGATTGGTCAACATAAATTTTTTAACGTAGGGGACATTATAGGTAATGTCGAAAACGTTAGGGGTAAAAGTGGTTAAAATAAGTTGAAAAAACATGTAAAGTTTAGTGTGAAAATTATATTAAGCCTAAAATAAATAAATAAAAATGAGATGTGAACCGTCCCACAACTCAGCGAAAAGTCAAATACATATGCAATATAAAGTCATATATATGGTGTAAAAACTTAACTCGGCCTGATAACTTGATTAGAATCGATATTTTATTAATTGATATTGACCAAACTCGAAAAAACCCGATAGTAATCAATCTAAAATTATCCAACCTGAAATTACTATAGACCCGAACGAAACTTAAACCGAATATAGTGAGGCCGAAACAACTCAAACTGCAACGACTCAATCCGAACCGAACGAAGCAGTTTGTCACCGCTAAGTTTGACGTCAAAGAGTTGCGTTGAGTGGGTCATCTATAGCTGGAGACTGATGAGTAGAGCGAACTCAAAGTAGTGAAGAAGCGAGTGAATCAAGTGGATGGAGAAATTGTGCAACTTCAATCATCTTCTTCTTATCTTTTCTCTACTTGTATTCCCGGTCCTCATAAATTCAAAAACAACGCCAACCCAAGACGAGCAGCAATCCGAAATCATCACAAGATTCCAAGAATACCTCAGAATCAACACAGCCCAACCATCCCCAGACTATGAGAAATCCACCCAATTCATCCTAACCCAAGCCAACTCCCTTTCTTTAGAATCCCAAGTCATAGAGTTCGTCAAAGCCAAGCCACTCGTCATCCTCAAATGGCCAGGCCCCGACCCTTCCCTTCCTTCTATCCTCCTCAACTCCCACACCGATGTCGTCCCCTCTGAACATTCCAAGTGGGTTCATCCTCCTCTTGGAGCCCATGTCGACGAACAAGGCAATATCTTTGCTCGAGGCTCCCAGGATATGAAGTGCGTTGGGATGCAGTATCTGGAGGCCATTCGTAAGTTGAAGTCTTCTGGGTTTCACCCAAAACGATCTCTTTACTTGTCGTTTGTCCCTGATGAGGAGATTGGTGGCCATGATGGTGTTGAGAAGCTTGCTCACTCCGATGTCTTCAAGAGTATGAATGTTGATATTGTGCTTGATGAAGGTAAAAACCAAATTTTATCACTTTTTAAAGTTCATTTAATGGTTGATAGTTAATAGTTATATGCAATGATGATGCGATGCTTCTTATTCTTTCTTTAGCTTGCCGGTGAGGGCCTGGAATTCATAAGCATAATATGACTTTGGTCTTTTTCCTCTTCTATCTGTTAGTAATGAACTTATGATGATATTTATGTTGTTTGAGAAACAGGCTTGGCTTCACCTAATGAGAATTACAGGTTATTCTATGCGGAGAGGACAACCTGGTGGCTGGTGATAAAGTCCACAGGAGCTCCCGGACATGGGGCGAAGCTTTACGACAATAGTGCATTGGAGAACCTTTTCACGAGCATTGAGATTATCAGGAGGTTCAGGGCTTCACAGTTTGATTTGGTCAAAGCTGGTTTGAAGGGTGAAGGGGATGTCATTTCGGTTAACACGGTCTCGCTGAAGGCTGGCACGCCTTCTCCCACTGTAAGTCTCTAGAAGTTTAGATAATTAGGTGCTGAAACCTTTAGTTAAATTGATTTACATATATTACTATTAATTATGATTCCAGTAGACATTACTATACTGTACTGAGCTCGACTGCTCGAGTTGTTTTTCTTAATAGTTTTGCTTCAGATGATTATCATAAAAGCACTGAAGATATAACAAAATTGTTGCACGTCTTCTGTGCAATCTGTAATGTGTCTTGTGGCCTTACTTTGATACGTTAATAGTTTGAGGCCTTATGAGTTTATTCCAAATTCATTCTTCAAACACTTAGGAAAACTGAAAGAAATGGATAATCGATGAACTTAAGAAATATTAGTGCATGAGTCTTTATACAGGTCATAAGGTGCACACTATTTGACAATTAATACGAAAAATTCTGTGAGACTTTTACCGGATATGAAATGTTTGTAATAGAAAAGTTTTCCGATTAATTGCAGAAGCTGGTTTGCTTGTGCCAATTTGAAGTCTTTAGCAGCGATGATTAGATATTAAGTATCTATCAATTTGGAATGCTGTGGCATAATTGCATTGTTTCATCGAAGATGGAAAAACAATATGCATTAATCTTTGTTTCATAGTTCCTTGGAGCACTTGGCTACCAAAGGATTAAGGAACTAAAGACTAAACTTTCTGAGCTAAAAATGCTCAATCATTTAATGCATGACCAGTTGGGTCTTTTGGTATATCTTTCTCCTTCTCATTATTACGGACAATCATGCTACTGATCTTTATTCAATTTTGTTGCCAAGACAGTAGCCACATGCAGAGTGCAAACACATATGTTCTTTGCATTCACGGTAAAATAATGGTGATACATGTAATATATGCCTCTAACATACTCAGGTTCTTTTAAAATTTTCTGCCAGGGTTTTGTTATGAATTTGCAGCCATCGGGAGCAGAAGCTGGTTTTGATATTCGAGTACCACCAACAGCTAATGCAGAATCCTTGGAGAAACGGATAGCTGAGGAATGGGCACCTGCTTCACGAAACATGTCATTTGAGGTAGAGCAAGTGAAGCATTCTCTCTTAGAAAAAGTTGGCATTCATGCAGTAATAAATAAAAGAGTGGTGTACCATGTTTCCTAACTCTGTCAGTACAAAATTTCATGGGATCCTGCTATATTTGATTTGAATCAATATGGTGACATCCTATAGTTTGTTCAGTATTTTATTCTGTTCATACCAACAGTTATAAACATCCCCTCTCCCGCTTTTTGAAGATAGTGGCACTTGTCAAATTGTATTGATTTTATATCATCGGAGTTGCTGTCTAAATACAAAATTGGTGCATTCCATGGGAAACAAAGGTGGTAAGTTTTGGGAAAAGGAAAAGGCTGCCCACTTGTGTGAGTTTCACATGGTGTTTTGATGTTTGCATAAACTAGTTTCTTCTGTCTGCAGTTTAAGGAAAAGGGTACTAACGTTGATTACCTGGGAAGGCCACTCATAACTGCCACTGACAGTTCTAATCCATGGTGGACTCTGTTGGAAGAAGCTATCAAGAAAGCTAATGGAAAGGTCGGGAAGCCAGAGATTTTTCCGGCCTCTACAGATGTTTACTATTTTCGGCAAGTGGGCCTGCCAGCTATTGGTTTTTCACCTATGGCTAACACTCCTATTTTGCTTCATGACCATAATGAGGTACATTGTGTATTATTATTGTCATATGTTAATATGCATGCTTGCATATTCACGCACATTCCCACAAACTGTTAATCACAATGATGTACATTTTGTATTAGTATTGCCATATTTAGAGGAACTAAAACACCATCCAGTTGTCATTTACTATTGAGGTGCTATTTTTATGTTTTCTGCAGTTTATGAATCAACTGAATTTGTATCATTGAAACCCCTAAGAGAGCCGCTTCCATTATTTTCCTGTTTGTTTATGGACTGAAAACCCATTCTACGCAAAGACTAGATGGAGATGATTACCCTCTTTAAGTCACTTCCAGACTTCCTATATATAACATTATAATAGACTTGCCCATCATTGCTGCCATTTGGTATTCTAATTGTCTTTGATCTGTTGAAAGTCTTTTCTTTTCTTCTCTTTTCCTTGTTCCGGTTCCATCTTAATTTCAAGCACTCACTCACCATTTGCTGCAGTTTTGCATTGTTTTTGGTTAGATGTATAACAATGCAATGCCATGTAAGTTTAAATTCTGACACCAAAAACTTCTGAATTTCACGAATATGTTTTGGATAGCAGTCATATTTCATGGTCAGCAACTAGCAGGAATGTGATCTGAGTATCTAACTGTTGTTTTTTCTTCCCTACTGCAGTTTCTAAACCAAGCTGAGTACTTGAAAGGAATCGATGTGTACATGTCCATTATTAAAGCATATACGTCATACATCCCACCTGGAAGAGAGAACCTTCAAAGAGACGAGTTATAAAGGATAAGCACAGGCGTGTCTTCTTCCTCAAGTGATAACTCTTAGTTTCTCTTGCTGCCTGCCTTGAAATATGAGCATAAGGGGAGTACGCTAAGGTTATCCTAGTGATGTATCATTGGCAGTGGAAGCAGTCCATCATGCTGCTCATGGACGATGGGTTATTTGAATGTACCTGATGAGATTGCCCTATAGTTCTTGCCACACACAAATATAAACATATATCTTTTTACTGACAGAAACTCATAAAATGTGTTCATTGCAATACTTTCTTTGAGGTGAAATAATGGTGAATGACCAATCTCATTTCAGTGCTTAAGATCGAAGTTGGCCAGATGTTTACATCTCCATAATCGTTCACCAGTAGCCTCAAGCTCTCATCTGCACCTTTTGCTGCCTGCACAAAGGGCCTGATTGGTGTCCGAGGGTGGTTGAGGCAGTGCACACATGAAGGTGAAGCTAGTGCCCAATGGTGCTCAAGACAACACCTCTCCATGCAAGGTAAGAAAAGTAATATATAGTTGGAAAAGTGTTGAACTCTTAGTCTATGGTGATCAAAGTTCAATCTTTGACAATATCGAACACCGAAAAGTGAAGCTGATACTCATATCATTTAAAGCGGAATTTCCCGTGTTTAATGGATATATTATGCCGAAAAAAAGAATTCCCATGTCTCTATGGCAATAAAGTTGAAAAATTACTCATGCTGATTTTCAGCTCTTCTTGCCTCTGTAACTGGTTTGCTTCCTCTCCAAGCAAAAATCTATAGCATCTCATTTCATCAACTAAGATACCAACCATCTCATGTATCTCTTTGCGTTTCGGATGAGCCTTTTCACCAACAAGGAATGCATGAACCTCATCTTTTATTTCAATCCAACTGCACCCAGGTTCCTTCTCGTCATCGTCCTCGTATACGCGCAGATGAATCTTGAGGGTCCAATTGCAAAAGAGAACCCTCCTGTTTCTCGGTCACCTCTACATTCCCATGGATCTTGCAAATGCTAAGCAGAGTTCTCCATATAACATCATCTGGTTCGAAAGGCATATCATTTATGAGACTCAATGCCTCGTTAATATGGCATGCCACCATACATCAAGGCAAAATAACGCAACCCCTTTTCTACCAGCCCTATATGCGCACATTTTGTAAAATTTATTGATATTTTGTAATAATTCGATACAAAATTAATGATTTAACACTTTATAATTTTATAACAATTTAATAATTTAATAACTATTTTGTAACGTCACGATAATCATTTTATAAATGTTTAAAAAAAATTATGATCGCTTTATATTTGTTTTTGAGTAAATCGTTTTACAACTTTTAAAAATTCAATTACCAGAAAATATCATTTATTCATAGTTTAGAGACCTCTAATATATTTTACCCTCAGAAATTTTAGTGACATTAGTATAGTTTACCTCATATCCTACGTGTTCATCATGTGCAAGTTACATTCATTTTGATTTTTTTAAACAACATTCATTTTGTTTCTTTTAAGTATTCGAATATGTATTACCTATTATATACTTATGATCCACTAATAGATTGAGTGACCAAATATATTCATGAATCATGCTGTCATAAATTGTATAAGTTTAAATCGGAAATTTAACGTAATTATGTAATACCTCTTTATTTAACAAAATAAATAAATATTTTTATAAGAGAAAAAAAATCCATTTTTGTTATCTATATCAGTAGTATATATATATATATATTGCAGGGTCGTGGAATAGAGACTAATCTTTATGCTCAGTTCAAGTGTGACTCACTCAAGATTGGAATGGTACAATTTTCATCTGTAACTGCATTGCGTTTGCAGAATTTGACCCTGTATTTTCACAACAATTTAGATTCGAACCTAGTTTAATTTAGTTGGTTCATACAACCATGTTAAGAAAAATATTGAACAAATTTAGATTTTCGTCAGGAAAATGAGTATACATACATTTCTTGATATTTTCGTTACAGAAATGATCATTATTCTTACTTTACTTGCGTACACCAAATTACAAAGATGTGTCTGGTTATGTAAATTTAGGGCACTGAAAGATTTTCGTGCTTCATAGAGAATAATAAAACTGGATGAAAACGACACCAAAAAATGGAACAGGAATTGCGCTTAAGAAGGTAAAAGCAGCACTAATTGAAATAAAAAGATTAAAATGGAGACAAATGGCCCATGCAGGTCTCGAACCTGCGACCTTCGCGTTATTAGCACGACGCTCTAACCAACTGAGCTAATAGGCCGATGATATTAGGACTTAACATATAAATATAAATCAATTTTCTTATTCTTAGCAAAAATCTGTTCATCATGCGATACTGGGACAGAGTCTCAAAGTTATAAAACCATGGGATTCTGGGTCAAGATTTCTTCGTTTTCTATTAAAATTCATCAACAAATAGCCATTCATAAGATGACATAAACCGTTTTTATCTTTCAAGTTGTTGTTGTGAAGAAGAAACAGTGAGTGTGGGTACTAATTTTCTGCACTGAACAAGTGGCCATATAACTCTTTGGTTATTGGTAGAATTCTCGCAATCAAATTCAGTCTTCTCTTTTTCTCTACTTATATCCCGTGCGTGCAAATATTAGGTTACTGTTCATTATTCTGCTGCATTTTGTCATGATATTTTCTATACAGTGCTTGGCTGCTTGCTCAATGGAGCAAGTTTGAATCAGAAAAATCTTACTTATTACCACTTTTCATCAATACTTGGTACAAAACAAATGGAAGAATTTTAAAAACAATTTCCTACACCTGTTCGTCTTCGGCATCATCGATAAACCCTTACATTTCTTGCATGAATCCCCCTTTTCCATCAGTCATACATTGTAATACAAGCTGCTTGGTTTCCGCTACACGAGCAGCAAGAACCGAGCAAGTGCCTGAAAATGTGCTGAAATCCAAACTGGCTGCTTTCTTCAGCTTGGTGAACTCGGCACTGAGGTCTCCTACCACCGGTAATCCGAGCGTTACATATTCCTTCTGTCTGTCCACTTTTGATGTCGAATTTCCAGTGACGCTACGGCTGCTGCTGCGACTCAGGCTATGACTTTTCTTTCCCTCAGACCGGACTCTACTTCGACCACAAAGTGTTGTCTGTGGTAAAAGTTTATGCTAGAGGTTATTGTAATGCTAAATATTGTTGTTTTAAATGCAAGCAGCCGGAATTTGGACTAACTAATTACATTATGAAAGTAGACAAGTTAAAGCACATGGATTTAATCTTAAGATTTAGTATAGTAGAGGGTTCAAAACCATAATTTAACGTTTCTGAAAATAAGTAGGCAAGGAGATGCAGGTACACTGGCCATACTGCTTTGAGGTTTTAGTCAAAGATTTATACCAACATTTTCAAGAGAAGCTGAAATTGTAAACCATTTTTATTAAGCATTAATCAATGAACATGGCAAAGGTAGGCCAGAAAATATATGGAGAAAAGAAAATGCTTCAAAACGAAGGGGAAAGAAAGTTTTTTGAACACCATATCTTCACTTGTTCTTGGTAGGATACGAAGCCATTTTGTTAATACCACAAAGCCCTTCAGGTTTTCCAGTTTTCATCTTCATCCTTATGTACCCCTTTTCTCCCCATTTCGGTCCCCATGAGTTCTTCACGATTATGTAATCTCCCCCCTTCGATGTTCCATAACCAACTGCTGCAACCCCGTGGTCGAGCTCGGTTCCGCACGGACCGTTGAACACTCCCTGCAAACCAAGAATTTGAGGGAACACTGTGATGTGAAACCTTGTGGTCTTATTGCAGGAGAAAAAAGGAGCTAAAACAACAAGGTTTTTAGTTTTTACCCCACTGTAGAATTGGAAATCTCTGCCAGAAGCTTCAATGGCTACACTGAGTGGTTGGTGAACCAAGGCTTTCAAAAGGCTTTGCTCATCGTTTTCCGGTACGTCGTGGTAACCACTAATCGTCACCGAATCCATCTCCTCCTGAATATATAACCAAATACATTATTTATCAAACAAGCCATTAGTGTATGCTATGTATGTACGCATGTGTGTCCAGTTTGTGTTACTTGTTAGGGTCATATAAGGTTGGGGTTGAACATGTTCAATTTATTAGCTTTTATGATCAAATTGGATTAGACTGAGATGGATCGGATTAAAATTAGCAGGGTTATGTAAGTGTGTATGTACAGACCTTCTTTTCTTCACAGGTACCTTCCTCCATAAGGTAAGGGTAGTCTTCCTCTTTGTGAAGTCCACCATTGGCAACAATGAACTCGAATGCATAATCCATAAGACCTCCGTTGCAACCACTGTTGAAAGATGTGTCGCAATCGATGAGTTCTTGCTCGGACAAGGAAGTCAAGTTCCCTGTTACTATCTTGTTTATGCCCTCAACGGCTGCCACGGTCGAAAAAGCCCAACAGCTACCTACAAGCACAATATCCATGCATAATTCGAGTTTTGGGTTCCGGCTAGAATTCTGGTTTAAATTTCTTACCGCAAGAGCCTTGATTCTTGACCGGGGTGACAGCACCCTTCTTTCTCCAATCAACAGACTTAGGCAGATGAATGACATCTGTGTAAGTGAAGTCCCCAGGGGATTGTTTCTTTCTAAAAACCTGTGGTTTGAGTCCCAAATACTTGGTCTTGAACTCTTCATGGCTCAAATCAGCAAACTCGTTCAACCCGAGCCAGTAGCTACTGATTTCCTTATTCCTCTTGTCAATGTGGTTTAAGTTGTCCTTGAAAACCTCAAACCTCAGCAGCTTCTCTTCAATGGACTCGTAAATCTTCCCGTGCTTCGATAACCAGGATTCGAAGAGCTCAATGAGTTTATCCCTGGAACTCAAATGCTCCGGTGAATAACCAAGTATGGAGAAATCATGAGCCAGAGCTGAAAACATGAAAAGGGAAGCCATGAATGGAAGAAACAAGAGCTTGGAAAGCAAAGAGATGGCCATTTTTGTTTTCGAAAACAAGTTGAGAAGAATCGATGGATGGAGATGGAGGAGCTTGGGGTATATATATATATATATATATATATAGGGGCATAGCATGTTGCCTTCAAGTGAAGTTGCAGAAAGTGGTTCTCAAGGAAGGATACTGAGTCTTTACGATTGGTTCTTTAGACAGGCTTTTGTGGGAAGCAAGCATGCCCTGCCCCTCATTATGTTTTAAGTTTCGGCAAAGATTGGATCATACATGTTTTGTTATTAAATTAATACTGTTTCTAGGAGAAGGGTCTTGCAAAGAAGCGTAGTCGCATATGCAGACGACTCAAAGTTCATGTGAATTTACAAATAAAAGTTCGTCGTCATTATGTAGTATCTACTTAGTCCTCCACACAAAAAATTAAGTTTAGAGTTAGAAAGTTTAAGGTTAGAGTTTAAAATTTGAGAGTAAAACATTAGGTATATGATATATTTTTTAGATTTAAAATTTAAAATTATAACTTAAAATTTAATATTTATAATGTTAAAACATGAAAAAGGCACTAAAAAGATGGTGGATTGCTCAAAAAATCCATTTCCTCCCAAATATATAAGTAGATATTCAATCAACTCGAGTCAAAAAATTTCGAGTTAGTCGAGTTAAAAAATCATGTTTTTTAGAGGATGACGTGGCTGTTAATTTTTTTCTTTGTATAATTACACATTTAGTTCTTATTATTTACACATTTTATCAATTAGGTCATAATCTCATTGGAAGACTTTAACTATTTATTTTTAATTAATAATTTTATTTTTCTCCTCCAGTCAAGAAAGGAAGATAATAAATAAGATGTCAATGCGTCTAGCAGGATTCAAGCATGGGAGTCATTCGTGTAAAACGCGCTGCTTTACCACTACACTAAGTGTGTCTTTGTGATATAGATCATGTAATATATTGTATGTCTGCATTGTTTATTAATGGTGGGAAAAAAATAAATACGAATTAAAAGGATTCAAACATGACACACTTTAGACACATAAAAACATCTAAATCATCAAAATAAATCTAATAATTAAATTAAAGTTAAAAAAATTATATATATATATATATATTTAAATTATAGTTAATTCTTGATTTAAAATAAAAATGGTTTTAATTTTTTATAATTTTTAACTAATTTTAATATATTTTTTTATTTTCACATTTATGTTTATAATTTCACATATATACTCAATCAATATAATTTTAAAATTTAAAATTTTTAATGTAATTTAACGTACGTAATAATTTAATTAAAAATTAATAAAATATAAAATAATTAATTAATTTTAAAAATATTTCAATAATTATTTATATGAATTTATAAAAAATAATTGTGAAAAGAAAAAATATATTAAATTTAGTTTAAAAATATAAGTGTGTAAAGTTTAATTTAATTATTAGATTTATTTTTGTAATTTAAATGTTTTTATACATCTAAAGTATGCTATGTTCAAATCACGTTAATCTATATTTATTTCCATTTTCTTGTCATTAACAACAAATGAAGTTATATAATATATTTCATAAACAATATCAAAAAATTGTATTTGTGCAATGGTTAAGCTGCGTGTTTTTCATCAAGCCCTCCCAGGTATCCTAATTACATAATTTATATATTTTACTAAATTTAAATTTAAATCAAATTGATAAAAATGTATAAATAACGGAGACTAAATATGTAATTATACAAATTTTTTAACATCTACGTCATCTTTTTATTAAGTTTTAACGGTAGGTGGCTTAATTGGAACCACTTAAATAGTTATGTGGTAAAATTGTCAAAATTGAACGTATAGTGGTAAAATTGACATCAACCTCATAGTTAAGTGGTCATCTGTGTAGTTTACCTTAAATTTAAATGTTAAATAAATTAGACATTGACTTCTAAATTTTGAGTTTAAATATACCTAATAAATTATGGAAAATACTTTGATGCACAAGCTTGTGTAAACTTTAGTTTACACAAGCCCTTTAATTTTAGGGTTTAGGGTTTAGGGTTTTAGGTTAGGGTTTAGGGGTTTAGTATGTAGGGTATATAATTTAAGGTTTATGGGTAGAATTTAGAATTTAGAGTTTAGGATTTAGGGCTTAGGTTTTAGGTTGCTAGGGTTTGTGATTTAGATTTTAAATTTTATAAAAGGAATGTGTAAAAAAAATTTACACAGCTTGTGCATCAAAATAAAACCCATAAATTATTGTATCTTTTAAATTTAATATTTCGACTCTTTTAATATTCAATTCTGACTTCATTCATGTATCTATACATCAAATATTAACTCAATATCTCTTAATTATTACAACAACAATATTATCAAATGAATTAAAACTCAATTTACAAAATTTAATATTAGAATTTAGTATTAGCTTCTCCACTTTTTTACTTCTTCATTTTCTCTAAGGCGGTTATCAAACTTTTTCTAGTTCTTTTTCTTTTTCGTTTTTTTTTACCGGCGGCGGCTTTTGGCCGTTTTGCTGGATTTGTACATAAACAAAATTCATCTTTCCGATGAATGTTTCCTTTTTTCAAGTTTTTTTTTCTTGTTTTTCATCTATTTTGTCGAATTCTTATTCAAATCTACTTTTATGGCAGTTCTTTTGTGTGCTTGGTGGCAGTTCTTTCGTATGCTTTTTAGCAGTTTTTGTCTGTCTTCATGACAGTAGTCTGTCTTTTGACAGTTACGCGTTCGAGTGACGAGTATCAACGAGCGCTTTTCAACGAAGTAGGTCGTTCTATACATGTTATGATTCCCTTTGGTGGTTGTGCCGACATGCTAAGATCAAGTAGCGGAAGAATTTTTGCTATATTCATAGAGCACTCAAGGTAAAGTATAGTTTTTCTGGATTTTTATTTCAGAAGATTTCTTCTGACAATGTTAGGTTTGGTATGTTCAACGTCTTTCACACCTTTATATTTTTTGTTGTTTTGTTCAACACTGTATTTCAATTGTAAAAGGTGTGAATCTTTTGTATTCTTTTCGCTGTTGAATATAATCCAGATTCAAAAAAAATTAATACAGGAACAAAAGTTCAAATTATAATTTTGGTGCTTGTGATCAAATTCAAGTTTTGCATAAAAGTGGACAGTCAATCTTACCTGTTAACACTGTAATACCATTAATATACTGACGTTGGGTTGTTCTTCCTCGTAAAAGGAATTCCAATTTTAGACCATGGTAATCAGGAAAAAGAAATTTCTATCGAACCGATCAGAGAGAAACATCAGAACAAAATCATAAAAAAGAGAGAAAAATGGATATTCAAATTCCCGCTGCTTCTATAGTCAATTGTCGTTCTTGAATACACCTCTTTAGTCGCCAGACTAAGATAATAATTTTTTCTAACACAGTATCGTTAGAAACAACGAACGGCGTGCGAACCGAACGTTAATTTCACGTTTGACATTCAACTGCACACTGTTCGCTATTTTTGACAACGGCGTATTGGGGGAAATAGTCGTCTTGGTCCGGAGATCAAAGAGGTGTGATCAGAGGCGGTAATTGGCGATGGAAGCGGCGACGATTTGAGGGTTTGAGTTTAAATAATTTTAAGGATTTATGGATTGTTTTTATAAAAATGGTAAACGATCAAGATTTTATGAAAAACATAAAGTTTTTTATTTTTAATTTTAAATGTTGAAAAAAAATTAAATATGACACGTGTCAAGCATTGATTGGCTAAATATATTTTTTAACACCCATCAACAGTAGGAACCTAAAATTATAAATTTTAAACTTCAGGCACCTATTTTTACAAAATAATACTTTAGACAACTAAAATTCAAAAAAGGTATACTTTAAGCACCTAAGCCAATAAAAATTAGGGTTTTAACGCTAGAAACGAATGCATGTTATTTTAAAGCCAGAGAGATGACATAAATTTTCAATGAGTTATAAGTGAAGTGATAGGTTCAGTCAATTTTTTATAACTTAATTTTTGCATTTAATGAGTGGTTAAATTGAATTAAATCTAACAATAGAAGATCACGATGTACATGGCATGCCATATTTTAAATTAATATTATATTATATTATTTAATTAAATAAAAAAAGATCACGGTGTACAATTTCATTTATAATATTTTTTTTTGTTCAAAGTTCATTTATAATATCTTAGTGGACATCTTTTTATACAATTTTATGATATCTGCAGCTACGGCTTGCTTGTTGAACAAGTATAATTCATGAATTTCTAACTCTGTTTGTAATTTTGCATTTGATTCAGACAGGCCTAGGGGAAAGAAACATTTGCAAATCCCTTCAAAAATCAACAAAAAGCCTCAATTTGCTTATAACTTTTGGTAATTTAACTGCAACATTACACACTCTAGAAGTTTAAAAGCTTATGATTAGCCATATAACATTATAAACCAATAACATCAAACAAACTACCTTCTGCAACCATTTTTTTTCCATCCGAGGAGCCAAAACTGTTGGCCGTTGAAGCTTAGTCGTGGATCTTCCGTCTTCTGCCGTTGCTGTACAATCTGCCAACAACCAATTGTCGGTACGATAGGCACCGCATAATTAGGAGGTTCGAAACAGTCCACATATTCAGAGAAAGTTAGCATCGAAATTATCGAGTTTTCAAATGCTTTCTTGACTCTTCACCACAACTTGTAAAGTATCACAATAGTTCTAAGCCACTTGAATGAGTTATTAGATGGTGAAGCTAGACCTGAATATGAGTTTTTTACAATTATGCCATTATATACGATTTGAATTTTCGTGCGTTTTGTCCGAATTATAACCTAAATAGTACTTTATTACTCATGCTTCAACTAGACAGTTCAAAGATGCTTTTCTTTTACCAGTAAATCATGTGTGTGGCCATAAATTACTGAGCACCAAACGCATCTCTCATGCTCATATTCAGACTGTTTCTCATGGTTCGTCTACCAACTCCTGCATTGCCTTTTTGCATCATGGCAACAAATTCACCATAGTCGATTCTTCCGTCCTGAAATAAAGCAGATGTTGCAGAACAATGAAACTTAACCAACAAACAAACCCCAAAAAAAAGGAAAAGAAAAGAACTACTCGAATGAGAACTTGCTTCCCGAGAGCCCACTGCTTTGTTTAACACAAATTGACATGGTATTATCGACGGCAAGTCATAGACAAAATTTAGGAACTGAAAACAGTGAGACTCTGGATAATTCTAGATTGTTGTTATCAGTACCATCAACCATGCTCAACCATATGAGAAAACAACTATAAATATTAATGAAATAAAATGGTTAGCATGAGCATATTGTAACGAATCCGGACATCAAGGTACGAAATGACTTACATTATCTTGATCAACTTCGCGGATTATATCCTCAAGTAAAACATCTGTCATGTTATGCTCAACACAAGCTTGCTGAAGCTCATCAACCGTAATGTAGCCACTTTTATCCTTATCAAAGTATTGGAATGCTGCAACGAGATGTTCCTCGCGCTCTAGTTTATTAAGGTGAACGGTTGCAGCTATAAATTCACCGTAATCAATGGTCCCACTATTGTCGACATCAGCCTGCGAACATATAAAATATATCAGATTATTATTAAAATTTACCACATGAATAACATAATAAGCACAACAGACGCATAATTATGCAAAAAATTATCGGTAAACACATGTGAAAACTGAAGACAAACACTATCACAATTGGCCAAACAAGATTTAATAAGGAATAAGAACATAAATAAACAAAAGCTAGAAAAATGAAACAAATATTTAGATATCTGCTTCGAAAACAAACTTACTGCATCCATAAGGTCCCTTATCTCTGTATCCTTCAAGGTAGAACCATATCTTCGGAAACCAGCTTTGAGTTCATCAAATGTGATTGCACCGCTGTTATCAGTATCCATAGCTGTAAACATTTCTCGCAAACCAGCAATCTCCTCCTCGGAGAGGCTTTCAGCTATTACCTGACAGCTCAAAAGGGCAGAACTTTGTACATCAGAATGAATTCGACGGTCTTAACTCCAAAAGGAGCATGTTTAGAGCCAACATGAAGTTCATTGCTCTGAAGACTGAACTCCGAACATAGTAAGTACAAGGAGCAGCCAGACAGAGACAAATATTTGAACAAAAAAAAGTGCATTCCTTGTTTAAGATATAAACAGCTTGATTCTGCTGGCATTGATTGGGTAACAACCCTTCATGATTCGAAGAAGACTTTGTCTGATACAAGTATATGTGTATATATATACTGTTTCTTACCCGTAAAGCCATCTTCTTTAATTTATTCATTGCAGAGAATTGTTTGAGACGAGAAAGCACAGCTGGATCCAGTGCCCTATCCGGGGCAACACCATTTTCACAAATCCAAGGATGACCTAAACAATTCAAAAGGAAAATGATGTCACAATTTGAACTTCATTTCAGTTAAGAAAAAATGTTCGGATTTGAGCTAAAATTTGCAAAACTCTAGAGAAAGAACTGCATTTGTTATCAAAATATCCAAGGACCAAAATGGAGAAGGAAATAAAACATATGATAGTACTCATTGCTTTGTATCAAAGGTTCAAAACATTAATTAACCTTGAATAAATAGTAATGGGGAGTTAATATCATATCACATACATAATACTTCATGAGCAGTCAGCCGGTCTGAAGGTCGGGAGCATAGCATCTTCCTGATTAGATCTTTCGCGCTATCGGATATTAGGGGCCATGGATCTGAGTCGAAGTCAATATATCCTTTTAACACAGCATCAAATATTCCCTGTTGTGTTTCTAAAGAACATACAGAGGAAGGTCCGTAAGTATGTTATACATCGAATTATCTGAAATTCCATTCTGATGCAGAACCAAAAATATCGAAAATACCTGCCCAAAATGGTGGCACACCGCTAAGCAATATATAGAGTATAACTCCAGCAGTCCATACATCTGCTTCTGGTCCGTACTTTTTAAGGAGTACTTCAGGAGCAACGTAATACGGGCTTCCAACAACATCGGTAAAGACTTCGCCTGAAGTAGTAAACCAAACATTATGTTAAACAACATTCAAAAAGACATTGGTTTCATTATAAACTAAAGGGGCTGAAATTACTCAGACTCGCTAAAGATAGAAATGCACCCATGAAGGAAGTATACATTAGTTTAAATGCTAAAGGTTAAGAATTGCGTTTAAACAAGACCGAAAGTAGAGGACTAAATCAAGGAACAAAGTCCGATTGATTACCGGGTTTAAAGAAGACCGAGAGCCCGAAATCAATGGCCTTGAGCGAGAAATCATCATCCTTGTTAACTAACAAGAAATTCTCAGGCTTCAAATCTCTATGCATGACCCCAAGCGAATGGCAAGCCTCAACAACACCAACAATGATCTTAGTCAACTCAGCTGCCTTCCTCTCAGTGTAATGCCCTCTCTGGATAATACGATCGAACAGTTCACCTCCGGAGCAAAGCTCCATCACAATATGCACATACAAAGGATCCTCGTAAGCGCCTTTAATCGTCACGATATTCTTATGACCAGCTAAATGGTGCATTATCTGAATCTCCCTCCTCACATCCTCCACATCCTCCTTGCAAATCAACTTCCTTTTCGGTATAGACTTACAAGCATATTCGATGCCGGTGGAAATCTCGGTACACAAGCAAGTAATCCCAAACTGTCCCTGTCCTAATTTGCGGCCTAGAGTGTAAAGGTCACCGATATTAGGAGTCTTATGACCCAAAACATAAGAAGCCTGGTGATCGATGCCTCGTCCCATGGAGTCGGATTGCTTGGTGGGGCTGATGGGAGCCAATTTGGTATCCTTTTTCGTTGTTTCTTCGGAGAATTCCTGGGAAACAAGTTGTTGGGAAGGGGGGGAATCAGAGGTGGAACAAGTGGTGTTGTAGCCCTGAAAATAATTCCCCTTGAAAGATCCACGACATGTATTGCCCATGAAACAATCAATGTTTCTCCAACAGCAGTATTTTCCTCATCCAATTATATATCATATATTACACTGGAAAAACAAGTAAAAAGAACAATTTTCAATGATCCCAGAAATGGAAACTTCAAACAATACGAAAATCCGATGCAGAAACCACAAATCTAAGCATCAAAACAATCCCATGTCAGATTCAAAAGTGAAAGAAAAAAATAAACAAAGTCACCATCTTTCCATTACCATCGAACCACATGTATAAAAGAAGTTAAAAATCCATCAAAAAGGATAAATCTTTCATATGAATTCAGCTCATAAAGATGTAAACATATAGCATACATAATAATATCAAGATAACAAATTAACAATAAAGAGAGAAAGAAACCTAAGAGAGGGAAAGGGGAGGCAGAGCAAACAAAGTACCAGTTTCAAGTGAAATGAAGGGAAGAGAGAGAGAGAGAAAGAGGAGAGAGAGAAATAAGGGAATGGCTAAAGTGGATTAATATATTTATTCATAAACTCATCCAAGTTGTCTCCCCCTTCCTTTTATTTTCCTCTCTTTTTCGTGTTAGAAAAAGCACATGTTTTTCTTACAAACATCCATGGTCCTAAAAAAAACAAGCAAAGAAAACAAAATGAGTAGCAAATCACCGATTCAAAGTTTGACCTTTCTCAGAGTTTGGTGAAACTCACAACGCAACAACGTTGGAGTTCGTAGTTTGTAGCTTACTAGTTTAATTGGTCAAAGATTAGTGGGTGATTGGTCTACGACATGTCTTAAGGTTGTTTTGGTCAAAATCTTACAGCCAATTTTATAATTTTATAAAAAATAAGTATACGAAAAATATTTTCATACATAAGTTTATATAAGCTTTAATTTATGCAATAAAAAAAATTAACTTTAGAGTTTAGAGATTTAGGTTATAGTTTACAGTTTAAAAGTTTTAGTGTGTTATGACTAAAAATTTATATTTTAAATTTTATAGCATAAATATAAAGTTTGTGTATCAAAATATAACTCTATATATATTATATGACTTTGGCTTCAAGGTTTTTTTTGTATGGATAATTTGTTTAGCTTTTATTATCCAGTAAGCAAACGGGTTTGCTACAATAAAACGTAAACAAAGGAACATATATGTAACCTCAAGCTATACAAAGAGGGTCGAGTATAAAAGAAGAGTTATATATATATTTTTGTGCTAATTTGATCTTTACCACCTTTTTAATTATATTTATAAGAGATTTCAAGCTACGAGCTTCACCTCTGAATCGCCGACGATTAGAGGCTTTAAGGTTCAATTTGGTATCTAAGTTTTTTTTGTCTAATTAAACTTTTTATCATTCAAATAACCCATTTAAAAAGTATTTAGATGAATAATGATTATTTAAATAAATATTCTTTCAGCCCATGTAAGACAAAACTCACATCTTACCAAAAGTGATGAGTTTCAAACTCGCTTTTAATTAAATGCGAGTTTTTTGTTGAGTGAGTAAATAAGAAAGAAAAAATTAATTTACCACATTTATTTTTACACGTTTTTAGTTAAGCGCGAGTTTAAAAAAACGCTTTTTGGTAGGGTGCGAGTTTGGCTTATTTGGACTAAAAGGATATTTATTTAAATAATTTTGGATGAGAGTTATTTATATAAATTATTTTTAAAGGGGTTATTTGAATGATAAAGCCCTAATTAGATACATTAATTTGATTTTTTTTAATTCAAATTGGTAGATTAACTTGGCTTCCCGATTGAAATAGGTACTTACTATTGTTAACCAATTTGAATCAATAAGTAAGTTCATATATCTAGTTATGCCAAAAAAATTAAGTACCAAATTTAACCTTGAAGCCAAGCACAAACATATAATTTTGGGAAAAAATATAGATATCAAATTAAATTTAAAAATCAAATTCAAATACCAAAATATATATGAACTCAAATAAGGAAAACAATGTCTAATCTTAGACATAATATGTCTAAAATAAAACATTTATTCTAATTTCTCTGTTATTTTATTGTATAACTCTGCTTAGCAGCCTCGAAGATCCTAACCCTTTTGTTGTCTTTAGTGTTTTTAAGGTATTTTTGGGTGACCTGCGTGCATGCATTTGGACAGAATCTAACAGTGACATGAATCAGTGGGATGCATTTAGACAGATTTCAACAACTACCTTTTTTATTATACTCCGAATATATTCCAATTTCGTCACTATTATTATAATTTAAAAATAGCATAATTTAAGTATTTATTTTAATTAAAAAATAATTTAAGTATTTAAAATGATAAAAATTGGTTTATGTACTTATTTTGATTAAAAAATAATTTAAGTGCTATAAACAAACAAAAATATATTTTAAGGGATGTTTTTCTCTATTTAAGCCATTATTTTGAGGGTATAATAACTTTTCTTCTAAAAGAAATTAAAATTCAGTCACTCAAACAAAATTTCTTGACAAACAAGTTACTATGTTGTTAATTGAAACATATGACTTAGTATAATGACAATTTTTGTTCTTAAAATGTATACATTCTATTAATTTGGTCCTAATTCGAAATAAATCAATAAATTTAACCTTTCATATTTAAAAATTCTACAGTAAAGTAATTGTGTCAACCGATTCGTTTCATTAGTTTGTCAGTTGTACATCAAAACATATACATTCTATTAATATGGTCCTAACTTGAAAAAATTTAATAAATTTTACCTTTCAAATTTTAAAAATTCATAGTGAAATGATTTGTTTATTAGCTGATGGTATTAAATCATAATAGGTTTCTTTATTCATTTAATTTGTTAGTTGTCCATTAGTCTAATGTGGTGATTGTCTGTCGAGCTATCACATATGTGGATTACGAAGCTGAGGGACAATAGCATACATTGTAGTAAGTGGTCGAATGGTGTGTCTAGAGGCTGCAACGTTGAAAATTTAAGATATGAAAAGTTAAATTTATTTTTTTTAATTAGGACCAAATTGACAGAATATATCAAATTTAACTAAAACTGTTATTATAGCAAGTCATGTTTTAATTTTAACGACAAAATGACATGTTCATCCCAAAATTTAGTTAAGTGATTAAATTATTATTTTTTTACATTTTTATTATCAACCCTATGATTAACTAACTTATCATATATTTTCCTTTATTTTCAATAACATCGTCTTTAATTTTGAATTTTGGTTCTTCCCTTTAAACTCAAGTTTTTAAAGTTTCATGAAACAAATCCAACAAAAGATTTTTTTATTAAAGAAAGAGGTATTATATTTTCATATTATAATTTAAATTTATACAAAATAATATAATATAAACATTCTTAAACACTAAACCAATTAATGAATCTCATATCTAACTATTAGTAATGCGGATGAGTTATTTTTGATATGGTATTGACAATTATTTTACCAATATTGAATGAAGAAGACCGAGTCAAATTGAAACTAGAGAACCAAAACTAGTTTGAACTCTTGCTTTTTGTAATAAATTTGGTAGTGGTGAATTGATGCTACAATGTCAATGACCGTTGATAGTAACATGTCATCTGCATCTTCCATTTTTCAACCGCATCTGGATTAAGTCTCCATCAATTATTTGTATCCTACTTTTAATGTTATGCTTGTGTGTACCAGTTTTAACGTATTATTAAATTATTCTTATAGTTTAATTTTATTTTTCATATTATAACACTTCTATATATTTCTGTACTTGAATTTGATTTTATTATTTAATTTTATACCTAATATTTTTTATTGATATTTGAACTTAATTTTCTGATCCAAATAGATACTCACGATTTTTAATCGATTTGAATCAAGATGTTAAGTTTGTGTTGCAGTTACATAATTAAATAGTAATAATCAAATAGAACTTTAAAAATTAAATTTAGGTGCCAAAATGAGCAAGCACATTTGGTTAGTTGGTCAAACTGCTCATATTTATTCTTCATATTCACATAAATTATGGGTTCGTGATCTACTAAGAGTACTCCTCTTCTTTTTCTTAAAATCTTCCTTCTCCTCTTCTCTATATAGAATTAGGATTAGTTTAAGGTTTATTAAAAATTTAGGTGCTAAAATGTATATTTACCTCGAAATGATTTACATAAGATTCGTATTAGACCCTAATGATTTGATGGACCAAAACATTGGAGTGATGGCCCATGAATTTATTCATAAAAACCAAAATTTGAAGCCTCTCAAAGATATATAATATGGTGTTTGGCTAAAGTGGGTTTAATTTCAACCTAAAAAGTAATCCATATCAATCAAATGTTTTTTATTTTTTGAATCGGTTTAATCCTTAACATCTGTTTTCCAATTAGACGAGATTAGTTCAAGTAGTAAGTAATTTCGTATAGCGAGTTTTAAGTTTACGATTTTGTGTATGTAAAAAATTTCTGTTAGGAGACCCACCCACCAAAGCCAGATGTACGATGCGAGATGATCTAGATTAATTATGACAAAGTCATGAAAAACTAGAAAAGCAACCCAGAAATATTTCACACACAAATACATGTAGAGACAGAATCAAAATTAATGCTCATAAAACAATATGATTAACAATAGAAAATGAATGATAAATTAAGTTAAATTAAATTTAAAGATCTTATATGTATTTATTCCAACCATATTTGTATATTTTTTTAAATACAAAAGTAGGATAATTGTTCTAATTTAAAGAGTAGTTTCATCCCTGAATACATATTATCGGTAGAATGCAGAGCAACACACTTATTATAGAAGGTTAGCAACAAAATATTGAAGAGCGGGACTTAGTGATCATCCGATTAAGACATGTACAATGGTTGTCGAAGCGAAGCGAAGCCGGAGCTCAGTTAATACAAGTTGAAATTAGTGACGAAACTCAATATATTTTTAGAGAAAATGTCTAAATTTGTAGGGAGCGGCAACAAATAATATATATTTTAAAAATTAAATATTTTTTTTAAAGGAAAGTCGAGGCCTCGTGAAAAACTCCTTAAAATTTATTGGGGGAAAAGAGTGCTTCGTTCTATTAAATTTGAATTAAAATAACAACAATACCAAACATGAGATACAAAGGCTTATAGGAATAGAACAAACATAATGGCAAACTAACACATTGTTGGCAACTGTGGTACTGGGCAGCCTTTAAACTTCAGAACCCTGCTCCTGTTCAATATCAATGACACCTTATGCGTCCTTTCCTATCGATGAACCCAGATCATATCTTCAGCCCTTCTTACACCTTTAGCAGCCAGCCTGTGAGTGACTCCGTTAAATTCTCTGAACACAAATTTGAAATTCCAATTATACTTTAAGCGATACTGCACACACTCCTGGATGCAATCAGCAAACACCGCAGGGCATTGCGAAAAATTCTCATCCATTTCAGTACTTGCTCGCAATCAGATTCGATTATCAGACAAACTCTCTTATGCCACTTCAACAATAGAAATAACCGGCACGCCTCAAGTATAGCTGAAATCTCCGCACCCGTAGGATCTGATAACCCTGTTGATTTTGAAAATATGACAATAGAGTTACCAAGATGGTCTCTTAAAATACCTCCTATACCAGCAGCTCCAAAGCTTCCCATGGTGGATGCATCGACGTTAAACTTTAAGGTTCCCTTCAACGGCAGCTGCCATAACGATACCGCAAGTCGAATGGCCCGGATGTGCTCCACAGAAACACAAGTAGGCCGTGTCAACAAATCATGGTAATGGACGGCCATTTACCTTTTAGCCACTGCAGCAATCTCAAAGACTTGTACTTCATTCACTTTAGAGTTGTTAAAAATAATATCATTCTTGCAACACCAAAGAGTCCAAACAAGACAGTGTTCCAGATGGGTTTTGATTTTGTTTCAATCGGCTGGGTATTCCAAGTGATGATTAGAGATTTGAATGAATATGGGGCAATCAGAATAACGTTCCACGGTTTAGCCCATCTTTGCCAGACATTCCAAACGAAATTGCAGTGAACTAAAAGATGATTCATTGATTCAAGATGCATTTTACAATAAACACACAAAGAATTAGACGACAGTTGAATACCTCTTTTTATCAGTTCATCTTGAGTTGGAAGTCTCCCGAGAACAGCTCTCCAAACAAAAGTTTCCACCTTAGGCGGAGCAAGATTAGACCAAACCAATTTCCATACAGCATCTTTGTTGGACACATTAGTAGAAGTCAAATTACAGAAGTCTTTAGATTTGTACGTTCCGCTTGAGGCACCGACCCACCTCACACAATCCTTGTTTAACTTTTCCAATGATGCTTTCATAATGACGTTTTGAAAGGCCTCCCACTGACTATACTCCCAATCGAAGAATGTTCTGTTATAAAATAAGTATTAATCCAAGAATAAATAATAAGATAAATAATATTATTTAAACGAACAATACAAAATTAAGAACAATACAACAATATATAAATCAAACCGATTTGGAACCAAAAGAAACGTGTTGAGGCCTGCACGAACGCAGTTTCCTTAAGACAGATTTTCGGCCACTCCTATGGTGCTCGAGTTCTTTAGTCGTCTGTCTCCCAGGATACAACAACATAAGATCAACCGCAGTTGCACTACTGTGGAGATCACGAACTGACCCTTGCCTTCGCCTATCACCGAAAACCACTTGTAAAATCCACACAGTAAAACAATAAAAATTTTCTGTGGTTTTGAGTTGTGTAAAACCTAGAAGGTTTACTCCCTATTTATAGGAGTGTCATGAGGGTATAAGTGGAAATTTTGACCTAATGGAGCATTCAATATTGTGAATCAATTGATTCTCCTATAAAGCAATTTCCAAAATTATTATCTGAATTAAAGGTAACTTCTAATATTTACCCTTTTAATTTCAAGATAAAATTTGGCAAATTTATGCTTTTATTTGAGGAAAATTCATTTTAAATTTGGGTCAAAATATCTGCAAGCCCACGAAGGACCAGACCGGTTCAGACATTTACGTTTCCTACGTCGTGCACGTCTGCACATTTGCGAACCAACAATTGGTTCCACATTTTCCTCAACAACATTTGAATCAATTTCTTATTCAAAGCTCCAAAATTATCAAAATTTTCCAACAATCCCCCACATGAATGAAATTGATTTAATCAAAAACATTTTGACTCGATGTGGTGATAGATTCTACGATCGATAGCTGCATAGGATAGGTAGGTGTCCACCCTTGAACCTTCCCTTGTGAAAGTATATTTACTTTACTAGCTAACCAGTAGACGTAATGTCCTTGAACTGTTCTGCCGTTTGTGTAAACGATGATATACTTCACACAACTACCTCTCTAACAAAAGTATTAGTTCTCATGGGTATGTCCATATGGCCGTGGACATCGCCTGGTTCTGCAAGAGTTTGAAAGAACTATGCCCAATAGTCTCATTGAAGCAGCCCCACTTCACTCTCACATAGGTGACTTATGTTGCTTGACTCACAAAGCACATAATGGTCATTAAAAGCATTGCTTAGCCTGATGTGAGCACATATTCACCAGCGCTTGATGCTGATCCGGAGGTCTTACCGTTAGGACCAATTACGCGATCTCGGGCGCAACGTTTCAGGGAAGCTTTTTTCCTTACTTGTGCTAACATTTCAGAATCATTTGATAATGTTTGTGCCTTAGATTGTAAGCCTTTTAATGTGTTGCATATTGATATGTGACATGTTTAGGTTATATTATGTATTAGGTATATTTAAATATGTATATATATTATGCTAAAACGTGTTTTGTTTTTTTATATATATATAGTTACAATAAAAAGGGTGTACGACCAGCCTTGCATGGCCCATGCGTAACCAGCATTTCTAGCCTTGTGCGAACGCTACCAACCGGTGCAGCCCACCTCTTTCCAACAAAGGCATGCAGCCAAGAGTCAAATATTATTTATTATACACATGTGCATAATTACTTACTCATGCGGCAGAATGGATAAGATGCAGCAGTTTCATTTTGAATTTCAAAGATTAAAATATCACATGTTAAATGTGATTTACCAAGCCACCCGTCCACTTCAAATTCACGGCCAGATTTGCATAAGAAATTGCCGCCACATTTTGTTAGTTTAATTTTGAATTTTAATTATTCATATGGCTTAATATTAGCCACAAGTTCATTTCGGCAAAACCAGCATTGTGTCTATATATTTGGCCGATTTTCACATGTACAAGGGTTACACACATTTTGAATGAATAAATTTGTTTGTGAGATTTTCTCTCAAATTTGGTTCTTTTTAGAACTTTTTCTTTGATACTTCGGGTTCTCAATTGTTCGATAATTGAAGGGTCCAAGTCCGTATTCGAGCAAATTCAAGATAAGGTTCGGGTTCGATCAACAGATTGTTCGAGTTCTTCCTTGGAGTTTGTTCACCCTTTTCCGACTACGAAGAACAGTTTCGATTCGGGTTTGCATAACAGATTATGCAGGTTCTTTCGAGTTCATCGTGTCAAATTTCCAGAACGTTGCTACCGTTGTTGAATGCTTGAAGAATTTCATCTTCGTCGTTCAAATAATCCTAAAATTTCTGCAACTTTCTTCTCTCCCAATTCTGATTTTTTTTTCTTTCTTTCTTTTTTTTTTACTTACTTTAAATATCTAATTACGACACCATGTTTGTTTCTATTGCAGAGAAGTGTTTGCTATTATCCTAGATCCGTGAATGAACGAGGAATGTTGTTTTCTTCAACAACACCCATGTATCATTAAACCTCTTTGATCACCGTTTACATCATAGGAATGGACTTGGGGATAAGAGCCCCTACAGTGACCGCACAGGTCTATGCAATTAGGTTGTCCCTTTGAACCTAGATCTTGGGATCTCCAGTCAACTAGGTAGGGTTTTCCTTCACATAGCACCTTAAATTTACATGGGCTTTAGTCTTATTCCTTTAGATGTTTTCTTAACTTGATCTCAATTTAACCTTTTGGTTAATGGATTCATAACGTTATTCTTTGATTTCAAAAAATCAATAGAGATAACTTCATTTGAGATCAGTTGTCTAACAGTATTATGTCGACAACGCACATGTCTCGACTTACCATTATACACAAAGCTCTATGTCCTACCTATTGTGGGCATTGGCTTTGGTCGTTCAGGAATATCCTCCAAGAAATTTCTAAAGCCATTCGACTTCTTTTCTAGACTTGTCTAGAACTTTAAAATCAGATTCTATTATGGATTTGATTATAACCATTTTCTTGAGGATTTCCATGACACTATTCCTCCTCCCAAAGTGAAGACATATCCACTTATGCCTTTAGTATCTTGAATATCAGATATCCAATCGCATCAGAGTATCCTTCTAAATAGAAGAATCTCTGGAATAATGCAATTCATAATCTCGAGTATATCTAAGATATCTCAATGCCCTCACAATTTTTTCCAGTGATTTTCACTTGAATTGCTTGTGAATCTACTTGAACTGCTCACAGTAGAAACAATATTTGGTCTATTGAATCTACTTGGTCAACACTTTGGTCTTTGTTCTTGGACAAAAGTTGACATGTATTTATTGGAGTTATGGCTATGCCGGAAACATCCTTGCCAAACTTCTCTTGCCCGCGTAGTGTAACTACGTAAATATGAGACCTTTAAGTGATTGTTTGATTTGGATGCCCAAACTCAAAAATGTTAATCTCATATTTTTCATGTCAATCTTGAATTTGACAAGTCTTTGGTACGTTTACCATTTTATTGTTGCTTCCAACAATGAATATGTTATTAACATACAGACATGGAATAATATATCAAATGTTAGTAGTTTTGACATATACACATTTGTCACACTCATTTATCTTGAAGTCGTTTGTCATCATGACATTATCGAACTTCTCATGTCTTTACTTTGGTGCTTGTTTAAGTCTATACAAGGACTTCACCAACCTACATACTTTTCTCTCTTGACTTGAAACTACATAACCCTCAGGTTGTTCCATGTATATTTCTTCATCAAGATCTTCATTTAGATAAGCTCTTTTAACATTTATTCGATGTACGTCTATATTTCACAAAGCGACAATTGTAAGTATCATACTTATGGAGGTTATCCTTGATACATGAGATTATATATCGAAATAGTCAAGACATTTGGTAACCTTTTATTACCAATTTGGCCTTATACTTATCAATTGTTCCATCTACTTTCATTTTCCGTTTGAAAATTCATTCAAAACTTAGTGGTTTAATTTACAGAGAAAAATCTACTAATTCCCACATATGGTTTTGCATGATAGAATCAATTTCACTCTTAATGGCATCCTTCCATAAGACGCCTTCATATGAATGTATAACATCATTATACGTTTGAGATTCAACCTCTAACGTATAGTTTAGAAAAATAATCCAAAGACTTTTTTTACCCTTGCTCATTTACTTCTTTGCGGCTCTATTTCAAGCTCAAACCCTTGTTGATCATTTGAGTCATCTTTATCGATAATCTCTGAAGTTCGTTTCATTGAACTTTGACCAACTTCCCTAGCTTTGAGGTTCTTCGATCATACACAAGAAATCGATATACATTGCTATGTTCTATATAGCCAATAAAAATGCAATCCACAATTTTTAGGGATGTATTCTCAGTTGCTTTAGTAATGGGTCATTACTTTTGCAAGACACCCCCACATTTTCAAGTAGTTGTAGGAAGGTTTAATTACCTTCCATCACTTATATGGTGTCTAGTTTCTTTAATTACGGGAAATCTTGTTTAAAAAGTAATTAGCTTATAGAACAACTTCCCCACATGTTAGGCACATTATAGTACCAACGTTACTCATATAGAGCTTCTCCTCATTTTAAACCTTTAATTAAGTTTGAGATTCAACACCATGCTCATAGAGAACAATTTTCACTATAGCTTCATCTTTACATTATTTTTGTGTTATCATCAAATGAAGGTAATAAACATATTCCTTCAACCAATATGTTGTCATATCAATTGTTATGACAATAACATTGCCCTCGTTTGAAAGTCTATAGTCTGAAGACTTGTTCCTCATCTTATGACAATTGAAGCATTTTTTTACATGAAATTTTGCTTCTTGAACACACCGTCCAATTTACGGTTTGAAGTCGTTTTTGACTTCTACTACGTTTGCCATGATAATATTTATCTTAGCAATATTTACCTTAGTAACATTTGAAGGTGGTAACAATATTTACCTCATCTTCTCTAATAATAGGACGATCATCCTTCAGATATTTAACTAGGTTTATCATGGTCAATTATGCAACATCTTTTGTTGCCATGTATGAAATTTTTTCTAATAAATTTCACTAATTTTTTTATTGTGTCACGTAGACACAATCCAGAACCAAAAATTATGAATATGTTAAACGTTAGGAATTTAGTCAAAGACTAAAACCAGAAACAGAAACATAATTTCTAAATTTTGTTAGACGACGGAGATTTAGTAAACTAAACCCCAAACAAAAATTCACACGGTATTAATGGAAAGAACAATAATAAACAATGCACCAGGTAGGTAACTTATGAAAGAGAGATGGTGCACTAGGCACGCTTAAATACCAAGTCTCTTAAAGAACCAATCCTAGACATGCATTTTTAAATTTTCTTTCAATCACCGTTTATGGATTTTATTCTTGAAATCATTCCAAGCATGGATGATCAATCAGAATCACTAACTTTGATTCACAACAATTTGAAATCTTCCATTTATGGTCCAACGGCCCTCTCGATTCTTTAGTCATTTTTAAACATTGTGCACTTCATAGCATGCATCAGAATAGGCTTTAAGAATTTAATTTTGACATAGAGAATCATGTTCTTCTATGCTTTGATTCGAGACCTCAGTCAGAATCAGCGCTCTAAATTTGGTAACCAATGTTACTTTCCGAAATAAATTCACCAATTTATTTCTAAAATAAAATCATACTTGATAATAAATTTGAGTTATTTTCTTTTTCAAAATAAATTCACCAATTTATTTCAAGGTTGAATCATTCTAGATTCTCACGAAATTAAATCTAACGATTTATTTCCCTTAACAAGTTAGAATCAACACATGATTCTAGTACAAAAAATAAATTTAATAATTTATTCTCTTTTACACAAATTTAATCATATTTGATTCTTACGGAAATAAATTCGGTGATTTATTTTCTTAACAAGTTAGAATCAACGCATGATTCTAGCATAGAAATAAATTTAATGATTTATTTTCTTTTACAAAAATTGAATCATACTTGATTCTTACGGAAATAAATTCAATGATTTATTTTCCTTGCAACGTTAAAATCATACAAGATTTTCTTGAAAATAAATTCAATGATTTATTTCCTTTTCCAAAATTAGAATCAACACAAGATTCTAACGAAGAAATAAATTCAGTGATTTATTTCTCATATATCTTTTGTTAAATATTGGGATTAGTAGCACTAAAACCCAAACCAAAGATATTAAGGCAACAAAATCAAAGGAATTGATCCTTTAATTTTTTTTATTCTTGTTTTGGAAAGATCACGTAAATCCTTTAAAACGGCAGAAATTAATTCCTGAAACGAATTATTTACGAGATCTTTGTTTTCACAACAAATCACGATTTCGCTTGAATATTCTGTTCGTCTCTATAAAATTTTTCAAAAGAAATTGTTAGTACAAAATAAAATCCACATAATTTCTAAAAATACAAAGGATCACAATTAAGACAAAAAATGTGACAAAGTATAATTTATATACATGCCATATTTAAAATGTCCACGTTATAAGGTAACACTATCATAATAATATTACCAAAAATATTATCAAATTTAAAACTTTATCTTAACAATACATGCAAATATATATTTAAAATTTTTATTTCCATTCCAAGAAGTGTTGGCATATAACGTTATAAAGTTGCCATATTTTCATATTGAATGTCATATTTATTATTTAATATTATGTTTAAGGAATATTTCATTATTACCTTAATAATGTCATAAAAAAATATATAATTATGACATAAACCATACCATATTAAAAGTCAAAATTTAATATGGAATATTACCTTACTAATACCATAATTTATGGTTTAAAAAAAGTCATATAAACAAGAAAACTTATTAAGGAATTTTTAAAATACCTTACTAATCGAATATTCAAATGTTCTATCTCAAGAAATACCGCTTGCATCGTGTTGAATTCATGGTATTGGTGATCTCAACGTTTCTTGTCTTTGGGCATTCACTTTTTATATGCGTGAAAATTTCCTCATCGTGTGAATCATTGCTTTGGATACAATAATCTGTTCGTCTTGGATTAAAACTGAGATTCTATCTTAAGATTGTTATAAAATAGGCGTTAATCCAAGAATAAATAATAAGATAAATAATATTATTTAAACGAACAGTACAAAATTAAGAACAATACAACAATATATAAATCAAACCGATTTGGAACCAAAAGAAACGTGATGAGGCCTGCACGAACGCAGTTTCCTTAAGACAGATTTTCGGCCACTCCTATGGTGCTCGAGTTCATTGGTCGTCTGTCTCTGTAACACCCCAATTTTGGGCTTAGAAGTTTTGGGTTCGGACCGGTTCGGTCGGAGTGCGGTTCGAATATAAAAAGGTGAATTTAGGAAAGCCTAGTTCGGGTTGCATTAAAAATATGGAAAAATGTCTTAAAATCCTCTTTTATTATATATAAGAGAATGGTGAAATCAATTTTACAAATTGAGGTTTGGAAGTGTGACATTTTGGTTAGTGACCAAAATGTAATTTTTGAAAACTGTGTGACTGTTTTAAAAAGGATTGAAACTTTGAATCTTTAAGGAGATATTTACCCAAGAGGAGTTTCTCCAGATTTTTCTTAAATATTAAAGGTTTAATTAATGGTTTTTAAATAAAAGAAAAATGGAGGGAAGATATTTTGGCCATAACTAACTTTTCTCTCAAATCTTCCATTTTCTTTTCTCTCAACTTTTCTCTCAACCCAAACACATTTCTCCAGAAAAATTCCCTCTGATTTTGATTTCCAAATATGAGAATTCAATCCTCTTTTGATCTCTAATCATCTCTTCAACAAAACCTTATCATTTGCTATTTGGATTTTCAAGAATTTTGGTTCCAAAAGGGAGAAACTCAAGTTTAGAGGTATGAACGTCCTTCTCCTCTAAATTCTCAGTTCTTTACTGAAATTCCCAAGTTCTCAATCCTTGATTTGTGTTTTATAAAAGGTTTTGTAGAGGTGTTCTTGATCTTGGCTTTTAAATGCAAGATTTGTTGTAATTTTGATGAAATTCGTATGATCTGTTTAAGCACTGATTTGAGGTGTCTTTTTTATGTTAACTGAATGTTTAATTGATGAGAAATTGAGGTTTAATCAATGCAATCCCGGATAGGTTAAATTTCCTAAGTTTTGCTTGAGTTCTTGGTTGTTTTTGGGGTGATCTTGATGATCTGTTATAGCTGGAGGTATAAGGATGTGTTTAGATCCTTTTTGGATGTTAATTGAGGTTTAAGGATGTTTAGAATTGATGGATCATGGCTGGGTAGTGTTGTGGAGTTGTTTGGAGGTGATTTCGGTTGTGTTTGGTAGCCGAAATGGGAGTGTTGATGAGAGCAGCGAGTTTAGGTGCTTTCATTGAAGATATTAATGCATGATGATGCATTAATCCTCTGCTTTGATGTGTTTAAAACAGGGGAGTCATCTTTGGATCCTTGTGGTGGTGATCCGGAAGCTTGATTGGTGTTTCGGCAAGTGGCGAAACGGAATCGGTGAGTGGATTTTGGTTTTCGGCTTTGAAACCAATGGTTTGAAGGTTTGGGAGTTTAGTTTAAGTCTAAGCAACTTAGCTAAGCTCAAGAGTAAGTTTTCGGCAAAACTCTCTTGATGATGAACCATGAATTGGTTGTATGCAATGTGATTTGTTTGCATGTTTTAAATCCTGTTTTGAAAGCATATTTAGCATGTTTAGTTGCTGATTTTATAAGCCATGTGTTGAAGAATACTCAAGGTAAGAGATTCTTGTTTTTGAACATTGTTAAATGTGGTTTTGATGCATAATGATGCATGATGATTATGGCTTTGATAAATGCTTTAAAACAGTGGATTAATGTTGTAAAATGATGTATATTGGCAAGTGATGTTTTGAGAAAGGTTAAGAACACTATGGTGGTTAAAAGTCCATAGGTGGTTCTTGTTTTAAGAACAACATGGTGGTTAAAAGTCCATGGTTGGTTCTTGGTTAAGGTCACAAAGGTGGTTAAAAGTCCTTGTGTGAGCCTTGTTTATTTAAGAACACCAAGGTGTTTAAAAGTCCTTGGGTGATTCTTGTTAAGGACACAAAGGTGTTTAAAAGTCCTTGTGTGGTCATTGTGAATTGTAAGAACATCATGGTGTTTAAAAGTCCATGGATGATTCTTGTGCTAAGGACACAATGGTGTTTAAAAGTCCATGTGTGGTCCTTGAGGATTGTAAGATCACAATGGTGTTTAAAAGTCCATGTGTGGATCTTATGTTGATTGTATCACTTGTGGCCAATATGACATGTTATAAACTTGAAGCATGAATTGCTTGTTTTAAAAGCTTATGTGCATGTGTAAAAGTTGTTTTGAACAAAGGTTTATAAATGTGATTTATAAATGCATTATTGTGTTGTTTTAAATGAGCATCCCTCACTAAGCTATTTGCTTACGCTCTCTCTTTTCTTAAACCAATAATAGAGCATTGAAGTGCATTTGGGGCAGCAAGGAGGCTAAGCATCCAAGTGAAGAATTAAGCTCTTGTATGGTGAACATTTTTCTAACACTATTAGCTTTTGGGCATTTGGCAATGGGGGACCTATGTTGTTGTTTTGGGAGATGTTTTGGACTCCCTAAGTTGGTTTTATGTTGTTAATGATGTTGGAACTTGTTTTTGGCCTTTGTGAGTTTGGTATGGCATTTTGATGCTTGAATGGTTTTTCAAGTAGGATGCATGCCTATAGAATTGGAGTTTTACTAAATTGATGCCATGCTTGAGAATGGTTGATGCTTTTATGTTCCTTAAGTTTGCAATGACTTGTTGGCATGATTTGATGACAATTTGTTGATGTTTGATGCATTTTTGGGGCTGAATTTTGGACAGTTCTGGTATGAGTATCGATACTCGGGCTCGCGTATCGATACACATAAGCCAAATATGTGCTTTTCTGCACAGGGGTATCGGTACAGTTGCGAGGTGTTTCGATACGGTAGGCCAATTATGAATGCCGTACCAATACGCGGGAGAGCGTATCGATACCTTTCCTGCGAGATTGGTCACTGCCTTCCCCGCGTATCGATACTCCTCTTGGTGTACCGATACACGACCGTTAATTCAGTTAATGGCATCTTTGCAGAGTTTGTAAATGTTACATTTTAGTCCTAAATCCTTGTATATGCGATTAAATGAGTTTGGGATGTCCGTTTGAGCTGAAATTTGACAGAGAAGCATGAAAGATGATTAATTTCATAATGGTGACCTTAAATTTGGTTAAGTCCCTGTAATTTCCAGAATTTACAATTTGGTCCCTAAATTTATTTTTTGTGCAATTAAGTCCCTGAATGTCTTCTGTTTGCGCTGATCTTTGAGTATGTTGTTATTGTGAACTTAACTAGGGTTATTGTGCATCTAGACAAGTTTAAAAGAAAAAAAGGGTCGTTAATCAAGGTTGACTTTCGAGTTGACTTTGGTTTTCCCCGTGTAAACTTCTTAATTCGGTTCATCCGTCTGGGCCGGGTTAAGGGGGTTACATTTGGTGGTATCAGAGCTGAGTTCTCGTGTAATTGGGAATGATTATTTGGATAATTAAAGTATGTATGCTTTGTATGCTTGTTGAGTGAAAGCATGTTGAATGAATTGTAAATATGTTACAATTGTAATGTATGCTGTGGTGAAGCATGTTGTGGGTACCCATTGCCAAATCAAAGCTAATGAAATGATGTTGTTTTTAATTGGAAATGAGCTTGAGTACTTGGATTGCTTACCTTGCTGAGTCTGACTTTGTTTTATTGCATTGTTAGTGTATGGCACCTCGTAGGGAGTTGAGGGTTAATACGCGAGCTATGGCTCAAAATGAAAGTGAAGAAAACGCTGAGAATGCTATGGATTTACCTCCTCTGCCTGGTGGTGGTGGTGCTGGGGGTGAAGGAGCTGACGTTGCAGTTGGTGCTGGGGTCGCTGGACCTGAAGCTGGTCAAGGGCAAGCTGTCCCTGACATGACGATGCTGGTTCAAGCCATTGCTGGTGCTTTTCGAGCGGCGGTAGCTAGAGCTCAAGGAGCTGGGCATTAGGGAGATGCTGGAGTCAGACTACCCTTGGAACATTTACGCAGTCTGGGAGGGACTGAGTTCAGGGGTTTGTCTGCTGAAGGTTCAGAATCTTGGTTAGAAAGTACCAAGAGAATCTTGGGGAAGATGAGTTGCACTGATGTGCAGAAGCTTGGTTGTGTGGTGTCCTTGTTACAGGATGATGCGTATACTTGGTGGACGACCTCTATCGCTGGGATGGCGGAAGCTGATGTAACTTGGACGTTCTTTCAGAACGCGTTCAAGAGAAGGTATCTGGGTGTGAGGTACCTAGATGAGAAGAAGAGGGAATTCATGTCTCTTACCCAAGGGAGCATGTCTGTAGCTGAGTATGAAGTTCAGTTTGTCCGACTCAGTCAGTACACACCTGAGCTAGTTCCGGACGAGCGGGAGAGATGTGAAAGGTTCCGTTATGGTTTGGTGACGGAAGTGAAGATGTATGTGCTGGCGGCTGAGTATAATGATTTTGATGTGCTGGTTGGCCGAGCAAAGGACATTGAGATGAACTTGGGTTTATCTGCTAGAAGTGCTGGGTCAGGTGCTGGTAAGCGAGTTGCTGAATATAGTTCCGGTGGTGGACGGAACAAGAGGGGACGTGATCAGAAGTATCAGTCCACAGCTAAGCGAGGTGGTGTTGCGCCTGCTCAGGGAGGCAGGGCTAGAGTTGATCCGAGTGCGTGTTGGACATGTGGTTCGCGTGGCCATATGAAACGTGATTGTCCTCGAGCTGTGAGGGAGGTGCAAGTTCCTGTTGTGGCAGCTGGTAATTTTTGCTGGAACTGTGGATCTACGGATCACATGAGGAGGGAGTGTCCTATGTTGGCTGGTGGCCAAGTGCGTGCTCCTGTTGTTGTTGCACCATAGAGAGGTCGTGGGCGCGACCGTGGTAAGTTTCAGCAGAGAGAGGAGGGTGGTCGGAATGTGGCCCATGTTGTAGTTGTTCAGCCTGAAGATGGCGGCCAGGCGAGGGTATATGCTCAGAGGGAGGGAAGGAATGACACAGATGTGATCGCAGGTACTTTTACTTTGCAATCCTTGTCAGTACTTTCCTTGATTGATTCTGGATCTACGCACTCATACATGTTGCGTGAGCATGCTGAATTGCTTGGTTTGCCTGTTGAGTCTTTGGATGTTGGTATGCGTGTCACTAGTTCTTTTGGTGAGACTGTTGTGACTCGAAAGCTTTTTAGGAGATGTCCTTTTGTTGTGCAAGGTCATGTTTTTCCTGTTGATCTTATGGAGTTACCTTTCTATGGTTTTGATGTAATCCTTGGTATGGATTGGCTTGATGAGCATCGAGCTGTTGTGGATTGTGAGAATAAGCGAGTTTCGTTGAAGCTTGCGGATGATTATGAGGTTGTTGTGGTTGGTGAAAAATGTGAAGTTTCTTGCCAATGTGGTGTCTACATTGGAGGCGAGCCGGATGCTGAGGCAAGGTTGTGTGGCTTATCTAGCTTTTGTGATGAATCCTAGCTCTAAGGAGTTGCGTGTGCAAGATATCAGGATTGTGCGAGAGTTCCCTGGTGTGTTTCCTGAGGAGTTGCCTGGATTACCTCCTAATCGTGAAGTGGAGTTTGGAATTGAGCTGTATGAGAATACAACTCCAGTGTCCATTACCCCTTATAGAATGACACCTAAAGAGTTGAAGGAGCTGAAGACGCAATTGCAAGAGTTGCTTAATCGTGGGTTCATTCGGCCGAGTGTGTCACCTTGGGGTGCACCGATCTTGTTTGTGAAGAAGAAGGATGGCACTATGAGGATGTGCATTGATTATCGTCAGCTGAACAAGTTGACTGTCAAGAATCGATATCCTTTGCCGAGAATTGATGATCTCTTTGATCAATTTCGGGGAGCAACTGTGTTCTTTAAGATTGACTTGAGGTCAGGGTATTATCAGTTGAAGGTAAAGGATGTGGATGTGCCTAAGACAGCTTTCAGGACGAGGTATGGGCATT
The DNA here is from genome assembly GCA_958450335.1 of Hibiscus tridactylites. Lineage (NCBI taxonomy): Eukaryota > Viridiplantae > Streptophyta > Magnoliopsida > Malvales > Malvaceae > Hibiscus > Hibiscus tridactylites. The sequence continues at coordinate 64,818,531 of OY288275.1, forward strand.
ATGAGTTCCTGGTGATGCCGTTTGGTTTGACAAATGCTCCTGCAGCTTTCATGGACATGATGAATCGTGTGTTTCATGAATACCTGGACAAATTTGTTGTGGTGTTCATTGATGATATCCTCGTGTACTCACGTACTGAGGAGGAGCATGAAGAGCATTTGAGAATTGTGTTGCAAGCTTTGTTGGAAAATCAGCTTTATGCTAAGCTGAGTAAGTGCGAGTTCTGGCTTAGGGAAGTAGTGTTTCTTGGGCATGTGGTTTCTGCTGAGGGGATTCGTGTTGATCCTCAGAAGATTGAGGCGGTGATGAACTAGAAGGTTCCTAAGTCTGTTCATGAGGTTCGTAGTTTCCTTGGTTTGGCGGGATACTACCGGAGGTTCGTAGATGGTTTTTCAAAGATTGCTGCACCTTTGACAAAGTTGTTGCAGAAGGATGTTAAGTATGAGTGGACGGAAGCGAGACAGTAGGCTTTTGAGAAGCTTAAGGCAGCCTTGACGCAAGCTCCGATCTTGGTTCAACCTGAATCAGGGAAAGAGTTTGTGGTGTATAGTGATGCGTCCTATGTTGGTTTGGGATGTGTGTTGATGCAAGAGGGTAAGGTGGTGGCTTATGCTTCACGGTAGTTGAAGGTGCATGAGCGCAATTATCCTACGCATGATATTGAGTTAGCTGCGGTGGTTTTTGCTTTGAAGATCTGGAGACATTATCTGTATGGTGAGAAGTGTACGGTGTACACGGATCACAAGAGTTTGAAGTATCTGATGTCTCAGAAGGAGTTGAATCTTAGGCAGCGACGTTGGGTAGAGTTGCTCAAGGATTATGATTTGACGATTGAGTATCACCTTGGAAAAGCTAATGTTGTAGCGGATGCCTTGAGTAGGAAGGTAGCTGTGGAGTTGAGGGCTATGTTTGCCAGTTTGAGTATTTCGCGCGATGGTGGTCTTGTGGCTGAGTTGCAAGTGAAACCATCTTTGGTTCAGTTGATCAAGGAAAAGCAGTTGTTGGATGATTCCTTGGTATCTCATGTTCAGGATATTGCGGAGGGTAGGCCTTCGGATTTCTGTTTTAATGATGATGGAGTGTTGTGTTTTGGGAGTCGGATAGTAGTGCCCCATGATGCTGAATTGAGGCGTGCTATTCTAACTGAAGGTCATAGTAGTCCTTTTGCTATGCACCCTAGTAGTACTAAGATGTATCGTGATCTTCGTGATGAGTACTTTTGGGTGGGTTTGAAGAAGGATGTTGCTGAGTTTGTGAGCAAGTGTTTGGTGTGTCAGCGAGTTAAGGCTGAGCATCAGTTTCCTTCAGGGTTGTTGCAACCGTTGAGAATCCCTGAATGGAAGTGGGAAAGGATTACCATGGATTTTGTGTCTGGTTTGCCTTTGTCGCCATCGAAGAAGAATTCGGTGTGGGTGATTGTGGATCGCCTGACGAAGTGTGCGCATTTCTTGCCTGTGCATACTACGTATTCTTTGGATAAGCTTGCGGAGCTGTACATTGCTGAGATTGTGCGACTGCATGGTGTGCCTAAGTCGATTGTGTCGGATCGGGATCCGAGGTTTACATCGCGTTTCTAGCAGTGTTTGCATCAAGCTTTGGGGACACGGTTGAATTTCAGTACATCTTATCATCCTCAGTCGGATGGTCAGTCCGAACGTGTTATCCAGGTTTTGGAAGATATGTTGAGGTGCTGCGTGATTGAGTTTCAGGGCTCTTGGGAGAAACATTTGCCTTTGGTGGAGTTTGCCTATAATAATAGTTATCAGGCAAGTATTCAAATGGCACCTTATGAAGCTTTGTACGGGAGGAAGTGTAAGACTCCTCTTTGCTGGGCTGAAACGGGTTAGAAGTTGGTTTCGATGCCAGCTTTGTTGAAAGGAACCACCGAGAAGGTGAAGCTCATTTGTGAGCGTTTGAAGGCAGCTTCTGATCGGCAAAACTCTTACGCAGATTTGAAGCGTAAGGAGATTGAGTATGCGGTGGGTGACCGTGTGTTTTTGAAGGTTTCGCCTTTGAAAAAGGTGATGAGGTTTGGCCGGAAGGGTAAGTTGAGCCCTAGGTACATTGGACCATACGAGGTGGTTGAGCGTGTGGGTCCTGTTGCGTACAAGTTGAGGTTACCTCAAGAGTTGGAAAAGATTCATGATGTGTTTCATGTTTCTATGCTTCGGAAGTATAGATCGGATCCTTCGCATGGGATGCCTGTGGAAGAAGTGGAATTGAATACGGATTTGACTTATGATGAGGAACCGGTGGAGGTTCTGGATTCGGATAGTAAAGTTCTTCGAGGCAAGACCATTGAGTTGGTAAAGGTGTTGTGGAAGCATCGTGGTGTTGAAGAAGCCACATGGGAACGGAAGGATGACATGCTGAAGCAGTTTCCTTACATCTTTCCTTAAGGTAAATTTCGAGGACGAAATTTCTTAAGGGGAGAGAGTTGTAACACCCCAATTTTGGGCTTAGAAGTTTTGGGTTCGGACCGGTTCGGTCGAAGTGCGGTTCGAATATAAAAAGGTGAATTTAGGAAAGCCTAGTTCGGGTTGCATTAAAAATATGGAAAAATGTCTTAAAATCCTCTTTTATTATATATAAGAGAATGGTGAAATCAATTTTACAAATTGAGGTTTGGAAGTGTGACATTTTGGTTAGTGACCAAAATGTAATTTTTGAAAACTGTGTGACTGTTTTAAAAGGGATTGAAACTTTGAATCTTTAAGGAGCTATTTACCCAAAAGGAGTTTCTCAAGATTTTTCTTAAATATTAAAGGTTTAATTAATGGTTTTTAAATAAAAGAAAAATTGAGGGAAGATATTTTGGCCATAACTAACTTTTCTCTCAAATCTTCCACTTTCTTTTCTCTCAACTTTTCTCTCAACCCAAACACATTTCTCCAGCAAAATTCCCTCTGATTTTGATTTCCAAATATGAGAATTCAATCCTCTTTTGATCTCTTATCATTTGCTATTTGGATTTTCAAGAATTTTGGTTCCAAAAGGGAGAAACTCAAGTTTAGAGGTATGAACGTCCTTCTCCTCTAAATTCTCAGTTCTTTACTGAAATTCCCAAGTTCTCAATCCTTGATTTGTGTTTTATAAAAGGTTTTGTAGAGGTGTTCTTGATCTTGGCTTTTAAATGCAAGATTTGTTGTAATTTTGATGAAATTCGTATGATCTGTTTAAGCACTGATTTGAGGTGTCTTTTTGATGTTAATTGAATGTTTAATTGATGAGAAATTGAGGTTTAATCAATGCAATCCCGGATAGGTTAAATTTCCTAAGTTTTGCTTGAGTTCTTGGTTGTTTTTGGAGTGATCTTGATGATCTGTTATAGCTGGAGGTATAAGGATGTGTTTAGATCCTTTTTGGATGTTAATTGAGGTTTAAGGATGTTTAGAATTGATGGATCATGGCTGGGTAGTGTTGTGGAGTTGTTTGGAGGTGATTTCGATTGTGTTTGGTAGCCGAAATGGGAGTGTTGATGAGAGCAGCGAGTTTAGGTGCTTTCATTGAAGATATTAATGCATGATGATGCATTAATCCTCTACTTTGATGTGTTTAAAACAGGGGAGTCATCTTTGGATCCTTGTGGTGGTGATCCGGAAGCTTGATTGGTGTTTCGGCAAGTGGCGAAACGAAATCGGTGAGTGGATTTTGGTTTTCGGCTTTGAAACCAATGGTTTGAAGGTTTGGGAGCTTAGTTTAAGTCTAAGCAACTTAGCTAAGCTCAAGAGTAAGTTTTCGGCAAAACTCTCTTGATGATGAACCATGAATTGGTTGTATGCAATGTGATTTGTTTGCATGTTTTAAATCCTGTTTTGAAAGCATATTTAGCATGTTTAGTTGCTGATTTTATAAGCCATGTGTTGAAGAATACTCAAGGTAAGAGATTCTTGATTTTGAACATTGTTAAATGTGGTTTTGATGCATAATGATGCATGATGATTATGGCTTTGATAAATGCTTTAAAACAGTGGATTAATGTTGTAAAATGATGTATATTGGCAAGTGATGTTTTGAGAAAGGTTAAGAACACTATGGTGGTTAAAAGTCCATAGGTGGTTCTTGTTTTAAGAACAACATGGTGGTTAAAAGTCCATGGTTGGTTCTTGGTTAAGGTCACAAAGGTGGTTAAAAGTCCTTGTGTGAGCCTTGTTTATTTAAGAACACCAAGGTGTTTAAAAGTCCTTGGGTGATTCTTGTTAAGGACACAAAAGTGTTTAAAAGTCCTTGTGTGGTCCTTGTGAATTGTAAGAACATCATGGTGTTTAAAAGTCCATGGATGGTTCTTGTGCTAAGGACACAATGGTGTTTAAAAGTCCATGTGTGGTCCTTGAGGATTGTAAGATCACAATGGTGTTTAAAAGTCCATGTGTGGATCTTATGTTGATTGTATCACTTGTGGCCAATATGACATGTTATAAACTTGAAGCATGAATTGCTTGTTTTAAAAGCTTATGTGCATGTGTAAAAGTTGTTTTGAACAAAGGTTTATAAATGTGATTTATAAATGCATTATTGTGTTGTTTTAAATGAGCATCCCTCACTAAGCTATTTGCTTACTCTCTCTCTTTTCTTAAACCAATAATGCAGAGCATTGAAGTGCATTTGGGGCAGCAAGGAGGCTAAGCATCCAAGTGAAGAATTAAGCTCTTGTATGGTGAACATTTTTCTAACACTATTAGCTTTTGGGCATTTGGCAATGGGGGACCTATGTTGTTGTTTTGGGAGATGTTTTGGACTCCCTAAGTTGGTTTTATGTTGTTAATGATGTTGGAACTTGTTTTTGGCCTTTGTGAGTTTGGTATGGCATTTTGATGCTTGAATGGTTTTTCAAGTAGGATGCATGCCTATAGAATTGGAGTTTTACTAAATTGATGCCATGCTTGAGAATGGTTGATGCTTTTATGTTTCTTAAGTATGCAATGACTTGTTGGCATGATTTGATGACAATTTGTTGATGTTTGATGCATTTTTGGGGCTGAATTTTGGACAGTTCTGGTATGAGTATCGATACTCGGGCTCGCGTATCGATACGCATAAGCCAAATATGTGCTTTTCTGCACAGGGGTATCGGTACAGTTGCGAGGTGTTTCGATACGGTAGGCCAATTATGAATGTCGCACCGATACGCGGGAGAGCGTATCGATTACTTTCCTGCGAGATTGGTCACTGCCTTCCCCGCGTATCGATATTGCTCTTGGTGTACCGATACACGACCGTTAATTCAGTTAATGGCATCTTTGCAGAGTTTGTAAATGTTACATTTTAGTCCTAAATCCTTGTATATGCGATTAAATGAGTTTGGGATGTCCGTTTGAGCTGAAATTTGACAAAGAATCATGAAAGATGATTAATTTCATAATGGTGACCTTAAATTTGGTTAAGTCCCTGTAATTTCCAGAATTTACAATTTGGTCCCTAAATTTATGTTTTGTGCAATTAAGTCCCTGAATGTCTTCCGTTTGCGCTGATCTTTGAGTATGTTGTTATTGTGAACTTAACTAGGGTTATTGTGCATCTAGAAAAGTTTAAAAGAAAAAAAGGGTCGTTAATCAAGGTTGACTTTCGGGTTGACTTTGGTTTTCCCCGTGTAAACTTCTTAATTCGGTTCAACCGTCTGGGCCGGGTTAAGGGGGTTACAGTCTCCCAGGATACAACAACATAAGATCAACCGCAGTTGCACTACTGTGGAGATCACGAACTGACCCTTGCCTTCGCCTATCACCGAAAACCACTTGTAAAATTCACACAGTAAAACAATAAAAATTTTCTGTGGTTTTGAGTTGTGTAAAACCTAGAAGGTTTACTCCCTATTTATAGGAGTGTCATGAGGGTATAAGTGGAAATTTTGACCTAATGGAGCATTCAATATTGAGAATCAATTGATTCTCCTATAAAGCAATTTCCAAAATTATTATCTGAATTAAAGGTAACTTCTAATATTTACCCTTTTAATTTCAAGATAAAATTTGGCAAATTTATGCTTTTATTTGAGGAAAATTCATTTTAAATTTGGGTCAAAATATCTGCAAGCCCACGAAGGACCAGACCGGTTCAGACATTTATGTTACCCACGTCATGCACGTCTGCACATTTGCGAACCAACAATTGGTTCCACATTTTCCTCAACAACATTTGAATCAATTTCTTATTCAAAGCTCCAAAATTATCAAAATTTTCCAACATGTTCTTCTAAATGGAATATTCCAATGCCAAACACCTTCTACTTTATGTCCAAAATCCCTCACTTTCCCCATTTTAAGCAATGAAACAACAAAGACTCTAGGAAAAGCTTCTCGCAACGAAAGCACATCTGTCCAATGATCCTCCCAGAAGTTAATTGAGCTCCCATCACCTAACAAAAATCTGATATTTTTGGTGAACAAGTCCTCCTTGCTGCACATTGGATTCAAGATGTTCTTCCATATCTAGGATTATTTGTTGTGGCCTTCAACAGTCGGAAGTAACTGTCCATTGGGATACCCGTACATAGCCGCTATCACCCTTCTCCACATCCTATCCCCCTCGCTGCAGTATCTCCAAATCCATTTGTTTAGTAAAACTTGGTTCTTGATTCTAACATCTATCACTCCTAGTCCTCCACATTCTTTCGTGGCACATAGGTTTTCCCATTTGACCTAATGGATAGTTTTGTCTTTGTTGAAACCCCATATGAACTTAGCTAACATCATGTTTAACCTATTTGATACTGATATTGGTGCTCTGAATATTGACATAAAATAAACTGATAAATTGCTCATCACTGCTTTAACTAATGTAATGCGACCAGCCAAGGACAACAGCGAACCCTTCCAACCTTCAAGTTTCGCTTGTACTTTGTCCAACACAGGCTTCCACAAAGCGATAGAGTTCCGATCACATTCCAAGGGCATCCCTAAGTAAACAGTAGGTAAAGAAGCAGAGATACAACGCAACTCGGACGCCCACTGTGATAGCAGCGTTTCGTCTGTATTAACACCAAAGAGAGTTGTTTTCTTCATATTCAATTGTAAACCCGACATCACTTCAAATATCCTCAAGAGTCTTGCGATACACTTCACATTATCTAAGTCCGTTTTAAGGAATAGGATTAAATCATCTGCGAATTGCAAATGTTAAATCCTTAATCTATTTCTGCTTATAAAAACTCCCGTCAGCACATTTAGCTCAGTAGCCCTGAATATCATAGAACTTAGAGCTTCCCCAATCAGATTGAACATCAGCGGTGATAAAGAACATCCCTGCCTTAACCCTCTACTAATTTTAAATCTATCCGAAGGGACCCCGTTGACAATGACTGATATAGAAGCAGTGGATACGCACATAAGTATCCATTTCCTCCATTTCACTCCGAACCCCATTCGATCCATAATGAAATCCAAAAAGCCCCAATTCACTGTATCATAGGCTTTTTTGAAATCAGCCTTGAAAATGAAGGATTCTTGTTTCCTCGTCTTCAATTCGTCAATTATTTCATTGGCAACCAAACAGCAGTCCACGATCTGCTTACCAGGTAAGAAGGCAAATTGTGTATCGCCTATCACTTCTTCCATGCACGAGGATAATCTTCTGGATAAAATTCTAGCCAGAATCTTATAGAGGATGTTTACTAACGAAATCGGTCGGAAATCCTCCATTGTCATTGGTTTTTCCTTTTTCGGAATGAGAACAATATAGGACTGATTTAGAGTTTTATCTCTCAATTTATCTCTGTGAAAGTCATCAAAGAAGCCCATAACTCTGTCCTTAAGCGATGGCCAAAAGGATATGTAGAAATTCAGGTTGAATCCATCCGGTCCCGGGGCTCTATCTCCATCCGCTGACTTTACCGCGTTCCAGACTTCCTCAACCGAAAATTTAGATTCCAACCACTCTGCTGATCCTGGACTTATTCTGCTAATATTACACCCCAAATGCTTTCACTGGAATCGTGTTTGAAGTGTTATAACCCTCCTTGAAGTTCATCTCGAAAGCTTTCAAGATACGCCCAGGGTTAGCCTCAATTTCATTCCCCAATTGAACCGAACTAATATGATTCCTGTTACGTCTGATCGAAGCCGAAAGATAGAAAAACTTCGTATTTTTATCGCCCTCCTGCAGCCACCTCACTCTAGACTTTTGAGCTCGTTCCCTTTCATCTCTTCTATGTTTTGCCCACAAAGAAGCTCTTAACATACTTAATTCTTCAGACTTCAAATTGTCCCCTCCACTGTCGATTATTTCTTTTTCTAGCACTTCCATCCGAAACTCAATTCCCTGAACGCTTTGAGCTTCATCCTTCCGAAAATTATTGACCCATACCTTTGTAACCTCCTTCACAGACCTTAATAAATCACCCATCCCAATCTTCGAGCCATTCGATATTGTTGATCTCACCAGCTTCGCATAGTCTTCATTTTCAGCCCAGTGAAAGAACCATTTGAAGGGTCTCCGAAGGGCCGGCATTACCCTATCTTTCAGTAGCACCGCCTTGTGGTCCGATAAGCTTCGCGTTAGAGCCACTTGCATCAAATTTGGGAACCAATACATTATTTCAGATGAAATCAAGAATCTATCTAATCTACTTGCCTCGGCATGAACCCCTCCTCGAAACCATGTGAACCGAGTACCCTCCATAGGTAAATCTATCAATCCATTGAGATGTATAAAGTTTGTGAAAACATTACTTGAACTGCAGCAAAAATTAAATAATAATTCTACTATTATATCAATATATATATATTAAACTTAAAAAAAATTAGGGGTCGTGACCTCGCGAATCCCTTCTAAATTATGCCGTGGTTGAAACGAAAGCAGTGCAAATCGTGAAGGTACGATCCCGACTCTACCTTAATGAGATTAACGGTAACTCCTATATTTGATAGAGTGATAATTAATCATCACGTGTTTTATTTATTTATTTATAATATTTATTAAAAACATATGATAATATTTTAGTTAATTTGTGAATCCGAATTCTTGATCAAGTTTGCTATTGATAAAAAAATTATAAAATGCCATGCCATTTTTTTTAGAGAGAAGTCAATTTAATTAATTATTTTTTTTATATTACAAATAGGGGCAAATCACGCTTTGCGTCTTGATTTTGGTCTCTTTTCTAATTTAGGGCATATTTTTGGTTGCTTTTAATAATCTAGAATAACTTTTTAAGTGATATCGGTGTAAAATATTTGATTTTTCAAACACTAAAATCACTTTTTAGGAGCATATCTTTCCTCTTTAGGTACGAATTATTCAAAAAAATATTAGATTTTAGAGTTTGTTTAAACAATATGTGATATTTCAAAAAAAATCAAAATAATAATAATAAAAATAAATAAATAGTAGGCTCGGCTTAGCTCGAAAATAGTATAAATGGACTCGAAGCTCGCCGAGCTCGAATTGGACAGTTTGAGCTCGGCTCGGCTTGTTGCTTTCCTCAAATTACTTTTAAATTTTTCTTTTTGAAGTTTTAAAAATAACATGTGAAAAACATGTTTGGTAGAAAATACTATTTAACTACGATAACAAGTTAACAACACTGAAACATACAGGTGTATATGAAGTATATATATATATCGAACATGTTTACAAATTTTTCGATCTGAACTTGGGTCGACTCAGCTCGACTTGTTAAAATCTCGAGCCGCGCATAAGCTCGAACCGAACTTTGATCGAGCCGAACCCGACTCTCAAATAGCTTGCGAGCCCCTGGACGGCCGGATGAAATAGAAAGAAGATAGGCCGTGTGAGGCCCTAGTAGCAGCGGTAGAAGTATCTTTATCCTTTTCATTTTAATTTTTAAACAAATACTATTTTTTAAAAGGAATCTAGGCAAAATCATATGGAGTCCACATTTAATTTAGGTTAAATCCTATGATTGATACTTGTACTATACATAAGTTTTAGATTTTGTCCTTGTGTTTTTAATTTGATCATTTTTAGTCCTTGTACTTTTGAAATTTTGATAATTTGATCCTAATCCTAGCAACACTATGGAATTTGTTAAATGAAATTATTTCATTAGTCATTATATTATATGTTAGTTTTAGATTTGATTCATGTTCTCCAATTTGACAATTTTTAGTTGTATAATTTAATTATATTGTCTCTATATTATTTGTGTCGAGATTGAAATTTTAAATTTAAAAAAAACATAGACTAAAATTGACTAAATTAGAATATAATGACTAAATCCACAGCTAATGCATAGTAAAGTACTAACCCTAGAATTTGACCTTGAATTTATGTACAGAATCGGTTTATTTTATTTTATTCTAATAAGTAATTTATACAAAGAATAAACAAAAAAAAACTGAAAGCCATCACATTATTTATACACAGGAGTGTAAATGAAATAGTGCTCGATGGTATGTTCGTGAATTGTTTGTATAATGTTTGTTTATATTTGTTTATTAAGTTAAATATACGAGTATGAATAAATTTTTATATTCGTTTAATAAATGAACGAACACGAACATAGGTATGTTCGGTTCGTTTATGTTCACGAACAAGCTCATTTATCAACTCGTTTGCCCAGTTCGCGTTTTCCTTTTATTTTTTACATTTTAAATATTGGTGAAGAAAAGGACTAAATTGAACACAAAGTGAACTTTAAAGTTCAAAATGTGAAGCCTACGAAGCTTAAGGACTAGTGTGAGATTTCACCATTATTGCTATAAACAAGCGTGAAAGTTACATGAACATGTTCACGAACATTAAACGAACAAACAAACATAATATTAAAAATTTAAACGAACATAAACTAAACATAACATTTTCAAAAATAAATAAACAACCACAAACAGAGAACATTATATGTTCATTCAAATCCGGTTCATTTACACCACTATTTATACGTGGATAGCCAATCTCACTTAGTCACTTAGTAAACCACACTTAAAAGGTTGGAATTTTATTATCACGTGTCCCAAATATTTTTCTTTAATTTCACTTGTGATAATATTTTTTATATTTTTTTTAAATTTTTAAGTATACCAGTAGAAAAGTGAATGATGTAATCTTAGGAGATACATGTTCAAATCACTATGTTTATAAGATATATGCATCATTCTGTCTACGAGGTATATGCGCATTGTCAAAGGGTTAATAATATGGAAAATTCTACAACGTGCGACGAACATCGATGAACACCACTAATGATAAACACCGATGAACACCATTAAATTAATTAATAAAGATTTAAAATTTCAAGGACTCATTATACAATTAATAATTATTTTAAAAAATTCAATTAAATTATTTTATATATATATTAAATTTTATTTCTTAATAAGGGTAAACTATATATTTAGTACCTCACCTATTTTCGTATTTCTATTGAACCTTTATTATTTAAATATTATTTCAATTTGACCCTATTCTTTATAAAAAATAATTTAACCCTCAACCTAAAACCCTAAACTATTAAACCTTAAACCCTTAAACCTATACCCTAAACCATATACCATTAAAAATAATTTTACCATCATCGATTCAATTCAATTCAATAAATTGTTGAATTCTCTAAAAAAATTCAATAATCAACAATTTGAAAAAAAATGATGATCAAAGTCGGTACAAGTTCTTCATTATGTGATATCACAAAGATTAAAAAAAATTCAATAATTTTCCCACGATATAAGGCATTTTGATATTGGTAGCAACAATATTCAAGGTACTCTTCATTCCGACCTACAAATCACTATGCCATATGTTGAGTTCTTCTCTATAAGGGAAAACCAATTCTCCTGACAAATCCCGATTTCAATGTCTAATGTTTCAAATCTGAATTTACTTCAGTTAGATGGAAAAGTGCCTTTGTTAGAAAAGCTGAATCAACTGTCAAGACTTCTCTTATACAAAAACCATTTGAGACATGGAGGGAAATGTGACTTGAAATTCCTCTGCTCTTTAGTTAATAATACAAAACTAGAAGTTTTAGTTAATAATACCAAACTTGAAATTCTTCTGCTCTTTTAGAAGTTTTAAAAACGGTGATATCATATTTAAAGAGCTCAAGTGAGATCATTCTGGCCGATGTCAAAGGTGACTTTGAGGGCCTGAAATACATCGAAATTCCACATCGGGAACATAGGCTTTAACTTCGTCCGTCGACATGTTTGAGTAGTAGCCGGCAATGAGATCATTCTGGCCGATGTCAAAGGTGTACAAGGCACTAGAGAAGTGTTCTTCCTTTGACATCTAGGTTTCAAAAACTCCACCTACAGACATTGATATAATAATTAAAACAATTCACATGTTTATCTGGTGAATGAAATGCATGTAATGAAATATTACCTCTTTTACGTACAACTTGTGACCTTTTATGAAAGTCATTGAACTCGTAAAATTGAACGTTTAGGGAGATGGGGCTGAATCCGCCTCGGTTCAAAGTTATGTTTTGAGGTTTAATGGTGGATGCAGCGGTGGCAAAGTTAGCCCCATGGCTGAAGTTGGTCCCCACGGAGTCAAGAAATGCACTTAGATAGGGTAACCCAAGGCTCTCGGCTGAAAATGTAAATTTAAATCCCCTTTATCGGTTATCGATCGTGATAAGAAAATGTAAATTTAAATCCCCACGAAGTTAAAGCCTATGTTATGATTCCTTTAATGGTATTTCATAGTCCGGTAATCATATATACACTTGTGTGGAATTCCGATGTGTTTCAGGCCCTCAAAGTCTAGTGTTCAAGATATGCGCATCAACTTGGTATTTTTCTTGTTTCTTTGCAGACAGCTTGGATTTTAATCAAGCGCAATTTCGAATATAAATCATTGCAGTTTTTCGCTTTTGTATTCGTTTATCGAATTTTCGAGAAGCTGAAAGCCTTTGAACCACCTGTATCACCGACGTTTACAATGAGTCATATTTAAAGAGCTCAAGTCCATGTTTTTTTTTTAATCTTTGTGATATCACATAATGAAGAAGTTGTACCGACTTTGATCATCATTTGTTTTCTTCAAATTGTTGATTATTGATTTTTTTAGGAGAATTCAACAATTCATTGAATTGAATTGAATCGATGATGGTGAAATTATTTTTAATGGTATATGGTTTAGGGTATAGGTTTAAGAGTTTAAGGGTTTAAGGTTTAATAATTTAGGGTTTTAGGTTGAGGGTTAAGGGTTAAATTATTTTTTATAAAGAATAGGGTCAAATTGAAATAATATTTAAATAATGAGGGTTCAATAGAAATATGGAAATCGGTGAGGTACTAAATATATAGTTTGCCCTTATTAAAAATAAAATTTTAATATATATAAAATAATTTAATTAAATTTTTTAAGTAATTATTATTTATTTGATGGGTCCTTCAAATTTTAAATTTTTATTAATTAATTTAATAGTGTTCATCGGTGTTCATCATTAGTGGTGTTCGTCGCACGTGGTAGACTCATCCTAATAATATATATGAACACATATTACCTTATAATCACCTTTAAACCATTAAATTTTTTTTAATATCTACACAAGAATCCTTTACATTTAAATATTTATTAAATTATGTAACACCAGATCAAATTCATGGCTGAAAAGATATTAATTTCTTGAATTAGTCGCTTATTCATTTTTGAGTTAATTGTAGTTTAAGTTACTTAATTTTTTAAAAATATAAAATATTAAAAGACATAAATATTCTTATAATAAAAAACATTTTTGCGGTAATACTGCTCCACGGGTTTAGAAGTTTCTAGAGAAATTTTTAATGATTTTGTTTTTTCTAGTGTTGTCTTCGGGATGATCTTAGTGTCGTCTACTGATTTTTCTTTTCTTGTCTAGTTGTTTTGTTTCTAAAATAAGAGCACCATTTATTTTATATTTTTTGTTTATCGTACAAATGTGATGTTTTATATACTTTTATTACATATTTTTATATGCTTTTACGGTAGTTTATCGCTTGTGAAGCAAATAACACGACACACATTTTAATTAAAGATTGTAAACAATTTAATAGAGTTAGATTTCATTTTGTAATAATTTATCGGTACAACTAAAATTAATAGTGAATCGTATTGTATAATTGATAGAGCCTTTTAAAATTTTGGAAGAAAATTATTCTATCTATGCTCTTTGATGTTAAGCCGATTTTTCTCTCCCTCTACTTCTACATCAATATTTCCGAGTCTAATCGGGAAGAGATAAAAATATTTAAACAGTGATTATTAGGCTCGCTATGAAAGATGATTTAAATTTTCAAGGAAAGAGACCACTTTTGCTTTATGCTTTCATACCCTTTGGGTGTTCATGTGATTAATTATCTATTTCCTTCTTTCTTGTATTCTTGGTAATTTTAAACAGATATGCCATAGCCTTTAAAATTATTTTATATTATTTGTTTTGCTAACTTTTTTTTATTACTTTAATGAAATCTAGCCTTTTGTTGTTTTTTTAATATTTTTCAATTGAACTAATGTTTTATTGATTCGTAATACAACCTTATCATCAGCTTTATTTTAGTTCAATTGAACTAATGTTTTATTGATTCGTAATATAACCCTAAACCCATGGAGAACATAAATTCTATGGTGTTTTTGGTACTCCTATGTATACAACTCCAACACTAAAATTATGCTTATGGTTTACGGTTTATAATTTAAAATTTAAGATTAAAATTTTAATTTTAATTTTTTTAGTATTGAAATATACATAAAAAATACTAAAAATGACAGTAAATTTTAATTCATCTATAGATAATTCGGCTCGAAGCTCTGGGACATATTTATGTAATGATAATAATTTAAATGTCTCCATTACTTTTTATTAAATAATATTTTTTGTTCAAAAAAAAACTTTGCTACAAAAGAATCTATTTATACCAACTATGCTATACAAAAATATTAAAATATTGCAAAAACATTTCAGACAATACCCCAAAAGATTGATATCTCAGGAACAATGGCCTTAGAAATTAGGGGTTTAAAAAATAAAATAAAATTCGAGTACTCGATTATTCGAATGTATTTTAAATTATTTTTTATATATAATTATTTATATATTAAAATAAAATAAAATAAGCTGATCAAAAAATCTTTAAAGAAACCATCCCCTATTAGTCTATTACGTTTACACGTTTCCAGACTTTCAGTTTCACCCAAATTTTGAAATCCTTAAAATTAGAAATCAATCTTCCTCACACCCTCAGAAGAGGGGTGTTTAAAAATCTTTTAAAAAAACCCTCCCCCTATTTATGTTTAGATTATGTAATTATAATTTTTTTATTAAAAGGGTTATTACCAAGAGTTTTATTTAAAAAAAATTCTAAACTTAAGTAGAGAAAAAAGAGTACTCATGGTGATAAAATACATCAAGTAAAATAAGCTACATTATCTTGCTAATAAAAAGCATATGCATAATTAGAAGGAGTGACGAACTCATGAGTACCAAATGGTAACATCCATGCTGCCTGCGTAAGGGCATCGTCGACTCTATTCTCATCACGAGCAATGACTGTCAGACGTACCACCCACTTTAGATTTAAAAGATCTCAAATATGTTGAACAATCGATGGTCGACTGTCCATGCTCGAGCGGTCACTAAGAATATCAATCGCGTATCGGCAATTCGACTCTAACTAAAGACGGCGTATCCCAAGCTCCCACGCCACTGTAAGGCCTTCATAAATGCCCCAAAATTCAGCTTCTAACGCGGAACATAACCCCAAACTCTTGGCGAAGCCAACAATCCATTCACCAGAATGGTTACAAAGTACACCCCCGCAAGTGGCCCCTCCTAAGTTTGGCCAAAATAATCCATCGATATTAGCCTTGACCCACCTCTCCGGCGGTGGTGCCCAAAGTCGCACACGAGGTCACTGTAACTAGAATTTTAAAATTTTATGTTTGGACGTTAGATTATGTAATTCAAATTTTTAAATTTATGTATGTTTTTTTAATTTAATGATTTGAAAATGAAAAAAATTCGAGTACCCAATTACTCGATTTTGCGGGTACTCGCAACACACGAGCCGACCAAAGAACTACCCAAAAATACAGATACCCAAATTTAAACATCCCTGTTAAAAATCATATCTTCCTAATTCTGAACAAACCCCATATGGTCCATCACTATAAAAAATTGATTTTTCGATTTTGTTTGATCAAAAAAAAATTCCGTGGTGTTTTTTGAAAACGTCAAAAGTGCAACTATGGCATTTTCAATAAACGTTAAAGGTAAATTATGGTTTTTTGTGACAATCATGTACAAAATTAAGATTAAATATTATGAAAGATAAAGTGTATTAGTCCTTTAAATCTAAAAATTAAAAGAGACATTTTTTCTGACATAATTTTACTTAAGTTGACAAACGCAAACGATAAACCCAACTAAAATCTATGTATCTCTTCACTTTTAAATTTAAATATTTAATAAATTATTTTTACTTTGATACAAAATAATTTAGTTTCTAATTATTGATGTTAACTTCGTCCCTAAATCCAACTCAGGTGAAAAATAGACAAAAATATTTTAAGGAGACAAACCTTGTTTCTAAAGTGCTAGTTTTTTTAAGGCCAAGCTACCTTGAGGGAGAATCTAATATAAATTATGGTGCGGTGTGGTTACTGTACGGCACCAATCAAAAATATTAAAAGACATAGAACGCGGAACTGAAAATGTTACACTTTTGATAACATTTTAGGTTGGTAGTTAAACACCGAAACTTTTCTTCGAGTATCAATACTTATCGCATCTAATAACATTTTAGGTTTTTGTAAGTAACGAAATTTATCTCTAAGTATCTATATTATCGCGAGACACCAACAAAAAATTGTTATAAAAAATATAATATTTTTAATACCGTGTTTCGTAATTTGTAATATTTTCGGTTGTTGCCGCACTGTAGCCGTACCGTGACTAAGCCGCAGGCCTACCTTACTTTTGACAATAAAATTGATTGATTGGCATCTATTTATACATCAATATTAAAAAATAGACTAAAGATTTAAAATTTAAAATTAAAATTTAGAGTATTAAATGTATGATATATTTTTTAAAATTAAAATTAAAATTAAAAAATTTAATATTGGAGCATATAAAAGTAACTTAAAAAAAGTAAACGATTTTTATTTCTACCTTTGTACCTTGGAAAGCCTTTTTGCAGGAAAGATATATATTTTTCCTTCAGATTTTTTTCCTATTAAATAATTACTTTTTATGTAAATTTTAAAAAATATATATATTATATAGTTATATAGTCATATCTGTTCAACTTTTAATGCACTTTTAAATATATCTTATATTTAAATTTAAATACATATATTTATAATTTTTTCGTAATAATTTATTTACTATAAATTTTATATATATATATATATGGTGTAAAATTCATTTAGCTTTAATCTATGATCATTTGATGAGAAATGGATGAATGAGATTAACAATAGAAAATGTGAACATTATCACTTGGAAAAAAAGATAAGTGAATAATCTTAGTCATTTATTATCATCATCCAACGGTCCAAAAACAGTGTAAAAGCAATCGAGTTTTACACCATATAAATGGATCCTAACCATATATATATATATATGGATGGAAGGATGTGGTCGTGTTTTATAGTAGGCTTAAGGGTATAAAAATCTCTTGAACCAAAAAACTTAATCAATTAAGAAATTGAATCAATTAAGCCGTTTGACCCATTTTGACCATTAAATTTTAACATTTTTTTTGGATCTGTTGGTTCAGTGCTCCCGTCACAGCATTTTCACTTGACATTTTTAATTTATTTTTATTTAAAAAATCATTTAAAAGTTTTAAAAATTCTAAAAGTTATAAAATTTATTAAAAAGATATATTTTTTCAAAAAATATGTAATGCAAAATGATAAAATTGTAGTGTATCATGTGCCGATAATAGCTAAAGTAAAAAACTTTCAAGATTTAATGGTCAAAATCGGTTAAAGACTTTATTTTATTAAATTTCTTGGTTCAAGGGCTTAATTAGGTGCAAAATAAGTTCAAGGACTTAATTGATTTTTTCAAAGTTCAATAGTTTCTTACAAGTAGAGGTGGCAAACTGACTCGAGTCCCGAACCGATTTTACCCAATTCCAGATTCGATATTGACCCGAACATGATATTCTAAATTTGATCCGAAACCCGAAACAAAATGAATCGAACCGAAATTGACTCAATTTTTCGTTGAACCAATATGGACCCGATCCGATTTCATCTAAACCGAAAGCAACCTGAAGTAAAGAAAAGATACTAAAAGAAATAAAGAAAGATTTGACGTGAATTGTCACACAACTCACAAAAACGTCAAATATACTAGTTTTATAAAGCCATATATGGGTATAAAAAGCTGATCCGACCTGAAAACTTGACTGAAACATATCGATCTCCTATTGAACCGATCTTGACCCGACCCAAAAATACTCGACCCGATATCATTCAACCCAAAAAGCAACCGAACCGATGTAACCCGACCCGATACCCATCCGAATCACTATAGACCCGAATTAAAATTAAACCAGACTAGATCTAACCCTAACTGAACCAAAACCGAATGTAATCAAAACCGAACCTGACCCGACCCAAACCCGACTCGAACAAACCGTTTGCACTTTACAAGCCTTTATATTATTAGTTAGGCATTTTATTTATATTTTTTTATAATTTAATTTTGTACCTCTAATTTTTTTTAATTTTATATACTAAATTTTTAATATAACTTTATAAATGTACACGCCTAGCATATAATCTTGCGTCCGTGCTATATGAAAGATGCACTCTCTCAGTCACTGTTATGATCTGTATCCGTAAAAATAAGAAACTGTCAAGCCCCACTTAGCCCGCTGATTTTATAATTATACAGTTTGTTTGTCCATTTTGGAACGAATACAAGACAAGTGCAGGCAAGGCAACACAACAAATTCATCGTTTTGCATGCCAATCACAAAACTAGTGGAATAATTTAGTGTTGGTAATCTTTTTCTTCTCTTTATTTAAATCAAGATCTCCCCATTGTTGTTTGTTGTTCATTACAAGCAAAAGTTTTTCTAATTTTGAAGATTCCGATCTGGAAAGTAGACGATTGTGTTTTTGGATTTGGACTCGTCTCAATCACTACCCATTTCTTTGCTTCATTAATTATTAAACAATTATTCTCTTTCTTTCCATTACTGATCATAAAAACAAAACCTTTTTCTTTCATATATTCTTCATCTCCCAGAAACCAATATCTGTTTTTTCCTTTACGCAAAAAGCAATAAACTTGAAAAGACTGGAGAGCTGATTAGTTTCTTTTTTAAAAAAAATAAATTTATTAATTTTGGTGACAGTAAAAGGAAAGTGGGTGGAGTGATAGATTTTACAGTGTGATAAGTAACGGCAATCATATACGTGCAGTTTAGAGAGCAGTATAAGGAGGGCATGTTGCAAGGTTCCAAATGCATACATTCATTTTCCTTTTTCTCTCTGTTTTCTGTTTGGCATTTTTCATTTTCCTTCTTGTTGTGACAAAAGGAAAAAGGAAAAGAAAATCGTATCGACTCAACGGTACCATTGTTTTTATTTGATGCCAAAGGTAATGACACAATTTGCAGGGAAGTTTGTCATGGCGTTTTGTAAATCTGATGATTGTTGAAACTCTTGCCAACAGCTTTCTGCTCCTACCGTATTTGCCTTTGCTTGCATAGGTAAACTTAACCATTTTTTCGGTTTCGTATTGGATTTGAACATCTGGGTTTTGATTTTCTTTTTCTGCATTTAACTTGTTTGTTTGCTTCCATTTTTCTCTTCTTTCCTTCTAATACGCAAGTTTTTTGTTTTCACTGGGATATGATTATGCCAGGGGCTGGTTTGATTTGATTGTATTGATCCACGATCTGGGTTTTCTCGTTTAACTTTTCAGGGTGCCTAGTTTAGGATTGACATATTCGTTTTTTTCTGCGAAAATGAATGGAGCTGTGCTTGTAGCTCTTGCAGCAGCCATTGGTAACATGTTGCAAGGATGGGATAATGCCACCATTGCAGGTGATTTACTCATTTTTACTTGTTTTTTTTTTTTTCACTAGTTTCGTCGAAATCTGTCTTTTGGACGAAAATGGTCACTTTCATTTGTCAAAGATCTCTAATTTCCTTGATGTAGTTTTTCTATCCTTGTTAATATGTAGAGCTTTTCTTCAGATTCATATATTATATATCATACTTGTGTTACATGTTGCAGGTGCTGTTTTGTACATAAAGAAAGAGTTTAAATTGGAAAGTGAACCGACTATAGAAGGCCTGATTGTAGCCATGTCTCTTATTGGAGCCACCTGCATTACTACATGCTCCGGAGGCATATCGGACTGGCTAGGCCGCCGCCCCATGCTGATAATCTCATCCATCTTTTATTTTCTTAGTGGTCTTGTAATGATATGGTCTCCTAATGTTTATATCTTACTCTCGGCAAGACTTTTGGATGGATTTGGAATCGGTTTGGCCGTAACTTTGGTCCCGGTTTATATATCCGAGACTGCACCACCGGAAATAAGGGGGTTGCTGAATACCTTTCCACAGTTTACTGGTTCCATTGGAATGTTTCTGTCCTATTGCATGGTTTTTGGAATGTCGTTATCGGAATCACCAAATTGGAGATTGATGCTTGGTGTTCTTTCTATTCCTTCCCTCGTATATTTCGTATTAGCTGTGTTCTTCTTGCCTGAATCACCGAGATGGCTTGTAAGTAAAGGGCGAATGGATGAGGCAAAAAGAGTTTTGCAGAGGCTACGCAACAGGGAGGATGTTGCTGGTTAGTTCTTCCATGTTGACTCTTTTAAAATTGCATTTTTCTTTCCTACATCTATGCACATTGTCATCCAAGATTGTGTTTTTGTACATGATCTTGTTCTCACAAAATAGGTACTTTTCTATGGTTACTAATTATTACTCTTTGCTCTCACTTAACAAAGAGGGGAATAGAAACCCTTTATCTGGGAATAGAACCAGTCAACTGTTTTCATTGTATGTAAATCTTATAATTTGATCCTTGGAAATTGAAACATACTGTTAACTTTTGAGATTGTTTTTTTAGACACAAGTTTTAAAGTAGCAATGATTTCCCACCGTAGGATTTAATATGATGCATAATGTAAGTGGTACTGATATTATTTAGATGACAGGTGAGATGGCTTTGTTAGTTGAGGGACTTGGTGTTGGAGGTGAAACAACGATAGAGGAGTACATAATTGGCCCGGCAACTGATGATGTTGAAGACGAAGATATATCATCTGAGAAAGATCGAATCAAGTTATATGGACCTGAAGCAGGTCAGTCTTGGGTGGCCAGACCAGTCATCGAACATGGTAGCAGTATTGGTCTTGCAACTCGACATGGAAGCATGCTTAGCCAGAGTGGTCAGGGTCTTGTGGATCCTCTTGTCAATCTCTTTGGAAGTGTCCACGAGAAGCACCCTGAACAAGGAAGTATTATTCCAAACTTTGGAAGCATGTTCAGTGTGGGAGGAAATCAAGCTAGAAATGAAGAGTGGGATGAAGAGAATGCTGCAATGGAGGGAGAGGACTATGCACCTGATGGTACTGCTAATGATTCCGATGACAATTTGCATAGTCCTTTGATCTCAAGGCAGGCAACCAGCATGGATAAGGACATTGTTCCAGCTGCCCATGGAAGCCTTACTAGCCCGAGACAGGGTAGTCTAATGCAATCAACTGCTGGAGAACCAATTAATAGCATGGGGATTGGTGGCGGTTGGCAGCTGGCATATAAATGGTCTGAAAAGGAAACCCAAGATGGAAAAAAGGAAGGGGGATTTAAAAGAATTTATTTGCATCAAGAGAACGTACCGGGATCAAGGCGTGGCTCGATGGTTTCCATGCATGGTGCTGATGTCCCTGCTGAAAGTGAGTATGTCCAAGCTTCTGCTTTGGTGAGTCAGGCAGCTCTTTATTCCGAGGAGCTTGTGAAGCAGCATCCTGTTGGACCAGCTATGGTTCATCCAGCCGAAACTGCAAAGGGATCAAGTTGGCATGATCTCTTCGAACCAGGAGTCAAACATGCTTTATTGGTAGGGGTGGGAATTCAAATACTTCAGCAGGTAACGTGGAGAACCTAACCAGATTCTTCTCCTTGTCTGCTTGTTCTCTTAAAAAAAAAGGCTCAAATAACCCTTCTAGCTTGTGCATGAAGAAATGTCAACCATTCTTTACTATCTTATTATTTTGCATCTTAAATCTCTTTCCTATTGCTCTGCATTACAACCTGCTTTGCTGTTTTAGGAATATTGTATCAATTTATAGAAACATGTATTTCTAGCTATGAAATCAGAATCTTGTTCAAACCTTCAAAAGTAACATCCACATTCTTTGAAATGGCTGGACTACTTGCTTATTGAGCATCCTTGTTTTCTCTCCTTTTAAAATGCAGTTCTCTGGTATAAACGGCGTTCTATACTACACTCCCCAGATTCTTGAACAGGCAGGAGTTGGGGTTCTTCTTTCTAACTTGGGCCTCAGTTCAACTTCTGCATCGCTACTTATCAGCGGCCTTACAACCTTGTTGATGCTTCCCAGTATAGTTGTCGCCATGAGGCTTATGGATCTTGCTGGTAGAAGGTAAATTTCTTCCTTTTGTCGATTTCCTTGGAGTGATAACTAGTCTCACCCGTAAGCATAAGATATCTGTTTCCATCAGGAAATCATATATTTTGTGACGATACCATGCCTGCAATCTAACCTTGATTTGTTCTCGTCTTCCCTTCTGTTGCAGGAGTTTGCTACTCAACACACTTCCTGTCCTGATAATATCTCTCGTTGTCTTAGTCATAGGAAGTGTTGTGAAAATGGGGAGCGTCGTGCATGCCTCAATCTCAACCGTTAGTGTCGTGCTCTACTTCTGTTTCTTCGTGATGGGATTCGGGCCAATTCCCAACATTCTGTGTTCCGAGATTTTCCCAACACGGGTCCGTGGCATCTGCATTGCTATATGCGCGCTTACATTTTGGATTGGTGACATCATTGTCACGTACTCACTCCCGGTGCTGCTGAAATCAGTTGGTCTTGCGGGTGTCTTCGGCATGTACGCAGTCGTATGTGTTATAGCATGGGTGTTTGTCTTCTTAAAAGTTCCGGAAACCAAAGGCATGCCTCTTGAAGTCATTACAGAATTCTTTGCAGTTGGTGCAAAGCAGGCTGCAGCTACCAAGGACAACTGAGTTTGGTTATTTCAATTTTCATGCAGATTGAAAGTTTTGATTTTTGTTCAAACCTTCTCCTTTTCATTCAAGTAGGCAGTTTGATTTATTATGTACAACAAGCAAAAAAAAAGAAAATTTGCATTTCTCTATTGTCACATTTTCTATTAAATCTTTGCAAGAATCCTACCTTTTCTCTTGAAAATTGATTCTGAAAATAAGAAAAGAAGGGCAGACTGGATAATTGATTCTATATGCTATGAAGTATTACAGTTCTAGTTGAGAAACATTACTTTTACACTGTTTCTTTAGAATCATACCGCTTTTTATCCCGATTCACATCGCTAAAACTATACCAGACTTGGTGGTGCACGGAATAGTGGGGAAAGTCTTCTACCTGAAAACGCAGAAGCCGGTTCTCTCGAATGGGTAGTGAAACCAGGCAGTTTCCTTTCATGGAAGATGTCACTCTCTATCCTCCCTGATCTATAAGTTTATACATTCTCTTTATGATAACCTTGAGGCATACTCTCTCGCTTTCTTTTCGAGCTGCTTTGAGATTTCTCAACCTTTTTATCAACAAATGACAGACATGTTCGAAGTCGTGCAGAATAGGATCTGTCACGAGTTGTAGAATCAGGTTCCTTGGGGCAGTGCCGACTGAACTGGAAAAAGATCAACGGAAAGTACACAAGGAGAGCGAGAATACATGCGATTCCACATATAAGGAATAGTCCCCAGAAGCTTTTTAAGTCCAGCTCCTCAGATTCATCCCCAGGTCCCTCAGAACTACAAGCACTTCTTGACAGCCATTTGTCACGAATCTTCTGAAGCTCGCCGCTCTCGGATAGAGCAAGAATGGCAGTAGACATGTCAATGGCTAACTGAGAGTCTCGAGGAAATGCCTAAAGAAAACCATTTACCGGATATCAGTTTCTGTTTATGATAAAACAGAGATAGGGTGTTGAAGATCAAGACACTGATAATTTTCATGCACCACACAACTTGAACAAACATTTATATCATAATGAATGAAGGCAACTTAAATGGACTTGATTTAGCCTCGGATAACTCACAAATCCCCAACCGCGTTTGGTGAACTCCTGCCCTCGAACTGAGAATTCACAGTGGTCTGAGAGGAAGAGATCCACATATGGTCGCTCGTCGACTATTGCAGCTACAGTTCTCTTCTCAAGGGCTTCTGCATATTCTTCAGGTGAGCCAAGTGGAATAAGCCTAGATTTTGGAATATTCAGTTCCCCGATTAGATAGTTTTTGGTGAAAGTCCCGCCTTGGTAGCCTATTGGTTCAGTGCTACTAACCAAAGAATCAATTCCTTTTATGGGTGATGACAACTGTTGCACCGTGAGGATCGATGTCAGACTTGCGGTGTAGCTTGAATTGATTATCAGAACTACGAAAAGCCAGATAATCAGTACAAGGCGTCCAAGCGTACTCACTGTATTTTCTCCTGAAATTTTCAAAAACTCAAGAGTTGGTGCAATACCATGACGAACATAGCTGATTCTAAGTTATAAATTCTTCATAGATTAGAAAGTACAAACAACTGAAATTTTCGAAATGACGAAAAGGAAGGAACTTACTATGGGCGAAAAACATTGTAGAGAAGCTGAATCTGCAAGGGAAAATAGAAGTACAAAAGGTAAGGAACCAGAGAGACAATGAACAAGTTATGGGTCGAATGTAAAGAGGTGCAATCAGATTGTCTTTTCATCGCCGAATCTAAAGAAAACACTAAAAAGACAAGGTATCTCTCCACGGAGAGTTTCCCACAACGGCCGTAGTTAGAAAGGCGGCAGTCGTGGTGACAATGGAATGCTTCTTGTAGAAATGAATGCTACAAACAAACCAATGCATATGTAAAAAGATGAACTTCGTATGTTTATGTGCTCACGTTAAAATTGTGACAATTTGCTGACTAGGAGGGCCCCGGAATTCATCATTCATTCTATGCTCAAGGACCCAGACAACCGATCCAACAACGAGGAAAAATGCTGCTGTGACTGCCCACATGAATGGAGTAAATGGCCGTGCGAAGGACCAAGGGCTCGAACTTATCCTTTTTACCGGAGCTACCACAACCAGCCCTGATTCTATATACGGCTGAGTGAAATCTACCATTCTCGTTCGGTCTGTTACAGTGGCAATATCACCTACTGCGCCATCAAAGACCTACAAGAACAAAATATCAGAATTTATAGGAAAAATTACGATCAATCATTTTTAATTAGTTAAGAAACCAGTTGCAGTTTTCGTTCCGGTATACTTACACCAGATTCGACTTGACTGACAAGCTTATAATAGCTTGGGTTCCTATGGCCATCTCCGAATGGAACGAACCTGTATGGAACAGCATATGGCATCAATTTAATTGCAGCACGAAATACATCTATGCAATATCCTTGCACCTTATCTGTGCCATTGACTATCGAGACAAAGTCTCGGAAACTAACTCGATTTGGAACTCCAATTCTTAGTTCTCTTCCATTGTTTGGAAAAACCCAACCACGAGGCCTTATCATTCCTCCTCCAGGCCATACCACATGATGTAAATGTTGGTTTGAACTAGAACGATTAGGCTTTTTCCCGTAAAATGTCTCGGGTGGCACGATGGAAAGACCAGAGTAGTTAGACCAGAATCCAATCTGTCGAGACCCGGTTTTAACCACATTAATAACGTCGTACGAAGGATTTATCAAGGATCTGTCTTGATTAAACCTAACAGGGCCTGTCAAACCGGTCATATTTGTTTCTACTATGTTCTTAAGCAACTGGTTCCCGCCATCAAATATACTTAATGAGGAAAGATTCAGATCCATCCCGCCAGCATCAGTTAATCGCGCATCATTTGAAAACGAAATGTTGGCGCCCTGGTCAAGTAACGACTTCACTGCACGAGCAATCATCCAGACAGTATCATATGCATAAAGACCATAGGGGTTAAACCCAACAGAACCATTACTCAGCTGGTTCCAACGTGAAATGAATTCCATTTTCCTTTCCGAATCAGGCGTATGAGGGCGAAGCGTAAGTGCTCCTTGGATCGAGTTTGCTGTCTCGGGTTTAAGTGAGGACGTTGAATCTAAAACAGTGGATAGCCAAGTAGAAGCTATCCAAACATATCCTTTCCCTGTCATTCCAAGGCTTTTGGCCACTTCAAATACCAAGAGACCGGATGTCGAGAAAGTGTGCAGCACAATAACTCGAGATTCCATCATCTGAATCTTAGTTAATTCTCTCCGAACATCACTACTTGTCGCTGTCGGGTCAGGTGGAAGTACAGCTTTATAAGAAATCCTGCAACGTCTCTGAGCAAGTTCATTGTCTAATGCAATTATACCATTTCGGTACTGACCATCATCAGTGAAAACAGCAATCACTTCAGCCCACCTGAAATAACTAACCATCTCGGCAATGGCAATCATCTGGAACTCGTCATTAGGCGCCGTCTGAACGAAGAACGGGAACTGGAGAGGTGACAGGCCGGGATCCAGGGCGGTGAATGACAATAACGGAACATGGAGTTCATTTGCAAGATGCGATAGAACATGTGCCATTGTCGAACTTTGAGGACCAATTATTGCTACAGTATCAGTCTCCATAAACTGCAATGCTGTGAATACCAAAGAAATTGAAAGCATATAATATAAATATCTCTAATGTTACATCAGAAGTCCTATTATTTATTCTAATCCATTGTAAACATAGAGATCTGACGATTGGATATGAACGAAATTAACCGAACATATACGGAAACAAGAGGAGATCAAAGAGTATACCTCCGATAATGCCGAGAAACGAGCTGAAATTTGAATCGTGGAGGGAGATAGACAATTTCCTCCCACCAAGAATGCTTGGATCAGAGTTTACATCATTCTCAGCAGCCTTTATTGCAACCTCTGCAACTTTCCCAGTAATAGTGCTAAATGAGAAAATAGCTCCAACATTCACAACACTAGGGTTCAAAGCCTCTTTTGACAACACTCCAACAAAGAGGTTGAAAATTGGCAGCAGCAAAACCAGGTTCATGGTGGTAAGCACCAAATCGATAATGAACAAATACCCGAACCGAATACTCGATTGATTTCGTCGATTATTTAGCAGTCACACCTAAGGAATAATAGATGATGTTATAACCCAAACCCAAAATCAACCAAAATTCATATAATCTACAGACAATTGAAGGGAAGCATTTAGTTCCAAGGCAAATACCAACACCAACAAAACCAAAAGGCAAATGTAAGAGGATGAGACAAACCCATTTCAAGTTCTGGCATGGGAAACTAAAGAACAATCACTTAAACCAACAGCATGAAGCTTCATGGTTCAAGATATTTAAAATAACATACAAGCAAAGCAAAGCAAGCATGGAATTGTGTAATTTTTAGACACCAAAATGAAGAAAGCAGTGAATAAAACCATCAAAAGAAAGCAAAGCAGCAACAGTTGAAAAATGACATTTCAGTGGAAGCAATAACCAAAGCAGCAAATGGAACAGGGAAAGAGAAATTCCCACCAAGAGTTAATTAAAGGGGAAAAAACCCATTTTTCCCATGAGCTCACCATTATCTACAAGGAAACAAGGAAATAGTTGGAGAAAGAGAAAAGGGACAACTTGGTTTTTGCTCTGTAAGGAGTAGAATCAGCAGAAAGTTTTGGCATTAGGTTAAAGCAATTGGAAACAATGATAATGTCGGTCCCGACTCCCGTGATAGTGTGTGGTGAGTGGTGAGTGGAAGGCACTAGCAAATAGCAATGGAAGATTCCGAGCTATAATAAACCATGTTAATGTGCTTTTTGGTTTTAAATTATTTTCATATATTCTAATTCATGATATGATTCGTGAATGAAACTAATGACTAAGGTAATGCAGAAAGGAGATAAAGAACAAATCAGCTCCCTTGAAAATGAGCATCCACTCTCCACTTTCGTCCCAAAGTTCTGTCTTTTCATTCTTGTTTGGAGCACGTGTTTCATGCAGTATGGTGATGGGCAATTGTGGTTTTGAAAGTAGATTTAATTATAAAAAGTGGATTTAAAAGGATTAAGATCATTGATTAACTCGTAACTTTTAAGATTGATCTTATAATCCAGTCTTATTATAAGAATTAAGAATTTGTTGGTCTAAGAATAGGATTAGAGTAGGATACATCACTTTTGGTTGAAATATAGGAGTCCCTCTACCATACTGAGAAGTCATTTTAGTTGTTCGGTACCAGAAAAGCCATGTCATTTTCAACAAAAACCTTTTATTTCCACCTCAAAAAATCAGGTCAGATATTTGCACGAATGGCCAAATAACTAGAAGCTGAACCGACCCGATATGGCCCGATCCGACCTGGTTGAGTTTTTAGTTTTGAATTTCAGGGATTGGGACGGGGCGAACGGGGCGGGTTCGGGTATATGCTAGAAATTTCCCTCCCGCCCCGGTATATATTTAAATAAATATATATATATATATATTTATAAAAATACCACTATATATAAACATTTTTATGGTTGTTAAGTTAATTTTTGTTTGTTTGTGCTTATCGTAAAAAAAAAAATAGATGTTGTTCAAGTTTTAACATATCTATTCTGACGGTCAATGTTTCAAGTTTATTATTTAAATATGTAATTTTTCATGTGGTAATTTAAAATTAATTTTTATTTTATTTTTGTATAGGTTTAAAGTCTTTTGAAACTAAATTTTGTGACTGTAACGGTGGATTGATCGGATCTAACTTTTATCGTCGTCGAAAATTAATTTTTTTTTTTTAATTTTTCGAGTCGTGTCGTTTCGAAATCGAATTCAAAAGTTTATATATTAAAACGGGACGAAAAAACTAATATTTTAATTCAGGACAAGGTAGGAACGGCGGAAAAAAAAAACTATCCCACCCCCTGCCCATCCCTAGATATTTGGCAGTCCACTCAAGGAAATCAACACAACTTTCATTACACTCATTCCTGATAAAATGAGCTAAAAACAAATTCATAAATATCATGCTCTCCCCTACTTTTTAAAAGTACTTTTAATGCGAAAAAGTAATTTTGAGATCAAAAGTGATATTATATAAGATAATATTTTAGTACACAAGTTTGTGTAAACTACTTTCAATTTTAGGTTTTAAATATTTAGATCGTAGTTTAGGGTTTAGGGATTTAGATTATAGGGATAGAATTTAAGGTTTATGGTTAGAGTTTAGGGTTAAAAGTTTTAGGGTGTTAGGAATTGAGATTTAAGTTTTAAATTTTATAGGTTAAATATGAAGGGTTGTGTAAATTACTTTTACACAACTTGTGTATCAAAATATAACCCTATATTTAGATGGAAAATACTTTGATGCACAAGCTGTGTAAACTTTAGTTTACACAAGCCCTTTAATTTTAGGGTTTAGGGTTTAGGGTTTTAGGTTAGGGTTTAGGGGTTTAGTATGTAGGGTATATAATTTAAGGTTTATGGGTAGAATTTAGAATTTAGAGTTTAGGATTTAGGGCTTAGGTTTTAGGTTGCTAGGGTTTGTGATTTAGATTTTAAATTTTATAAAAGGAATGTGTAAAAAAAAATTTACACAGCTTGTGCATCAAAATAAAACCCTATTTAGATACATGTATAAAAATTTTATACAACTTTTTCTTAAAATTGAAAATTTTAAAAACTCTAACTCTAAAATCTTTAACCCTAAATGTAACTTATAGAAATTTCAGTTTGCACAACTTTTGTATCAATTTTTTTTAAAAATAAAATTTCCAGGTTTAAAATAATTTTCAAAAGTTAACATTTTTAACCGTTGTTTTTTTTCTTTCAAAAACACCTCCTGAGTAACATTACTCATTTGTCTACATTAATATCACTATTTTTTTGTATTTTTAAAAATAATGTTTAAAATAAATATTTTATGTATTATTTTTTTTACAATAATATCAAATATTTAAAATTTAAAACAAACAATCCAGAATCATTTTTCACCATAATAATGTCATATTGATCCGATCTTTGTAACACAATCCAGAAAATTTTATTGTCAAAGTTACTGTTCATTCATTGTATTGGTGAATTGATTTCGAATCTCCGATCAACATTTATTGACAACAAATAAATATTCGATAATATTGTTATTGTCATCCATGTTATTCGGAGAAAATTCAAAGAGAATTTTTTTTAAGCATATCATTAACACCATAAGTTTCTTTGAAAAGATATCCGAACTTTCAATGAGCAAGGAAAGACGAGGCTTGTATTGTTGATACAGAAAATGACCATCCTTGCTCTTAAAGTATGTTCCAAAGACCTTAAAATCCTAGTTATGGCCCCTCTCATACGTCGGAATGCAAATAATTCTTTCCAACCTTTTGATGAACTTTATATGAAAGCTGATTCTCGCTTCCTTCTTTTGTCTTGAAACTACGTCTAGAGTACGACGGGTCTAGGGCACAGTTAAAAGACGACAAAATTCTTACTTCCTTTTTGACAAATATTCATACATATTTATTTTGTAAATACAAACAAAATAACTTAAAATATTATTAAAAAAATTTAATATTCTAATTTTTAAATAAATATCAAATTTTATTATATTTTAACCGCACCCTAAACCTACTATACGTTAGACTCACCCGCAAGATTCATTAAAGCAACCATCTCTTTTCCGTAGGAAAATCTTATATGAAGTCGTTGTCCAGAAGTAGAAAACGAAGGGGACTCATCGATGCCACATGTTGATTCTGCTGTCTGCTTTATGGAGGGAAAAAAAACTTTAGAAACACACTCAGAATATTTCTTTTAATTTTATTTTTTTACACATTTCTTGATTTTGAAACATTTTCAGTTTAATCTTACTAAACTTGATATTAAAATATTCAAGGGAAATTGATTAAAAATCTTATATAAAATCAGGAATTAATCAAAATTACATACACAAATGCAAGATCATGACTCTCATTGACAACTTTACTTGCAACTCCATAAGAATATTAAAATAAACACCTGAACTTAACCAATAACATAATTATATATTCGGCTTTTTAATTTCATAAAATTTAAAAAAGTACTCTTATTCTAGAATAATTAAAAACAAGGAATATATAAAATGTTTAATTTTCCAATAAAATGTCTTGAATTATGTAATTTATAAAGGGAAAAACACTTGACTACAATAATGAGGATGCATTTACCGGATTAAAGAAGTGGCTCAAAATTCTGTATTAGTTGTCAAGATATATTTTCTTTTCCCACTAATAAGTTATCACTCTCCCCATGGAAACATCAATCAGAGCATTCTAACCGCTGTCGTTTCCTGGAACCATCATTTTCTTCTGATGTTTTTTGCTCCTTATTTTCACTGTCGTTTTCCTTGCTTCCTTCGTATTTGAAGGTCCAACCACAGAATTCAGACTCGGGAAACAAAGATGCCGGCGTTGCCTTATAGAAGGCCAAAGGAACCTGCTTTACCCGACGTCGAATCTGTATTCAGGGGGGAAAGTAATAGTGAATTAATTGAATAAAGTAAATTTTGATAGAAAATACTAACAATGTAAATGATTGAACTATAGTTTGAAATTTGAAAAAGTAGAAGAATTTAATTTTTAACTTTTTTTTTAAATATAGATACTAAATCTAAACATTTTCAAAGGAACAAGGAGTGACGACCTAAAAATTCATGTCCAACAGCTATTTAGACATGCAAATAAGTATGATCTTTTAAATTTATTTAATATATATTCATGTAGGGCGCATCATATCCGACAACCTGCCAGGGCACACAGGTAGTATATTAAAAATAACATTTCTGCATATTGATAGAAATGTATAAAGATGATATTCACCTCGTCTCCAAATATTGTTGCATATGAACCAGAACTAAAATCTTTGATGTCCATTTCAGTGGTTTTGGATCTAACCGTCAAATCATTCTCCAATGACAACACAAACCTAAATGAATAAAACCCGAAAACATGAGATATCATATGGCATGTAGTGTTTCAAAGGATAAAAACACCATGCTCCTACCTTGAAACCGGTGGGCAGTAATGGTGTCGAAGGGTGTCTATTTCCCAAAGAGAACTTCCTGTTCAAATAAACATTGACTTATAAAATCTCATCGAATTAAGGACTGTTCACCACCCAAAACTATTGGATGAGCTATTGGATACAAAACCAACAATTATAGATATTAAGGATTAAGTTGTACGGTGGAACAGTGTACATTCAAGATTTGTATCATTCGCAAAGCCCCATGTGGTTTGTAGGAAGCTCGGATGTTTCTCTATATTATCAAATTAAACCCACTTCCATTCAGAATTGGAAGATCGAAAATACCACAACTTCCCACGTTAATAAGCGAAGTAAAAAAAATGAGAATCAAAAACATCTATTTTCCATATAATATGGTGACGGTAAGAAATTCATCCCCGCAGTGATGCACTCAACTACAAAAATAATCAATGCCCAAGGACTTGCTAGTAAACTGCTAAAAGCTTAACATACGAGTAAAGAGAATTCAAAATCACTAAGGTTGTTAACACTAGCTAAATGGAAGCTTCCATTTTCCTATAGAATGCACATTAATTCTTTGTCAGGCCATGTCTTTTAAGCTAAATATATTCCATCCAGCTTATGGAGGTAAAGAGATGCATAACTTCAACAATTTAAGTACACTAGGGCAATCAAGGACAAGTTTTAATTTGATGTTAGATAAAACATGGTGAAAAGATACTTACTCATAGCGTTACATTTCATAGGATTGCTCTCCTCACTCTTGAAATGATCAATACCAGGTCTTTTGTCAGATCCAGAATCATTTGCCTTGTTGGCTATATCCTCGGCTTTAGAGTTATCTTCTGGACGTTCATCACCATCTTCCTACAATGGCCAAAATAACCATTTCCATTGGAGAAATACTTAATACTTATACAAACCAAATTCACAAACTTTGTTGCACTTATGCAAAAGAGTTCTAATTAAATTTGTTAAACAATAAGATTGTGGTAATACCTTGTGGACCAAACAGTTAATTGATGGATGCCGACGTAAAAGGTTGTGAATCAAAGCTATGATGACCAGTGCTCCGGATGGAGGGACAGAAACTGACAGTCTACTTAATTTCTTAGCAAAAGCAGCAGCCAAATATGCAGGAAGAAGTGGTGATTTCAGGCAAGAATCAAGAAGCTGCAAAACAAGAACGAAAACATATTAATGAACTAGCAGATAATGACTGCGGCGGAAGAACTCTTTGGTTGATTGCAAAATCCTACAATGATCTAGATGAAAAGGGACAGAACTTAGTACCAAAAAGAAAAAGATAAGGGACAGAAAATCATGCTCAGGCCCTTAATGCTTAAAACAAGAAACATTTTAAGTGTCTTGTCATTTTAGCACATGTAGTCTATCAAGCACAATTGAAATAACAGAAAAAAAATAGTAGTATGAAAAGTTAACCAACAATGACAGTTGCTACTTGCTGGATCGATGCTTAAATTTAGAATCAAAGTCAAAGAACAAGTAAATACACTTATAGTTTCTCCACAGTTTAATATAGTTTCACTGTATGCATTAATACCAAAGTTGGAGTCGGACTATCAACTTGACAAAAATATTTCCAGTATCTAATAATCTAAATCTAAATTTTACGGCATTCTGGAGACAGAAGTGAACCTATAAAAGCGGATAACAATGTGATAGTTTAGCAACTTGTATTACCTGAAAAAACTTGGCTCTATGTTTTGCCATGAAGATAGAAGGTGATAGAAGCGCATAAAGCTTTTCATAGAAATTGGGGTACTCTAGACCATGTTGTGTCATTAGGATGAAGAGACTGCTAAGTGACATGACACTAACAACACCACCAATATCATATGATCTTGTTAAGAAGTCACTGCGCAGTATAGTAAATAAATCAGCATATAGTGATGATGCATCAATAAGTGCTAAAACTACTGGGATTAAACCAATTACCATAAAATTATAGGATTCGACAAATGAGGGATGACTGCCTGATGAAGAGTGGCAAGAACCTGAGAAAGCACATGCAGGACTGCATAAGAACAAACATAATCCATATTTCATAAAAACCAGAAATTGAAGATACATATTGCCAAGCTTAAAAAAATCAATGTGAGCCTACCACCAATGCTAAGGCCAAGGAACAAGCACTTAATATCAGTTCAAAAGAGTAAACAGCTTTAGTGTTTACCTCCTTGTATACATCTATAGGGATTGGTAGTCTAAGGAATGAAATCCATGCTTTAGTAAACTTCAGTTTCATCTTCTTGGCAATGGTGGCTGGAGACAACACCTGAATGCATCGAATCCCAGCCCACAAAAACCACATAAAGAGGAAGAACTTAATATTGCAAAGTGTCAATTAAAGTAAGCAAAAAAGGCAGATTATTAACTAATATACAACTAAATCTAAAAAGAAATGATGGAACCATCTTCCTCAAAAACCAATTGATAACTTACATTATTGGTTCGTTTTTCACTCTTAAGCTTTTTATCTTCTGCCTTTTGACGCTTAGAGAGCACTTTTTTATCATGTTCTTCCTCAGATGAAAATCCTGTTTAATACAGAACAAATAAACAATTTTGCTTCACCGATAAAGCACATTTACTATGCAATATAAAAGGGAACTCTGTGTCTAACTTCGTCAGCAAATTCCTAAGATCACTCACACTTCAAATCAAGCGCAGCAAACCCAAAAAGTAAGATTAAATCAGAAAATTTTCCATATTAATAGTTTCATCCAGGCATAAGTAAAGAATGAATCATGATCTCCCCCCAGAAAAGGCTCTAGATGGTAATAGATAGAATAATTATTCTAAATTAAAACCCATAATAAAATATCTAAAGGACAGCTACTTTAAATATAAAAAAGAAAGAATAACCTGATCCACTCCACATTTCATACTCAGATTTTCCATCATTGCCTTCCAAAGGGGGGATGTGAGATATGATGTAATGTATCTTGTGAATAGAAAGCTCGATGCTGCAACAAACATAGCAGCAATTCAGCAACCTCACGTTCTCATATTGTAATTTTAACAACCATCCAGAATTATAAGTCAGCATGGGTGAACATAAAGTGATTGTAAATTCTTTCATGTCCTTGAGTAAAATAAAAAGGTGATTGACTGATAGTTACTTGACAAAGACATCAAGCAAAGAAAGAGGAGAATATGTAATTGACTGCAACAGAAGTTGCAGTTTCATAATCCTCCCAAATTCATAATTAAGTACAAATAGATGTTTAAGCAGATTTATTTTGCAGAGACAAGTCAAAAGAGTAGAAAAAAGTGTATTTACAAAGATATTGACAATATAATGTCCAAATCTAACCTCTCTTTTGATCTACCCTCGCTGTCACCGTCTCCACCCACAGTTTTGTTATCTAAGCAAGGAAAAATAACGGAAAGTTAATCAAACAAAGTCCAAAAAAATAAAATTCGAAGAGAATAGAGATGTACTTTGAAATAGAGAACGGCTAAAAGGTACCTGGGATATCTGTTGTGTCCAAAGATTTAGCAAGTTTTTCCACGCTAATGAAGGTAAAGTACCTGTGAAAGAACAAAGCCAATGCACCATTTATCATAGCAAGAAATGACACTTTCCAGAGAATATATGAAATGTAACATAAAAATATCAGAAAGCACAAATTAGCTCTGTGGTAGGGAAGCCAACAAGAAGAAGATAAGGTAAGAGAAACAACTGAATTTATAACTAGAATGCATATGCACTACCACCTCTTCCATCAATAACAATGACCTGATTGTAGCATTGAATCCAAAACGGTAAGAGAAAGGAATTGGAACAAAGTCACGATGTAACTATTCTAAAACAACTAAATTTCACGACAGGTCAGATTTGAGCATTTAATGGCAACGGAAAGTTTGAACCATACCGGACATCAATATACTTAAAAAACTTTGAAGCAAGCAACTCTGATAAAAAATCAACAGGTGTTGCAGATTGAACCTGAAAATATTATAACTAATTACGAACCGACAATAAAAAAGTAAATGGAATCAAGTAAAGCATAATTTTAACTATAGATTCAAGGTAAATAAAATTTACAATGTTGCGCAGCAACTTGTTATAAATAGCGGAGTAAAAGCTTCCTCCACTTCCGAGCTTCACGAATTCCATGAATGAATCCAACACAATTTCCTACACAAAGAACCGTCAAGTTCAAGTGTACTAGGAAGAAGACTAAAAAGAGAAAAGAAGTGAACTTACTCTCAAAGCGTCTTCAGTATCCGGCGACACCAAAACTTCAATCAGCAACGTAATGAACTCATCAAACTTTGATCTCAGCCACGTCCTGTAAATAAACTCAGGATCCTCCACAGCTGAATCATCGAGGCGCGACCGCTTTTTTGAAGAATGAGAGGGAGGGAGGTCGGGGAGCACCGTTATGAAGAAGGACTGCAGCGAGAGGAGCGATTCGAGAACGTGTTGTGGCGGCGACGACGGCGATATGAAGGTGAGGAGTATTGGGAGATTGTTGATGTGAACTCGTGAAGAAAGGAGTTGCTGACCTAGGGTTTTCAACTCTTTCAACTTGGTCTTGTTTTGTTTTTTTGCGAGAATTGATGCCATTGTTGATAGCGACAAAGCTTGAAGCTAGTTTCAAGATGGAGGGAACGAAGGAAGGGAAGAACCAGGGTTTCAAAAAACGGCGAGATTGACGGCGTGCCGACGACAAGAGGTGAAATCGCGCGGCTCTAGATGCTGGTCTGATGACGACGGCGTGAAAACAACCCTAGGTTTGAAAGCCAAAGAGTAAACGAACAATAAAGAGGGATTTAGGTTTTCTCATTAATATTATAATTTTATTTTATTATCATTAAAAAAAATCATTGGGTATGAGAATTCAATTAAGAAAATGTATTAAGAGAGTGATTAATTTGATAAAAAAAAGGCTCATTAATGATTTTTAATTAAAATCAACAATTAGAGTTTGACCCAAAAATAAAAGATTAAATTATAGTTTGAGCACCTATTTAATTATTAAACTTTTATTTTAAATTATATTAATTATAATAAGAATTATTAACTAATTAAAATACATTTATTTTATAAAAAATATTTATATTTTTATGAAACAAATTATATTAATTATAATAAGAATTATTAACTAATTAAAATACATTTATTTTATAAAAAATATTTATATTTTGAGTTTTTTTTGAATAATTATATTTTGTGTTAAAAGAATCATTTGTATTTGTTTATAATATTATTTCAGAAAAGTTTATTTAATTCTACACCATTTATATGTATGTACCTCTTAATATAATAAAGACGACTCATATTTGTAAGACTTGGTACGAAACCGTTAAACTCTTTAAGACTTTAACTCTATAATCAAAGTGAACAATACTTGACAATATTGTCACGGACCGTCAGATTCAGTT
Organism: Hibiscus tridactylites; assembly: GCA_958450335.1. NCBI lineage: Eukaryota > Viridiplantae > Streptophyta > Magnoliopsida > Malvales > Malvaceae > Hibiscus > Hibiscus tridactylites. The sequence continues at coordinate 64,856,060 of OY288275.1, forward strand.
CAAGTCACATGCACACATGATTGACCAAGAGGTTCCAGCGGAGATTTTGGAACTAAAGAGACCACCAGACTTAACCCGAATTGTGGAGTATTCTAAAAGACAACCACTTTGACCTATGTAAACTTTTCATGTAAACATAAGATTTGTTTCCTTAGAAAAAAGATATATTCTAGGGAATATTCCATTGTGGTTGGTGAGTATTAATCATTGTGATCGATATAAATCATTAGAGACCGTTAGATGTAGGTGAACTCAATTATAAATAGAGGCATTCCTCACCTCATTTGTATCACCCATCTTCTAAGTAATTAAAACATTGCCGTCAAGTTTAAGTGTATAAGGAATAAAACTAAAAAGAGAAAAGAAGTGAACTTACTCTCAAAGCGTCTTCAGTGTCCGGCGACACCAAAACTTCAATCAGCAACGTAATGAACTCATCGAACTTTGATCTCAGCCACGTCCTGTAAATAAACTCAGGATCCTCCACAGCTGAATCGTCGAGACGCGATCGCTTTTTTGAAGAATGAGAGGGAGGGAGGTCGGGGAGCACCGTGATGAAGAAGGAATGCAGCGAGAGGAGCGATTCGAGAACGTGTTGTGGCGGCGACGACGATATGAAGGTGAGGAGGATTGGGAGATTGTTAATGTGAGCTCGTGAAGAGAGGACTTGCTGACCTAGGGTTTTCAACTCTTTCAACTTGGTCTTTTTTGTTTCTTCGCGAGAATTGATGCCATTGTTGATAGCTAGACAAAGCTTGAAGCTAGTTTCAAGTTGGAGGGAACGAAGGAAGAGAAGAACTACAAAAGAAGAAAAAATGAGAAGCAGCGCAGCTTTATTAGGTTTTCGAAGGAGCGTTTGGCAACAGTCTGTTTGGCTACATGTAGATTTTTGCTCTCCTTTAGAATTAACTTAGTTTTAGTCAGATATATTCTAAATTCTGATACATTCAAATATTATACAAACTTTTTAAAAAAAAATTAAATCTAATTTCTAAACTTAAAATATTAAATTTAACAAGTGTTTGCACACCTTATGTATAATTTTTTTATCCAAATATTCATCCATATTTTAAGGGAAATTTTAAGAAAAGACGGACTAATATACGACTAAGAAACGGCGTTATCGGAAACATTATAAAATAAATAACAAAATAAGTAAAGCGCTACCAGATATGTTGATATAATATAATGTATCCGGTAGAAAACATGAAAAAATATTATAAATAATTGGTAACCGACAAACTTAAGTTATCGGTAGGTATCGATACAAACATAACAAAATCGGTAAAATTACTTATTTTGTTGATAAGAGTATCAAAATATTCGGTAGCGCCTAATTTGTTATCGGCTGATGAGGCCTTGGAAATCTCACTATAACAAAATCGGTAAAATTACCTATTTTGTTGATAAGAGTATCAACATATTCGGTAGTGCCTAATTTGTTATTAAAGTTTAGCTGATGGGGCCTCGGAAATCCCATGATAACAAAATCGGTAAAATTACCTATTTTGTTGATAAGAGTATCAACATATTCGATAGCACCTAATTTGTTATTAAAGTTTAGCTGATGGGGCCTTGGAAATCCCACGATAACAAAATCGGTAAAATTACATATTTTGTTGATAAGAGTATCAACATATTCGGTAGCGCCTAACTTGTTATTATTTTATCGTTTACATTAATATTATAACTTTAAACAAACTGGTTACTACTGTAACGTTATAGGTAGCGAATAAGTATCGATACTCTATTACAAAAGTACCGATAATTTATTAAAAACATTGTAACTTGTTGAAATGTGGCTCGAAAGTATCCATACTTATATTAAAAGTATCGATACTTTCTAGCCATGTTTCAACCGGTTCCATAAAAAGTTTCGATACTTAAATTAAAAGTATGGATACGTAAATTAAAAGTATGGATACTTATATTAAAAGTATCGGTAATTACTTTAATAGTATCGATATTTTACTATAATTTATTGCATAACTAACTTTGTCCTAAGAAATAAATGTTGTAGCCAGACCGGTTACTTTGTTTTTATAAAAGTATGGGTACTTCCATAAAAAGTTTCGATACTTAAATTAAAAGTATGGGTACTTCCATAAAAAGTTTCGATACTTAAATTAAAAGTATGGATACTTCCATAAAAAGTTTCGATACTTAAATTAAAAGTATGGGTACTTATACTAAAAGTATGAATACTTATATTAAAAGTATCGATATTTACTTTAATAGTATTGATATTTTACTATAATTTATTGCACAACTAATTTTGTCCTAAGAAATAAATGTTGTAGCCAGATATCAACCACCATCAACCACCACCACCTAATGAAATTGAAAGCAACACACAACTCCTGTTTGAACCACTTCCATCGATCGTGTTTACCAAAATGGATGATACTCCATCCAACGATGTTCATTCAAGCGGGGAGGGGCATGAAATATTTACCGTTGATGAGTCGAAACGGTATATACCTTTTTAATTACATTGTTTCACGAAGGTTCAAAATGGCTCATGTAGTTGTAAGGAATTGTGTACATACACAATTTCTTACCTAAAAGCGTACTTTGGTACAAGTTTTATAATGAATTGTGTATATACAAATATTAGTAGCATATCTCAAACTTTCACCCATAAAAAATGGTTTATTACACAATTTCTCCAACTTTCAAAATGGCTCATGTACTTGTAAGGAAATGTGTGCCATATTATGGTTTCAGTGCTGATTTTGTATATACGAAAATATTTAGACTTCAAGAAACTCCTTATTAGTTGAAAATGAACATTTGGAATAAGACAGAAGGATCATATTAAATTTAAAGATGAAGTATATTTATGAAACAAAAAAAATGAAGTCCCAAGTGCTTCAATTACATATTGAAATAAAAAATGAAACTAAAAGAATGGAGCCTCCTCAATCTTCATCCCTGGCCAGGGAAACGACCTTCATGCCCTCTGCCACCCATGGCACTTGGACCAACCTTTCGTTGTGAACTGTGCTGACCAACCATCTCTGCATATGATCGCATCTCAAACTTGACCCTATAGTTGCCTAATGAACCAAACATGTATGAATAAGTATGAGCAGAAGTGCATCTTGTATAAAAGAAGAAAATGATAGAGAAAACTTTGAGAATGACAGTTGAAGTTGTTGATGTCTTCTTTGACAGCCATATAACCATAAAGTTGGCGCTGTCTGGCTGGACCATACAAGAAGCCGTGACAACATTGCCAAGCCTCTATATCGAAACCTTGGGCATCAAACTGAGTATGCAGACGTTGCGCATCGAAATAACCTATTGTCGTGCTCTAAAAAATTAGAAGGCTCATCACACGATGGCCTTGAGGACCGTAAGAATGGAGAGCCTTAACAACAATATCATAGGACCTAAAATAGTCAAGAAATTCTTGGTTTCTGTTCACTTGATCACACAATTGCAAATGGCCAAGAGGGGATGAATTGGCAATTAAAAATTTGGTAGGAGGTATGAGTGAAAAATAAAAAGTGACACAAGTGGTTAGAGTGGTTCAAGTTCTCCAAATGAACTCTACATCCACTACCTTAGTTCCCACTAAGGATTTTCAACCAATTCATTACTTGAATTCTTCCCCTTTTCTTGGATGAGGAGGTAACCTTACAAATTGATTAAGCTTCTACCCAAAGCTTAATCCACTCACTTTTACAAAAAGATGGATTTGATAAACTCTAACAATTCCTCTCAAAGGATAAATGTTTACCCAATTGCAATTTCAAACTCCCCAAACTCACAATACAAGATAACAATAAAATCACTAGAGTTGGGTACAAGAATTTGACTATGAAGAGCACTAGGGTTTGGATTTTTGCTTTGATGTTGATTGTAGGTTCAATAGTTGTTGCTTGGTCAATTGAAGCTTGTTTTTATACCCTTGCATTGAATTCTAGCCGTTTGGGTAGTTGGGATCATCAATAGAGCCGTTGGGAGCATTTTTCCCGCATTAAATGCAACTCTGCAGCATACCGTATCGGTACTCGAAGAGGGCGTATTGATACCTGCATCAAAGAGGAAAGAGCTGTTGTGACTGAAAAAAACAGAGCGTATCGATACGCATAGAAGGCGTACCAGTACGGTTTTAAGGGGCGTATCGGTACAGATGGCCGTATCGATACGATTTTTACTCACTGGAATCCCAAGTTTAGTTTTCTTAAATAGCGTATCGATACGCATACCAAGCGTATCGGTACGATATAACGATCTTTTAAAAATTGGGAAACCAACCAACTGACAAGTAACGGTCGAAAAATTAAATTGAAGGTTTTTCAAAGATATGTTTATCGTATCGATACAGTTGCAAAACGTATCAGTACGGTTTCATTAAAAGAGTTGCCCAGATGAATATCGTATCGATACGGGGTAACACCGTATCGGTACGCTAAGTCCATTAAAATTCCAATGGCAAAAGCCCGTATCGATACGCCTGGGCGTTTTTGTATAGTTTGGCTTGAAAATCAAAATTCTAGTGGCAAAAGACAGTATCGATACGCCTAAGGGTATCGATACGCCTGAGCGTTTTTGCATAGTTTGGCTTGAAAATCATAGGAAAAGACTTAGAGAATTTTTCATATATTTAAGAGCTTGTCTTGAGATATTATTTTGATACTTGTCAATTGTGAGACTTTAAAGAATACTTAAAAATTTATTGTTTTGCAAATTGGTCCTTAAGTTTATATGTTATATCAAAATCAATTTTGGTTTCACAATCTCCCCCTTTTTGATATAACAAAACCACAAATAAATTTTTAAGTTTTTGAAACTTTGAAAAGCTTTCTCCCCCTTAATTTAAGATAGATTTTCAAAAATAAAAAAATAAAAAATTGACTCTATGATCCTTCTCCCCCCTTTTTGTTAGATCAAATATAAATACAAGGATAATAGCAACAATTAATTCATTAAACTCAAAGCAATCATAATAGTTCAAATGCATAAACTTCAAAGTAAACATAATAGTTCAAATGCATAAACTTCAAAGCAAACATCATAATCAAAACTTTAAAATCCTAAAACATAGATAATAGGCATAGACTTAGATCCTAAAAACAAGAGTACAATAACAGAATATAAAAGACTATATGCCATAAGAGGACATGCATAAACTACTCGTCCGCCTCTTCATCATTATCGTCCTCGTCCTCTTCTTCTTCATCATCTTGAGAGGGTTGATTCCTTCGGTTTTGGTTGAGCCAAGCACCATGGAAGACGGTAAGAGAGATATCCATGGAGTTTTGGCGAGAAGCCATGGTTTCCATTTTCTTCTCCATACCTTTGACGCCATCTTCCAAGGATGTGAATCTAGTGTCCATCGCGGTAAACCCGGCTTTCATGGAAGTGAACTTCTCATTGAGGAAAGTCATAAGAGTGCCCATGGAAGAGGAATCAATCGGAGCACGGTGAGAGCTCGAAGAAGTACGAGAAGCATCGACCATAGCATCTTGTGGAGGATCTTGAGTGTTACGAACCCATTCATTATCAACATAAGAGAAACCGGAACGAGCTAGAGAACGCTCATCTATGGGTAGGCCAAGGGTTTCGGGATAGTCATGGGAACAATTAATGTCAAGGGAATGAAAGAGATAACTCAAAGCCGTAGAGTAGTAAAATGATGTGACTTGTTTGGTGTGACGGTGTTGGACTAAATAGACAAGGTCGGCAAACATAATTTGACAAATATTTGGACGTTGACCTTCTCTAAAACACCTAAGCCAAAAATCATCTGTTTGACGAATAGTTGAAAATTTCCCTCTCGATGGACGAAAAAACCAAGAGACAAGAAGATGAAGGATACAATCATGAGCATTTAAAACTTTTGTTGAGCCTAAAGGACCCGTACCCAATGATTTTTCATCATCAATACCAACGTTTTCAAAACCAAAGACATTACATAAAAGTTTTTGATCAATTGTAAAGGTTTTGCCCATAACAGAGGATTCAATAGCAATGACATTCTCCCTGGCTTCATCATGAACACATAAAGCATTTGAAAAGAATACGATGACCAAATTCCTATAGAGAATAGGAGGAATGCTTAAAAAAATTAGAAATTTCCATTGCTTAAGTAAAGGAAGGTATTGAAATTTGAAATGGGCAGAATTTAAAAATGGGACAGACACAACACGTTCTTCCCTAAGGTTCATACCTTGAAAAAGTTTGTATCGTTCTATATCGCCATCATCGGGAAAACTTAATTGGATAATATAAGGAAGATTAGGTGTAGGGTTACCCTCGACATCCTCACTAGGATCGGAAGTAGAACGATAACGCTTAGTTCTCTTTTTCGATGGTGCCATAACCCTGAAAACACATCAAAAAACGATTCGAATATGTATGTAATTAACATCCTATTCAATCCAATAAATTATAATAATTCAAGGTAATTGTAAAAAGAAATTTAATTTTAAAAGGATATTTACAATTTTGAAAAAAAATTAGAAAAAAACAGATTAAAAAAATTGAATAGAAAATATATTCGAATGAAAAATTTTGATTTTTGAAAAAAAATTTATGAAAAAGTTGAAACCCATAAAATAAAAACATGTTTTGTACAAAAATTAAGTTGAAACAAATATAAAAATCAAACGAAAATCAAAGAAAATAAAAAAAAGAGTTTTATACCTTGAACTTTAGATTGGATGAATGAGTTGATGTGAATGCACAAGATTTGTTGACAAAGCTTAACCTTGATGTGGAGATTAAAAACCCTCAATGAATTTTTAAGATTGATGGTAAAAATTGAAGGATTGAGGGGGGGGGGGGGGTTATAGGGTATTGCGGCTAGGGTTTTGGAGAGAAAAGAGGGGTTTTTGTTTTTAAAGCTTTTTAACAATTGCAGCCCTAAATAGCCTCTCCGTTGAGACGGTATCGATACGCTATACACGCGTATCGATACCCTTTAACCCTATTTTTTTATTCGTCATTACTACTGTATCGATACGCGGGACCGTATCGGTACGCCTTGGCTTTGACTATTTCCCTTGACTTTACCGTATCGATACGCGGGGTCGTATCGATACTCGTTTAGCTTTAAAGTTTTCCTAGTTATGAACCCGTATCGATACGCTTCAGCCGTATCGATACGCCTTTACCAGATTAGGCATTTTTGACAGATTTAAGTTTAAAAATCCAACTTGAAACGTCCCTAAATGCATGTACATGTCCTATGAACAAGTTTTAATGGCTAAACTTAATGCATACTCCCCCTAGCAACATGCATAGAAGCAAAAAGAACAAAATTACCACAAGCATGAATCACAAACAATTTTAAGCAAATTTTTGACATTTTGGGACCTAAAAGGGGTCAAGAAAGGCTAGTTAAACCTAACTCTCTCCTAAGGGTCCAAAAGCGCTCTTTATCTAAAGGCTTTGTGAATATATCCGCTAATTGGTTCAAGGTGTCAACGTACACTATAACAACACCATTTTCAACATATGATCTCTAATGAAATAATGTCTAATTTCTATGTGTTTAGTTCTAGAGTGTTGGATGTGATTCTTAGTGAGACAAATGGCACTAGTGTTGTCACACCTAAGGGGTATGGTTTCTATTTCAACACCATAATATAAGAGTTGTTGCTTCATCCAAAGGACTTGAGCACAACAACTCCCTAAGGATATGTACTCTGCTTCGGTGGTAGATAAGACTACGCTATTTTGTTTCTTAGAGAACCAAGATACGAGCATACTACCTAAGAATTGGCATGTCCCGGAAGTACTTTTCCTATCTATCTTACATCACCCATAATCCGCATTCGAATAAGCATGAAGGCTAAAGGAGGAATCTTTAGGATACCAAAGGCCTAAGGTAGGTGTGTCTCTAAGGTATCTAAAAATTCTCTTAATGGCAACTAAGTGTGATTCTCTAGGACTAGCTTGAAACCTAGCACACAAGCAAACACTAAACATAATATCCGGTCTACTTGCGGTAAGGTAAAGCAAAGAACCTATCATGGATCTATAAAGCTTAGAATCAACACACTTACTTCCTTCATCTTTGTCAAGCTTTATGGAAGAACTCATAGGTGTGGCTTGAGGTTTTGCATTCTCCAAGCCGAACTTTTTGAGCATATCATTCACGTACTTAGCTTGATTTATGAAGATGTCATATTTCCTTTGTTTGATTTGGAGTCCCAAAAAGAATGAGAGCTCCCCCATCATGCTCATCTCGAACTCACCTTGCATTAGCTTAGAAAATTCTTTTCAATAACACTCATTAGTAGAACCAAAAATGATATCATCAACATAGATTTGTACTACTAAGATGTCATTGTTATATCTTTTTATGAAGAGTGTAGTATCCACCTTTCCTTTTTCAAAACCCTTTTCAATTAAGAAATTTGAAAGTCTCTCATACCAAGCTCTAGGAGCTTGTTTTAAACCATAAAGAGCTTTTGTTAGTTTAAACACATGGTTTGGAAATTTTGAATCCTCAAAACCCGGTGGTTGTTCAACATACACTTCTTCATTTATAAAACCGTTTAAAAAGGCACTTTTCACATCCATTTGAAAAAACTTGAAATTATTATAACATGCAAATGCTAAAAGCATCCTAATGGCTTCCATCCTAGCTACGAGCAGGGGCGGATCTAGAATTTTAATCTCGGTAGTTCACCAACAAGTGTAGTAATCTAAAATCATCTTACATCGCTGTAATAATGTATTAATAAGGAATAGTTCTTGTGTAAACAAATATGCTTTATAGTCAAAGACATATTAACATTAAAAAATAAATTTATATTGTGTAAATATGTTTGAGAAATAAGAATTATCTTGCATCGGTGTAATTGTGTTTTAGAGAGTAAAAAAACTTGCTCTAGTAAAATTAAGTATTGATAGTGACAACTGTTGTGCAAGCAATCATAAATTTTATATTTTAAAATCGATTTGTAGTTCTAGGATTTTTCAAAACAATTACAAAAATCAAAATCTTTTTAAGTGTCAAATGCCCGAATCGATTACAACTTATTGAACAAAAAAGGCGAAAAAAGAATTTAGGTTTTAAAAATGGTTTGAACCATAAGTGCTTTTCCAAATGAAGATGATTACAAGATTAGAAAAAAAATGTTCTTAGAGGTAAACATGTTTATTTGATAACTAAAAAAATATTTTACTAGTTTTTAATTTTATTTAAATTAAATTGTAATTATTTAAAAAAATTCAAATAAAAATTTTAGTTAACTCATTTCACATGAATGCAAATGTATTTAACCAAAATTTTTTAATGAGATTAACAAATATACTTAAAATAGTTATAAAATAATAGTTTGGATACTTGTTTTGACCAAAAATAATTTATGAGCTCAAAGTAATAATTAAAATAATTTAAGGGTTGATTTTTCATTTAAACAAAAAAACTTAATATTTTAGGGTAAACTATACTGGTAGTCACTGAACTTTTAGGGTGTCTTCACTCTGGCCACTAAAATCGAAAAGCTCTAATTACAATTAGTAAACTTTTAATTAGATTTCACTACAACCGCTGCCGTTAAAAATACTGATATTACACATTAAAGTATTTTTTTTCAAAAAGAACCCCAATATTTCAAAATCTCCACAAAAGCCAGAATTCTAATAAATAGAGACGTTGTCGATCAATCTCAATGATGAGAATGATTCGTTTGGCCAAATTCTTAATATAGTTTGATTTCAAACTGACCTGGCGATTAACAATGACATATTAAAAAGTTAAATTTTAATTTAAATTGAGATTTAATGTATTATTGACATGATTATCAAATGTATTATTTGATAAAAAATAATTTAAAGTTTAAAATAAAAAATTAAAATTTATTGACTGAATTTTAATTTAAACAAAAAAATAGGATAAACTAAACTTGTGATCACTAACCTATATCTCTTTTCATATTTTGGTCATTGAACTTTTTTTTGACAAAATCGTCACTAACATTACGTTTTTTCAGTTTTGGTCATCCGTCGTTAAAAAACTATCGAAAAAAATAATATTTTTGTGACAAAATATAGAAAAGAAATAATAGCTTGGTGATCAAAACAAGAAAAGAATGTAACATTAGTGACTAAAATAGAAGAAAAAAATTAGTAAGATTTTACCAAAAATAATAGTTCGATGACCAAAATATAAAAATAAAAATAGATTGATGATCACAAATGTAATTTATTCAAAAAAATAATGGTAGGTCACTGGACCTACCTTGCACTACGGTAGGTCCGCCCCTGGCTACGAGTGCATATGTCTCATCAAAATCAATTCCATCTTTTTGGGTATAGCCTTGAGCAACAAGACTAGCCTTGTTTCTCACTATATTATCACTTTCATCTAATTTATTCCTAAATACCCATTTAGTTCCTATAGTAGATTGATTACTAGGCCTTTCAACTAATGTCCAAACTTTACTTCTCTCAAATTGATTTAATTCCTCTTGCATGACCAAAATCCAAAAATCATATTTTAAAGCTTCTTTAATATTTTTAGGCTCAATGCATGAAAGAAATGCAACATGGTTCATTAATTTGAGAGAGGATCTAGTAGTTACCCCCTTGGATGGATCACCCAAGATTTCACCACCTTTGACATAGTTAAACTCCCTTGGGTAAGATACCTCCTTTTCCTCGAGAGCCAAGTCCTTCAAGGCTTCAAGAGGTGGATCTTGTGTATCCTCATCTTTAGTTGGAACCTCATCCACCTTTGACGTTTGTCCTCCATCAATGGCATCAAGGATTCCTACATCATCACCATCACAAGATTCATTCCTCGGAAGGAGGTTATCATCGAAAACAACATGTATAGACTCTTCAACTACTAGAGTTCTTTTATTAAATACATGATATGCTTTAGAGTTTAAAAAGTACCTTAAGAAAATAGCTTCATCACTTTTAGCATCAAATTTACCTAATTTTTCTTTACCATTATTCAAAACAAAACACTCGCAACCAAAAGGATGAAAATAGCTAATGTTAGGCTTCTTAGATTTTAAAATCTCATAAGGTGTTTTCTTCAAAATTGGCCTAATCATTACTCGATTTATAATATAGCAAGCGGTATTTGTGGCTTCCGCCCAAAAATATTTAGGTAAATTATTTTCGCAAAGCATGGTTCTAGCCATTTCTTCTAAAGTTCGATTTTTTCTCTCAACTACCCCATTTTGTTGAGGAGTGCGAGGTGCGGAAAAATTGTGGCTAATCCCATTTTCATTTAAAAACTCATCAAAACCTAGATTTTGAAATTCGGTTCCATGATAACTTCTAATGTGAGAAATTTTAAGTTCAAGATTATTTTGAGTTATTTTGGAAAATGTGATGAATTTTTCTAAAGCCTCATCTTTTGTACTTAAGAATAGAACCCAAGTAAACCTAGAATAGTCATCTACAAGCACAAAGACATATGATTTACCACCCAAGCTCATTGTTCTAATAGGCCCAAAAAGATCCATATGAATCAATTGTAAACATCTACTAGTAGAGACATCATTAATGGATTTAAATGAAGTTCTATGTTGTTTACCCTTTGAACATGCATCACGAATTTTATCATTAGAAAATTTAAGTTTGGGTAAACCTCTAACTAGATTAAGGGAAATTAATTTATTTAAGACACTCATGCTAGCATGTCCTAATTTTTTATGCCAAAGCCATGATTCATATGTTCATCATGTGCAACTAAGCATGTATGGGATGAATGAATGTCATCTAAATGCACCATGTAGATATTGCCTATTCTATGTCCTATGAGCATTAGTTGATTTGTTTTAATGTTCACAATTTTGCAACCACTTTTATCAAATAAAACATTAAAACCCTTATCACATAATTGACTAATGCTCAATAAATTATGTTTAAGACCGTTGACATACAAAACATTTTCAATGAAAATAGAAGATTGATTACCAATAGAGCCTATTCATTCAATGTGGCCTTTGGAGTTGTCACCGAAAGTTACCACTCCACCACTTTTTGGCTTTAGTTCCACGAATCTACTCTTGTCACCGGTCATATGTCTTGAGCATCCACTATCAAGGTACCATGAGTTTTTGCTTGAAGCTTTGGCCTTGTAGCAATGCTCCCCCTACAAACAAAGAAATTAGGCCTTGATTTTTGGTACCCAAATCATTTTGGGTCCATGTGTGTTAGCCTTCAAAATTTTGGTTCCCTTAGGAATCCAAGAAGCAATAACATTCATATTATTAGAAATAATGAGTTCCTTAGGAACCCAAACACTTCTAACCTTTTGACCTCTAGATTGGTTATAATAATTTCTTTGTTTAGGAATAAAAGGTTTTGTTTTTACATATTGGGATTTAGAAGAGTTTCCTTTTTCAAAATAGTTTTTCCCAATAGCAATTGATGTTTTAAGATTATACACTTCCTTTGTGTGATAATCTTGAAAATCGGAAAGAAGTTTTTCAAGTTCAACATTTTTCATTTTAAGATCATTTGAAAGATTCACTAAAAACAAAACTTTCTTTTCCAATTCGGAGTTAGTTTTTGAAAATGTTTCATTTTGATTTTTCAAATCGGAAATGGTTTTCTTGTTTCTCAAAATGGATTCTTTATATTTTCCTACTAACTCATCGTAAATCTCTTGCAATTCATCATAAGCATCTTAAAGCTCATCAAAAGTAAAATCAAAATTAGATAAGTTAGAATTTACCTTTGGTTCATCATCAATGGCCACGAGACAAAGATTTGTCACTTCTTTCTCTTCATCGGATGACTCATCGTCACTCCAAGTTGCTACTTGAGCTTTGAGCTTGTTCTTCTTCCCAAAGCTCTTCCTCTTCACTTGAGGACATTCGGAACGGATGTGGCCGGGTTTTTTGCATTCATATCAAGTGATTTGATCCTTCTCATCTTCTTTACTCTTGCTTTTGAAGTCTCATTTTCTAATGAACTTTCTTCCACGATTGGACTTCATGAAGCGAGTGAACCGTTTGGCCAACATGACCATCTTCTCATCTTCATCTTCACTTGAATCGCTTTCGTGATATGAAGCTTTAAGAGCGATTCCAACCTTCTTCTTCTCAACATCCTTCTTCTCAACCATTTTCTTTTCTTCTTCTCTTCCCTTCCCCATGATCTCATGGGTGAGTAGAGATCAAACAAGAGCATCAAGCTTGAGAGTCTTCAAATCTCGAGCTTCAATAATAGTCGTTCTCTTGCTATCCCATGACTCCGGAAGAGAGTACAACAATTTCCTCACTAGTTTGTCTTCGGGGATGATCTCACCGAAACCCTTCAATCCGTTGACAATTACCGAGAATCGATCAAACATCTTGGAAACACTCTCATCGGGATCCATCTTAAAATTTTCGTAGCTTAGATTGAGTAGCCCAATTTTTGTTTCCTTGACATCACTAGTTCCCTCATATGTTGTCTCGAGGGTGTTCCAAACCTCCTTGGCATTTTCGATCGAAGACACCTTGGAGTAGATATCCGGACCAAGTGCACAAAATATGACATGGAGAGCTTTATCATTCACTTGCATCATTCTTCGTTCATCTTCCGTCATTTCGACTTTTACTTTTGGGACAAGTCTTGTTTCACTATCTCTCTTCATGGGAATGTATGGACCTTCTTCAACCACATCTCACACCATGTAGTCGGTGGTCTTGATGAAGAGCATCATCATATTCTTCCAATATGGGTAGTTATCCCCATTGAAGAATGGTGGCTTGGTGGTAGATTGGGACTCGTAGAGGTTAGAGTTAGAGGTGGATGCCATTGCTTGACTAGTTGTTGATCAAACTCTCCTAGAATCGACTCAAGAGGGTTGTAATCCTTCCAATGAGTGTAGCTCTGATACCAATTTTTGAGTTGATCACACAATTGCAAATGGCCAAGAGGGGGGTGAATTGACAATTAAAAATTTGGTAGGGGGTATGAGTGAAAAATAAAAAGTGACACAAGTGGTTAGAGTGGTTCAAGTTCTCCAAATGAACTCTACATCCACTACCTTAGTTCCCACTAAGGATTTTCAACCAATTCACTACTTGAATTCTTCCCCTTTTTCTTGGATGAGAAGGTAACCTTACAAATTGATTAAGCTTTCTACCCAAAGCTTAATCCACTCACTTTTACAAAGAGATGGATTTGGTAAACTCTAACAATTCACCTCAAAGGATAAATGTTTACCCAAATACAATTTCAAACTCCCCAAACTCACAATACAAGATAACAATAAAATCACTAGAGTTGGGTACAATAATTTGACTATGAAGAGCACTAGGGTTTGGATTTTTTCTTTGATGTTGCTTGTAGGTTCAATAGTTGTTGCTTGGTCAATTGAAGCTTGTTTTTATACCCTTGCATTGAATTCTAGCCGTTTGGATAGTTGGGATCATCAATAGAGTCGTTGGGAGCATTTTTCCCGCATTAAATGCAACTCTGCAGCATACCGTATCGGTACTCGAAGAGGGCGTACTGATACCTGCATCAAAGAGGAAAAAGCCGTTGTGAGTGAAAAATAGAGCGTATCGATACGCATAGAAGGCGTACCAGTACGGTTTTAAGGGGCGTATCGGTACGGATGGCCATACCGATACGGTTTTTACTCACTGGAATCCCAAGTTTGGTTTTCTTAAATAGCGTATCGATACGCATACCAAGCGTATCGGTACGGTATAACGGTCTTTTAAATATTGGGAGACCAACCAACTGACAAGTAACAGTCGAAAAATTAAATGCAAGATTTTTCAAAGATATACTTATCGTATCGATACAGTTGCAAAGCATATCGGTACGGTTTCATTAAAAGAGTTGCCCAGATGAATACCGTATCGATACGGGGTAACACCGTATCGGTACGCTAAGTCCATTAAAATTCCAGTGGCAAAATCCCGCATCGATACGCCTAAGGGTATCGATACGCCTGGGTGTTTTTGTATAGTTTGGATTGAAAATCAAAATTCTAGTGGCAAAAGACAGTATCGATACGCCTAAGGGTATCGATACGCCTGGGCATTTTTACATAGTTTGGCTTGAAAATCATAGGAAAAGACTTAGAGAATTTTTCATATATTTAAGAGCTTGTCTTGAGATATTGTTTTGTTTAAAATACTTGTCAATTGTGAGACTTAAAGAATACTTAAAAATTTATCGCTTTGTAAATTGGTCCTTAAGTTTATATGTTATATCAAAATCAATTTTGGTTTTACAGTTTCCCATACCAAGCCTTGTGTTCATTATCATCACCATGAGTGGCCAGAGTATTTGGTGACCCTCTTCCTCATTGTTTGAAGGCGGGGGGGGGGGGGGGGGGGGGGGAGGCAGACAATAGCATCATCATTTTGATCATCTCTCAAACCACTCCATTCCCCATAAGCTTGACCTTGAGGAACAACCGAAGTACCCCTTCTACGCAATTCCTCGTCCAATAGTTGAGCAAGTTGGCGATGAAGTTTGAGCTTTGGTCCGTCTTTGGTTTTGGCATGTGTCACTAGGGACTGAAGGTCCAGAAACCTGTGAGTGGCACCAAGACCTCATTGACATACTAGACACTGCCATTGAGTAAAAGGGTCATTGATTGTGTTCATTCTATCAAAGGTCTCGAGAAACTTCTTGAACCATATGCTTGTTTTCAATGTCTCGTGGATTTGTTCCTCCTCTTCATCCGAATCAAAATAGACATCATTATCGCTGTTTGATTATGAGTCGAAATCAAGTTTCCTCTTTGCCAATGGCTGTAGATTTTGACTAGAAGCTCTACTTGAACTCATTCTATCTAAAGATATTGAATAGAATATGGTGTAAGAGAACTGATTATAGAAATAAACGAAGGGTTGAGTATATTAAGTTGAAGATGTTGTAAAGAGTAAGGAGAAGAGTTGTTAATTTATAGGGAATTTTAGTTGGGAGGGAAAGTGAAAACTAAGAAGGGAAAGTGAGAAGGCACAATGCCTGTTCATTGAAGGTACATGAACATGAAACGATGCATGTGATACAAGTGAAAAGACACGAAACTCAAAAGGCATATTCGTTCTAGGGGGTATCGAAACCAGCTTTATACAAGATGAACAGTAAACTGTGCATGTGTTTACAGTGAAAGGACATAGCATTGCAAAATTGATGTAGTCAACAATGAAAATGGTAACATTGCAATCGGAAACATTGATGTAGTCAATAATGAAAATGGTAACATTGCAACCGGAAACATTGATTTTTTTTTAAAAGTATCGATAATTTTAATCATAGCGGGAAAAAAGTATCGACACTTTGTTTCCAGTAAGCTATGGCAATCCTTTTTTTTAAAGTATCGATAATTTTGTTTGTAAAGGGAAGAAAGTATAGATATTTTCGAGCAAATTTGTTACCGGAAACATTTATTTTATTCAAAAGTATCGATAATTTTATTCATAGCGTGAAAAAAGTATCGACACTTCGTTTCCAGTAAGATATGGCAATCCTTTTTTTCAAAGGTATCGATAATTTTTATCATAGTAGGAAGAAAGTATCGATATTTTCGAGCAAATTTGCTACCGGAAACATTGATTTTTAAAAAAGTATCGATAGTTTTAATCATAGCGGGAAAAAAGTATGGACACTTTATTTCCAGTAAGCTATGACAATCCTTTATTTAAAAAGTATCGATAATTTTAATCATAGCGGGAAAAAAGTATCGACACTTTGTTTCCAGTAAGATATGGCAATCCATTTTTTTCAAAGGTATTGATGATTTTTATCATAGTGGGAAGAAAGAATCGATATTTTCGAGGCAAATTGCAACCAGAAACATTGATTTTTAAAAAAGTATCAATAATTTGTTTTTATAGTGGGACAAAAGTTTCGACACTTTGTTTCCAGTAAGCTATGTCAATCCATTTTTTTCAAAAGTATCGATAATTTGATGCTAACATTTATAGTTTCATAACATTTATACTTTGTACCGATTATGTCAAATTTTCCGGTTATGTCAAATTTGCTTCTATTGTATCGATTCTTTTGTACATGTTCTTACAAAAGTATCGGCACCAAACAAACAATCCGGTAACGATTTACCGATTACATGATATGTATTAATAATGTAACCGGTTTAGCCTTTTTTACCGGTTATGTTAAATTTGCTTCTATTGTACCGATTCTTTTGTACATGTTCTTAAAAAGGTATCGACACTAAACAAACAATCCGGTACCGATTTACCGGTTACATTATATGTATTAATAATGTAACCGGTTATGTCAAATTTGTTTCCATTGTACCGATTCTTTTGTACATGTTCTTACAAAAGTATCGACACCAAACAAACAATCCGGTAACGATTTACCGATTACATTATATGTATTAATAATGTAACCAGTTTGGCCTTTTTTTACCGGTTATGTCAAATTTGCTTCTAAAGGATAGATACTTTTTATTAGTACAGTGGAAACAGAATCGATACTTTCGAGCCCTTTGTATCGATAAAATTATATAACTAGTTACAAAAGTATCTGTTTTTTCGATACTTTTTTCAATTAATTATAAAATACTGTGCACAAAGTATCTATTTTTTCGATACTTTTTTCAACTGGTTACATTGCTTTTAAAAAAAGTATCAATACTTTTAAAAAAGTATAGATACTTTCGAAAGTATCAACAAAATAAGTAATTTACTCAAAAGTATCAACAAAATAGGCGCTACCGAATATGTTGATACTCTTATCAACAAAATAAGTAATTTTACCGATTTTGTTATCTTTAACCGATCACCTATTTAACCGGTCAAGCCGTATATTAGCCGTATATTAACCGCCTTATAGCACAAGTGTAAGCTTCGCTGCCCGACAATATGGAGTACTGACCACACCGAGGAACAGACCCTGAAGCACAGGACGGGAACGAGCGAAATCAATGTGTTCCAATTTTTGGCCTTTCACCGACAATCCAATAGACCATGGACTAAACGGCCACTGCCTGAAAGAACTATGTCCTAGGGACCGCCCCCCCACAAGGTATATCTCGCGCCTATGAGCCGCTATAACTATCCAAGAAGACACTCGAAACTGGAAGGATAAATAAACCCACCCGATGGACTGCCGAGCTACAAATTCCACGACAATAAGACAAACAACACGAGCTATCAAAAATTGAAAAACTCGAAGTTCATCTAACACATGCAAATCTAAGTATGTGTTAGGCTTGTAGCACGCTCAAATCGGTCACCGAAATCCGTTAAGTGGATTGATTTTGCTCATTGGAAGAATTGGCTAAAAACCGAAATAAAGATGGACAATTTGCACAAGAATTTTAGAGTGGTTCGACTTTCTAACCAAAATCTACATTCACTACCTTAGCACACCACTAAGAATTTTCCAATTCACTATGAATTTATCCTATTTTCGAGGCTTAGGAGGAAACCTTTACCACCCAATATTTTAATGGCTAAGATAGAACCACTCTAGTTTTTGTCTAAGGCTAAACTAGAACCTCTTCTTTTACAAGGGATTTGTTTAGTAAACTAAGTACCTCACTAGGTGGGTGTTTACACAAATTGAAGCTCACAAGAGTGTACAAAGATTTACAATTTAAGCACTCTCTAAAATATGTACAAGAGAAATGAAAAAATAAGATTTAGACTCAAATTCTCTTGATCATCTTGCTTGAGTATGTTCTCTAACCATCTTCAAGTGTTTCAGCCTTCATAATATAGTTAGGAATGAGCTTGTGGCCGTTGGTGACCGTTGGGATTGAATTGGAGCCGTTGAGGCATTTATTTCTCGCAATAAATGCAGTTCTAGGTAGTAGGGTATCGATACTCGTGTTACCATATCGGTACGCCATTCTGAAAAACTAGCTGTTAAGTTATGAACTGCCTTGAGGTATCGGCATGCTTAATAGCGTATCGGTACAACCTGCTTGGGAAAATAGTCGTTGGGGGGGGGTTTCAAATAGTTGTTGGACATTTAAAATATAGGGTATCAGTACACCACATAGTGTATCAGTATGACCCTATCCGTATCGGTACGCCTAAGCTGTACTGGTACGGTTTTTTGGTTCTAGAATTATACTGTAGCTGAAACCCTAAAGTGTATCGATACGGGGTATACCATATCAGTATGGTGGCTTAAAAAATAAAGATTTGGCTACTTTAAAGACATTTTAAATCATTTCAAAGCCTTGTAAAATTCATCAAACATATTTTCAATTGTTTGGACTTATTAACATTTTGAAACCTTTTCAATTTAGTCCAAAACAATTTTTCTATTATTATATCAAAAGAAACATCTCAACAATCTCCCCTTTTTGATATTATAAAACCAACTTGAAAATTGTTTGTGATTCTTCCCCTTAGTATTTAAAAAACTTGAATAAAGGTTTTCAAAATTTAGTGTAGTTAAAGATCCCCTTATTCACTTGAAAAATCAATTTTTCAAATCATTTCTCCCCCATTTTTGTTTTATCAATTTTTTTTTGAAACATTAAGTTTAAAATAACAAAAGAGGTAAGATAAAATTTTGATAAAACAAAAAATTTGGTTTTAAAATAGCTCCCCCTTACTCAAGCATCAATTTGAGGCTCAAAATTATCCAAGACTTTAAAACGAAAATTAGATAATCAAAGAAAGAAAAAAATAAAAGTTTTAAGCTTAGATGTTACCCAATTTCTTCATTTGTGTGACTAGAGCATTTTCATGTCTTTACATTTCTTCCCATTGCTCCAACACACCTACAAAGGACATTTACTTGATTTTTGGTATCCAAATTGTTTTGGATCCATTCACATTAGTCACAATGTTTTTAGTTCCCTTAGGAACCCACACTTGTCTAATCCTATAAGATTTTTTCTTCTTTATAGGACAAGTATGCAAGAAATGACCATGATAATGACAATGTGAGCATTTTGTCATTATGTGACAAGATGAATTATTAAAAATGATTTTTTTTCTTTTGTTAAGCTTTCGAGCTTAACTTTCAAATCAAGATTTTCTTTTTCTAAAACCTCATTGCTTGTTTTTGAAAACTCTAAATCATTTCTTAAACTTTCATTTTGGTTTTCAAAATTCAATTTTGTTTTCAAAAGAAAATCATTTTCAAATTCAAGTTTTAAAATCATTTTCTTAAATTTGTAATTCATGGTTTCAAATTCCAAAAATAATTCATCGAAAGTATCTTGTAACTCGTCAAATGCATATGAATTTAATTCACTTGAGTTAGAATATACCTCAAGCTCATCGAGAGCTAAAACATCATTCACCTTAGGTGTTGAGAGGAGGTTTGCACAAGATGAAACACCATATTTCTTTTCTCCCTTCTTGTTTCTATAAAGCTTCTCAAGCTTCTCCCAAATTTATTTTGCACTTTTGCATGTGGAGACTTTCTCGGAAACATCTTCATTGAGACCACAAAGAAGAGTGTGCATCACCTTTGCGTTTAGCTTGGCCTTCGTGTCATTTGCACTCATTTACTTCTTCTTCTTCTTAGGAGCTTCCAAGTAACCAACTTCAATAGTATCCCAAATCTCAAATCAAGAGATTTGATGAAATACTTCATGACATTTCTCCATTGGAAGTATGTTTCTCCTTCGAATAGCGGAGGACACGAGATAGAGCGGCCTTCTTCAAATCTTGCTAATTTCTTGAACGATGGACTTCGAGCAAATGATCTTTACTCCCAGATGTTAGTCCTTCGATGGAGACGAGGCTCTGATACCAATTATTAGGCTTGTAGCATGGTCGAATAAATCACCAAAATTCGTCAAGAGGGTTGATTTTGCTTCTCAGAAGAATTGGCTAAAAACTAAAATAAAGATGGACAATTTGCACAAGGTTTTTAGAGTGATTCGAATTTCTAACCAAAGCCTACATCCACTACCTTAGCACACCACTAAGTATTTCCCAATTCACTATGAATTTGTCCCCTTTTTCAAGGCTTAAGAGGAAACCTTTACAACCCTATCTTTAACGGCTAAGATAGAACCACTATAGTTATTGTTTAAGGCTAAACTAGAACCCCTCTTTTTAGAAGAGATTTGTTTGATAAACTAAGTACCTCACTAGGTGGGTGTTTACACAAATTGAAGCTCACAAGGGTGTACAAAGATTTACAATTTAAGCACTCTCTAAGCTATGTACAAGAGAAATGAAGAAATAAGATTTATACTCAAATTCTCTTGATCATCTTGCTTGGATATGTTCTCTAACCATCTTCAAGTGTTACAGCCTTTATAATATAGTTATGAATGAGCTTGTGGTCGTTGGTGACCGTTGGGATTGAATTGGAACCCTTGGGGCCTTTATTTTCCGCAATAAATGCAGTTCTAGGCAGTAGGGTATCGATACTCGTGTTACCATATCGGTACACCCTTATGGAAAACTAGCCATTGAGTTCTGAACTGCCTTCAGGTATCGGTACGCTTAATAGCGTATCGGTACGACCTGCTTGGGAAAATAGCCGTTGAGGGTTTTTTAAATATGTGTTGGGCATTTAAAATATAGGGTATTGGTACGCCACATAGCGTATCAGTATGACCCTATCCGTATCTGTTGGGTTATTCGGTGCTCGATTCCTTCAACCGTTCTTGCTCGCCAAGTGTGGAGAAGTGGGATATTTGGGTGTTTTTGTGGGAATAGAAAGATAGACAATTACACAAGGATTTATAGTGGTTCAACCTTCTAACCAAGATCTACATCCACTGTTTAGCTTTCCACTAAGGATTTCCAAACAAATTCACTAAGAATTTCGTCCCCTTTTCTCGGCTTAGGAGGAAACTATTACAACGATCAAGCTTTCTACCCAAAGCTTGATCAAACACTCTCTTACATAAGAAAGACTTAGCAAACTAGAAATCCCTCTAGAAGGTATATGTTTGTACAATTAAAGCTCTCACCAAAAACCTAAACACTTGAGCAAATTTGATAATTAGACTCACAAGTGTTGTCTATACAATAAATTGAACAATAAAGCCCTAAAACAAATTCTTGACCATTATGTTGTTGACAATTTAAACATTAGCCATTACTAGATGCTTGGAGGTCCTTTTTATACTCCTCTTTGAGTTTGTAGCCGTTACTAGCCTTTGGGGTTGAATTGGAGCCGTTGGAGCCTTTATTTCCCACCATAAATGTAGTTCTGCAGCTTGGCATATCGATACCCTTCAAACCGTATCGATACGGTCCCGATAAGGAAGTAGCCGTTGTGCACTTCAGCTGATGCGTATCGATACGCTTACCTAGCATATTGGTACGGTCCTGCAGTTTAAAAGACCGTTGGGAAATATGACCATTGGGTAGTTTGGCGTATCGGTACGCGATACAACCGTATCGGTACGCGACTAGCCATTGGGCTGTTTCAAAACACACCGTATCGATACGGCTAAGCGTATCGGTACGTGTTTTGGCTACTGGAAAATTCCTGTAGTTGAAACCCTAACGCGTATCGGTACAGTACCAGACCATATTGGTACGAGCACTTGAAAAGCTTGGTTTTGACTACTTTGAATGAACTTTAAATCATTCCAAAGCCTTGTAAACCCCTTAAACATATTTTCAAGTTGTTTTGACTAAAAACATATATTAAATTCTTTTCAATTTAGTCCAAAACATTTTTCAAATATTATATCAAAACACTTAGTTCTACAATCTCCCCTTTTTTGATAAAATAAAACCAATTTGAAAAATTGTTTGGGATTCTCTCCCCCTTTGAATTTTAAAAATTGAGTAAGAGACTTAAAATTTTAGTTAGATTTAAAGCTCCCCCTTATTCTATTGAAAAACTTGAAAAATCAAATTTCAAACCATTTCTCCCCCTTTTTGTTATATCAAAAAGAATTTAAAATGACATTGAGCTCAAAATAACTTAGGAGGTAAAAGAAAATTGACACCATTAAAATTTTGGTTTTAAAATTGGATCCCTCTTACTCAATGCATCAAACGATGTTAGTTCAACATATGATAATCTAGTTAAAAAAATCAAATAAAAGCAAATAAAAATAACTAGATTTTACCACACTTGAAACTCAAGGGAGGATGTGAAGCCTTCCTTCTTCAAGTGTTCTTCCTTGTGTGCATGGAGCTCCCCCTCAAATTTGGACTTGTTGATCACTCTCCATCACACCTAGCAAAAGACAATCAAGTAATTTTTGGTATCCAAATTGCTTTGGATCCATAGACATTAGTAGCACAAAACTTAGTCCCCTTAGGAATCCATTTTTCAATTTCATCCTTTTTAGTTGAAGTACTTAGTCCTTTTGGGATCCAAATACTTCTAAAAACTTTACCATTTACAAATATATGGGCACTAGATTGTCTTACATAAAAGTTTGATTTTCCTAGATTATTTTTCTTTTGAAGTTCATTGAAAATAAAATATTTTCCCTTCTTAAGATTATCAACATCTTTTTGATGATCCTTTTCCATCGTTTGAAGCAAGTTTTGTAACTCTAAAACTTTAAGCTCAAAATCTTTAATTTTTGCTTCAAACTCTAAATTGGTTTTAGAAAGCAAATCATTTTCGGTTTTTAACTTTGAAATCAATTTCTTGTTTTTCAAAAATGAAGTCTTGAACTCAAAAACCAATTCATCATAGGCTTCTTGTAACTCATCAAAAGAATATGAATTTGAACTAGATGAGTTAGATGTTACCTCCCCCTCATTGAGGGCCATCAAGCATATGTGGGCTACCTCATCTTCGGTGGAGTTTTCATCACTCCATGTGGCCACATATGCTTGCTTTGAAGATGATCCCTTCTTGTTGGACTTGTGGGATTCCTTCATCTTCTTCCTCGATTCATGCTTGGATTTTTCCATTTTTCTCTTCATGAACCGAGCAAATTTTTTGAAGAGATAGACCATCTTTTCATCTTCGTTTTCCTCCTCACTTAGTTCCAAATGATGGCATGTGGAGGATTTGACAGCAACGACACTTGCGTTGATGCCTAGCTCCATGATTTTCTTCTTCCCCATCTTTCTTATCCCTTCTTCTTCTTCTTCTCCTCTTCTTTTTCTTTCTTCATAATTTGGTGAGTGAGAAGTGACCCCTTGAGCTCATCAAGCTTCAAAGTCTTGAGATTCTTGGCTTCGATGATGATGGTCCTTTTTGAGTCCCATGACTCGAGAAGAGAATAGATAAGCTTTCGGACAAGCTTATCTTCCGGAATGGCTTCTCCATAACCTTTGAGTCCATTGGTGATAGTGGAAAACCTATCAAACATCCTCTCGATGTTTTCTTTCGGATCCATCTTGAAGTTTTCATACACTAAGGCGAGGAGCCCGATCTTGGTCTCCTTTACTTCGTTGGTTCCCTCGTATGTGACTTCAAGCTTGTCCCATATCTCCTTGGCACTCTCGCAAGAAGACATCATCATATAGATGTTTGAGCCAAATGAACAAAAGAGGATGTGCAAGGCTTTGCAATTAAGCTCCATCTTCTTGCGGTCGTCGGCACTCCATTCCACCTTGCTTCCTTGTGGCACGAACGAACCATCTTCTACTATGTCCCAAAGCTTGTAGTCCTTTGACTTTATGAAGAACTTCATCCTTGTCTTCCAATGGGCATAGTGTGTTCCGTCGAAGAAGGGCGATTTGTCGATGGATTGCGCCATGAGCCGGTTGTTTGAAATGATGATCGAGCTTGCCGGATCTTCTCTATAGGATGTTAATCCTCTTCAATTGAGCGAAGCTCTGATACCAATTTTTGGGTTATTCGGTGCTCGATTCCTTCAACCGTTCTTGCTTGCCAAGTGTGGAGAAGTGGGATATTTGAGTGTTTTGTGGGAATGGAAAGATAGACAATTTATACAAGGATTTATAGTGGTTCAACCTTCTAACCAAGGGCTACATCCATACCTTAGCTTCCCACTAAGGATTTCCAAACAAATTCACTAAGAATTTCATCCCCTTTTCTCGGATTAAGAGGGAACTGTTACAACGATCAAGTTTTCTACCCAAAGCTTGATCAAACACTCTCTTACACAAGAAAGACTTAGCAAACTAGAAATCTCTCTAGAAGGTATATGTTTGCACAATTAAAGCTCTCACCCCAAAATCTAAACACTTGATTAAATTTGACAATTAGGTTCACAAGTGTTGTCTATACAATAAATTGAACAATAAAGCCCTAAGACAAATTCTTGATCATTATGTTGTTGACAATTTAAGCATTAGCCATTACTTGATGCTTGGAGGTCCCTTTTATACTCCTCTTTGAGTTTGTAGCCGTTACTAGCCGTTGGGGTTGAATTGGAGCCGTTGGAGCCTTTATTTCCCACCATAAATGTAGTTCCGCAGCTTGGCATATCGATACCCTTCAAACCGTATCGATACAGTCCCGATAATAAAGTAGTCGTTGTGCACTTCAGCTGATGGGTATCGATACGCTTACCTAGCGTATCGGTACGGTCCTGCAGTTTAAAAGATCATTGGAAAATATGACCGTTGGGCTAGTTTGGCGTATCGGTACGCGATACAATCGTATCGGTACGCGACTAGCCGTTGGGCTGTTTCAAAACACACCGTATCGATACGGCTAAGCGTATCGGTATGGGTTTTGGCTATTGGAAAATTCCTGTAGTTGAAACCCTAACACGTATCGGTACGGTACCAGACCGTATCGGTATGAGCACTTGAAAAGCTTGGTTTTGACTACTTTGAATATACTTTAAATCATTCCAAAGCCTTGTAAAACCCTTAAACATATTTTCAAGTTGTTTTTGACTAAAAACATATTTTAAATTCTTTTCAATTTAGTCCAAAACATTTTTCAAATATTATATCAAAACACTTAGTTCTACAATATTGGTACGCTTAAGCTGTACCGATACGATTTTTTGGTTCTAGAATTATACTGTAGCTGAAACCCTAAAGTGTATCTATACGGAGTATACTGTATCGATACGATGACTTGAAAAATAAAGATTTGGCTACCTTAAAGACATTTTAAATCATTCCAAAGCTTTGTAAAATTCATCAAACATATTTTTAAGTTGTTTGGACTTGTTAAAATTTTAAAACCTTTTCAATTTAGTCCAAAACAGTTTTTCGATTATTATATCAAAACAAACATCTTAACAATATGTCCGAGAAAAACATAATCAAAACACAGACAATCCGTACGAGGTTCACACAAAGTCGATTAGACCCTATTGTCATGCCACGAGATTCACCCATGGAACATCTTGAAAAATAGCTATTCACTTACAATCCTCGCACGATCTTTCTTAGTCGCAATCAATATCCTTGGTAGGGCTTCTTCGATCTAGAACATATGGCAATCAAAGTCTTTCCCTTCATGGGCCATTACATGAGCAGCCATATTAGCATCCCGTTTAACAAAACAAAAGACAATACTAATAAAAACCTTTACTGCATCTCTAATGTCATCAATAATTAGTCTGATCAGAGATGTATCAAGCTCCTCCGATTGACACTTCTTTATAAAAGTGCGTGAATCACCCTCTATCACCACTCTAGTGGAGCCAAGGTCCCATGCAAACTTGACAGCTTTAAAGCATGCTAATGCCTCAGCCATGAATGCATCTCTCACATAAAGGTGTGAAAAGGAGCAAGCTGCCATAATCAGACCTGCATTATCTCTGCAAATGACACCAAAAATTGACTTATGTGACTGATGAGTAAAGGCTGCATCAAAATTTACTTTAATCACACCCTCTATCGGAGCCTTCCACTTCTCCTGACATAGATTTGAAACCGAGCCATTACGTACATGCAATGATTCTTTTTCTTTGAGAAAAGCCAATACAAAGGAGAGGGCATTATAAATTGCCAACTCAACTCCTTCATGAATCATCTTATTGCGAGCATACCAAACTGCCCAATACGTAACCATCAGAGCATTTCTATGTTTAGAATTCAACCCAAAAAATGTAGAGGCAAGCCACTACTTCCAAGATGTATCAAATTAGGAAATGACAAGATAGACCCCCTAAGCCCCAGAAGCTCCTTAACAAAAACACAGTCCCTCATAACATGTTATGTACTCTCACAATAAAACTTACACAGTGGACAACGATTAGTAACATTTAATCTCCTCTCTTGTAGATTAGCAAACGTTTGTAGATAGTTATTAACTATTCTTCACATAATGATTTTCACCTTAGTAGGAAAAGGGACATTTCACATCTCATAATAGAAGCTCGAGAGAATTAAGGAAGAATCATTAGATATACCAGAACTACTATGTGATTCCTCTTGTAGAAGCTTGTATCCACTTTTAACATTGTATAAGCCTGAGTCATCATATCTCCAAATTATCTTATCACACAATCCAATTTTAGACAAGGGAATAGCTGTAATCTTTTTCACATGCCCATCATCAAAAAGGCCCTCGATAATCTCTAGTTTCCATGTTGCTGAAGGTGCATCGATAAAATCCGAGACAAGAGTATAGTTGTGGTTAATAGGCTGCCCTCTAAGAAAGCCTCCATTAGGACCAAGTAACCATGGATCACTCTAGGTATTAACACTCTGACCAGAGCCAATGCGCCAACCTATGCCCTTTTCAGTTAGACCCTTAGCACTTCATATACTCATCAATATATATGAGGGGTTAGACCCTATATTTGAGTGTAGAAAGTTATCATTTGGATAGTATCTAGCTTTCAACACCATTACTAGAAAATAATTAGGCTAAGTAATCAATCGCCAACATTGTTTTGTCAAGAGAGCCACATTAAATTGAGAGAGATCTCTAAAACTGAGCCCTCCACCATGCTTGGGATATGTTAGCTGAAACCAGAAACACCAATGGATTCCCTTATTTGAGCCACTGCTTCTCTACCAAAACTTAGCCATGATCTACTACATTGCTCGACATAAGGTTACAGGCAACAAGAAACAATGCATAGCACACACAAGGATTGCTTGCAAAACACTCTTAATCAGGACCTTCTTCCCTCCCATAGAGAGAAAACGAACCCCAGATTATCAGTTTTCTTGTTGAGACGATCTAAATAGTACGGGAAAGCTTCCTTCTTGCTCCTCCCTACCATGGTTGGCAATCCCAAGTACCGTTCAACATTTATCGATACTCGAACCCCCAATAAGGATCATATTTCTTCTTTAAGAGAGCTTTCCACATTACCACTGAAAAATATAAGAGACTTCTCAAAATTCACCCGTTGACCTGGAGCATTACCATAAGTCAACAACACATGTTTCAAATTATTAGCAGATCTAATTGAAGCCTCACTAAAAATGATATTATCGTCTGCAAAAAGCAAATGGCCCACTTCAAGTCTTTGGCACCCTATTGTAGCTCATTTTATGGACTTATCGATGTTTGCTTCATTTATAAAGACCGATAGCCATTCTGCACAAACCATAAATAAATAAGAACTCAAAGGATCTCCTTGCCTCAAGCCACGAGAAGGGTTAAATAGAGGGCCAACAGTACTATTCATGCCAATTGTATATGTCATATTACATACACATTTTAAGATCATATTCACCCAGCTAGAATCAAAACCCAGTCTCAACGACATCCCTTTGACAACGACCACTCAACTCTATCATAAGTCTTGCTTAGATAAACTTTGAGTGCAAAAGTACCCTTATTACCTGCTCTCCTCTTCTACATCGAATTTAGGACCTCATAAGCAATAACAATGTTGTTTGAAATTTGTCTACTAGGTATGAATGCTCCTTGTGATTTATCAATACATTCATCAATGACATAGGAGAATCTATTTGCCAGTAACTTTGCAACAATTTTGTATAAAATGTTACACAAACTTATTGGCCTAAAATGGGTCATATTCAAAGGCTGAGAAATTTTCGAAACAAGAACAATTCGTGTGGCATTTAAATCTTCTAAACAATGACCCCTATTTAAAATCAAAAGGCAAAAGGAAGCCCCCTCATTACCAATCAGGTGTAAGTGTTTTTGATAAAATAAAGCTGGAAACCCATCAGTGTCGGTAGCTTTCATAGGTGCAATAGTTTGAACAGCTTGCCAAACCTCCTCCATTTCATACTGTTTTAGAAGAGCTTCATTCATTGATGCGGAGACTTGAGGCTTTATCTTATCAAGAATACATGAGGCATCACTAGGGGATGACGAGGTAAACATGTCCATCAAATAGTCAGTAGCCAAGACAGCTAACTATGAATCAATAGAAACCCATTTATGATTAGCATCAAACAAGCCTTTAATCATGTTTTTCTTCTTGCGATATGATGCATGGCTATGGAAGAAATGATTATTTTGTTCCCATGTTGCAGCCAATTAGACCGTAATTTTTGTTCCCAAAATAGCTTATGCTTATCTGCTTCGAGGTTCAAACCAAGCTTCACTCCAATCAGTTCTTAAAGGACTTTCTCATCGGGGTCAGAACTAGCTAATTCCTTTAACCTATTATGCAATGATTTCTTCCGTGCAATAGAAGACTTATAGTTATTATGCCCCAAGTTTTCAAAGATAGCCCTAGTTTATATAGCCTCGATAGGACCAAATCATTGGAGCCTTCCCAATAGTCTCTAATTAATTGGTCCAACTCTACTAGTTTGCATCGAATCTAAATTCAGTTTGTTTAAATCCGTGACTGTGAAATCAATGACCACATGTATAAATTAATAGAGGACAATGATAAGATATTGTATGCAATAGATGATTCACTGAGTACTCAGGATGTATATCCCACCAACTTGGATTAGCCACTGCCCTATCTAAACGCTCACGAACATTATTTTGAGGCAAACGACCCCTCTCTCATGTATACCAATAGCCTTTGAAACCTAGATTAGTGAGGTGACAATCATCCAAGGTGTCTCTAAAAAGGGACATATTCCTTTCACTTCTCAATCTGCCACCTTTTTTTTCAAAAGAATATATTATCTCATTTAAGTCTCCTGCAATTATCCATGGCAGGGATTAGTCACTCCCTAATTGCCTCAACAAGTCCCAAGAGCTAGACCTCTCATGTTCAATAGGATTGCCATAAAAAACTGTGAACCGCCATCGAACATCTTCACTCTCTTTAATCACTACATCTATATGAGATCGGGAGTAACTTTTTAGAGTGACATCAATCTCTGGCTTCCACCCCAAAGATAACCCTCCTCTCAACCCCATAGCATCTACATCTATACCAAATTAAAAACCACATCTACGCCGCGTTTTTTCCATTCTTCTAGCACTAAGTTTTATTTCCATCAGAAACAAAATCTGGGGATGACAATCTCTTAGAGAGTTCCTGAGTCGGCTCACCGCTCGTGGCTTCCCTAGTTCACGAACGTTTCAACATATCAACTTCATGGCTTCCGACTACCCTTGTAACCCCCTTAGCCCGACCTAGACGTCCGACCCGAACTAAGAAGATTACACGGGGAAAACCAAAGTCAACTCGTGAAAGTCAACCCTGATTAATGACCCCCTTTTTCTTTTTAACTTTTCTAGATTCACATTATTAAGCTATGTGAATAGCAAATCATTTTAGCACAAGCGACACATTGAACGGAGCTCATTTAGGGGTTCAATTGCATACAAACGTCTTTTAGGGACTAATATGTAAATTTCCAAAATTTTAAGGTCTAACCAAGTTTTAAAGTTACCAATCCAAAATTAATCATATAATATGCCCTCATGTTGAATTTCATCTTAAACGGATCATCCAAACTCATTTAATTAAGCATTCAAGACCCAGGGACCAAAACGTAAGAAAACAGAAACCTGAAACAATTCAAATTCAACTCCAATAGTCACATGTTCCGGAACACTATACCCTGTATCGAAACGGCTGTTTCGAAACTATGCTGACCGTTTCGAAACTCGTGTGCATTCCGAAACCAGGCTTTACAATAGCAAAATGTTCTGGAACGATCACACCCGTTCCGAAACCCCCTAGCCAATATATGCCTTCGTTTCGATACAGATGAGGGCGTTCCAAAACGTTCTGCCCTGCAACAGCAGATTTTGCTGGTTTTATACATCTTTATACAACCGAAAACATTCCAATTCATGCCACAACATACATACAACATGTAATAGCATCAAAGATCAACATTATGTAACACAAGTTAAAACATAGCATCATTCAAGCAAGCATTAGATCTATAGGCATGCTCTCGAGTCTTCCAAAGCCATACAAAGCTAAAAGTTACATTCAAGCACAAATAAATCCTCAAAGGCCATTTACAACCCAAAGATAAGCAACCAAACATTAACAAAGTAATTAACATCATCTTCAAACATCCAAGAGTAGAAATCCCACCCATTGCCTCTTATTACACCAAAGTAAAACCACATACTTTGCTAGACCAAAGTGCTTGGATTCCCCTTGCTTACTTGCTGCCCCAAAAGTCTAATTCTCTGCATTGATGAAACAAATGAGCGTAAGCACAAAGCTTAGTGAGGTTCGCTAAAACAACATCCATCAATGCATTTCACACAACCGGCAAAACTCCATTTATCAACACATGCCTTTACTTAAAACATGTCCTCTCAAGGCATCAATGCACTTTTTAACACATGCTCGTATGCATCACTTAAAAACAACAAATAAACCTTTGCTCATGCTTTACCAAGCATCACATGCATTCTAGCATAAATCACAAGCAACTCATGCTTAAACCATTAGTCAACAACATTAAATTGGCTAACAAGTGATCATTTCTCAAACCATACCAAAACCAACTCAAATGACACAATCGAATACGTGGATTACAAGCGTTGTCTTACACGCTTCATACATACTACCGGACTACACAAGGTGGAGATACATGTCACAATCACAACCCCTCAACACCCGTGATGGAATTAATGGCACAATCACAACCCCTCAACATCACTCATCTATAGTTGTATAATTCCACTAACGAGAGTACAAGACGCATACCATAAGATTCACACACGGGATTAAATCATTCACCGTTGTGATCTTAGCCTCAATTGTTAGGGTACTTGGATGGAGATTACGGCACAATCACAACCCCTCGACATCCAAGGCGATTTTATTCACGGTGCACCCAATCCTATAGCCATCTAACTATATCCGATTAAAAGTAACCAAAAACCACTTTCATCACTTGCCAATATAATCATTTAACATCAACAATCCACTGTTTTACAAGCAAAAATACAATGTCATTTCCACAAGCATAAACATGCTTAACACCATATGCATTTTTCATATAAAACCAAGGATCACTTACTTAGTGCATCATTAACACAATGACATTAAAATCCAGCATTAATCATGCTTTAAAACAGTAATAAAAACCATATTTAACTCAAGTGCATTTCCATCAAGACATAGCACATATCCGAGAGAGACTTTCGAATCACTTACTCTTGAGCTTAGCTAAGTGTTTCAAACTTACACTAAGCTCCCAAGACCACGCTCAAAGCGTTACAAAGCTGGAAAATCCATTTCCACTCACCGATACGCGAAGCCTCACTCGCCGACACGAAAATTACTCCTCCAGAGCCTCCAACAATGCCTCGTTCACTCCCGAATCAAGATCCCCTATTTCCACATCATCAAAACATAGATCTAAATGCATTAAAATGTATTTCAATACCAGCAACAAATCCCAACTCGTTGCTCACCCAAACTACACCAATTTACCCATCCGAAACAACCGAAAACTCAATCGATTGCTTCCTAAACCAAGCCCAGCCATCATACATCACTTCCAAACAAATATAAACACCAAAACACATCTAATAAATAACCTAACTCGTCCTTATACCTCCAACAAGCATGATTCCACCATTTCACCTCAAAAACTCACTTAAAATTATTAAGAAACTCAAGGATTTCGGGATCTATGTTATCAAAACCTCATTTCAACATAATAACCAACTTGAAAATGGTTCAGGAGTTGGTTACGTGTGGGGAAGGATTAGCACCCCCATCACGCTCGAAAATCGGTACCAAAATATTTGTTACCTTTAATCGATGATAATTATTTAAAGTTTAAAGTGAATTTAATTAGATGTTCTTAATTGAAAATCTGACTCTAATTGTACGAGCTTTATCATATCGTTGCTTTAGAATTAATTAGACATTTAATTAATAAGGATGACTATACATCGGACCGTAGATTAAACCAACATTATATAAGTCTGACTGCCGTGTTAATTTATGGTTCGACTTTCATACGTCACCTTTATGCATGATGCAAACATTTAGGAATGATGTTATGATGTTTCCCTTTTTAAGTTATTGTTTACCTCGAGACGGTAAAGATTAACCCAAATATTTTGTCCACATCTATTGAGTTCGGACTATTTCGACACAAATATCGGAGTTAATAGATACTCTCTTTTGTATGGTTTAAATTGATTAATTAACATGCCAAACCATTAAAGGTCACATGGATGACAAATATAAATGCATGTCATAGAAAAAACTTAAAGGTAAACATACAAAAGCCCACCCAAGGCCCTATCCTAAAAGGCCCGAATTATGGGAGTCTGATAAGTGATCTAATTAGGTGATCTTAATATTAACCCTAAATTGATTGTGCCCTAAAAACTAGAAGGCCCTAATAAATTATAAATTATCTTGAGTTATATCTGTCTAAATTTAATATTAATTTTATCTTAAAGAATTATTTAAGAAATATTTAACCGGTTTAATGAACTTAATATTCGTCCCAATAAGGCAATGATAAATCTAAGTGAATTAAACTAGTTAAAGCCCTAAATCTGACTAAAGCTCTAAACCTAAACTGACTTAGTTGTACGAACTGCGCTGTTTCAGGCACACAATTCGAAATAATTAAATCAGACTTATTTAAAAAACTTAAAGGTCTAATCTACCTAGCCCAAGCCCACCTAAACCAAACAAAGCCCCAAACTTAATCCTAACAATCTAAACCCCTATAGCCCAAGGCCAAGCTTAAAAACATAAATATACATCACATGTTTTATATTACCAATATATTATATATAATATTGCACTATGTATTTTTTAAGCATATTATACACACTTTTAAAGATGCCGTATGACATTTATATATATGTTTTACAAAGAATTCACGTAACAAATTTAAAAGGGTATATTACATATTTCATAAAACCTATACTTCTTTTTACAAAAAGAACCGCATGTTACATATTTTACGAGAAAAAGCCATGAATCACATTCTTTATTAAAGCCATAAATTACATCTATTATAAAGTTACATGTTACATTACGCCGACTTATCCATCGTACGAAAGCCTTATATTATACGTGTTATATCATTTAAATTTTTCATTACACAAGAGGTATCACACACATCACATGCATGACAATCACACATTCATGTCAAAAACCACAACCATAACCACAACAAATCATACATTCCACATATCACATAGTAAAAAAGGCAAAAAAGTGACTGAAATTAAAAAAAAAGATAAAATACAGTAGCAGAATTTAAAGATGCATGATAAATGAAAGACACTGTGATAAAGACTAAAATTGAACTCAAAACAGACTCCAGGGACTTAAGGGGTGATTTAAACTATTTGAAAACAGGTTACGATTGAAACAAGGGCTAAATTGTAAAGCTCGTCGAAATTTCAGAATAAAAAAATCCCTTTTTGCTTCCTCTTTTCTTTAAAAAATCAGAAGCTTTTGCGTACTTTATCCTTTACCGAGTCACCACGCATGGCCATGCAAAGGCTGAAGGGCTTGTCGTCGGCGAGGAAGAGCAAAGGACGCAGTGAAATGAAAGGTCGAAGGTAAAAAGAAAACCTCAATCCCTAATCTATTTGCCTTTTATGCCTCGAATGCAAAGACGAGAAGAGATTATACCTCTAGAATTCTTTCTTTTCTCACTTCTATTACTTTTAAATGAATCCCCCGTCTCCAAAAATGTAGGGTTTACAATGTTTGTGTTCGGTTTTATAACCGAAATTACATGAATTTTTAGAAAAATAGAAAAAGGTCATATAAATTGCTATTGGTTGATCTATTTTCCCTTGTTTGTATTCACATTCGCCTCTATTTTTTGGTCGGATTGCCTCTGAGAAATCTGTTATTTCCACTGATATTCTCTTTTTTGCCCTCTTGCATGCATGGATAAACAATGGAGGAGGGGACCAGAAAAGCACAGCTTGGGGAGCAAGCCTCTTACGTGGCTATCGTCGTGGTGCGGTGATGCGGAGGTGGTGTTGGACCACTGGATCCTTCAGCCGATGTGGAATTGTAAAGTCAGCGGTGGATTGAACGCACGCGTGGGAAGCTCCAACCGTCGCAGGTAGGGGATCTGTAGAGCCGCGCGTGAATTTCACATGCGCGTCGGGGCAGATGAGGGGCCGCTTCAGCTTTAATCCGAGTTGTCCGACCGTGTCCTGATCCAAGGGCTACGAGCCAGCTGCGCAAAGGACAACAAATGGGATTATGATTCTGATTAGTTGGGCTAGTCGTGCCCTACTGGGCCAGATAATGTAATTGAAAGATGGGCTAATTATATTTGTAAATGGGCTGTTGTTATATATATATATATATGAGAAACTCAGGCCTTATTCATTTTAAATCAGCTTAGTATATATATTTTTTCTAATTTTATCAATATAAGTTATATTAAATAACACTAACTTGTTACCGAACATCTAATATACTTATAAGGCTAATATTTTTGGAATTTTTATATTAAATTACATCATAATACTAATAATCATATATGACAAATACAATAAAACACATACTAATATGTTTTGCTTTTGGATTTTAATAATAGCCACATACATACATATATATATAATTATAATTAAACAAAGCCTATAATGCAATATTTTTTATTTATAGGGTAGTAACATATAAAAAGCTCATTACTATAAAAATAAAAATGGGTCTACCCCAGACAAAATTAGTGATTACAGGACCCATTTTAAATCTCTACTTTTATTTTTTGGTGTTCGGTCTACCTTTTTTAAAATGACCGGAGGTGACTCTATTTTCTTAGAAAACATAATTTTATTTAAATTCTGCAAAATTCTATTTTTAAAAAGCGGGATACTTATACATTTTTAAATTAGCCGCTACAATAATTTGTCTAATAATTAAACTTATAGAAACCTAAATTACTATTGGTTCCAAAAAAATTGAGGACATGGATTCACCTTCTAACCTTATTTAGTTTTGTCTCTGCTTAATTAAATACTCGATAAGCCATTATAATTTTAATAGGGGTCAAATTACTATTAGACTAAAATTGTTAGAAAATAGGCGTTAATCCAAGAATAAATAATAAGATAAATAATATAATTTAAACGAACAGTACAAAATTAATAACAATACAACAATATATAAATCAAACCGATTTGGAACCAAAAGAAACGTGTTGAGGCCTGCACGAACGCAGTTTCCTTAAGACAGATTTTCGGCCACTCCTATGGTGCTCGAGTTCATTGGTCGTCTGTCTCCCAGGATACAACAACATAAGATCAACCACAGTTGCACTACTGTGGAGATCACGAACTAACCCTTGCCTTCGCCTATCACCGAAAACCACTTGTAAAATCCACAGAGTAAAACAATAAAAATTTTCTGTGGTTTTGAGTTGTGTAAAACTTAGAAGGTTTACTCCCTATTTATAGGAGTGTCATGAGGGTATAAGTGGAAATTTTGACCTAATGGAGCATTCAATATTGAGAATCAATTGATTCTCCTATAAAGCAATTTCCAAAATTATTATCTGAATTAAAGGTAACTTCTAATATTTATCCTTTTAATTTCAAGATAAAATTTGGCAAATTTATGCTTTTATTTGAGGAAAATTCATTTTAAATTTGGGTCAAAATATCTGCAAGCCCACGAAGGACCAGACCGGTTCAGACATTTGCGTTACCCACGTCGTGCACGTCTGCACATTTACGAACCAACAATTGGTTCCACATTTTCCTCAACAACATTTGAATCAATTTCTTATTCAAAGCTCCAAAATTATCAAATTTTTCCAACAATCCCCCACATGAATGAAATTGATTTAATCAAAAACATTTTGACTCGATGTGGTGATAGATTCTACGATCGATAGCTGCATAGGATAGGTAGGTGTCCACCCTTGAACCTTCCCTTGTGAAAGTATATTTACTTTACTAGCTGACCAGTAGACGTAATGTCCTTGAACTGTTCTGCCGTTTGTGTAAACGATGATATACTTCACACAACTACCTCTCTGACAAGAGTATTAGTTCTCATGGGTATGTCCATATGGCCGTGGACATCGCCTGGTTCTGCAAGAGTTTGAAAGAACTATGCCCAATAGTCTCATTGAAGCGGCCCCACTTCACTCTCACATAGGTGACTTATGTTGCTTGACTCACAAAAGCACACAATGGTCATTAAAAGCATTGCTTAGCCTAAACCACTTTGATCACCGTTTACATCATAGGAATGGACTTGGGGATAAGAGCCCCTACAGTGACCGCACAGGTCTATGCAATTAGGTTGTCCCTTTGAACCTAGATCTTGGGATCTCCAGTCAACTAGGTAGGGTTTTCCTTCACATAGCACCTTAAATTTACATGGGCTTTAGTCTCATTCCTTTAGATGTTTTCTCAACTTGATCTCAATTTAACCCTTTGGTTAATGGATTCACAACGTTATTCTTTGATTTCAAAAAAATCAATAGAGATTATTTCATTTGAGATCAGTTGTCTAACGGTATTATGTCGACAACGCATATGTCTCGACTTACCATTATACACAAAGCTCTATGTCCTACCTATTGTGGGCATTGGCTTTGGTCGTTCAGGAATATCCTCCAAGAAATTTCTAAAGCCATTCGACTTCTTTTCTAGACTTGTCTAGAACTTCAAAATCAGATTCTATTATAAATTTGATTATAACCATTTTTCTTGAGGATTTTCATGACACGGTTCCTCCTCCTAAAGTGAAGACATATCCTCTTATGCCTTTGATATCTTGAATATCAGATATCCAATCGCATCGGAGTATCCTTCTAAATAGAAGAATCTTTGGAATAATGCAATTCATAATCTCGAGTATATCTAAGATATCTCAATGCCCTCACAATTGCTTTCCAGTGATTTTCACTTGAATTGCTTGTGAATCTACTTGAACTGCTCACAGTAGAAACAATATCTGGTATATTGAATCTACTTGGTCAACACTTTGGTCTTTGTTCTTGGACAAAAGTTGGCATGTATTTATTGGAGTTCTGGCTATGCCGGAAACATCCTTGCCAAACTTCTCTTGTCTGCGTAGTGTGACTACGTTAATATGAGACCTTCAAGTGATCGTTTGATTTGGATGCCCAAATTCAAATATGTTAATCTCATATTTTTCATGTCAATCTTGAATTTGACAAGTCTTCGGTACGTTTACCATTTTATTGTTGCTTCCAACAATGAATATGTTATTAACATACAAACATAGAATAATATATACAATGTTAGTAGTTTTGACATATACACATTTGTCACACTCAATTATCTTGAAGTCGTTTGTCATCATGACATTATCGAACTTCTCATGTCTTTACTTTGGTGCTTGTTTAAGTCTATACAAGGACTTCACCAATCTACATACTTTTCTCTCTTGACTTGAAACTAC
Source organism: Hibiscus tridactylites (assembly GCA_958450335.1). Lineage (NCBI taxonomy): Eukaryota > Viridiplantae > Streptophyta > Magnoliopsida > Malvales > Malvaceae > Hibiscus > Hibiscus tridactylites. The sequence goes on from OY288275.1 coordinate 64,894,515, forward strand.
ATAACCCTCAGGTTGTTTCATGTATGTTTCTTCATCAAGATCTTCATTTAGAAAATCTCTTTTAACATCTATTCGATGTACGTCTAGATTTCGCAAAGCGACAATTGTAAGTATCATACTTATGGAGGTTATCCTTGATACATGAGATTATGTATCGAAATAGTCAAGATATTTGGTAACCTTTTATTACCAATCTGACCTTATACTTATCAATTGTTCCATCTACTTTCATTTTACGTTTGAAAATTCATTCAAAATTTAGTGGTTTAATTCACGGAGAAAGATCCACTAATTCCCCACGTATAGTTTTGCATGATGGAATCAATTCACTCTTAATGGCATCCTTCCATAAGGTGCCTTCAGATGAATGTATAACATCATTATACGTTTGAGATTCAACCTCTAGCATAAAGTTTAGAAAAATGATCCAAAGAATTTTTCTACCCTTGCTCGTTTACTTCTTTGTGGCTCTATTTCAAGCTCAAACCCTTGTTGATCATTTGAGTCATCTTTATCGATAATCTCCGAAGTTCGTTTCATTGAACTTTGACCAACTTCCCTAGCTTTACAAGGGAATACATTTTCAAAGAAAAGACATCCTTTGCTTCCATTATCGTATGCTTGTGAATCTTAGAGTTCTTCGATTCATACACAAGAAATCGATATACATTGCTATATTTTATATAGCCAATGAAAATACAATCGACCATATTTAGGGAGTTATTCTTAGTTGCTTTAGTAATGAGGTCATTACCTTTGCAAGACACCCCCACATTTTCAAGTAGTTGTAGGAAAGTTTAATTACCTTCCATAACTTATATGGTGTCTAGTCTCTTTAATTATGGGGAATCTTATTTAAAAAGTAATTAGCTTATAGAACAGCTTCCCCCACATGTTAGGCACATTATAGTACCAACGTTACTCATATAGAGCTTCTCCCCATCTTAAACCTTTAATTAAGTTTGGGATTCAACATCATGCTCATAGAGAACAATTTTCACTATAGCTTCATCTTTACATTGTTTTTGTGCTATCATCAATGAAGGTAATAAACATATTCCTTCAACCAATATGTTGTCATATCAATTGTTATGGCAATAACATTGCCCTCGTTTAAAAGTCTATAGTCCGAAGACTTGTTCCTCATCTTATGGCAATTGAAGCATTTTTTTCATAAAATTTTACTTCTTGAACACACCGTCCAATTTACGGTTTGAAGTCGTTTTTGACTTCTACTACGTTTGCCATGATAATATTTATCTTAGCAATATTTACCTTAGTAACATTTGAAGGTGGTAACAATATTTACCTTATCCTCTCTAATAATAGGAGGATCATCCTTCAGATATTTAACTAGGTTTATCATGGTCAATTATGCAACATCTTTTGTTACAATGTATGAAATTTTTTCTTAATAAATTTCATTGATTTTTTCCATTGTGTCACGTAGACACAATCCAGAACCAAAAATTATGAATCTATTAAACGTTAGGAATTTAGTCAAAGACTAAAACCAGAAACAGAAACATAATTTCTAACTTTTGTTAGACGACGAAGATTTAGTAAACTAAACCCCAAACAAAAGTTCACACGGTATTAATAGAAAGAACAATAATAAACAATGCACCAGGTAGGTAACTTATGAAAGAGAGGTGGTGCACTAGGCACGCTTAAATACCAAGTCTCTCAAAGAACCAATCCTAGACATGCATTTTTAAATTTTCTTTCAATCACCGTTTATGAATTTTATTCTTGAAATCATTCCAAGCATGGATGATCAATCGGAATCACTACCTTTGATTCACAACAATTTGGAATCTTCCATTTATGGTCCAACGACCCTCTCGATTCTTTAGCCATTTTTAAACACTGTGCACTTCATAGCATGCATCAGAATAGGCTTTAAGAATTTAATTTTGACATAGAGAATCAAGTTCTTCTATGCTTTGATTCGAGACCTCAGTCAGAATCAACGCTCTAAATTTGGTAACCAATGTTACTTTCTGAAATAAATTCACCAATTTATTTCCAAAATAAAATCATACTTGATAATAAATTTGAGTTATTTTTTTTCAAAATAAATTCACCAATTTATTTCAAGGTTGAATCATTCTAGATTCTCACGAAATTAAATCCAACGATTTATTTCCCTTAACAAGTTAGAATCAACACATGATTCTAGTACAGAAAATAAATTTAATAATTTATTTCCTTTTACACAAATTTAATCATATTTGATTCTTACGGAAATAAATTCCATGATTTATTTTTCTTAACAAGTTAGAATCAACGCATGATTCTAGCATAGAAATAAATTTAATGATTTATTTCCTTTTACAAAAATTGAATCATACTTGATTCTTACGGAAATAAATTCAATGATTTATTTTCCTTGCAACGTTAGAATCATACAAGATTCTCTTGAAAATAAATTCAATGATTTATTTCCTTTTCCAAAATTAGAATCAACACAAGATTCTAACGAAGAAATAAATTCAGTGATTTATTTCTCATATATCTTTTGTTAAATATTGGGATTAGTAGCACTAAAACCCAAACCAAAGATATCAAGGCAACAAAATCAAAGGAATTGATCCTTTAATTTCTTTTTTATTCTTGTTTTGGAAAGATCACGTAAATCCGTTAAAACGGCATAAATTAATTCCTGAAACGAATTATTTACGAGATCTTTGGTTCCACAACAATCACGATTTCGCTTGAATATTCTGTTCGTCTCTATAAAATTTCTCAAAAGAAATTGTTAGTACAAAATAAAATCCACATAATTTCCAAAAATACAAAGGATCATAATTAAGACAAAAAATGTGACAAAGTATAATTTATATACATGTCATATTTAAAATGTCCACGTTATAAGGTAACACTATCATAATAATATTACCAAAAATATTACCAAATTTTAATCTTTATCTTAACAATGTTATAAAAAAGGTTTAATTATGGCATAAATCATACCATATTAGAAGTCAAAATTTAATATGGAATATTAACTTATTAATACCATAATTTATCGTTTTAAAAATGTCATATAAACAAGAAAACTTATTAAGGAATATTTAAATTACCTTACTAATCGAATATCCAAATGTTCTATCTCAAGAAATATCGCTTGCATCGTGTTGAATCCGTGGTATTGGTGATCTCAACGTTTCTTGTCTTTGGGCATTCACTTTTTCTATGCGTGAAAAATTTCCTCATCGTGTGAATCATTGTTTTAGATACAATAATCTGTTCGTCTTGGATTAAAACTAAGATTCTGTCTTAAGATTGTTAGAAAATAGGCGTTAATCCAAGAATAAATAATAAGATAAATAATATAATTTAAACGAACAGTACAAAATTAATAACAATACAACAATATATAAATCAAACCGATTTGGAACCAAAAGAAACGTGTTGAGGCCTGCACGAACGTAGTTTCCTTAAGACAGATTTTCGGCCACTCCTATGGTGCTCGAGTTCATTGGTCGTCTGTCTCCCAGGATACAACAACATAAGATCAACCACAGTTGCACTACTGTGGAGATCACGAACTAACCCTTGCCTTCGCATATCACCGAAAACCACTTGTAAAATCCACAGAGTAAAACAATAAAAATTTTCTGTGGTTTTGAGTTGTGTAAAACTTAGAAGGTTTACTCCCTATTTATAGGAGTGTCATGAGGGTATAAGTGGAAATTTTGACCTAATGGAGCATTCAATATTGAGAATCAATTGATTCTCCTATAAAGCAATTTCCAAAATTATTATCTGAATTAAAGGTAACTTCTAATATTTATCCTTTTAATTTCAAGATAAAATTTGGCAAATTTATGCTTTTATTTGAGGAAAATTCATTTTAAATTTGGGTCAAAATATCTGCAAGCCCACGAAGGACCAGACCGGTTCAGACATTTGCGTTACCCACGTCGTGCACGTCTGCACATTTACGAACCAACAATTGGTTCCACATTTTCCTCAACAACATTTGAATCAATTTCTTATTCAAAGCTCCAAAATTATCAAATTTTTCCAACAAAAATTTGTCTGATAGTTAAGATTCATGACAACGACCCTTCTTCCTTGATAACTACTCTAAGTTATATTATAAATTTAAAGTGTGTGAAATTAAAAAAAGATTAAAAGTGCGAAATTTTATCAATAAAAAATACTAAAATCATGACAACGACCCTTCTTCCTTGATAACTACTCTAAGTTATATAATAATTTAAAATTTTTAGAAAATAACACACAAAAATCAAACAAGAACATAAACGATCAAACAACAACTATACAAATAATAAGCTCTAAAAGGAAAGAAAATTTTACTAACCTCTTATCCATGTTCCTCCATCTAAGACGATTTGTTTTCTTAAGTTTTTGTTTGAAAAATATATTCTAAACTAACTCAATTTCCTCTCACATTTGTTCACATCTTTTATTTTCAAATTAAAATGATTTCTTTTTACGTATGATTTGTTTTTTTTCTTCCTTACGAAGCACACTAAAATTTATTTTCTTTCTACCTTTTCATTCTCTTCTTCTATCCTTACACTCCAAGTAAATTATTAGGTTTTGTTTAGTACGAGAGATGAAAATGAGTAAAGATAAAAAAAATATATTAATAAAATTGTTAAAAATTATAACTATCATTTTATTTTAAACATTAATTATTTAATTAATATTTTTTATTCACATTTTCATTATTTAAACCAACCATAACATTAAAGTCAAGGAAGATGCCAACATGGAAATAACGTAAACACTAGGCAAAATTAGGGGGGCAATCTAACTTGAAGAAAATATTTGGAAAATAGTATGTGAGAGATATTTGGGGATATACGGCAAACCCTATAGTGTTTGAGGAGGATGCCACCTCCGCTTGGCGTTTTTTTTTTTATTATTTTAAGTTTTTTGATCCGTGTGGCAAGACGTCAACTGCACACGGTGCTAGACTCGTGTTTAGACGTTTGGTTAATACGACTTATTCTCACATGTAAAATTGTTTTATTAGTCTTGAATGCCCAGAATAACTTACCGAATACCCTTTTACTAGAAATTAGTTTACCTTGTAAGGTGTACGTCGATAATGTTTCATATTCTACAATGGTTCCTAGAATGAATATTGCATTGTTCGCATAAGAACTGTTAGCTCATTATACGATTTACCGGAATCACCATACACATGCGCCATCTCCTTTTACATTACTATCCATGCCTTGTAAGATGGAATATATCCAAGCTGATTTCGGATAGATGCTACTAATACTATAATCGAAATCCTTGGATCCGTTTCAACCAACAACCTAATGTAGGCACATATTAGATCAGATTCTAAATTTATATGATCTTGTGAGAATGAGATATTTGCACAAGTGTGCTTCTCATTGAACCTTGTCACTTCCCACATTTATTTTCTCTTCGGGTATGAAATCCTTATCTTCCAAGCACATTTGCTCTTATAATTAATACATCTTATACATAAACTTATCAGATTCAACAACAGAGAATTTCATATGGCGTTTGATGCAGTGCTCCTTAACTGCTAACTGAGCATCTTTTTTGTTTCGAATAGAGCTTTGAGTTCCAATTTGCCATAGTTGGAAGCTGATGAAGAAGAAAATATGTGGGCTTCATGTTTCGGATCTCGCATTGCAGCATAGTCCACCTCATACATTTGGGTTAGAGGTTCATAAGTCAGATAAATAGGCTTCATTTCAACATTACCTAAAATATGTGGCTCATTTACCAACGTCATTTTACAAACATAATCTGCCCAAACATCTTCTACAATGGGTTCTGTTTGAACAAAGCCCAAATAGGCTCATCATTTACCAACCCAAGCTCATCGACAGTCGCGACCCAAACATTATCTTTAACGTTCGGATCATTACCCTCAGTCGCAACTGTCCTAACAATACCAACATCATCATCATCGAGTAAATGAACGTCGTTATCTTCCGTAATATACACAATATTTTCTTTATCCTTGTTGAAATCATCAAGTGTTTTGCGCAGTGTAACCCCCTCGTCCCGGTCCGGACGCTTGACCGATCCGAGTGGGTTACACGGGGATAACCGAGATGAAACCCTTTAAGGCTCCACTTCGGTTATCGACCCAAGGAAAAACTTTTTCATTCTTATTATCTTTTCTAGAGGTATTAATGAATCTTATGTGAGGAAGGCAACAACGGAAGAACTTATAAGACAATCAACCAAACAGCTCATCAAAACAGTTCATTTTAGTCCTTTACAGTAGGCCGTATCAAAACGCCCTTAGGGTGTTTTGATACGCCTTGACTTGGTCAACAGGCCAGAGTCAACCTGATGAGACTGTTTCGAAACAGGGGTGACCCATATCGAAATGACCCCAACGGTCAACTTCTCGTGGTCAACGAGATGAAGGTCGTTCCGAAACGCTAAAGCCCGTTTCGATACGTTAATTTATCACCAATTTCTCAGATTTCCAATAGCAAAAATGTATCGAAACGGCCCCTAGGCGTATCGAAACGCCTGGCCAAAAACAAAGGGACCGTCGAAATGGGGTCGACCGTTTCGAAACGCCCTCTGTCTGCAGATTAGTTTTAGCTGGTTTATGGCACAAGGATATCCCTAAACTCCCTCTAAAACCTCAAACAACACACTAACATCAACCCTAAGGCAAAACCAAACATAACAAGCATGCTTAACACTTCAAACACAAAATGGCTATACGTTAAAGGTACCAACATCATAAGAAACATACATTCATGCATAACATCAAAGGTATCATGCTTCAACAAGTCCAACACTTAGGCAAAATAAGATAGGTAAAAACCAACATGGTTTACAAGCAACGTGGCATCCAATGCCAAACCAAAAAAACGTATAAAAGGAGTCTAGCATGCTCCTAACAAATAACATCAACATACTTCAAAAGCATCACAACACAAATACATGTCCCATTGCTTGACCATTACATCATAACTAAAAATAACCATACTTGATAGCTAGGCTAGCACCACAAAGCACACACACTTGGAGGCCCCTTCTTGCACTAGCAACCCACGAACTAAGGATCTGCATTGTCGAACAAAAGAGAGCGTAAGCATAAAGCTTAGTGAGGGTAAACTCTTTAAAAACGAACCTCGACAATGCAGGGTCCAAGCACGATCTCAACAAGGTAAATGCATGTTCTTACCTTCGATCCTCATGAGCCAAAAGTACAAATGATGCATGAACATATATACAATATCATGCCATGCTTAATAAGCTCAAATCCATATCATATGTAACACATATAATAATCCAAATAGGAATCACATTCCAAATCACATTGATACACATACCAACTCATATTGGCACCTAGCTATGACTCGAATACGCGGATAAACACGTTGGAACTCACATCCAACAACAACTTTACCTCACGGTGGGATTACACTCATCACCGATCTCGCGGAGGGGATTCCACTCATCCTCACGCCCCGTCGATGGGATTACACTCATCACCGACTAATATATAAATGAAGGTTTTTTTGGGCGAACCCATACTCCATCTTGATGACTACCATCATCAAGACCACGCGCGCATTTGACTCACGTGTGCACACTAACATCCTAATGATCAATCATTTGTACCCAAGCATACTAGTGCCAACATTTAAATCAATCCACAATATCATTTAATATCAACTTCCGTGCTTAGCACGTACTCACTATGATCACAATCATGAACAATCCACTTGCATATCACAATGCATCACAACCATGCCTCATCATACATGTATAACACATTATACATAATCATCATAACACAATTCATCATGAGGCATAAACATCAATTAAAGAGTTCAACCAAAGTCTATAATTAAAGCTTAGGATTAGGCTACCACTCTAATCCTAACTCTAGGTGGGTTTACCAAGCCCAACCTAGTCCACATGCTTGAACCAAACACTTAAAACCACTTTGAAAACATTTAACCACTCACCTTCACTTCCAAGCTCAACTATCAAGCAAGCAACACCTTCAAGTTTCCGGATTCACTCTCGAAGCTTCACCAACACAAGTCCTTGCCTCTAAACAATCTCAACACAATCCAAACAACCTCAAATCAGCTCATACATCAATATAGTTAACCCGAAATACTATTCAAACATCAAACACAATAATTCAAGCCATGAACAACCCCCAAAATTACCAAACTCGGGCAGCCCATAAACCTCAACCAAAACTCATGTTTTCAACATTTTTACTACTCCCAAATGATTCCAAAACGACCCCCCCCCCCCGACTATAATACTATCCTTAGCCCACAATTCCCAACACAAACCATACCCAAAACTCATCCCAAAACCCCTCAAAAACCCATTGGAAACCCAAATCCGGGAATGTATATAAAACCATGTAAAAATCATACATGTTGGACCATTTGATTCACAAACATCATATCTAACATTATTAAATCAAGACCTTAAGTTAAAAACAATAAAGTTACCATTTTTATTCAAATCCTCCAAAAACACAATTTCTAAAATTTGGACCAAAATGAAAACTAATTGTACTTTTAAAGAGAGGAAGATGAGAGCAAGTTGGAAATGTAGTTACCTTTCAAAACCGGGCTAAAATGAAGAAAGGATGAAATGGAATAGTGAAATGGAGAAACTCTCCCCCTTTGTCGTTGGTTTGAGTTTGGAGAAGAAGATGAGATATTTGTTTATTTGAATAGTAATGAAATAAAAACTAAAATGGGTTTTAGTTGGAAGACCAACTATTTACTAAAGTGCCATTATTGAATGGCCAAAACCCACATCTCTTAAAGTCCATGGATTTGGACTTAAGAGATAGGCCCAACATAGTCTTAAATATTTTGAAATCCCGAGGCCCATAAAAATATTTTATTATTTAAATTATAAAACCGAACCTGAAGTAATATTAAAATATTATTTTCACACGACCCCTAAACCCAGGTGTTACAACTCTCCCCCACTTAAGGAATTTCGTCCCCAAAATTACCTAACGGAAACAAGTACGTAAACTGCTCAAGCATATTAGCTTTTCTCTCCCACGTGGCCTCTTCCACACCTCTATGTCTCCACAACACCTTGACCAACTCTATGGTCTTGCCACGCAATACCTTGCTATCAGAAGCAAGTATCTCAACAGGCTCTTCATTAGAAGACAAATCCGGATTCAACTCTATCTCCTCAACAGGCTTAACATGAGAAGGATCTGATCTATACCTCCTAAGCATAGACACATGAAAGACATCATAGGTCTTCTCTAACTCAGAAGGCAATCTCAACGGTAAGCTACAGACCCAATCCGCTCAATTATCTCATACGGACCAATAAACCTCGGACTCAACTTGCCTTTCCGGCCAAATCTCATCACCTTCTTCCACAGAGATACTTTCATAAACACTTTCTCACCCACGGAGAACTCAATCTCTTTCCTCTTCAAATCTGCGTAAGACTTCTGACGATCGAAAGCTGCTTTCAAATGGTCACAAATCAACTTCACTTTGTCGGTAGTCCCCTTAAGCAAATTCGGCATAGGTAACAATCTCTGACCCGTTTCAGCCCAAAAAATCGGAGTCCTACATCGTCTACCATACAAAGCCTCATACGGAGCCATCTGAATACTAGACTGATAACTGTTGTTGTAAGCAAACTCAACTAAAGGCAAATGCTTCTTCCAAGAACCCTGGAAGTCAATCACACAACAACGAAGCATATCCTCTAAAATCTGTATCACTCGCTCTGACTGTCCATCGAACTGCGGATAATAAGAAGTACTAAAATGCAAACGGCTACCTAGAGCACTATGCAAAAAACCTCAGAACCTCGAAGTAAACCTCGGATCTCTATCTAAAACAATAGACTTCGAAACTCCATAAAGTCTCACAATCTCACGGATGTACAAGTTTGCCAACTTGTCTAAAGAATCCGTAGTGTTCACTGCTAAGAAGTGAGCACACTTAGTGAATCTATCAACTATCACCCAAACAGAATTCTTCTTCGAAGGAGACATCAGTAACCCTGACACAAAGTCCATGGTGATCCTCTCCCACTTCTATTCCGGAATCTTCAAAGGCTGTAACAATCCTGAAGGAACCTGATGTTCTGCCTTCACTCTCTGACAAACCATACAACGACTCACATACTCGGATACATCATTCTTCAAACCAACCCAGAAGTAATCATTCTTCAAGTCACGGTACATTTTAGTACTACCCTGAAGCATAGAAAAAGGACTCGAATGTGCTTCACTCAGAATCTGACGTCTCAACTCAACATCTTCCGGTACCACAACTCTATCTCTAAAGCACAACAAATTCTCACCACTGAAACTATACTCGGTCGGTCTACCTTCGGCTATGTCCTGAACATGAGAAACTAAAGACACATCTTGCAACTGCTTCTCTCTAATCAACCGAATCAAAGAAGACTTTACTTGCAACTTTGTGATCACACCACCATCATCGGATACACTCAATCTAGCAAACATAGCTCTCAACTCAACTGCAACTTTTCTACTCAAAGCATCGGCTACCACATTTGCCTTACCCGGATGGTATTCAATGGTCAAATCATAACCTTTTAACAACTCAAGCCATCTTCTCCGTCTCAAGTTCAACTCTCTTTGTGTCATCAAATACTTCAAGCTCTTATGATCGGTGTAAACTATACACTTCTCACCATACAAGTAGTGACGCCAAATCTTCAATGCAAACACAACTGCGGCTAACTCTATATCATGAGTAGGATAGTTCTTCTCATGAACCTTCAACTGTCTAGAAGCATAGGCAACAACTCTTCTTTCTTGCATCAAAACACAACCTCACCCTATGTAGGAAGCATCACTATAAATCACAAATTCTTTACCTGAAACTGGTTCACTAACACTGGAGCATTTGTCAAAGCTTCTTTCAATTTCTCAAAGGCCTTCAGTTTTGCAGAAATGATATGGTGCTCGGCGAGGGCGGTTTCGGTAAGGTTTTCAAAGGTTGGTTTGACGAGAAGGGGGTAGGGAAGAGTGGAAGTGGAATCCCCATTGATGTTAAGAAACTCAACTCTGAGGGCTGGCAAGGATTTGAGGAATGGCAGGTAATTTCATTAATTCTCGAGATATTATCACTTGCTTTTCCTTCTTTAATTATTGCCATGGATATCCTCTCAAGATATAACGTTTGTGCATGTAAGACACCGGCTTATAATTACCAAAAAAGCCTCGGTAAAGAGAACTGGGGAAAACGCGGTCGGCGTTTTCTGCTCTTTACAGAAAATGAGAACGATTTAGACAAAAATTAAAGGTTTTAGATATAATTAGAGGTTTGACCAATTAAATCTGTTAATTTTGTTGTTTGGTGAACAACGGATTTAAAGAGTGGATTGAGTTGAAATCGCTAATTTTAAAAAAGATCTAATAGGAGATTAGAAATTTGATATTAGAGTTGTAAGGACTCTTTTATCCTTATTAATTACCAAAAATCTTCAAATAACCTAAATTAAATATTTTTTCACCTTGTTTATAAGCTAATCATATTTATTTTTTTCTTTTTTATTATCACATATTTATAAGTGTATTTAAATTTATTAATTAATTATATTATATTAAAATAATTCTATAAATAATAAATTAATATATAAACCATTCAAATATATTTAGAAAAGTTATATTGAAAATAATTTTTATAAATCTAATTAATATTAATTAGATACGAAATATTGATAACTAATAAACTATTCAAACAAATATTAAATATAATCATGCTCTTATATGTCATTTTGCTTGTTTAAATAATTTAACAGCTATCAGCTATTAATTAATTTTACCAAACACTTTTATACAATCAGCTAATACAATTCGCTAATTAAATAAGCTAATATAATCAGCTATAAACTAATATAATCCGCTATCAGCTACCTGCTAATTGTCAAACATAGTCGATATATTCAGAGTTCAAAACTTGTCATGCAAAGTAAAGAGGACTGAGTGAAAAGTGTGATCATTTAAGGCTAAACCATATTATTATGCTTTACATTGCTACATTTTACAGTTTGCATTTCGGGATAATCGGTTTGGTGTCCCCCACCGAAGCCCCCACAAAATTTGTAGCTCAGAGAGTTTTGCTAATGTCATATCTTGTATAACATCACCATATCATTCCATGTGATCATCTTCCAGCTTTTTGTTAGAATTAAATCATAATTAATATGAAATTTAATATTCAAGATCTATTATGTTAAATCATTAAAAATAATAAATTGAATGCGGAAGCGTACTTGAATTCAATGATAGATTAAAAACTTTGAATATTCCTATTGAAATCTCAAATCTTTAGTATTGATCTTTCAAGAAGATATGTTATCTCTTGATGTAAAATTCTCTGACAGGGAAGGAGAGAAAAACAAGTTAACCTATTTCTTGGGTAATACCCATTACACACCTAACATAATTGGTCACTTGATTTTATGTCATATTTTATAATAGCATCATACATTTTACATATGTGTCCACGATTGTGGATTTTAATCCAACAATCTCTCACTTGGGCAACATATGCTTCTTGACAAATATACAATCTTATGAGCTCATAACTTGCTATTATATAATAGGTATTCTATAACAATCTCGTCCATCAACTATATTCATATAGGATAAAAGCAGCCTTTTCCATATCAATCATGACTAGACTCATCAATGGTTACATATAAAAATATAGTCAACTGACATAGATAAATCATAGATGCGTAGCACGAAAAATTACATGAAATGTGAACCGGACATGCCTATTTCTAACTGGTCCTCCTAAACTTTAGTGACATCAACTTTACTGAATTTAGAGTGTGCATAAACCAAAAGAACTTTATTTCTGCAAAAAATAGTCTTAAAATATCTTTAAACTGAAGTAATCAAAATTATGTCTAAAACGAATGAGCTTTTTTCAAAATTACAAACTTCCACTAAAATTGAATATCCTTAAATAACATTACACCCACATGAGTAGTGTGCTCATGAAAGACCTAGGGTGACAGTTTCTTAATAACTGCACAATTATGGAATTTGTACCAACATGCTCTATAGACACACAACTACACTGAATTTTCTTTAACAATTAAGAATTTAATATTTATGTGCTTCAATTTTGAAGTGTTCCTATTGTTTATAGAATAAATGAATGCATATTTATTGTCACAAAAATAACTGAAGTGGTCTTTCTATTCAATATATAATTAACAGCTCATGTGACAAAATTCATTTGCATCAATATTCTAATAGAATCAAAGTCTGTAAACATGATGATCTCTAACTTACCAGAACTCTGATATGCGAGCATGTAATTTTTATTCTCTAAAAATATCTCATAACCCTCTTAGCTGCTATCCAATTGTCCATATTAGGATTGTTAAATTATATGCCTAACATTCTAATAATGTATGCAATATCAAGACGCATATATACTTGAGCATGAATTAGATTCTCAATAGCTTATGCATATATAATAATTCTTATTTTTTTTAATTTCAACGTTACTTTTAGGGCATTGCGTAAGATTAAATTTTTCTTCTTTAGCAATATAAGTGTCACTCGATTTACTACTGAACTTGTACTATATAGAATTATCAACTAAGTTTATCTCAAAACCGAATGAAATTATCATTCCACAATTTGTAATATCATTAATGAGAATTCTACTTAAATTTATAAATGAATTTCTTTAACTTACATATCTTTGATTTTGTATATAATTCTATGATTGTACCATATAAATAGTTTCTTTAATATCATCATTGAAAACATAAGCTTAACATCTATCTAATATAGCTTAAGATTAAAATAAGCAACAAATGTCATGATTATTATGAAAGAGTCTTTCAATAAAACTTGAGTGAAATTTTTTACTAAACTAATATCTTCTTTTAAAGTGTGTTCGTTAGATACAAGATGTGTCTTGTACTTATCCACATTATCATTTGCACCCCTCTTGATTTTAACAACCAATTGGTTTGCACCTTCAAATAATAGGATAAATTCTTAAACTTTATTGTCTTGCATAAAATTATACTCTTCTTAAATGACATCGGTCCACTTTTGAGAGTTAGAACTTCTATGACACGATGAAAAAAATGATTGAGTCACTTTATATCATTCCATTGTTATTTTTATTTTCTTGAAGAAATACAACATAATAATCTGGAATAGTATTTATCCTTTCTCTCATAGACCTCTTTAATGACACTTGTTTTTTAAGGTTGTTGAGTTTGTTCTTCTGGAACAATTACCATATCTTGAATTAAAGTAGTTTAACATTATCTTGTTGAGGTTCTTGATTCACTTCTTCATTAATGATATGTGTAAAAATTTAAACATCGTCAAAAGTAATAGTAAGAATTAAATTATAATTCAATTCCTCCTTGAAAACAATGTATCTAACCTTTTTCTCACTCCAAACACAACATCCTAAAAAAATTACATATTTCTCCTTAAATAATTTTTAATTGTGGGATCATAAAAATTTATAGTCCATGAATCACTCAAAATAATCAAATAAGTTGTTACTTTTAAAGTTTAATTACTTCACATGCATCCTAACTTGTTACAAAAAAATAACCCTTTGTAATTTATTGTTGTTTCTTTTAAGTTGGACTATTAACAACTTTATTCTAATATTTTTTATTTTCCTTATCCTTAGAGACATTAATTAAATGAGCAGACATCAAATAAGTTTTTTTTACACTTATAATACTTCAACATTTTTTCCTCTTGAACACAATTAGAAACGAACTCAGTTAGAGTCTATTTCTCCTTTTGACAATTGTAACTTAAAATGGTTAAATTGTATAGGAAGCGATGCCAAAAATCATAAAAACAAACAATTGTTAGAAAGTTCAATTTTATGTACCTTGAGTTTTGAAGCAATATTAAATACTTTTATAATGTACTCTCTCACATTTCGTTGGCCCTTATACTTCATATACATCAAGTAAGTCAAAAATGATGTCATATTAACCTTAACGTTTATCAATTTTATCAAGAAAACTCTTAGTATGAGTAATCATCTTTTTAGATTTGTGCTCTTAAAGATCTATAGAATGTTTTTCTTTATGATTATTAGACTCCTGCAATTTGAACAATCTCACCTCTCAAAATTTCTTTTATGGATGCTTACCGCAGTGAGAGGTGCAAAATGTTCTTTCCTTAGTGCAAAGTTTATGTTCATAGATCCGAATACTATATGTAAGTGTCTTTTCTATTCCTTGAAATTAGTTTTACTAAACATAAGTGTAGAATGTATATTATTAGATGTTGTGATAAAAAAGATAAATTACTTAAATATATAATAAAAATAAATAAAATAAAAAAAAATTCACATAAATATACATATGTAAATAAATAAATTCAAAATAATGGCTAGTTACCCTCAAGATACTAAGCACAACATTAATACTAAGTCTTTGGACAATAATATTAACTATAAACGGTGCTTTTATTGTAGCAATCAAACGTTGACAATAAACTATGTCAAACAATATATTAATCTTTGGACTAACATATTGCTCACATAAAATACCTTACAAACGCATGAATTACAAAAATTCATAAACATTATGATATTTTAAATAAATTAATCTACACAAAACCAACCACTTTGGTGACATTATGTTTCAATTAATTCATTAAACTATTAAACATCTAAAGCCAAAATATAAATTTATTTTTTAAAAATATTAGTCTTTGATTTTATCTTTCAATCAAATTAAAAGATAACCATAATAATAAATTTGAATAAAGGTAAACCTCATATCAAAATATCAGACACTGCATTAATATTTTATCTTTGGACAAAACATTAACTTGCAAGTGATATATTGGTAGAATAATCTAACATTGATAATAAGAACATGTCAAACAGAAATTTTCCTTTCGGCTGGTTTATTGCTCACATTTAAAACTAAATAATTAGCACATATTTATTACCACAGTTGCACATGTAACAATGTCAACCATTAATCTTCCTTTAGGCCGATTAATACTAACATAAGTTGAATTACATGTGTAAGATCTTCTATATTTTAAAATAAAATAATTTCTATAATAGAGGTCTCTTTAGTGACTTAATGTTTTAATTAATTCATCTCAAAATATATAATATAAATATACCGATATCCAAATTTAAAATTTTGTAATAGTCAAAACTGAAATTTCTGATAACACTTAAGTTTTCGAACTAACCCAAAATAAGGTTGGTTAAATGGGGCTATTAGAAATCGAAAAACCGAAATATTTGACTGTTTCTCAAAAAATTCTTTAAATATGTTTTATCAAAGTAAAAATTGAATTCACAACAGTCAATCTTTAACTAAAAGCTTAAAAAACAGAAGTATCATATAAATGAATAATTCATATAATGATCACATGAAGTTTTAATATATCCATAATAACATAACTCAATAAGTGTCCTAGTGGAAAAGCGGATGATGTTTATCTTAGGAGATATGAGTTCAAATCACTTTGTCATACATTATAATATCAATATATATTTTACATATGTGCTTATAATTGTGAATTTTAATCCAACACTTTTGACTTGTACATGTTATCGAACTTCAATCTCTCTCTTTACATATCCACACCTTCACTTTGGGGTCTGTTTACGGTTTGTTTTACATTTTCTTTGAATATTTAAAATGTATAGACATCTGTGGTCGCTAAAGCTTTTGCTTTGTCATTGATTGGTGCAGTCGGAGATAAATTTCCTAGGGAGGTTGTCTCATCCTCACCTTGTAAGGCTGCTCGGATACTGTTGGGAGGATAAAAAGCTCCTTCTCGTTTATGAGTTTATGCGGAAGGGTAGCTTGGAAAACCATCTATTTGGAAGTAAGAGCTTAGAAATTAGTTGTTTATGTCTCTGATTTTCTCATGCAAACATATGTTTTATGTGTGCACACTTTCCGGGATGGACCTGGGGCTGGAGGGGCGGTCGCTCCCTAAAATTTTGAAATTTCTATATGATTTAGAATTTTTTTAGAAAATTTATATATATTTCCTATTGAAAATCTATTTCCCCCTAGAATTTTATTGATTTGTCCTCTATCATAAAGTTATGTGTTCGTCCCTGCTTTTCATCTCGTATTTCCAATGAGTTTTGTTTTCGAAAGATAGAGATAATATTATTGCAAAGGACTTAGTTTTGGCACGAGCTTCGTTAAAAAACCTTCCTAAAACCTAGTTGGAGAAAAAAGAGCGCTACATGCCAAAACCGAAAACGTTATATGGGGCAAAATTATCACAATAAACTATTTTAAACTTAGTAAAACGCCCACACCCTGTTGGAGTGGACCTACTCATTATTTACCCCTTCTCGATCACCTAGTTACAACGAAAACCCCATCCTACCCAGATAAAACATCATTACACCATGGGGTAATAAAAGTGAGTACGCACTCAGTGGAACAATCGCCTAATGGGTTGCTTGAGAATTCAAAAATAGAAGCCATTAACTGGGTGGTCCACTAATACACGTACTTTCCAGTATGTTTGCCCCTTGAATTGCTCCAAGATGTAGGTTACTTAGGTCTTGAAATGAGACTGGTCTAAATCTGCATTAATTTCAAGTAGCTCCCTTTCTCGCATTACACCCTGCTTTGCCAGCAGATGCGCATCGCCATAGGCCTCCCTATATACAAACTTGATTTCCCATCCGTGCAACTTTATAATTGCATTACATCAGTTAAAAATCGATTTAAAATGTGTTGGGGCAGTTTACGGCAATTTTGCAATCAACTTCTATAATTAATTTATGAGACTTATTCCAGTCCAAGGAGGCGGAGATTAGACAAGACTCAAGAATACCTTTCAGCTCAGCTTGCGTGGGATCAAAAATGCCAATCGGGCACGACAAATTCCCCTCTATTCCACCAATTCCGGCATGTCCGCATCGACATTAAATTTTAGGAATCCCCTACCAGGAGCTTCCCAACAACACGACATCTTTCTCACGATCTGCTCCTCTATAATTACAGCTTCTTAAGGCATACGGACAAACTCCGAGAGAGATGGCAAAGAACGCGACCAACTACCTTTGATCCAGTGCCTAGTTCGTAGAAGTGCGTCATAGGAAGGTTTTTCAAGTTAAACACACAATCATTTCGGTTGTCCAAATAAAGCTGAAGAAAGCAATCATCCAAATGCCTGGTTGGATCGGCTGTGATTCCCAAAGAGCAAGAAATGATTTTAGTTCCCCAGGCATGACTAGTTTAATGTCGAAGCTTCCCCACCATTTCTTCCAAATTTGCAGAAAATATGGTTTATGGATTCATGTTCCTCTTTACACATCACGCACACAGTTGAATTCCTCCTTTCATTAGTTCATCCGAGATTGGCTTTCCATACAAACGATGAAACCTTCAGAGGAACTCGTTTATTCCATACTATAGTCCATAGCTTGTCTTCAATTGATCCGTTAGACACTATAATCTTACAAAAATCTCCTCGATGACGACCATGACCAAATAACTCTATCTACTAGGTACGGGTTGGTGATGGCTTTGCCAAGAAATTAGCCCAAACTTGTGTCTCCCATCTCAACAAATCTCTTCTCAATGGAATTTCCCAGCAACCATATTCACAGACTTTCCTACTCTTCTTGATTGAGAGAGCAAAAATTCTTTGAAACGCGACCTTTAAGCATGGAACTTTCCTCCCAAAAGTCAATGTATTTACCATCACCCAAAGCAAAATGAATGTGCTAGGTGATGATGTCCCTCGAATCCGATAAAGGTTTGGTGATATTTTTCCAAATCCAACATCCTTTGTTTTCCTTTTAGCTTCCTTTGTCAGCAAATAATGGGACTCATACCCGTACCTCCAAACCCATTTATTTAGTAGGGATCTATTTTTAACTTTTAAATACGTGCAACCAAGTCCCCCATACTATATCGGTTTGCAAATATACTCTCATTTTATCCAGTGAATAGGTCTTGATGCATTCGGACCCCGTATGAAGTTTGCAATCCTTTGGTTTAGCTTTTTCGCCACTGCACTAGGCATATTAAATAGGAAAATACTTTGATGCACAAGCTTGTGTAAACTTTAGTTTACACAAGCCCTTTAATTTTAGGGTTTAGGGTTTAGGGTTTTAGGTTAGGGTTTAGGAGTTTAGTATGTAGGGTATATAATTTAAGGTTTACGGGTAGAATTTAGAATTTAGAGTTTAGGATTTAGGGCTTAGGTTTTAGGTTGCTAGGATTTGTGACTTAGATTTTAAATTTTATAAAAGGAATGTGTAAAAAAAATTTACACAGCTTGTGCATCAAAATAAAACCCTATTAAATAATGACATATAATATACAAGTAAATTACATAGCACTGACCTCACCAAGGTGATACGACCCCCAAAAGATAGGAGATGCCCTTTCCACGAGTCGTGTCTGGTTAACACTGTCAAATATTTGCTTCTATAGTGTGAGCGAGTTGCGAAACTGTCCAAGCGGTAAACTCAAGTATGATGCTGGAAATCGATCACTGCCACATTTAATCATATTTTCCCACTCGATCAACAAAGGGTGCTCTATATTGATCCGAGCAATTTGGTCTTCCTGCCATTCAGTTTGAGGCCTGACATCAACTCAAAAATTCTAAGAAGCCTCTTTGAATTGATCACATACTCTTCGTTTGCATCCACAAACATGATTAAGTCGTCCGTAAATTGAAGGTGTGTAATAAGATTAACATTGTTTCCAATCTGGACACCCCGGATGAAATCCAAATCTGTCGTTTTTTGGATCAATTTACTGAGTGCTTCTCCGACTATATTGAATAACAATGGAGATAAGGGACAGCCTTGCCGAAGGCTCCTACTAATTTTGAAAGCTTTCGTTGATTTACCATTGACTAGAATAGATATCAACGTTGTCGACATGCACATCTTGATCTAATTTCTCCATCTATCACCAAACCCCATCTTAAGCATGATAAGGTCTAGGAACTCTCGTGTCTTATGCCTTTAAAAAATCAGCTTTAAAGACGACTGCTTTCCTTTTGCGCTGGTTGAGATCATCAATTATTTCATTGGCTATCAAGGAGCAGTCTGTAATTTGCTTTCCTAGAGTAAACGCAAATTGACTTTCCCCGACGACTTCGCCAATACATGCTGATAATCTTTTAGATAGCACTCGAGCCAAAATTTTGTACAGACTTCCCACAAGAGAAATTGGTCTGTGGTCTTCTATACATACTGGCTTTTCAGTTTTAGGAATCAAAGCAATATAAGAGTGATTGAAAGCTTTGTCTAAAAACTCTCGCCTTGTAGAAATCGTCGAAGAACTTTAACTATCGCTTCAAGACTGACCAGAATTTCTAAAAAAAATTTAATTGAACCCATCTGGTCCAGGGGCACGAGATCCATCGGCAGTTGCAATAGCACCCCAAACTTTTTCTTCTAAAAAAGGAGCTTCGATCATTTTTGCTGAGTCAGGGCATAATTGGCCGAAAGAAATAGCAAAATAAGCCAGGGGATCGTTGGATGCTCATTGTATGAATCGCGAAATTTCTTGAAAAAAGCCTCTTCAATTTTTTCCGGTTTATCAATCAGCTTATTTTCCACTATGATTGAATCAATCTGGTTCTTCTTCTTCCTAATCGAGGCGTATACATGAAAGAATCTTGTGTTGTTATCTCCCTTCTTGAACCATTTGAGTCTCGATTTTTGAATCCATTCCCGTTCTTCAGTTCTGTATTTAGACTATAATACATCTTGCAGCCGTCTGATTTCGTTGGAGATATATGCATTTTCTCCAAACGGTCAATCTTCTCTTCAATTTCCCATGAGTTAACTTTGTTCATCGCATTCTTCATGGTTCTACTGTCCAATCACTTGACTGGAACATTCGGATTAAAATTGCGATCGGAGCAGCAAAGAGCCTATCTTTCTTGATTTCAAAGCCTCGAATATACTACTTGACGGGGTAACCTTCCTTACCACTTGTGTCTGAAGGCTTAAATAATTGCTGAATTATAGAGCATTCTCATTTGAATACATACAAAGGAGACATAAATTTAATGTAGTTTGGTTATTGGTTACATTGCAGTTCTATAGGATAATTTACATTTTAAATCACTAAGCTTAATATTCACTTTCATTTACATCACAAACCTTTAATTTAATTAAAGTACATCATTCAACTTTTATTATTTATAAATTAAGTCACTTATATTGAATCCATTAAATAATTCTAATGAAAAAAATGAATTTGACACTTTTATTTAACATATTTTTACATATCATCGATAAATAATGTTCAATTCACATCTTAAATTTTTTTTTGTTAGGATTTATAAGAAATGTAATTATTTTTCCTTTGAATTTATTAAAATGAAATGTTTAAGAAAGTTCTTACAAAAAATGTTAAAATTATCAATCGAACATTAAATGATGATGCTAGGTGAAAAATATGTTAAATAAAAGTGTCAATTTTAGTTTTTTCTTTCAAATTATTTAATGATTTCAATATAAGTGATTTAATTTATAAATAATAAAAGTTGAATGATGTAGTTTGATTAAATTAAAGGTTTATGATGTAGAAGAAAGTAGACGTTAAGTTCAGTGACCTAAAATGTAAATTACTCCAGTTCTATACTCCAAAGTTATGTATTAAATAATAATTTAACATATTTTTACATATCATCTATAAATAATGTTCAATTCACATCTTAAAATTTTTTGTTAGGATTTATAAGAAATGTAATTATTTTTCCTTTGAATTTATTAAAACGAAATGTTTAAGAAAGTTCTTACAAAAAATGTTAAAATTATCAATTGAACATTAAATGATGATGCTATGTGAAAAATGTGTTAAATAAAAGTGTCAATTTTAGTTTTTTCTTTCAAATTATTTAATGATTTCAATATAAGTGATTTAATTTATAAATAATAAAAGTTGAATGATGTAGTTTGATTAAATTAAAGGTTTATGATGTAGATGAAAGTAGACATTAAGTTCAGTGACCTAAAATGTAAATTACTCCAGTTCTATACTCCAAAGTTATGTATTAAATAATAATTTAAGGTGAATCAATTAACTTAATTTTTTAAAATCTAAATATATTTTATTCAAATTAAATTAAGGTAAACTACACCGATGATAATTTAATTTTTATGTACAATTAGGCACTTAACATTTTGTTGGTGCAATTAAGTACTCAACTTTTATTTTTTTACAATCAGGTACCTAACATTTTTTTCAAATGACAATGTTCATATTTAGAATTTTAACATCTAACCTTTGAATTTGTAACACATATTATTCTTTTAACTATAATATATTAAAATTCTAAGAATGAACCAATCAAAAATGAATATTTAAAATTTATAAAAAAAATTAAATACCTAATTGCATCAAAAAAATTGAGTATCATATTAAACATAAATGTCAAGTTTGGTACAAAAAATATATTTACATCTTAAAATAAAAAATGACATCTCTCACCGACAAATTATTGTTTCAAAAAAAGTTAAACATATTAGGCCGGTTGACCAAACTGCTCATCTTTGTTCTCTCTCATCCCCTTAGGTCATGCGTTCTAGACCCGGCAGGAGCACCCCCTTCCTTCCCTAGAGTTTCTTTAACACCCTAAAATCAGCCTAGTTGAAATTAGATTCTGGCGATCAGAGATCCAATATCGAAAAGTCAAATTATTGCATTGACTTTTGACCAAGTGGTCAACTATTGAACCTTAATTTAGTGTTTTTATTGACCAAGGACTATATTGAAAGTATTGAAATATAGTTTGGTGACTAAATTATAAAAAAATGAGTTATGGGGACAAAAGTGCAACAAATGAAAGGTTGAGGGACTAACTTTACGATTAACCTCTCCCTAGCTTGGTCACCATCCATGTGGAGTATGGGAATTCGATTCCTTCACGTGAAAGAATGCTTAGAAATTAATAACAATAAAGTAAACAAATAGGAGGAAACTTACCGGTTGTTTAATTGAGCAAAAACCATTATCATCTTTATCTTCAACCTTTCACTGAAGTAAGCACACACCTTCATTGTTAAGCAATTCTAAGCTTTGTTTTTTCTTCGATTTTTTGATCGATCGGGTAAGTTTGAATCCTCTATTAATCCATTGATTCCATGGCTAAATCATGTCCAAATCCATGTCTAAAAGTCATGAACCCTAAGAAGTTTTCATGGATTCCCTAGCTCAATTCCTATTGTTTTTATAGTTAAATGAAATCTAGAATAAAGCTATTGTTATTGAAATTATTGAAATCATTGTAACCCTTGTCCAATATCGTTTTGTTAGTTCAAGGGCTTTAAGGTGAAAAATCGTCTAATCCACCGAAATCTAGCAATTCAAGGAACGAAGGAATCATTATCCGAGAGCATTGAAAGTCTCAGAAAGTTTGGTAAGTGTAGTCGAAGTCTCGGGAATGGCTTTCTTGGTTTCATTATCTATTGTGCTTTACATTGCTAATACGTTACAAGGTATCATTACCCAAAACCTCATAGGAGGTAGTATTGGTAAGCATCGGTAAGTTCATTGCATTGAATTATTGACTACCGAAATATTGCATTGACATGGACATCATTGAATCAATGCAAGGTTATATTGAACAATTGATATAGAATCATTGAAATCATTGTTATTGACATTGTCATTGTTATTATTTTTGGCTTAATTCACCGGACCTTGGATTCGAATGGACATTGGATACAAATGACATGTCATTGAATTCATGAGCTCATTGGTATGGAGTGGACTACGATCCATAAGCTAAGGCTCTTATTGGTGATGTTGGCGGGATGAGTGCAATTTTGGTCTTTTGACGATATTGGAGGATTTGACTGTTTATTGATTGGCGATGTTGGTCGAGAATTTGCATATCCATTATCTGTAGAAATATATGTTTTGATATAATAATTGAAAAATGTTTTGGACTTAATTGAAAAGAATTTAAATTATTCTCTAAGTCAAAAACAACTTGAAAATAAGTTTAAGGATGTTTAAAAAGGTTTTGGCAATGTTTGAAATGTTTTTAAGTAGCCAAACCAATGTTTTTAAGGTACCCGTTTTCGATACAGAGGCAATCTGTATCGATACGTTTTGAAACTACCAAAACCCATACCGCAACAGGGCTTGCATGTTTCGATACGAAGGGTTTTTGTTTCAAAGCACCCCATTGATGTTTCGATACACCTAACGGTCAAAACCTCCCCAACGGTTATTTGAATGCAGCTCAACGGTCTTCCGTACTAAAACAGTTTATAACCGGCTCAATACTTCTCAAGAACATTTCGATACGACCAGAGGCGTTTCGATACGACATGCTGCATCAGACTTCAACGACTAGTTCTGAAGAAGGTCGTTCCGATATGGCCTCGCGTGTTCCGATACGGACAGCTCCAGAACTGCAATTAATGAGGGAAATAAAGTCTCCAACGACTCCAATTCAATCCCAACAGTCCTCAACGGCTACAAACTCATTTGGGAGTATGAAAGGGACCTCCAAGCATAAATGGAATGCTAATGCTTCAATTGTCAACAACATTATGATGAGAGATTGTCTTTAAAGCTTAATTGTACATTTCTTGTATAGACAACACTTGTGAGCTATACTTTGTCAAATTTGCTCGAGTGTTTAGGATTTGGGTGAGGGCTTAATTGTGCAAACAAACACCTATTAGAGGGATTTCGTGTTTGCTTTGAATTCTCTTTGTACAAGAGTGTCTTGGTTAACCTTTGGGGTAGAAAGATTAACTAGTTTGTAAAGGTTACCTTCTTAGCCTCGAAAATGGGAAGAATTCTTAGTGAATTGGTGAAATCCTTAGTGGGGAGCTAAGGTAGTGGATGTAGACTTTGGTTAGAAAGTCGAACCACTATAAATCTCTTGTTAATTTTTCTTATCTTTTACCACCACCATAAACACCCACAAATCAACCTTCTCCACCACTTGGCAATCCATAACGATTGAAGGAAATCGAGCTTATCAAGCCTAACACCATCTCATATCGATCCAAGGGCAAAAATTATTGAAATCATTGTTATAGCATGTCTTGAGATGCATTTATATTGAATTATTGTAGTGGATACCATTGACACTCATTGTAGGGTTCATTGCATTGTTATTGACTACCTCACTAGGCTAAATAAGTGTTGAGATGATCAAACAATGTCGATTGGGCCAAGAAGGGGTGAATTGGCTTTTAAAAATGAAAGAGAGCAAATTGGTAAAATAAAAATTGAAAACAAGGCAATTTAGAGTGATTCAAGCTTCTAACAAGCTCTACATCCACTACCTTAGCTCTCACTAAGGATTTCAACCAATTCATTATCGAATTCTTTCCCTTTTCTAGGATTAGGAGGAAACCGTTACAAAGATCAAAACTTTCTACCCAAAGCTTGACCAAAATCACCCAATTACAAGAAAATGTTGGAAAATAGAAATTGGACCTATCAATAAGTAAAATACTTGCCCAATTACAATAACACACTCTCCAAACTTGAAAAGAAAGAATACAAATGAATTACACAAGTTGGGTGTAAGGGTTTGACTCTAATTGGCTCAAATGGATTAGATTTTTGCTTAATTGTGCTTGACTTGATGAATAGTTGTTGTTGTAACTTTAGAGGCTTGGTTTTATACCTTCTCATTAAATTCTAGCCGTTTGGGTGGCTGGCATCATCTATAGAGCCGTTGAGCTCTCTTTTCCCACCATAAATGTACTTCTGCAACATATTGTATCGATACGCTCAGGGCCGTATCGGTACATGTTTCAAAATAGAAAGAGCCGTTGCAGAGTAATAAAGAGGGTGTATCGATACGCGAGGAAGGCGTATCAAAATGATAAAAGGGTCGTATCAATACGGTTAGAGGTCGTATCGATACAATTTTTGCAAACTTGGTCACTGCCAAAGTCCGTATCGGTACGCTATTAGAGTGTATCGGTAGGGTAACTGAAATTCAAAAGTTTGCTTAAGCCTTCCAATTGACAAGGCAACAGTCATATAATAAATGAGAAGATTTGAAAATCTTAAACCCGTATCGATACGGTATAGGTTCGTATCGGTACACTTAAGTAAAAATCTTAAGTCCAAATGAAGGTCGTATCGAAACAAGTATGTCCGTATCGGAACACCCGTATTGAAACAGACTCAGCCATATCGAAACATGAAATTCCAGTAGCCAATTAAGATAAGTCCATATCGAAATGTTGGTATAACGTATCGAAATGCATGTATAGTTTTGTGAAATTTGGCTTTGAAAAGGCAAGGCCGTATCGAAAAATTTATAGGGTGTATCGAAACGCATGTACGATTTTGTTAAGTTTGGATTTGAAAACACTTAGAAAAATTTATGGGGTTTAAATTTTGACTTGGAAACATTTTAACTTAAAAATCATTGTCAATAGTGAGACTTTAAATACTTAAAAATTTATTTACTTTGCAATTTGGTCCTTAAACTATTTGTTATATCAAAATCAAACATAAGTTATACAAGAAGCCTAACACATCTCATTTCCATTCAGGTTAACAAATATAAGCTTCAAGGATCGGGGAGGGTACAATTTTGCAAGTCACTTCACAAGTCCATATAATGTTCCTTTCGTTTATAAACTTCTAGAATGGTGGTATATTAACTAAGCATGAAATAGTATTTTGATGATGTTACATGCTTTGTTATGAATTTGATACGGTTGCTATGATGATGACGTAAGTAATGTTGTGATGGAGTTTGTGAATATGTTGATTTTTATATGTTATGCATGTTAAACAAGGTGGAATGATGCTTAAGTGGTGTAATTCTTTGTTATTTGACTGGTGTAAGTCTTTGATATTTAAGTGGTGTAAGTCTTTGTTATTTGATTGGTGTAAATCTGTGATATTTAAGTGGTGCAAGTTTTTGTTATTTGACCGATGTAAGTCTTTGATATTTAAGTGGTGTAAGTCTTTGTTATTAACCGGTGTAAGTCTTTATTATTTAACTGGTGCAAATCTTTGAAACTATAGGAGTCTAAATGAATGTATTATAGATCTCTGATAAGTATAAAAACTTATAGATATGTATAATATGGCTGGCATTTCATGAATATGACCTTAAGTTTGAATAAGGACTGGTATTTTAAGAGATTTATATTTTAGTTCCTAAAAATTAAAGGACTTACTTGAACATGTTATCAACCTCTTATTATTCTCGAAATTTGCATATATGTTTTTCATGTATTGAACTTCATGTCATACACCTTGTTTTGATTCAAAGACATGTTAGAACCTAATAATTATGAATTAGCTCTTAAGAAATATAAGTTTGATTTGACAATGCTATTGTGATCTAAATATAATGGAATTTGACATGCATGACTTATAGAAAATAAGCCACGAACCTATAATATTGTAAATCGAATTTAAGCATGTATTGTATAGTTTAATGAAATGGTCCATAACTTTGTAGTCTTTGTAAATTGGTCATTAAAATTAATAATAACATTATTGATTGTTGCATTGAAATTAGTGACATGAATCATATGAATTAAAGTATGATTTCATGCATTGTGACATGGATTATTGAGCTATCGCATGATCGTAATATCGATATTGTTTCCGATAGTATCTCCGATCCGGTTCTCTATTAGTCTGGGTAGGGGTGTTACAGTTTCCCCTTCCCCTCCCCTATTGGTAGGATTAGGATTAGGATTTGTTAAAAAAAATGTTAAACATGAACCCAACAAGTGGTATTAATGGAAAAGTGGATGATGTTTATCCTTGGAGACATGTGTTCAAATCGCTTTGTCTACAAGGTGTGTGCATTGTCAAAGAGTTAAGAATATGTATGAATAGATACTACCTTGTATTCACTTTACAAGTTAAGAATATTTTTTTGTACACATAGTGCGTAAAGCCGTATACTTACATAATGATGTTAATTTAAACCTTAAAATTTAAAGTCTAAATTTAAACTTGTAAACTTTAAACAATGAATTATAAACCCTAATAATGTTCTTAAACTCTAAAATAAATGAAATTGTACAACTTAAAGTTTAAATAATATGTGTATTAGATAATTTTTTTAGTAGTAATAATAGTAGTAGTAATAAAATGTAGGGTAAAATAGACCACAAGTTACTTAATTATATGTTTAGTAACGAACAAATCAATTTTTAGAATATAAAAGAAACGATTTAGTCACTCAACTAAAATTTTGTCCTAAATTAGTCACTCTGATATTAAATTATAACATGACATGATATAATAATAGTTTTAATCTCTAAAACTTATATGTTATATCAATTTGATATTATATCAAAAAACAATTCAATTAAGTTAACATTCATATTTAAAATTTTCAACATTGCGCCCTCATGACACACCTCCGACCACTTTGTCGCAATTCATGATATCGTTCATCAGCTCGATAAACATAGTCACTTCACTATTGGACACCTGAGAAACTAATGAAACAATCTCATTAGGACCTTAACGTTGTTTCCTAGTATACACATTCACTTCACCAATGGAATTTTTAATGTAAAAGGATAAATTTATTAAATTATTTTGAATTATGATCAAATTAATAGAATGTATAAATTTTTAGGGTTAAAGTTATCACTATACCAAGCTGTCCGTTTTAATTTTAACGGTAGAATGACATGTTTGTAACAAAATTTTAATTGAATGGTTAAAATATCATTTCAGAAAGATAAATGACTTGTCTAACACTAAAAACATAATTTAGTGACCTGTAGTGTAGTTTTACCTAAAAGGTAGTACCACGGTTTTGTGATCTGGAATCTCACGAGCTCCCGTACTTCACTCTCTCAAAGTTCCCGGGTTTAATGAATCGCAACGCTTAGTGGAAAAGAAATAAACGGCGAGTCGTCGCAAAAAAGGATAACCGGCGGAAAATTCCGATCGCAATTCAATCCCGTTCGTCACACTCCCGCTCGACTTTAAGCAAAATCCAAAATCTAATCTCTCTCTCTCTCTGCATCTCCATGGAAGCTGCTTCAAGCATTTTCTCGAGCTTCATTTCCATGCTATTCATATGTTTTATACTCGTAAGCACTCTGATATCTCTCCCTCTTTCTCGAATCTCCTTTTTTGTTTTTTTAATATTATGCTTTATTTCGGATTTGAATTAGCCTATTATTTGTGTTTTTGCCTTCTTTGGGGTTTTAGTGGACTGATTAGATAGTTTAGATCTTCATGTAATGATTTCGATTTAAGTTAATTCTAATTAACCGTAAAGTTGAAAATGAAATAAAAATGCCTACATTTGCTAAATGATTGTTTGTTTAATCTGATCTTTTTCTAAGCTGTTTATTAGTTACTTGTTATTACTTTTAATTGTGTATATTGATTATTCTTGAGCTTCGATTCCATTGTACTCACATGTTTCATACTCGTAAGCATTCTGGCATCTCTCCTTTCTCAATTCTTTTATTTTTTTCGATCTTCTCAAATTTGGATTTGAATTAGCCTACAATTCTGTTTTTGCTCTTTCTAGGGTTCTAATGGATTGATTATAGATGTTTTAGATCTTCATGTGATGATTTGATTTATGTTAATCCAAATTAACCCGTAAAATTTTAAAAAATGGAAACTTTTATTAGATAATTATTTGTTTAATCCGAATTCCGATCTTTTTCTATGCCATTATTAATTTTTAAATAGTTAAATTGATGGTTTTTCCAGGTTATTTTCAGTATAACCATTGTTGATGCAGAAATATCAGAAAGCAAAACAATGTGAGATTATTGTTAGCTCTTTTTTGTTCTATTTTCAGAGATCCCCCCCCCCCAAAAAAAAAAATGATCTTGATTATCTGTTTTATGCTGTCTTTCAGTGGGAGAGGACTCAAAGCATATCAGCAGCTGTATGACAGAAAGGTTCCTTTATATTTTTTAGATTTGAATCATGTTCTAATTTGATATATCAAAATAGGTACTTTCATATTTGTGATGTACGATGCCTTGATTCACGGTTGCATGGCACATCATTTTCTTAAATATGTTGCACAAACTAACTGTTGGTGCGAATGTTGACTGAGCAGGAACTGGCAGCATTCTTCAATGACAATGAGAAGGTAATGGGTGGAGTTTTTTTTCTTTCTATTCTTAGCTGCTAATATGACTGATTCTCACATGTAAAATTGTTTCATTCAGGATATTGACATAATTGCGACTTACAGTGATGCTTCTGGGACTATCAGAACAAGTAGGGTGAAAATGAAGGACCTTTCTGCTTCTTGGGTTCTGGAAAACCCTATCAATGGCGATCCTAGCAAACAAAATGGCTCACAAGTACTTCCATTTGATATTGTAGAACTGGATATAGTTATTCATGGTTCTATGCTCAAAAGCTTAAGATGCCAATATTTATTTCTCAGATTCATAATAACAAGTGTAGTGAAATTAAGGGCATGAGCTAAGCACTTTAGTTTCATAAGCTTAAACATTTTCCAGCAGTTATGTGATCTATATTGCAAGGAAAAAGAAAATTTTATTATCAACACTTGTCTATCTCATTTTCCTTGCCCCAAACCTTGACATTACCAGTTCTGTTATTGTTTCCCAGGTATTTAAACTGAAAGATTCCTACCAAGCTAGCACAACATCTGAAGAAAATGTTGAACATTTTATCGATGATCATCATTTGCAAGAAGATGAAATTGAAAACCGTCACCAGGCATCATGGAGCCCTGTCAAGTTCAAGCGCCAGGTAAATTGTCTGACACTGCTGTGCATTTACTTTGTGCATCTTATATGGTTGAAATTTGTGATAGTATGATCTTTAGATGTTGCGGCAAAAAAGGAGGGATCTTCGTACCGCCGAACTTGTCCGCCAAGTTAAAGAGGCTGACAAGCAGATGGAGGCAACAGCAGCTATTGAGAACTTGAAAAATATGGACCCTGTTGTCAAGGGAAAATATAGTATATGGAGAAGAGATTTTGAAAACCCTAATTCTGATTCTACCTTGAAGCTTATGCGCGACCAGGTTATTATGGCAAAAGCCTATGCAAACATTGCCAGGTCTAAGAACCAAAATGATCTTTACTATTCTCTCTTGAAACATGTTGGTCAAAGTCTCCGTGTTATTGGAGAAGCTAATTCTGATTCTGAGCTTCATCCTAGGTATAACAAATTTTTGTCAACTATAGCGATTATCAGATACAGGTGTTCTTGTTTTTCATGCAAAAGTATGTTGTTTTTTTCCAGTTCACTTGATCAGGCAAAAGCAATGGGCCATGCTCTGTCTTTAGCAAAGGATCAACTCTATGATTGCCTTACTGTTGCAAGGAAGCTTCGAGCCATGCTTCAGTCAGCAGAGGATAATGTAGATTCTTTAAAGAGAAGAAGTGCCTTCTTGATTCAGCTAGCTGCAAAAACTGTCCCAAAACCATTGCATTGCCTACCTTTGCAGCTAGCTGCAGACTACTATTTTCATGGATATCAGAACAAAAGGGATTTGAACTTAGAAAAGCTTGAAGATCCTTCATTGTACCATTATGCTATCTTTTCTGATAACGTACTTGCAACGTCCGTGGTCGTCAATTCTACAGTTCTGCATGCAAATGAGCCTGAGAAACATGTTTTCCATATAGTGACTGATAAACTTAATTTTGCTGCAATGAGAATGTGGTTTATCTTAAATGCTCCTGAAAAGGCAACAGTTCAGGTTGAGAACATTGATGATTTCAAGTGGTTGAATTCCTCTTACTGTTCTGTTCTACGCCAACTTGAATCTGCAAGAGTTAAAGAATATTATTTCAAGAATCACCCATCCTCTCTCTCTGTTGGGTCGGACAATCTCAAGTACAGGAACCCGAAATACTTATCGATGCTAAATCACCTTCGATTCTATCTTCCTGAAGTGTATCCAAAACTCCACAAGATCTTATTTTTGGATGATGATATTGTAGTTCAGAAGGATTTGACACCTCTTTGGGATGTGGATCTGAAAGGAATGGTGAATGGTGCAGTGGAGACCTGTAAAGGGAGCTTTCATAGATTCGACAAGTATCTCAACTTCAGCAACCCGAAAATCTCAGAGAACTTTGACTCCGATGCTTGTGGTTGGGCATTTGGGATGAATATTTTTGATCTGAAGGAGTGGAGAAACCGAAACATCACACAAATATACCATTATTGGCAAGATATGGTAACACTTCACTAATGCTTTTCACATGTTTCAATCCTCTCATGGAAAGTTCTGATAGATCGAATGTCTCTCATATTAACATTATCATCTAAAATCCATTTGGATTATCATTTGGGCACTGATAAAGAACCTATTTTTGCAGAACGAAGATCGAACTCTTTGGAAGCTTGGCACATTGCCACCAGGACTGATCACTTTCTATAACTTAACCTATCCGCTGGATCGAACATGGCACGTATTAGGACTCGGGTATGACCCTGCCCTCAACCAAACCGAGATAGAAAATGCAGCTGTCGTCCATTACAATGGAAACTATAAGCCATGGTTGGATCTGGCTGTCGCCAAGTACAAGTCATACTGGTCCAAATATGTAAGGTTTGATAACTATTACCTTAAACTCTGCAACTTAAGTGAATAACAATATTTCCTCTTATCTTTTTGCATTCACTTGTAATTCTTTTATTGAGGTGAAGAAAATTTAAAAACAGAAAAATTCTTTTACACTGCTTTGTTGCTTTCATTGGATTATAACCCTTTTTTTATCAGCTTAGATATAAAGGGTATTTTAAAATTTTGAATTAAAGTTATTGCATAATTTTTTTAAAGAAATATTTTCAGTGTCATTTTCTAAAAAAATTAAAATTAAAATGAAAATGATGTATATGTTTATACTTTGTGTATGTAGCCTTATTTACTCGAATCTAATCTGCATACACATTTCATGTGCTTATATAAAAGCGTCCATTTTATTTTCAAAGTTATTTTTTAGTCAAATTTATCGAATTTATGTAAAAAGAAAAACTAATTTAAAAGTGTAATGTTTTAATTAAATTTATGTAAACAGAAAGGTTTGGGTAGAATATAAATTATAAAACATGTTGATTTTGAGTATAAGGAGATGTTTGTACTGTCTACATTCCAACATTCCCTTGCAGTCCGTTCCTTTTGGCTCCCGCATTGCTTGTTCATCCTCCAAAAACCTCTGGCTTCTTCTTCATGTCTGACATTTGCGCGTACGCCAGTGGCGATACCGCAAATGGATCACCTCCGCTGTTAGTTCCCGTTCTGAGGTGGTGCCGGTAACGCCAGTGCTGCCGGTCTGCTGGCTGATCCCAACACGATGCTGCTTGCGATTCTGGTTACCGCCAAACCTCGTGAAGCCATAGCCTTCCTTGTTCGGACCTGTTGATACATTCCATCAAGCGTCAATGCATCCAATCCACCTCCGGGATTTGCCTTTTGATGGTTGAGATTGCTCGATGTTTGAACCAACGACAACTCACAATCTGTTTCGTCTGGAAAAGCTTCCCATCCAGGTACCGGCGGAGGCCTGGCCGGCTCACCGGCCTCGAACAAAATCAACGTGGATTTCTCCGCCTTATTTTCCTTTTCTTTCTCCGGTTCTTTCTCTACAGGTGCTGCCTGTTCTTTCACCTCCGGGGCCGGCAATGCCTTAATGGCATTCACATCTTCTTCAACCGCCTTCGGTTCTTTAACTTCCTCCTTCGCTTTATACTTGGGAAAACCATCATCGATTCGTTGCACTGCAGATTTCTTGTCACGCATAATTTCATCGATAAAACCGAGTTTCTTTAGCGTGATTTTCTCGATTTCAGGATACTCGGTAGATTGTCCAATGCCGGCTGTCTTGCACCATGAATAGAAATTATCGAGCTCGTCTAATTGCTTCCCTTGACGGCAGAATAGGTCGTAAACATTGAGGGATTCAGCAAGATCGAGCTCCATGAAACGATCGATGAAAATCGCCTGTATTTCAGTTATGTCGTAATATAACTGGAAACTTTCTTTCACCATTTGGTAAAGCGCCGCTGTCACCACGCTGTGGCACTTTGCCGCCCCTTTTTCAATCCAAAAAAATGCCACAAAATACAATAAATTTCGCAACATGATATAAATTCAAGGCTTTTCTGCCTTATATTTAGATTTTGTACGAAAAGAATGGATGTGATTTTAAAGGTTAATGTTTTCGGTTTAATAATGTTATGTTAATATTGAAGTTAGGGATTGTCATTTGATTCGGTCTCGCTTTATAGGATCAAGTTTTTTTATTTGAAAATTTGGGTTCATGTCGGATTTTATACAGGATAAGATCGGGTTTTGCATAAAGTGAAAATATTTGACTCAGCCTAATATAATAGTTTAATTCTATTCTATATATTGAGAAATAATTGTTATAATCTTTATTTTTTTCAATTATCCCTATTTTATCAGATGAAAATAGAATAATTGTTATAATGTCACATTTCTATGTATATTTTCAATTATCTCTCTGTTTTATTGAATAAAATAAGATTTTTTTATTTGTGTCAGGTTAGAGTCGAAGTTAATTTTTTACATTAAAATTTGTGATTTAGGTCGAATTCATGTCAGATTGTGTATCATCAAATATCAGGTCGTGTCGAATTCAAAATAAAACTTTGAATTTTTTAGTTGGACAGATTAATCAAACTTTCGTTCCGACCTAAACCATGGCCATTCTTAATTAAATTTATGTCTTATCGTTGCATCTAATATTTATTGTTGATTCAAATCAATTTTTTAACAAATCATTTTCTACTTTTAAGTTTGTTCAAGTTGTTAATTTTTTTATGATAAATCAAACTCAAATATCATTTTTGGAAAAGTACACAAATGGTCACTAAACTATTCCAAAAAATATATAAAATGGTCATCAAACTTTCAAAAGTTATATAATGGGCATTAAAATTTAATTTTTGTTATAAAATGGTCATTGAGCCGTTAACTGAGTGACATGACAGTTACGATAGTTTGTATAACAACACATTTAATCCTTAATATTTACACACATAATTAATTTAGACCTTAATAATGTGGGTTAAATTAAAAATAAATTGATTAAATGTGTAAATATGAAAGATTAAATGTGTTATTATTCAAATTTTCGTAGTTGTCATGTCATTCACTTAATAACAATTAACGGTTAAAATTTAGTGAACATTTTATATTTTTAAGATAGTTTAGTGACCAATTATGTACTTTACCCTATCATTTTCGAAAGTTGGGGTTGAAATCGACCAGCTTACGTCCCCCTCTAATAGCCTAAAATACGATTAGAAAGAAATGAACCTGTTGGTCGGCAGGCTAAGAAGCGTTGAAGCAGCTGTTGCAAATGCGAGAACGTTGCAAATATCTCATCCGTCTTCATCTCACGGAAGTAGGAGGTTTTAACAACGTTTTCCTTGTCGACGCTCTCTTCCTCCTGCTCCGCATCCTGTGCCAATGTGGTTTTCTTAGGCTTTTCCCAACGCCGATCTTGAATAATGTACTCTAATCTCTCGTCCAGGTACAGCGCGTAAGTCCGCACAAACGCGGAGAAATCCCAGGACTGGTTCTGTGAAGCGTCGCGGAAATCCGACAGGTTAAGAATCCGCGTCCCGCGCCTGGTGGAGAAGAAGAACTCTTGCTGGAACTCGGGATCGCCCTCGCCCAGCAGCTTCTGGATCAGCATCAAAGATTTGAGCGCAACCGTCCAACTTTTGGTCTTGTTGAGGCGCTTCGACAGGGTGTTGACGCAGGCAAAGATGTAGGCCCGAGAATACGACGTTATGTATATGATTTCTCGAAAGTATCGCTCGTCGGCTGGTTGCTCTTCGTGCCTCGTCGCCTTAACAATGGCGACGTCGAGGTCCGCTAGTGAGGTGCTGCCGCCGACTTTGGCTAAACTTATCCTGGTTCGATCCTTGACGCGCCAAATGGCTTTTTGGAGCTTGCTTGGAGCCATTGGTTAACCAAGGAAAACAAAAGATCTCAAACAACAATCGTAACGTAAGATTATTGATTGAAAAGAAAAGAAAAGAAAAGAAAAGAAAAGAAAAGAAAAGAGGAAATTTTGACGTCTCTCCTCTCATTCAGTATAGTTACCTTTTGTTTATCATTTTTAAATTAAATGTATAATCTGTGTTCTGAGTCGGCTATCGGTTGGTATTTAGCCACGTGTCGGCCTTTTACTGAAGGAAAAATGAATTTGTTGACAGCAATTCTGGTTTTATAGTTGTCGAGAATGTTGAAGCCTTTGACTTTTTCAGATTTGTATGCTGCTTGTGTTGGACCCTTCAAAATAAAATTCATTTTCTTTCTGGTCAATAGACATCAAACCGCTCTTATATTACTCCCACTCATGAATTTTTTTTATCAACGAGAATGATTTTTTATAAGATATTAAGATAAAAAAATTATACAAGTAAATTATTATTATGTGCTTTATTAAAAAAATTAATTTTAATCGAAAAAATACCCACGATAATAAGCAACAATGTTAAACGGGAGAAAAACACACAAAAAAAACCCAATAAAAATAAATAACGAAAACCAACATGACTACCCAAGACATCAGACCATCCCAACAGCATGTGACCCACTCATGAGTTCTTAATAGGTTATAATTTATATGTTAATAAATTATAAGTTTAATAATGTAGTGAAATTTTAAAATAAAATTAATTCTTATTAAGATAAATAAAATTAAAAGAATATTAGAATCATAATTCTTATTTAAAATCTCATATCCCTTTTATTTTAACTACATTTTTAAATTTTTATAACAATTCAAATAACATTATTTTATAGAAACAAATAATACTATAAAATAAGGTCACGCATTCATTTATAATTAAGAGTAAAACATACATTAGTAATAATAAACCTCACACTACATCAGATTTGTTCTACATCGACACTTTTCGTGACATTTTCTTAACAAACACTGTTAATATTTTACATATGCTGACGTTTCAAAGACAAACGCACCAGCAAGCAAGCATCGCCGTCCGCCTCGCTATCGCACCAGCAAGCAAACATCGATGTTTGCCTCACCGTCGCACAAGCAAGCAAGCCTCGCATGTTTTCTAAGTTTGTTCCTTAATCTTTGTAATGGAAATCAGGTCTGTTGTTATGAATTAATAGTGAATGATAATTAATTTCTCATCAACATTTTATCTTTTATATAGAATTTCTCATTATTTTCAGCGACATGTTATCTAATTTTTAGAATTTAAGCTACTAAGAATTTGACTTTATTGCTCTCAGGAATTACAGAGAGAAAGAACAAAAAAACACCGTTAAAGAAAGATAAGTAGCGGGATTTATGGCAAAAAAATGCCACTAAAAATCATGACATATTTGCGCCATTTGCACATCAAAACGTCGCTAAATAAAGGTTATTAGCGGCGTTTTATATATCAAACGCCACTATAGAACTAGATATGTTGCGACATTTCTCGTCAATAAACGTCGCGAGTATTTGCGGCGCTGGTTTTTGCGGTACTTTTAGCGGCGCTAGAAGACGCCGCTATAGAACTAAAAAAACGCCGCTAAAAATCTATTTTGTTGTAGTGTTAACATTTGCTTACTTTTCAATTGTGCCCTTAAAATTATCATGTTGTGTCAACAAAAATGTTGATAGTTGATTTTTTTTAATATGATAGTTGATTAATTGTTTTTTTAAAAAAACTTATTTGAAAAAAATGAAACCTTATGAATTATTTTTTCTCGCCCCTAAAAACAAGCACATAAAAAAGAAGACCGAAAGCAAGATGCCAATACGATGCAGCTAACGACCAAATATCATAACATATTTCAATCTACGCTCGCTGCCAACCATATGAAACTATTTGTGGACTTGGTTTGTAAATTCTACTGTAACCGCTATATATGAAAAGCATCATGCTTGGTGCGAAAGGCCAGAAAATGTTGGACTAACCTTATTGATCCAAAGTTAAGAATCAGAGGGATTTGCTTTTCAAGCATGTATGGGATCATTACCGTGGGAAAAAAGAGAGGAAGAAAACATCGGCAACCTCTTTGTAGCAGGACCACAGAGAACACTGTCAATGTATGCATCGATGTCTGATTTCGGTAGGGTTTTTCCCGGGGAGGATGGCAGGGTAACATCAATGCCATCATCTTGAGGTGTATTAGAATGCAAGAAGAGAAAACTTGTAAAAGAATGCTTTCTTTATTAACCAAAAAGATAAGATACAAAATGAATAAGGTTTCCTTTTATAGACTAAAGCTAACTAAAACCCTAACAAACTTAACTACTTGTAATATCCCCCCTCAAAATGGATTGTCTTGTTGATGGATGTTAACAAGACCCAACTTGACAACAAAGGAATGAAACGCCGGACCATGAAGAGCTTTAGTAAGTATGTCTGCGAGCTAATTCGAGGAATTAACAAGAAAAAGTTTGAGGAAGGCGTCTCGCACTTTGTCCCGTATAAAGTGGCAGTCTACTTCAATATGCTTGGTACGCTCATGGAACACTTGGTTTGATGCTAGGTGAATTGCGGATTGATTGTCACAATACAAGGAAGCTGTTGTAATGGGGACATGAAACGATGATAACAAGTAAGCTAACCAAACTAACTCGCAAGTTGTTGCAGCCATGGCTCGATATTCCGCTTCACATGAAGACCTGCTGACAGTAGTTTGTTTCTTCGATTTCCATGAAACAATGTTATCACCAATGTACATACAAAAACCAGAAACTGATCTTCGTGTATCAGGGCATGAGTTATAGTCTGAATCTACAAATCCATGAAGTTGCAATTGTGAGTTGGCAGAGAAAAACAAACCCAAAGCTGGTGTCTTCTTGATGTAAGATAGGAGATGATAAACGACCATCAGATGAGGATGTCGAGGAGATGATATGAATTGACTAAGCAGATGGACAATGTATGTTATGTCAGGTCTTGTATGAGTAAGGTATAGGAGCCTCCCAACCAACCGTCTATAGAGTTGAGGATCTGCCAATGGTTCTCCTTCATGAATGCTCAACTTTTGGGAAGCTACCATTGGAGTGTCAACAGGCTTTTTACCAAGCGACCCTGTATCTTCAAGTAAATGAAGAGCATAATTGTGTTGGGACAAAGAAATTCCTGTAGAATTTCGAGCAACTTCAAAACCCAGGAAGTACCGTAAGGTTCTCAAATCCTTTAATTTGAAGTGCTGGTGAAGTAATGTTTTGACATTCGAAAGTTGATCCACGTTTTCCCAGCTAATACTATATCATCGATATAGACGAGCAACACTATCATATCATCACCTAAGCCATAAACAAAGAGTGAATGTTCAAAGGGAGACTGTGTGAAGCCAAATTGATGAACAACCTTTGAAAAAGCATTAAACCATTGATGAGAAGCTTGTTTAAGCCCATAGATTGACTTATTGAGCTTGCAAACCAGATTCGAATCTGAAGATTCAGAAAGATATCCTTGGGGTAATTTCATATACACTTCTTCATCAAGAATGCCACTGAGGAACACGTTGTTGACATCTAGTTGTAGTAGATGCCAATTCTTGGAAGCAGCCAATGCAAGAAGTACTTTGAAGGATGTCATTTTAGCCACAGGTGAGAAAGTGTCGGTATAATCGACGCCTTCGACTTGAGTGAAGCCTTTTGCAACCAGACGAGCCTTGTATCGATCAAGGGAACCATCAGCCTTATATTTTATGCGATACACCCACTTGCAATCTATTGCTTTCTTCCCTTCAGGTAATGGCACC
Organism: Hibiscus tridactylites; assembly: GCA_958450335.1. NCBI lineage: Eukaryota > Viridiplantae > Streptophyta > Magnoliopsida > Malvales > Malvaceae > Hibiscus > Hibiscus tridactylites. The sequence goes on from OY288275.1 coordinate 64,934,212, forward strand.
ACTGTCCATGTTTGAAGGTTCTCCATAGCTTGTAGTTCTTCATCCATGGCAGTCCTCCATGCTGGAATTTTTGTCGCTTGATGATAATATGTAGGCTCAAAAGTAGATGAGATGTTGGCTATGAAATTGGTATAAGCTGGAGAAAGCTTTGCAGTGGACAAGTGGTATTCGATAGGGTATGTAGGTAAGCTTGATGAGAAAGCATCAGTGAGACTATTGCAGAAATATTGTTTCAAGTAAGAAGGTGGTTGGGAAATACGAGATGATCGTCGGGGCAAAAACTGATTAGAAACTTGATGTTCTGCTGTAGGAATAGTATCAGTGGGAATATCATGTTCTTCATGTCCAATATTGACTGCATGGTCCATGTTGATTTCTTCATGTCCAATATTGACTGCATGGTCCATGTTGATTTCTTCATGTCCAACGTTGACTTCATGGTCCATGTTGGCTGTAGAACCCAGGTTGTTTGCATTATTTTCATGGTTTGCATGGCCTTCACGTCCTACATGGGTTGCATGATCTCCATGGTTGGCATGGTTTGCATGGCCTTCACGTTCTACATGGGTTGCATGATCAGTATTAATTACATACCCTTCAGGATTCACTTGAGCATGTTCTCCAGGAACAATATTATCTTCATGTATGGCTTGGTTCAATGGAGCATTATGGTCTTCAAGATCTACATGAAATTGTTGACCATTGGGATGTCTTGCAAAATCAGAAACTGTTTTAGGAAAAGAAATGGATGGAAAAGGATCAACAATAGAAAATTCATAATTAATTGTATGAAAGGGAAATATGTGTTCATGAAACACAACGTCACAAGAGATAACAATGGAACGAGTCTGCAAAACATATATCTTGTAACCCTTCATCCCAGAGGGATAACCAATGAAAATCCCAGGTAGAGCACGTTCTGAAAACTTGTCACTGTGAGCTCGAATTGTTGAAACAAAAACTAAGAAACCAAATGCTTTAAGATGATTGTAATCTGGTAACTTTGAATGAAGCAACTCATAAGGGTCTTGTTTTCAAGTGCCGGAGAAGGAATCCTATTAATTAGACAAGTTGCTGTCAACAAGCATTCACCCCAAAAAAGAGCAGGCACCCTGGATTGAAAGTACAAGGCACGAGCCACTGCCAAAAGGTGTTGATGCTTGCGTTCCACAATTGCGTTCTATTGAGGAGTCTCAACACAAGAATATTGGTGAATAATTCCTAATTGCAGAAACAAGTCTGTGAATCTGAGCTCAGAAGCATTATTGGAACGAAAGACCTCCAAATCAAAACCAAATTGTCTCTTAGTCATATTAATGAAAGAAGGAATAATTTGGCTAACATTTGATTTATGTTGAAGAAGATAGGTCCATGTCGATCTAGAAAAATCATCAACTAGTGTCAAGAAATAACGTTGGGAGTTATAAGTAGGAACTTTAAAAGGTCCTCAGATATCACAATGTAACAATTCAAAGGGGCGTGAAGATACAGTAGCAGAAATTGGAAAAAGGGATTCGTTTTTGCTTAGCAAGAGGACAAATGGAACAAACATCCTTCTTATTAATAGCAACATTTGGTAAAACAGTTCTTAGAAGATCTAAGATACGAGAACTAGGATGACCAAGACGATCATGCCATGAAAAACAAACATTATTCTTTTCATTTACAACAGAATTCTGAGCAATGGAATTGTCCTTAGCAAAAGGAAAATGCAACAGATATAAGCCTCGATGCATATCACCCTTCCCAATCACATGGTAACGATCCTGAATTAAAAAATGAGTATCACGAAACAAAATCGTTAGAGTTGAGTCTTTAAGTAAGCAACTTACAGACAACAAATTGAAATTAAAGTCAGGAACATATAGGACATCTTTAAGAATAACATTAGGAGATAAACGAACATTCCCATAATGATGGACATAAACAATGGATTTATTTGGAAGAAGAATGGTCCCAGTAGTAATAGGATTCAAGGACTCAAACAAATCTTTTGAGAAACAAACATGTTTTGAAGCCCCTGAATATATTACCCAAGAGCTTTTAGTATTAAAAGAACTAAAATGATTTACAAAAGAAACGATCTTGCCTTGCATGGCCATATTCACAGTAGATGTTGGAAGATCAGAGGAGGTTGTTGCCTGAAGTTGATTTGTCAACATGGTAATTAGTTGTTGACATTGTTGATTTATCAAAGAACTACTGGATTGAAGATCAGAACTACTTGGATTGGAAGACTTCTGTTGATTTGTGAGGTTCCAAGAATCAGCAACAACATTAACATGAGACATGTGAGGCTGCTTGCTTCGAGAAGGGTAACCAGGTGGATATCCATGTAATTTGTAGCATTTGTCTTTAATATGTCCCAATAAGCCACAATGACTGCACTGAGGATGAGACCTCTTGGTATAAAGATGAGCTTTTACAGCAAAAGAAGACTCAGTAATAGGATTATCCAATTTAATAAAACGTTGACTTTCTTCTTGTGAAATTAAAGAAAAGACTTTGGTAATGGTAGACAATGGATCCATCAGTAATATCTGACCACGAACATGGGCATACGAATCATTCAACCCCATTAAGAACTGCATAGTATGTTCTTTTTGTTGTTCCTCCAACATCTTCCTAACACCATCACAAGTACACTGAGCACAAGAACAGAAAAGCTTGAGAGAAACTAGTTCATCCCAAATGATTTTAAACTGGGTATAGTAAACATAAACAGACATAGATCCTTGAATGAGGTCCCCCAATTTCTTGCGCAAAGAAAAGATTCTTGGTCCATTATTCTGTTGAAATCGATCTTGAAGATCTTTCCACACAGCAGCTGCAGTTGAATGATATAAAAGACTCGCAACAATGTCTTTGGAAACCGAGTTAATCAACCAAGAATTTACCAAATCGTTCGCTCTCGTCCAAGCTTGATACCTTGCTGCAGGAATTTGAGCTGGTGCAGGAATCGAACCATCCACAAAGCCAAGCTTGTTCTTGGCAGAAAGGGCCATCATCATGGATCGACGCCAACTATGATAATTGTCATTGCCAAGAGGTTGAGTAACTAAGATCATCCCGGAATTATCGGATTGATGCAAATAATATGAATTTGCGCCATTATTGAAATCATCATTGAGATTAACATCTCCCATGATCAAGGAAATGAAAGAAGAAAAGAAAAAATGGAGGCGGAAGCTTAAGAGAATTCAACTGATACCGTATTAGAATGCAATTGAAAAGAATGCTTTCTTTATTAACCAAAAAGATAAGATACAAAATGAATAAGGTTTCTTTTTATAGACTAAAGCTAACTAAAACCCTAACAAACTTAACTACCCGTAATAAGGTGAGCAGTAGGTTCCATTGGTGACGCTTATATCAGGTCTGGTCGTGGAGGTGGAGGTGGAGGCCTTTTTGGTTTTAGGTTTCATTGCAGTGTTGGCGGTCAAGGGGGTGTTTTCAGGTTTCATGGGTGTGCTGGATATCTGGCTTGTGTAATAATCAAGTATCAAATGATTTGGAATATATGAATATTGATTATTGAAGATACTACAGTTACAGTCTACATAGAGGCTAACCTTGGATTTGCTTCTGAAGGGGAAAGAACTGGGGCGTACCTCTTCCTTTCCATGTGTAAACTACAAAAAGTTTAATGTTTCCTTCATAAATTGCTGGAAAATGGACACCTTTAAGAAGGGTTCAATCAAAAGTCAAAACAGAAATTTGGGCTCCTTGTATATCAGCTTATGAAAAGATAGACTTTTGATAAAAAGCTGTGACTATTATTAATTAAATCAATGAAAATAGTACAGCTCACTGGCTTTCAATTTCTCGCTAAGAACATGGGAAGTGGAATAAATTTCAAGGTTTGAAAGTACAGGAATAAAAAACCTCTGTCCTTTTATGGTTTCATAGACAGTGACACCAAAACATAAGAGCAATGGACTAAGGCAAAGCAAGCGCATTCATATGTTTTCTCACTCTTATCCTTTTACCTAAAAATTACGCTAGATTGTGAATCCTCTAACCTCTTCATTTTGCAAAAAGGTTCAGACTTCAGAGTTAAAACAAAATGTTGACACTTTGAGAATCCAAAAACTTCACAAGGCTAACGATTTTATGTTTCGACAAAGACAGTTATTAAGCAATATCTTATCCCAAAATCCAAGCATATTAGATAACTAAAGCGGTAGAGAGATACACCTGACACTTGGATCCATGACCGCAATGGCCATACTCCTCCCAAGTCCTGCAAAACTCTGATTTGTAGAAACCAACACTTCCAGGAGAAGAAGAGGAACCGGATCGTACAATATTCGTATCAGGAGCAACAAGAACTCCGTCCATGACGAGCACATCCTCCTCCACCACCTTCACTGGTATCTTCTCCGACTGTGGCGAAACCGATGACCTGAAGCTGCCTTTTCCTGAGGAGCTGTTGTTGCCGCTGCTGGACAGAGAATTAGAACACAGGTACTTGATGAGGTTCTCCGGTGATGAATAGTAGTTGGCGCGGCTTCTTGCTGGAATCATCACCTTTGGAATATTGCTGTTTAGGACGTTGAGTTTGTTGCTTAATGAATCCATTGAGATTCAATTCCTGCATTATTGTATTGATCGGTCATCAATAATCAGCAAAAACAAAATGTAGATTATTATGTAATACAAGGCTAATCTCATTGATCGGTTTTATTCATTTGTCTTTTTTTAGAAATATTTTTAAGTTCAAATTCCCGCCAAAAGAGTTAATGATCTGTTTTCTGTTTTAGGCTACAAAGCGGAATGCATCGATTGAATTGAATCATACTCTTCGATGAAATTCAAATTTCTTCACGAAAAAATAAATCAAAATATTTTGAAGGAAAATAATAAAGATGGAGAAAAACTCTACGATCTCAAAACAGAGATAAGAAAATGAGCAAAGTGAATAGGTGAAAGAACACTCTATAATACTGAAAATCAAAATGAAATCAATGATCACAGCTTCAGAAAAAAAAAACAAAGCAACTCAACCGATTCGATTTCAAAACAGAGAAAAGAAAATGAGCAAAGTGAAAAGGTGAAAAGATCAAAAGAACATTCTATAATACTGAAATCAAAATGAAATCAACGATCACAGATTCAAAAAAGAAGAAGAAGAAGAAACAAAGCAACTCAGCCTATTCGATTTCGAAACTATAAGCAGCAAAATAATATATCAAACAAAAGAATCCGCATTATGAGAATCAAAAATGAAATTGAAAGAAGATTGAATGAATTACCTAAAAGAAGAAGAGTACCGAGAAAATTCGGCAAAGATGAAAAAGGATTGATTAATCTTGAATGCGAAGCGCCAATTATATGGAGTGTTTTCTGACTCTCTCTCTTTTTTTTTTTAACAAACGAGAGTTCCTCTCCAGTGCGAGCTGAGAACGAGTGCTCTGTTTCTCTTTATATAGTGTTTTGTTTGGAGTTAGGAGAAGGAAGAGCGAAAAGCTGTCACTGGCCAAGTAGTGAAGTACAAAAATCATCCTATTTATGCTTTTAATCCATGTATTGTTGCACATTTGAAATTTAGTCCCTCTAATTTAAATTTTAAATTTTGAATCTCTTCTCTCCACTCTTTTGATTTAACTAGACTCTTCAAGACATGTATACACGCATTTGTTTTTTTTAATAATTACATTTATTTCATGTAAAAATAATTTAAATATATAAATATAATAGATTTTAAAAGTTAAAAACTTCAAATTATGATTGAATAATTGTATAATGTTAAAAGGTTTTATTATATAATAAGTGTTTAAATTATAATTATTTTTTTAATGTTTATAATTTGTTGCGTAGGTAGGTGTCTACTGTTTCATTTTAAGGTCAATCCGTTAAAAAAATCATCATTCAATCATTGCTTGACACATATTTAGATTTTTAATTTTTTTAAAAAATAGCTAAAAACACTAATTACCGAAAATTTCTAATTTCTTCAAAAAAAATCTCGATTGTCAAAATCATTAAATTCTTTACTATTGTCAAACACTACAACGACGTCGCCTCAGCAATGGAGTATTCTCTTCTCTTCTCATTGCAGACTTAGTTCGTCGTTTGTCGGACCATCACATTTGTCATTTGTGGCACCTTTTTCATTTTCAACATTGGACGTTCAATTCACACCTCGTTAGTCGACTTGATTTATGTAAGACTTAAAAGATGCACTTGTTTTGAATTTTTTTAAATTTTTATAAAAATTATGGCGGTAAAAAATAAAGTTTCCACAAATAGTGTTATTTAAGGGTTTAGGGTTTTAGTATAGAGGTTAGAGGTTTAGGTGGTAGGGTATAAAATTTATGGATCATGTTAGAATTTAGAATTTAAGGTTTAGGGCTAGGTTTTTGCTTAAAAATAGACATGCTTTTGTATTTTTTTACACTGACATCGTATCAAATATTCACTTTTTATAATTATATTTTTATTTTAGAATTATGATCAAATTGATAAATTTTGTAAATGTCAAGGGTTAAATTTGTTATTTTTATTTAGAACTAGAACCAACTTAATAAAATGCGTAAACATTGAGGGCTAAATGTAATTTTATACCAATTAAAATAGAGCTCACACCATCTCATTAACTATTTAATTGAAAGGGACCAAAGATAAATATCTTTAAAGTTGCGTGATGAAATTAATATTTTAAAATTAAGTGTTCAAAATAGAAATATCCAAAATTGAGTAATCACCCGTGTAATTTATCTAACTTTGAATTGAATTTCATATCACCCGTTAAAGTATAAAAATAAATTGTTTAAGACTAACATTTCAAAATATGCAAATTCATATTATCATATTTTATTAGAGATAATATTTCATGGTGATGAAAATTTTGTTTTTTTACAAGTGAGTCTAATTTAAAGTCTCAAGATTTAGTTTAGAATTTAGAGTTTAAACTTTATAATCAGTGATTAAATTTTAAAATTTTAAAAATAATATTTAAAATTTAAATTTTAGAGTTATAATTTAAATTTTAGCTTTTTAAATGAAATTAGACATGTCTGTAAACTAGCATAGGATAATAACTCATTTATTAAATTAAATTGGATTAAAGGCCCAATGACAATTTTGATTTTCAACCTTCTCAAAAAAAAATATTTTATTTTTAAGTTTTCTTATCTCTTCCAATTTTGATACTTTTAATTTTTTGTCAGATTAAATCAATTTACAGAAAAAGTAACAAACATTTCAAGTTCTCAACTATTTTTTACAAATGTTAAAGTCAAGTATTGTCCTTTTGCATAAAAATGTAAAAAGTATATATTTAAATTATTAAAAATTTTAATTTAAAATATATGAAAATTGTAAATATATATAAAATTTTAAAAAATCTTATTTTTCGTCAATTGATTTAATTTGACAAAATTAGAAGTTTAAAGGTCAAAAGAGAGAGAAAAAATTTAAGAGCTAAAATAAATTTTATGAAAAGTTTGAAAACAAAAAATATCATTAGACCTAGATTAAATTTTCAAATTCGAATGCATGTCAAACTCATATCGAATTTCAACACACACATATATATACTAGTATCTACTTTATTATCAAATAATTCATAGTAGACTCCAATGAACTCCTCAGTTTCAAAAGTATAGGCAGCATGCCATTTTAAGTAAATAATTATGGGAGCAAAGTATACCCTTATGAATAACGGGAGCATAGGCATGGTCTAATTTACAACTTGAAAAAGATTATAGCAGTCATGCATCATTGGCCGATGCTGTGAACAATACTGTGACAATGATACAAATATTAATCAACACAATACTATTTATATATACGGAGTCTCCCTACAAACCAAATCTTTTAAACAATTCCACAGCTCAAAAATAAACCTTATACCCTCCAAACTATGTTCCTTCATGTCACACTAACTTTGGACTTCAAATGCCATCAATGGGGTTCTTCAGATTTCCATTAAGCAATGACATGAGACCTCCACCGTGGACCCTCCCCTCTGGTATCAAGAAGTCGAAGCTCTTGTTACCGATACCCCCACTAATGTCATCGCCATACCTGTTTATTCCTTCCTCTTGCTGCTCGGAACTCGGGAAACTTGAGTAAGAGGATGTGGACTTCATGGACAGTGGAACCAAGACCTGTGGAGGTATGAGTTGTTGCCTTGTCGTTGGCCTGTTTGGTGAATCGATGCAATCGGAAATGACGCTATTCCCTGAGGATGAGTGGTTGTTGTTGAAGCTGCTTCCTGTGGTCGACGATGCCGATACAAGACCATGGAAAACTCCGGGTGCAATGAGCCCTCCCTTGCTTGCCTCCCTCTCTTGCAACATGCTGCTATGAGCTGCACACAGACCACTCCTGCCCCTTGCGAATTTCTCACATTTGCTTTCTCCCCAGGAGCATCTTTTGCCCCCACCATGAGCCTTACACAAATCTGTGCTTCCTTGGGCACTCTTGCCACAATTCACGATCTTGCATCGTTTCCCACCGCCATGCCTGACACAACAATCAGTGCGACCGCGTGCGCTCTTTGTACAGCCTGGCACTACACACCTCTTCCCACCACCATGAGCAACACAGAAATTGGTGCCTCCATGCACACTCTTGCGACAAATGCCACCACCATTGTAGAGGCAACGCTTTCCCCCACCATGTCCTTTGCACAATGGCGTGCTCCCTTCAGCGCCTTTGGTACACCCAGTAAATATACAGCGTTTTCCACCACCATGAGCCTTGCAAAACATGGTACTCCCCTGAGCACCCTTAGTACATGACGGGGACTGGCACCGACGCCCACCGCCATGAGATATGCACAAACCGGCCTGTCCTTCAGCACTGCGTGTGCAACCTTCGACCTTACACCTTTTCCCCCCGCCATGTCTAATGCAAAGCCCAGATTTACCTCGTGCGGCCTTTGTGCACCCTCCGGGGAACCCACATCGTTTGCCTCCACCATGTGCTATGCAAAAATCCGTCTTCCCCTCGGCACTTTTAGTGCAACCCAAGTGCTGGCACCTCCTCCCTCCACCATGAGCCTTACAGAATACAGTACGGCTCTCAGCACCTTTATTACACCCTGCTTTTTGGCATCTTTGTCCACCTCCATGGCCAATACAAAGACCAGTTGCTCCTCTTGCACCTTTAAAGCAACCAGAAAACTTGCATTTCTTCGAATTGCTAGTTCGGTTATCTAAAGATGTCGTAGTGGTGGTTTGCTCAGAGAGGGTGTCTAGCGAGAAATTTGTTTGACTAGAGGGCTCACAACTTTGATGAGATTGATGACAAAGAGATTTAGCTCCAAACTGGAAAAGTTCATGTGTCTGCACCAAAGTTTTCCCACTATCCACTCTTGGAGCCAAAAGGAGTGATGGCATATAGCCGCCAGATTTCTTGGCCGAAGTAGAACCCTCATCGGCAACAGGTAGTGACTTGTTTGAAAGAGGCATACTAACATCAGTGTCTGTCAAGAAAGAACATTCCAACAGATTCATACTTTCCTGAGTCCCTCCAGAAAGGCCAAGTTTTAGGATAGAGTTATCCTCAGCTGGCAAATCCGGTGTGAATGAAGCTGCAGATGATTTGTTCTTGTTGAAGCCACTACTGTAATAATCATCGCAGCATACACTTGGAGTTGGACCCAACCCCAGAACCAACCTGCAGCCGTCATCAGGTGCAATAGAAAGACCAACATGATGATTGATTTGAGCACTTCCGAATTTTGCCTTGTTGCTTCCTCCATAGCCAACAAAGTTCAGGCATAAAGTGGTATCACCGAAATTTTCGTTTTTCGAGAGTTCAGACAAATGAGAGAACTGTACATTCTTATTCAAATCCATAGATGCAGTGAACTATATAACACTAACGAAAAGGAGGCAGGCCAAACTTACAGTAAAAACTTTAATACATCCTACTGACTGGTATACATATCATTAGAAACTTAGGAAAAACAAGAAATTCCAACAGTATTCCTCCTCCGCTTACAAACCCTGATGTATCTGCTCGGTCCATTTTATCGAGTGTCTACAATAACAGCACAGACTTCAACTATGTAAAGGCTTACTAGTAGCTGATGTATCTGACAAAGTTTCTACCATAAAACCCTTTTATAAGAACATTCGAAGTAGATGCAAACGGATATAAGGAATGTCTTGTGCTCCAGGGCAACAGACAGATCGGCTTCATTAACCCTGACAAGTAAAAACAATTCAAGGAACACAATCAGGTCCAAATTAAAAGCCATCTAAGTACATTATACTTAAGTAATAACAATTTCAGCAGCATTGATTAGATATAAAATTCGATATAATAGATTCATTCTTAGATGGCGAAATTAGGCGACCGGCAACACGGTTAAAATCCTCCTATAATCTGTGAAAGTTAATCTCAAATCCATATCATCTTTCAATAACTTAGATATGAGCAAAGAAAACACTCATGTAGAACAAGAAACATAGAACAGGGATGAAAAAAGAACAAAGTTAACAAAAACTTTTCAAAACCATTGAAGAATATCACAAGAACTGCAGCCAAAATCAAAGAAACTTTCAGCTTAAACAGCAGATCTGAAACTACACAAATAACTTAAGAACTGAAGTCCGAAAACAGATGGAATCACTCAAATATAACACGGAAATAAGAAGAAAAAGAAAAGGACTCTGGTATCCATGCAAAAAAGCAATAAAAACTAGAGTAAGCTGCTCAAAAATAGAAAAGTGAACTAAATAGTTTGTAAAAGAAAAGAAAACCCGGATTAGTTTCAGTTCAGCCGCACAATTAACTTTCGATCAAGATTAAACTATGCATAAAGACCAAAACAAGGAAAATTCACCATATTTCCTTCTTTGAACGATTAATATACCCTCCAAGGCTCCAAAAAATACAAATATAAATATATCCCGAGACTCTGAAACATGTAAGAAGTAAAAGTGGCCCTCGAAAAAGAAAAAAGTTAGACAATCAAAACTGAGAGCTAAATCAATGGAATAATAGTAAGAAACAGTGAAGTAACCCCAGTAAATAAAACGATTGAAATGAAAAGAAAATTGTAGATATACCGTGAAGAAATCCAAATTTAGAGCAAACTGAAGGATCTGAGACGCCGCCGGAGGCATGTTGAGAAAGCTGGAGAATCTTCAAAACAGAGCAAAGCGTGAAAAGGAGAAGAAACGGAGAAAATAGAGAGGAAGGGGAAGATACTGAGAGGGGGATCTGGTAATTAATTTAATAATATGACGAAAAGGAACAAAATATATAATTAATATAATGTAATATTAGAAGAAGAAAAAAAACACATTTAACGCACGGTAATAAATTTAGATTTTGACTTTGATAAAAATAAATAAATTTAGATATTAACAATGAATTATATAAAGTTATTTATATTTATATTTTTAGTTACATAATTTTTTTTAAGTTGTTGTGACTAGTTAATTGGGTATTAATTTAACTGAAAAACAAAAAATATTTAAATTTGAACGATAATTATAATTGTAAATTTTTTTCATAATTTTTACATCTTTAAAAAAATATTAAAAAAACACCGTCTAAAATAAATTAAATATTCAAAGATGGAACACATTATTAATAAATTAACACTTTATCACTCTATTAAATATGAAATAATTTCCAGAAATTTTATAAATATATTTTCCATATTTTTTTATAACATGTTCCATATTTTTTCCATTTTACCTATATCGTATACATGAAATAATTTAGTGCATATATGTGATGTGGACATATGGTGTGTTAACACTTACAGAAATATTTTTATATTAGTTTTTAAAATAAAAACATCGTCTATAAAAACATACATTAACAATATTAAATATAAATATGTTGAAGCACTATAATAATTAAGGGGAAATATTTTTCTTTATAAAAAAAGAAAAAATGCTTTTATAATTTTGATGTACAACGTATTATTCAATTAATCAAATTAAGCATTATGAAAATATCATTAAAACTAATTCCTCACAATTCATATAAAATAAAATAGTATAAAAATTTTATAATAAATATTGTCTTATCTTATTTTTTTTAATGAAAACTAGTAATGTTTATGAGAAAATAAAATTTGTTGAAAAAACATTTAAATGCCAGAAATAGCCTCGATGGGCAGTAAGGAAGCGACTGGTAGAGCCTTGGAGGACTCAAACACTCCCCGATTTAGACAATACATTCTTTCCGTTGAAAGCGACGTTGTCTTAAAAGTCGAATTCTAGAGGGGTAAAGTAGTCTATTAGTATGTCTCACCTCGGCCTCGACGGCGGAAAGGTGGAAAACGAGTGGCCGAGGTGAAATGGTTATCGTGGCGTGGCCTTGTCACGTACCAAACCGCCAAAATGTTTCGCTTACCGGCTTGGGCTGACGTAAAGATCGGCTTACTTCACATCAGCTGTGCTAGACCGTAATAGTTGATGTATAGAATATGTAACATGCTATTCTTTTCTTTTACCGGCCACAATTAAAAAAAACATGTTCTAAGTGATAAACATTTTAAAATATAAAAATAATAAAATTATTCATCTTGAAAATACCTTTCAATTTGCTAATGTATATTTTATACTTTGTTTTTAAATTCAATTAATAATTAATGATTTCAATAATAAAAAAATCTCAATTAAGTTAATACTTTGTTTAAATAAGGCTTATAATAAAAATATGTGTCTAAATTATATCTCTTCTGGATTTTAGGTGCCTAAGCTATTTTTTTGGTAAAAATAAGTGCCTAAAGTTTCAACCGTTACAATTTTAAGTACATAATAGTTAACCGTCGTTAAAAAAATCTACTAACCAATCAAAACATGACATGTGACATTTTGTTTATTATTTTCAAAATTAACAACTTAAAACAAAAAAAATTAACGGAAAGTTTTCATTTTTTTTTCAAAAAATCTTGAAATTCCCCAAATTTTATAAAATCGTTCTTAAAAATTGTAAAACTCAACCCCCAAATCGTCGCAGCTTCCGCCGCCAGTGACCGCCCTTAAGTCCACCAATTTGGTCACCAGACTTAGTTGGTCATTTCCCCAATATGACATCGCCAGAAACGACGAACAACGTGTCAGTCGAACACCAAAAAAGTATCGATACGATATGTTCCTGTTGTCACTAAATTTTCACCTTAAATTTTAATAATCAGAAAATATGAAAAAATATATAAAAAATAAATAGAAAAAATCCTTTTAAGGCCCACTTTTTAAATAAACAAACACACATCCTTAAAAAGTTCATTTTTTAAAAAGCTCACTTTTAAATAAAAAGAACTAGTCCCGTTTTATTTTGAAGCTCACTTTTAAAAGAAAAAAAGAAAAAAATAATTATGATGCAAAATAATTATAGAGGTGAAAAAAAAATAAAGTGAAGTGACAAAATAATAATAAATGTTATAAAAAATAGCAATAAAACAGTCAAAAAAAATAAAAAAATAAAGATAAAGAGGAACCATCGCACGCCACGCGCCAGCGTGTGGGCCACACACGCGCGGGTTGGTTCCCCAGCAAACCCTTATCACGGTCGTTCATGGTGGCCGGCTGGCGTCTACCGGCCACGGCCGCCGATTCAGTTGGTACTGGTCGGTCCGCCTCGCCGCCGCCGACCCAACGCCACCAACCTCGCTCGTCGCCGCCTCCTATGCTCGCCGGAATCTGCAAAAAATTGAGACAAGAGGTCAAACCCTAGGCTCGAATCAAGAGAAAAATTCAGCTTCGATATTTGACCAAATCGGATGAGGATTGAGGGGTTTTACCGAGAATCAAGTTCTTGGTCTGGTTTTGGCTCCAATTTGGGGATTTAAACATGGATTCTAGCTTGATTTGCAAGCTCAAGATTAGTATAAACCCCCATCCTTTGTTCAACACACAATTGAAGTGAAAAACCACTTGAAAAAGCTTAGGAAAAAATTCGAAAATTCTCTAAAAAATCGTTCAAGAGTTGCTCGAATTTTTGAGTAGAAGTTCGAGCTTGGAAGCAATTTTTCGGAGGCGGTTTGGAGCTTTTCGAGAAGCCCGGATTCGAGTTCTTCGTTCGTCATTTTTTCGGTAAAATTTATATCTTTCTTTTAATTTATTTTTATTTTGATTTTTATGCTTGTTCTTGGATGAATTTTTGGTGTTTGTGTTGTTTTTGAATTTTAGGTTGCGTTCTCAAAGATGGAAAATCGTTTCACAATTCCAGTAAGATTTTTATTTTAAATTTTCGTTTAAATTTTAGTTTGATCTTTTAAAAATTTGCATGCTTAAAAAATGTTGTTAGGATTGTTTTGATCTTTAGAAGTGTAGAAATTATTTTTTAAAGTGTTTAAATTTAAATGCAAGAATAAAATGAATAAATGCGGTTTAATTGGAAAAAATTAAAGTTAGAGATTTAATTAGGAAAAAAATAATGCATGGGTAGGTGGAAATAATAAAGGGACTTGATTTTGATTAAAAAATATAATTTTTTTATGAAATTTAGTTTAATTAATAAATGGGTTGTGTGATTTTAAAAAATAAAAAGATAAATAAAATGTTTTTTAGAATAATAAAATAAAAAGGATCTATAAATAGTGTTTAGGGTTTAAGAGAAAAATAAATTTTGAATAAAAACTTAAAAGGAATTTCTTTAGGAAAAAATAAAGTTTATTTTAAAAAAAAGTCGTTTTAAAAGAAAAACTTAAAAAAATAGAAAAAATGAAAATGATTTTTTTTAAAAAAATAAGTGAGAAACTTTTTGAAAAGGAAAAATATAAAAGGAAAAAACATAAAAATGAAAATGTAAAAAAAAGAGTCTTGTTTTTTTTTTAAAGTAAAAAGTAAAAAAGGAATATAGTTTTTTTAAAAGGAATAATAAAAAAGAGTAAAACTCAAAAAAATAAAATTTGCTTGCTTGTTTTAGAAATAGGTTTAAAACTTAGGATTAGGGACTAAAGCTTAGACAGAGACATGTTTTGTTGAAAAATGTTAAACTTAAAAAAATAAAATACACTTAAGCATACTTGAATTTTAATTTAAGAATAAAAGACTTAAACGTATTTTTAGGTTTTTCTTTATAATTGAACTTAGAAATGAATAAAATGTTCAACGCACTAAATCTCTTTGTTGTTTGAGAAAATAAAACTAATTTAATGCAGTGTCTTATAAAACGAGAATGACGAGTTAGTGCCAGAAATATTGGCGGTGATTAAAGTTCATCTCCCGGGCGACAAGGCCGTTAAAATAGACTAATATTCATTAAACGGACAACTAAAGTTGAACCTTTGTGAACTTGCAAATTCCAGTTTTGAAAATGATTTTAAAACCAATTAGGTACCAATTTTGGGCGTCGTGGGGGTGCTAACCCTTTCCCACGTGTAACCGACCTCCGAACCTATTTTCAGATTTTTCACAAACCAAAACTGTTGTTTTATTGAAACAAAATATTTTTAATAACCCTATTTTAAAAGTGATCCAACCATACTTTTTTTTAAAAGATTGGTGGCGACTCCGTGTTTGTTTAAAAAGTTTTCCAAAAAGTTGAAGCCTCTTAAAAGATGGTTGCGACAGCTTGGTGACTTCGCCGGAGACGTGTTTTTGTTTTTTTAATAAAAAAGAGGGCCAGACCACAAATTGGTTTTAAATGGTTTTCAAAAAAAGTTTTTTTTTTTTAAAAAAAATTGGAATTTGTAATTTCACAATAAATTCTATTTATTTGTCCGTTTAAATGAATATAATTCTATTTTACGCATTTAAGACTTAATTCCAAGCTCTATTCCCGAGCTTTGCCCTGTTCGTTTAAGTGGGGGGAGGGGGGTCATGCTTTGCTCATGTACGAATATTGATTCTTCGTATGAACTTAGCAAGTACCTTCGAGACTCATTCCCTTTGCCTTCGTAAGGATATTGATTCTTCGAGAAGGCTTCGGTGGTGACTCCTCCTGACTTGAACTCGATTCGTTTGTAGCCTATAATGGGTGAGAATTGAGGGCCTTGCTACTCTTAGTAGGGAATAACAAGGATAACTCGAGTATCTTTTTTAGAACTAAACCAAGTTTGAGAATCTATAGCCTACCTCTAATAGAGCCATGCAGGAAGCCTAGGGTGTTGAGTTTGGTCAATAGTCAAGTTGCAATAATTGTCTTGAATTTTTTAGTGATTGTTTGAATTGCTTGTTTTCTTTTGGTCTTAAATCTCTGTTCTCTATCTTGTTCGTTTTGCATGTGCATCATCCCATATTTAGAAGGGGTTGATTCTAGAAAAAATTTCAATTATGAATGGAAAACTCTTTAAAAGGAGGAGAACCAAGCACATGATAATGTTGGCAACCGAAGCTGCAACCCTTTGTCAGTATATCAAGCCCGTTGGAGAAGTTGGACCAAGACTCATGTGGCTAGTTGAAGAAATCAAGGAGTTAGGTTTTCAAGCAGAAAAATATTTGTAATTCAGAAAGATGTAATAAAACTTTCGTATTTAATAAAGAGATTCCTTTCATGAGCAGATTTTCAATAGAATTGATGGCCTTTTGACTGCATTCATGCATTTGCATTATCTTGTTTACTTTATTGTTTGCTTTTTGTGAATTCATTTGCGCATACATTCATTCATGTCATAAACTAACTTAATAATAAAACGCCGGAATATCCAAAATTTCTAAGACAACTCATAAATAGTAAATACGGTACACGAGCACAAACCCGAGCCATGAACTCTGAGGAAAGATTGACAAATTTGGAGGCGAACCAAAAGAACATTCAAGATAAGTTAGAGAAAATGAAGGTTGACCTGAAACAACAAGTTGAGGCAGTCCATCAGAAGACAGTTAGTTTGATAGCTGCAATGCTTGGATTCAAGGACCTGGATGCGGTTGAAGAAGGAGGGAACACTACTACCATTCCACGATTCCCAAGAATGACCTTCAGGAGGGAGGCTGTTGCTAAGGCCAAAACACCCATCCATGTAGCTGAATCTTCCACTCATGTAGAGGCCAATAATTACGAGGTGCCTGACCTCGATGAGGTTGCCGATAAGACTCGATATGAGAAGAAGTTGGAAGAAAAGTACGAAAATTTAGAAGGGATGATCAAGTCCTTCCAAGATGGAGTTGCTTATGGTGGAATGAATGTCAAGGATCTGAGCTTGGTAACTGATTTAGTTGCGCAACCAAAATTCAAGATCCCAAACTTTGAAAAATATAATGGGACTACATTCCTATCAACACATCTTACTATGTACTGTAGAAAGAAGTCAATATACCTCGACATTGAGAAGCTTATCATTCACTGCTTTCAAGACAGGTTAGTAGGATCTACTACACGTTGGTATTCGCAATTAAGTCGAGTGAACATCAAATCATGGAGGGACCTGTCCAGAGCCTTCAGTGAGCAATACAAGCATGTTTCAAACATGGCTCCAACCCGTTTGGTCTTGCAAGGGATGGAGCAAAAGCACCACGAGAGCTTCCAACAATACGCTTAAAGGTGGAGGGATGTAGCGGCACAAGTGCAGCCACCATTGCTAGAAAAAGAGATTACCCCGATGTTTATGGAAACACTAGAGGGTCCTTTTTATGATTGCATGCTCAACCATGCTACGAAGAACTTCACGAACATGCTAATGAATTGCGAACTAATCTTAGCAGCCATGAAGAGCGGAAGATTGGACAATAGGGAAACAAAGAAGGCATATAAAAGGAAGGGCAACAATGAAGTCAATGCGACGAATGTCTATAATCCCAGTTATTCAACAAGTGTGGCGTTCAACAAGCCCACACCTTCAGCAAACCCAACACCTCAGCTCCGACGGTTGCAAATGCCCCAAAAGGAGAGCAAATATATCAAGGAAATTCGAGGCCCTACTTTCCTCCCATCCCAATGACGTATGCAGAGTTGTTCACCGAGTTGGTCAAATCGCAGATGGTGCTGCCAAGACATGTTCCTGCGTTCTCACCTCCTTATCCACCGTGGTACGACGAGAAGGCTCAGTGCGAATATCATGTGGGAGTAAGGGGGCATACCATTGAAAATTGCACTGCATTCAAAAGGGTGGTAGACGATTTAAGAAAACTATGCATGTTGTCATTCGAAACTTTTGAGGAAAAAGGAAACCCTTTGCCAAACCACCAAAAGACGAAGGTGAATGTAGTGCTTGAGGAAGAGAAGAAGGTAACCAAGGAATATGTTGAAGAGATTAAAGCGCCCATGAATTGGGTATGGGCTCAATTAGTAGGAGCTGAGATATTAAAGGAAGAGGATCCAAAGATGAAAGTCATTGAAAAACCATACTGCGAGTACCATGAAGCTGAAGGACATGAGATCCAGTGTTACCCAGAGTTTAAACGAATGGTTCAAGCCAAGATGAATAGCAAGGAACTTGTGTTCTTCGAGAAGGGAGATGTTGAACACGAATAAAATGTATGTGCTACGGAGGAAATTTCATTTGGGAAGCAAGGAAAGGAAGCTAAAGAAGAAAGACGAGGAAGGCCTTATCCTACGGTGATCTCAGTGAAGAGGGATCGATTCGGCTTGGGCTTTAGGTCTGATAAATGGCAAAAGAAAGCCGAGAAGCAGCAAGAAAGCATGAAAATGAATTAGAAGAAGTTGAAAGGGAGCCAATGACGTACCCACCCCTAAGCGTTACTTTCAAGGATGGAGGGCTCTTATACCCTAATTCCCGCTTTGACGAGGAGGAGAAAGGAAAAGATAAGTTATGCAAGGTTCTTGAGAATTTAAGCATTAACGCCATCACATACGAGAAGGAAGAAGAAAACAAATATCTGTCCAAGATTTACCCCTGCACTGAATTGAAGAACTGGACCACAGAAATAGTCCTTGAAGTTTTTAAGACTGCCTCAGAGTAATTCTCAAAACCAACTCTTTTACCCTTAGACCCTGGGGTAGTTAGAGATCTTATGTAAAAGGGTCTATGTCAAAACCATGATTCAGATTTCAACAAAAGATGCATTTTTTCCCAATTACATCTTGTGGCAAACTTTCTTTCACAACACCAAAAATCCAAAAGATCATAAAAACCCAAGAGCAAAAACAAACCCTTAAAAACATAATAAATCATATCATTTCATTTATTCTTTCTTGGTATATATTTTTGTCTCTTTTTTATTTGCAGGTTTTTAGATATCAATGGTCCAAATGATTCCGAATCAGATTCTGAGGTTAATTTTGAATTACCTCTATGTTTAGAGGAAGTTGAGAGTACTAGTGATGAAGAAGGGTATTACTTGTCAGATGATTTGCTTAGAATAGTTGAAGAAGAGGAAAAGCAAATCTTGCCCCATAAAGAAGAGTTAGAGGTTTTGAATCTTGGAACCAAAGAAGAAAAATGCGAAGTAAAGATCGGTACCACCATCTCAGTTGAGACACGACAACATTTGATTGAGCTTCTACAAGAATATAAAGACATCTTTGCCTGGCCATATCAAGATATGCCTGGTCTCGACATAGATATTGCCATGCATAGGCTTCCTATAAGAGAAGGATGGGAGCCAGTGAAGCAAAAGCTTAGAAGAATGAAGGCTGATACACTTTTGAAAATCAGAGACGAGGTCAAGAAGCAGTACAATGCAAGATTCCTCAAAGTAGCTAAATATCTAGAATGAGTGGCAAACATCGTCCCAATGCCCAAGAATGATGGAAAAGTAAAAATGTGAGTCGACTACAGGGATCTTAATAAAGCAAGCCCCAAAGACATTTTCCCGCTTCCACATATCGACACCTTGGTTGAAAATACAACTGGACATTCTCTTTTCTCATTTATGGACGGAATTTCCGGTTACAATCAAATAAAGATGTGCCCATAAGACATGGAAAAGGCTACTTTTGTAATGCTTTGGGGAACCTTTTCCTATAAGGTAATGCCCTTTGGAATAAAGAACGCAAGGGAAACATATCAGAGAGCTATGGTCACTCTTTTTCATGACATGATGCACAAGGAAATAGAAGTTTATGTGGATGATATGATCGCCAAGTCCAGAACTGAAGAAGAGCATCTAGTAAACCCGAGTAAGCTTTTTCAAAGATTCAGAAAGTTTCAGTCAAAGCTTAATCCTGCCAAGTGCACATTTGGGGTTACATCTAGGAAATTGTTGGGCTTCGTAGTAAGCATATGAGGAATTGAAATCGACCCAGACAAGATAAAGGCCATACAAGAGCTTCCACCTCCTCAAACACAGAAGAAAGTTCGATGATTCTTGGGAAGGTTGAATTACATAGCTCATTTCATCTCCCAACTTACGAATAGTGTGATCCAATATTCAGGTTGCTTAGAAAGAATAACCCGGAGACCTGGAATGAAGAATGCCAAGCAGCTTTAGAAAAGATGAAGGAGCAATTGACTAATCCTACAATGTTAATGCCACCCGTTTCGGGGAAACCATTAATACTCTATCTGACGGTGTTTGAAAATTCAATGGGCTGCGTACTAGGTCAACATGACGAAATTGAAAGGAAAGAAAGGGTGATATATTATGTGAGCAAGAAGTTTACTGACTGTGAAGCAAGATATACGCCAATTGAAAAGGTATGTTGTGCTTTGGTATGGGCCACTAAAAGGCTTAGGCAGTATATGTTGTATCATACCACATGGTTGATCTCACGGTTAGATCCATTGAAGTTTATGATAGAAGCTCCAGCTCTATCAGGAAGAATCGCACGGTGGCAGATGTTTCTCTCAGAATACGACATCCAGTATGTGAATCAGAAAACAGTGAAAGGAAGTGCCATAGCAGATTTTCTTGCTAGTCGTGTACAAGACGATTATGAGGCATTAGACTTCAGTTTCCCCGATGAGGATTTGATGTGTATTATGGAAGATGAAGAGTCACCAACAGAATCTTGGGTCATGCATTTCGATGGTGCTGTGAATGCTTTGGGACGAGGTATTGGGGCAGTTTTGGCTTCACCTGAAGGAGATTATTATCCTTTTACTTGTTTGAAATTCTTCTGCACCAATAATATGGCAGAATACGAGGCATGCATATTGGGCCTAAGGGATGCCATCGACAGAAAAATTCGAAAGTTGGGAGTCTATGGGGATTCAGCTTTGATCATCTACCAAACATGTGGCGAATGGGAAACAAAGGACGCAAAATTGATAGAGTATCATAATTTGGTCCTTGAGTTAACTAAAGAGTTTGAGGTGATTACTTTTAAGCATCTCCCAAGAGAAGATAACTAGATGGCTGATGCATTAGCTACTTTGGCTACCATGTTTAAAGCAAGCGAGGGTTCGAAGATGATGCCCATTGTGTTACAAATGATGAAGTCCCCGGCATATTGTTACAATATAGAAGAAGAAGATGATGGTTTTCCATGGTACCATGACTTCTTGCAGTACATAAAGCTTCAACAATACCCACCACAGGCTTTAGAAAATGAAAAGAAAATTATCAGGAAAATGGTATCAGGATACATCCTTGACGGAGAGATCCTTTACAAGAGAAGTCGAGACCAGATGCTACTGAGATGCGTGGATGCAAAAGAAGCGCAGTTGATTTTGGAAGAAGACCATGAGGGAGTTTGTGGAACCCACCCTAGTGGTTTCACTATGGTAAGAAGAATTATGTGTTTAAGATATTATTGGTCAACAATGGAAGGGGATTGCATTAATTATTCCCGTAAATGTCACAAGTGCCAGGTATATGCTGACAAGGTTCATGTGCCTCTTCAGTCTCTTCATGTCATGTCGTCTCCATGGTCGTTCTCTATGTGGGGCATATATGTTATTGGACAGATTCATCCGAAAGTGTCAAATGGTCATCGCTTTATCTTGGTAGCTATTGATTACTTCACAAAGTGGGTGGAAGCGGCCTCATATGCAAATGTAACTAGGTCTATTGTTTGCAATTTCGTAAAGAAGGAAATCATTTGTCGATATGGGCTACCAGAAAGCATAATCACTGGCAATGTCTCTAATTTGAACAACCGAATGATTGCTGGGGTTTCTGAGCAGTTCAACATTAAGCATTGCAACTCAGTAGTATATCGCCCAAAGATGAATGGAGCAGTAAAAGTGGCCAATAAGAATATCAAGAAGATAGTTGCAAAGATGACTGGCACTTATAAAGATTGGCATGAAAAGTTACCATTTGCTCTGTATGCATATCGAACAGCGATACAAACATCTCCTGGGGCAACTTCGTTCTCATTAGTATATGGAGTTGAAGTTGTGCTACCAATCGAGGTAGAGATACCATCGTTGCGTGTCTTGATGGAAGCCAAGTTAAATGAACCAGAATGGGTTCAAGCAAGGTATGACGAGTTGAACTTAGTTGAAGAAATGAGGCTGAAAGCTGTATGTCATGGTCAAATGTACCAAAGAAGGATGATTAGGGATTATGAAAAGAAGGTTCGCCCTAGAGAGTTTCAAGAAGGTGATATGGTCTTAAAGAAGAAGTTGCCAATTAAAAGTGATCCCCGAGGAAAATGGGCGTCTAATTGGGAAGGACCGTACATTATGACAAAGTTTTTTTCTGGTGGAGCATTGATTTTAGCTGAGATGAATGGAAATGAGTTTCAAAGCCCGATAAACTCTGATACTGTCAAGAAGTATTATGCCTAAAAGAAAAAAAAAAGAAAAAGAAAAAGAGGGTTCAAAATGAAAACCCGCAAAGGGCATTTTGAAACCAAATGAGGGTCTGAGTTGAAAACCCGTAAAGGGCGGCTCAGATAATATAATAGATTCTGGGGCTTCACAGATCATGCACTGTACTCAAGGTTTCCTCGACACTGGCGGCGTTCAAGATTACTTCTGGCGTTTGAAAGGAGAAGTTTGGACTATTGATATTTGAATGCTTGTTTCCTTTCCTTTTTTTATAAACCTTTTTTTGTTTGCCACAATGTTAATAAATTTGTTTCATGGATTTTTCTTTCTTTTTGTTTCCTTCCCTATCTTTGTTAGCATCTTGCTTTGAAATAAGGATCAATAGATTTGACATTCATTTATATATGCACAAGATTTTTGAGCATTACTTTGAGAATGTTTTGGAAAGTTCAGGGATTACGAAGTGTTCCATAATTATTATTTGGGGCATATGATGTTAAAATGTTTGAAGTAGAGATAAAAGTCTTGTTGCAAAATTCTTTAAAAGGAAGAAAAGCCATATGAATGTCTGGGCGCTTAAACAACGTTTCTTAACCACCAGTCTTCCTTATATGACGATAAGAGTAGCCTTACAAGGTCGAAAATTGACTTAGGGAATTTTCCTTGAATATGAAAATGTTGACTAGGAAGATAGATAAGGATTAAATATTTCCAATGAAGTGAGAATAGGATGTAAAGATGGAACCAATTAGCAAAATATCAGAAAGTGAAGCAAAAGCCAGAGTTGTTCATAACTCACGAGTGAATTCCAAAGCAAAAGAGATGGTCTTATCCCAGGGAATGGTGAATTCGAAGCCAAAAAGCCAGGAAGGGTTGAAAGGAAAGTGAAGCAAACCGTTTACCTACGCAAGTTCAGGAGAGAGTTCATGTTAATCGGGTTGGCCGCGATAACCAGAATTCCATTAAAACCAAGAAAATGATTTAAGTAAAATGAGTTTTAAAAGGGAAAACTTGTCATGCATTCATATTCTAGACATCCCTAGGGGCATGCACATCATAAATGTATTGCATGTTGCATTTTTTTTCAGGTACATGGAAGACCTGTTTAAATGAGAGTTTGCTTATTCATCCGATCATAAGGAGAATGAAGTGTTAAATAAGATTCGCCTATTCGTTCAGGCTTAAGGAGAATGGAGTTTGCTTAATCATCCAAGCATAAGGAGGATGAAGTGTTTAAGAAGATTCGTCTATCCGTTCGGGCATGAGGAGAATGGAGCCTGCTTATTCAACCAAGCATAAGGAGGATGAAAGTTTTCAGAAAACTTAGCCTAATTGAGCATTTCGGAGAACAAAACCCATCTCAGCTGCTTAGGCAATTTGGGAGAATAGAACCCAGCTCAACTATTCGAGCATAAGGAGAATAAAACCAGCCTATCCGTTCGGGCATTTGGAGAATGGAACCCAGCTTAGCTATTCGAGCATTAGGAGAATAGAACATGCCTATCCATTCGGGCATTTGGAGAATGGAGCCAACCAGTAAATCGGTGAAAATTAGTGTCTTCTTGTCTTTTCTTTATCTCTGTTGCACAAAGATAAGCAAATAGGGGCAACTGTTGTCACTAAATTTTCACCTTAATTTTTAATAATCAGAAAATATGAAAATATATAAAAAATAAATAGAAAAAATAAAAAGAAAAAATCCTTTTAAGGCCCACTTTTTCAATAAACAAAGACCCATCCTTAAAAAGTCCATTTTTTTAAAAGCTCACTTTTAAAAAAAAGAACTAGGCCCATTTTATTTTGAAGCCCACTTTTAAAAGAAAAAGGAGAGAAAATGAAAAAAATAATAATTATGGTGCAGAATAACTATAGAGGTGAAAAAGGAAATAAAGTGAGGTGAAATAATAATAATAAATGTTATAAAAAATAGTAAAAAAACCAGCCAAAATCAAAAAAAAAGAAAGAAAGAAAACAAAAAAGAAAAAAAAAGAAAAAGGGGAACCAGCGCGCGCTACTCGCCGGCGTGTGGGCTGTTTCCCCAGCAAACCCTTATCACGACGGTTCATGGTGGCCGGCCGGCGCCTATCGGACACGG
The DNA here is from genome assembly GCA_958450335.1 of Hibiscus tridactylites. Lineage (NCBI taxonomy): Eukaryota > Viridiplantae > Streptophyta > Magnoliopsida > Malvales > Malvaceae > Hibiscus > Hibiscus tridactylites. Next base: position 64,958,793 of record OY288275.1, read on the forward strand.
CCATCGACGCAGCTTGTACCGGTCGATCCGCCTCACCGCTGCCGACCCAATGCCACCAACCCGCTTGCCGCCGGCGTCTGTGCTCGCCGGAATCTGCAAAAAAAAAAAAACCGAGACAAGAGGTCAAACCCTAGGCTCGAATCAATGGGAAAATTCAGCTTCGTTATTTGACCAAATCGGATGAGGATTGAGGGGTTTTACCGAGAATCAAGTTCTTGGTCTGATTTTTGGCTCCAATTTAGGGATTTAAACACAGATTCTAGCTTGATTTGCAAGCTCAAGATTAGTATAAAAACCCCTCCCCCTTCCTTTGTTCAACACACAATAGAATTGGAAAACCACTTGAAAAAGCTTAGGAAAAAATCTGAAAATTCTCAAAAAAATTGTTCAAGAGTTGCTGGAAGTTTTGAGTAGAAGTTCGAGCTTGGAAGCAATTTCCCGGAGGCAATTTGGAGCATTTCGAGAAGCCCGAATTTGAGTTCTTCGTTCGTCATTTTTTCGGTAAATTTTTTATCTTTCTTTTCATTTATTTTTATTTTGATTTTTATGCTTGTTCTTGGATGAATTTTTGGTGTTTGTTTTTGTGTTGTTTGTAAATTTTATGTTGCTTTCTCGAAGTCAGAAAATCGTTTCACGATTCCGGTAACTTTTTTGTTTTAAATTTCTGTTTAAATTTTAGTTTGATCCTTTAAAAATTTGCATGCTTAAAAAATGATGTTAGGATTGTTTTGATCTTTAGAAGCGTAGAAATGATTTTTTTAAAAGTTTAAATTAAATGCAAGAATAAAATGAATAAATGTGGTTTAATTAAAAAAACTTAAAGTTGATGATTTAATTAGGAAAAAAATAATGCATGGGTGGAAATAATAAAGGGGCTTGATTTGATTAAAAACTATAAAAAGATTTTTTATGAAATTTAATTTTAATAATAAATGGGTTGTGTGATTTTGAAAAATAAAAAGATAAATAAAATGTTTTTTTTGGAAAAAGAAAATAAAAAGGATTTACAAATAGTGTTTAGAGTTTAGGAGAAAAATAAATTTTGAATAAAAACTTAAAAGGAAGTTCTTTAGGAAAAAAATAAAGTTTATTTTAAAAAAAGGTTGTTTTAAAAGAAAAACTTAAAAAATAAAAAAATAAAAATGAGTTTTTTTATAAGTGAGAAACTTTTTGAAAAGGGAAAATATAAAGGGAAAAAACATAAAAATGAAAATGTAAAAAAAAAGTGTTAACTTTTTTTTTTAAAAATAAAAAGTAAAAAAGAAATAGAGTTTTTTAAAAGGAATAATAAAAATGGTAAAAACTCAAATAGAATAAAATTTGCTTGCTTGTTTTAGAAATAGATTTAAAACCTAGGATTATAGACTAAAGCTTAGATAGAGACATGTTTTGTTGAAAAATGTTCTTCTAAAAAAATACACTTAAGCATACTTGAATTTTAATTTAGGAATAAAAAAGTTAGACGTTTTTAGGGTTTTCTTTATAATTGAACTTAGAAATGAATAAAATGCTCAACACACTAAATCTCTTTGTTGTTTGAAAAATCGAAATTAATTTAATGCGGTGTCTTATCAAACAAGAATGACGGGTTAGCGTCAGAAATGTTGGCGGTGATTAAAGTTCATCTCCCGAGCAATAAGACCATTAAAATAGACTAATATTCATTAAACAAACAAGTAAAGTTGAACCTTTGTGAACTTGCAAATTCTAGTTTTGAAAACGATTTTAAAACCAATTAGGTACCAATTTTGGGCGTCGTGAGGGTGCTAACTCTTCCCTACGCGTAACCGACCCCGAACTTGTTTTCTTATTTTCGCAGACCAAAACTATTGTTTTATTAAAACAAAATGTTTTATTAAAATAACCCTATTTTAAAAGTGATCAAATCACACTTTTTTTAAAAAATAATTGGTGGCGACTTCGTGTTTTTTAAAAAGTTTTCGAAAAAGTTGAAGCCTCCCTAAAAAGGTGGTTGCGACGGTTCCCTAACACAAAGTAAACTTGAAAACCCTCACAAGTTAGATTGTTTGCACAATTTAAGCACTTGCCCAATTCTAAAACACTTGAGAAAATTATAACAAGTTGAACTCATAAGTGTTGTCTATGAAAGAAATTGAAAATTAAGCACTAAGACTCTTTTACCATCATTGGAATGTTGGCTTGTTGATCATTAGTAGATTCAGGTGCTTGAAGATCCTTTCTATACTTGCAAAAGTGATTCTGACCGTTGGTGACCGTTGGTGACCGTTGATGATGAAATAGAGCCGTTGGAGATGATTTCTATGCAAAATTTTACAATTTGGTGTGGTCGGTATCGATACGTGGGCTTTGTGTACCGGTATGCCCTCTTTGGAAAAGAGCCATTGAGCCTAAAATCACACAACCATATTGATACGCTTATAGACATATTGGTACAGTACCCTCTACATCAGTACGACTAAGCATGTACCGGTACGAATTTTGGCCACTAAAAAATCACTGTTTGAAAACACCAAAAAAGTATCGATACAATATGTTATGGAAATGTCTAGTTTTGCTGCGTAAAATCGTTTTAAATCATGCAAAAAACCTTAGAAATATTTTCAAACACATCTTCAAGTTGTTTGGACTTTAATACAAGTCCAAAAACGTTTTTCAAATTATTATATCAAAATAAATATCCTAATAATCTTCCTTTTTGATATAATTAAACTAACTTGATTTTTTTTGTGATTCTCCCTCTTTGTAAAATAATTTTTGGAAAAGAGATTATTTGTAGAAAATATTAAAAAGTTCTCCCTTTTTCTTTTGAAAGTTCAATTTTTCAAACCATTCTCTCCTTTTTGTTATATTAAAAAGAATTTTGTAAACATGAAGTTCAATAGCAATAATTTTTTTTTAGATTTTGCAATTTAAAAACAAATTGGCTCCCCTTACTCAAGCATCAAATAAGATGTTAGTCCAACAATTCATAATTATTTAGTTGAATTAAAAAAATAAATCAAATTAAAACAAATAAATTAAACTAATTTTACCACTTGAACTAAGATAAGATGTGAAGCCTTCCTTCTTCAAGTGATCTCTCTTGTGTGTATAGAGCTTTCTTGGTCCTTCAACTTTTTGATCAATGCTCCATCACACCTAAAATAAGACAATCAAGTAATTTTTGGTATCCAAATTGCTTTGGATCCAATGACTTTATTAGCACAAATTTTAGTCCCATTAGGAATTCATTTCTCAATTTCATTCTTTTTATTTGAAGTAATTAGTTCTTTTGGAACCCAAATACTTCTAAAATATTTACCGTTAAAAAATCTATGAGCACTAGATTGTCTTTGATAAAAATTTGTTTTAATAAAATTTGATTTGGAGCTACCTCCAACTTCACATTTTGAGCATTTTTGTTAAACAGATTCTTTTTAAGGTCATCAATTTCCATTTGATGATCCTTTAGAACTTTTAGAAGCAAGTTTTGTAAATTAAGGTTCTTTTGTTCAAATTCTTTAAACCTTACTTCAAGTTCGAGATTGGTTTTAGAAAGTAAATCATTTTCTATTTTCAACTATGAAAGCAACCTTTAGTCTTTAGAAAATGAAGCCTTGAATTCAAAAACCAACTAATCATAGGCTTCCTGTAACTCATCAAAAGTATAAGAATTAGAAATAGATGAGCTAGAATCCTCTTGGAGGGTCATTAAGCATAAGTGGACTACCTCATTCTCGGTGGAGTCTTCTTCATCACTACAAGTTGACACATATGCCTTCTTTGAAGATGATCCCTTTTGGTTGAAACGAGGGCAATCATATTTAGTGTGACATTGCTTCTTGCATTCAAAACTCTTGTGGGGATTTTCATCTTCCTCTTTGATTCATGCTTTGAAGATTTTTCCATTTCTTTCTTCATGAATCGAGTGAACTTCTTGAAGAGATAGACTATCCCTTTACTTTCACTTTCCTCCTCACTTGAATCATCTTAATGAATAGTGGAGGATTGAAGAGCAACTATGTTTAGATCTTCTATCCCTTGCTCTTTGATCTTTTTCTTCTCCTCCCTTCTCAAAGGTTGAGACATCAATTCATGGGTAAGTAAAGACCCAATGAGTTTATCAAGCTTAAACTCCTTCAAGTTTTTAGCTTCAATGATTGTCGTCTTCTTTTACTCCCACGATTCGGGAAGTGAATAAATCAACTTCTTAACAAGTTTTTCTTTCAAAATCTCCTCTCTAAATCCCTTTATCTCGTTGACGATCATGGAGAAATGGTCGAACATACTCTTGATGTCTTTATTCGGGCTCATCTTGAAGTTTTTGTAGTTGAGGTTGACTAGACCAATCTTCATATCCTTCATATTATTTGTACCTTCATGGATCAATTAAAGTTTGTCCCAAACCTCTTTGACACTCTTACAAGAAGAGAATTTGGCATACTCTTCTGGTCTCAATGCACAAAATAGAATGTGCAAAGCCTTCGAGTTTAGCTCAATCATCTTCTTGTCATTTGCATTCCATTTCGCATTCCTTCTTTGAGGTGCCAATGGTCCATCTTCAACAATATCCCAAATATGGTAATCTTTGGCCTTGATGAAAATCATCATCCTATTCTTCCAAAAGGCATAATGTTCACCGTTGAAGATTGGTGGCTTTTCTATTGATTACGCCATGAACATCGGTTGATTGTTTGTTAATCGAGCTTGTTAGGATCGCCTAAATAGGATGTTAATCCTTCACGATTTAGCCTCACTCTAATATCAATTGTGGAACTCGATATTCTCAACCAATACAGCTAAGCTCATACCAATACAGATAAGCTTGTATCGATACGCGTTGACCCAGTACTGATACGCCCTAAGACTGTATCGATACCATTTTTCAAACCAAATTCAGTGACTAATTTTCGCATCGATACGCCTATTTCGTATCGGTACACCTTGTTTCATTAAGCCAATTTATGCCTAACTGTATCGATACGCCATCACCCGTATCGATACGGCCTGACCTGTAATGACAGAATTTTGTTGGTTTTATTCAATTTAAACTAGAAATTCATATCCAAATGTTGTGAAACTTTACCAACAAGTTTTAAACATTATAAACTATCAGCATGCCAATTTTTATGCTAATTTGAATCCATTTACTATGGTTACCACATTTAAGCCAAATATGCACATTAGCACCATTTTTAAGCCATACTAACATGTCACTTAGGCCTTTTTGACTATATACAGGACATAGTTGTTGCACATACAAAAAATAGCCATAACCAACTAATTTAAATACTTTCCCACCATTCTAGGAGTTCATAGGGTCAAAACACATTACTCTAAAGCTTGTGGTGACTTGCCGGTCTTCCAACTAACTCTGATCTCGAACCAATACATAGAATAACCATTAGCTATTAGACAAATTCATAGTTTGGATCTTGAGGATCAAAAACTTAGCTTGAGTCTTTCAACTTGAAATTGGACATTCAATACTTTATAGAACCAACAATAAATTTAAGGCTTTTACTTACCCAAGTGATAGCTACTGTTGAGTGTGCAAAAGTTCTACTTTTTACCCCCTATTTAACCTATATTTCTGCTACATTCAAGCATAATTCATTGCATTTAGGATAGATTTCACATATACATCACAATTATATAAATTGGCACAGTTGCTTCTGATTTTGGCTGATTTTGCATGTAGCTGCTGTAGCAGACTCAAGGCAGTGAAGAAGCAGAGTTGGAACACAGGACTGAAGTCGAGAAGGAAGACGCTGCCGTGGCATCTAATGGCGACAACAATGGTGAAGGGAAAAGTGAAGTGGATCTCGACACAAATAGGAAAGTAAGCCGGTCTGTCGTGGGTCACTCCTATATTTTTCTGAGCCCTAGATCAGAATGAAGGCCAAGCACAAATTTCAAGGAAAAAACCCAAAGCAAGAAAAGAGGATTGTACTGTAGAGTTGTACTTAATAGAGTTGAAGCTGTGCTACCAATCGAGGTAGATATACCATCGTTGCGTGTCTTGATTGAAGCCAAGTTAAATGAACCAGAATAGGTTCAAGCAAGGTATGACGAGTTGAACTTAGTTGAGGAAATGAGGTTGAAAGCTGTGTAACACCCAGGTTTAGGGGTCAGGTGGAAATAATATTTAAATAATATTTTGGGTCTCAGTTTATGATTAAATAATATTATATATATTATTTGGACCTTGTGTCTTTCTTTATTTTCAAAATAAACATTTTATGTTTGGACTAATTTGAAATGAAACTAAAATGTCATGGATTTTAAAGTAAGGGAGAGTTGCCATCTCATTAATGGCACTATTGTAATTTCAAGCCCTTGGAAATTAAAAACCCCTTTTTAATTTAAAACACAAATTTTTCTCTTCTTCCCTCTTCCTTCTTCATTTCTCACGACAAAGAGGGGGAAGCTTCTTCAAGTTCTATCCAACCTTCTTTTCTCCTTCATTTTGGCTCGAATTTGAAAGATAAATACATCCCCATCTTGCTCTCATCTTCCTCTACTTGGAAGTACAAATAGATTTCATTTTCATCAATGTTTTAGAATTTGGGTTTTTCAAAGTTTTGGTTAAAGGTTGTGACTTTATGAGTTTTTATCGAGGCTTTTGGTTTATTTATGTTAGATATGTTGTTTGTGAATCAAATAGTCCAACATATATAATTTTTAGAGTATTTTAAATGAATTCCCGAATTTGAGTATAAATGGGGTTTTTGGAGGGTTTTGGGTGAGTTTTGGGGGTTGTTTTAGGTAGGAATTGATAGCCCAATGATAGTAATATGGTTAGGGGTTGATTTGGGATCATTTGTGGGTGCAATGGGTGTTGGTAACATGGATTTTGGAAGGGGTATGTGGGCTGTCCGAGATTGCAAAGTATGGGGTTGGGTCATGGCTTGCAACATTGTAAATTGTGATTGAATTGTATTCCGGGTTGGTCTTTTGATGTTGGGCTGATTTGTGATTGTTTGAATTGTGTTTGAGGTTGTTTAGAAGCGGGAATTTGTGTTGGTGAAGCCTTGGGAACAAATCCGAAAATTGAAGACCATGGTTGCTTGGTAGATGAGCTTGGAGGTAGAGGTGAGTGGTTAAATGTTTTTAAAATGGTTTTGAGTATTTGGTTCAAGCATGTGAACCTAGGATGAGCTTGGTAAACCCACCTAGAGTTGGGATTAGAGTGGTAGCCTAATCCCAAACTTTGATTAGAGACTTTGGTTGCACTCTTTAATGGTTGTATATGCCTCGTGTTAAATTGTGATGGTGTCGATTATGTATATGTTGTATACATGTATGTTGAGGCATGTTGGATGCGTTGTTATATGCATGTTGATGATAGATATCATATGGTTATACACATGTGCAAAATATGATGTGATATGGTTGTTAATGATGTACATGTGGTGTTGTCACGTGAAATGAGATTATGAGGTGATTGCTTGATCTGAGGATCATGGTGAGTACATGCTAGGCATGGAAATGTGGTTTGTGCATGACGGTAAGTCATGGTGAGTACGTGCTAAGCACGGAAGTTGTTAATAAATGGTATTGTGGAATGTGTTAGTATTGGCACTAGTAAGCTTGGGTACAAATGATCGATCATTATGATGTTTAGTGTGCACATGTGAGTCAAAATACGCGCGTGGTCTTGATGATGGTAGTCATCAAGATGGAGTACGGGTTCGCCCGGAAATATTCTTATATATTTATATGTCGGTGATGAGTGGAATCCCATCGACGGGCGTGAGGATGAGTGGAATCCCCTCCTCGTGAAATGAGGCTTGAGGATGAGTGGAATCCCCTCCGCGTGAACGGTGATGAGTGTAATCCCACCATTAGGTAATGGTTGTGTTATTGGATGTGAGTTCCAACGGTTATCCGCGTATTCGAGTCGGATTGTGGTTTATGTTGCCAATATGTGATTAATTGTGAGCCAATATGATTTGAGATGTGTTGCTAACATTGTTTAATATATGTGATTTCATATGTTGTGGATTTAAACATGTTGAGCATGACATGATATTGAATATATGTTTATGCATCATTTATAATTATGGCTCGTGTGGATCAGAGGCAAGATCATGCATTTTATCTTGGTTGTATCTCGTGCTTGGACCCTGCATTGTCGAGGTTTGTTTTACGAGCTTACCCTCACTAAGCTTTTGTTCGACAATACAAATCAATAGCTTGTGGGTGGCAAGGGCAAAGAAAGGTCTCCAAGTGTTGCTATTGGTTAACTCAATGTATGAATTTTAAGTTATAGAATGTAATAGTTAAGCAATGGGATAGGTGTTGTTGATTTGTGCTATTGTTGGTTGTTTAGGAGCATGTTTAGACTCCTTAATTATGTTGTTTTTGATTGGCTTGATGATGCTATGTTTGGATTGTAACCATGTTTAAATTGCTTACCATGCTTGTTGGCCATGTGCCCTTTAAGGATGTTTATGTGTTTGGTTGTTGAAGCATGAAACCTTGAATGCCTATGTGCCATCTTTTGCTAAAATGTATGATTTCCTTGTTGAGTGATGTATGTCCAATTTGGGTGTCTTGTATGATTAGACTTTGATTGCTAGATGTTGTATGAATGATTGGATGTGTCTTGGGAGGTCTTAAATCGCATCTAGGTTCGAGTCTTGTATATTTTAGCTGAGTTTGGGAGTTTTGCAGTGCAGGGCGTATCGGTACGCCTAAGGGCCGTATCGATACGCTATTGCCTCCAGGGCTCAAGTTTGGCTGGGCGTATCGATACACGGGGGTGTATCGATACGGTTTTTGCTCACTGGAATTCTGAGATTTTGGTGAGATGTTACTGTATCGATACGGCGAGTTAGTGTATCGGTATGGGTTTATCTCATTGACCACGAGATGTTGACTGGGAAGGGCGTATCGATACCCTTAACAGGTGTATCGATACGGTCTTCCTGTGTTGACCCTTGAGTGTTGACTTTGGTTAAGGCGTATCGATACCCTTAACAGGTGTATCGATACGACCTACTTAATTACAGAAAATGGGTTGTATTATAAATGATGTCTTGAATGGTTGATCTTTGATTTGCTCTTGTTTCCGCTGACGCATTTCACATAGGATTTGGTAATGCATTTAGACAAGATTAATAAAAGAAATTTTCTAGGGTTGCTAACCGAGATGATACCTTAACGGGTTTCACTTCGGTTTTCCCCGTATGGCCCACTCGGACCGGTCATCCGGCCAGACCGAGACGAGGAGGTTACAAGCTGTATGTCATGGTCAAATGTACCAAAGAAGGATGATTAGGGCTTATGAAAAGAAGGTTCGTCCTAGAGAGTTTCAAGAAGGTGATATGGTCTTAAAGAAGAAGTTGCCAATTAAAAGTGATCCCCGTGGAAAATGGGCGCCTAATTGGGAAGGACCGTACATTGTGACAAAGTTTTTTTTTCTGGTGGAGCATTGATTTTAGCTGAGATGAATGGAAATGAGTTTCAAAGCCCGATAAACTCTGATACTGTCAAGAAGTATTATGCCTAAAAGAAAAAAAAGAAAAAAAAGAAGAAAAAGAGGGTTCAAAATGAAAACCCGCAAACGGCGTTTTGAAACCAAATAAGGGTCTGAGTTGAAAACCCGTAAAGGGTGGCTCAGATAATATAATAGATTTTGGGGCTTCACAGATCATGCACTGTACTCAAGGTTTCCTCGACACTGGCAGCGTTCAAGATTACTTCTGGCGTTTGAAAGGAGAAGTTTGGACTATTGATATTTGAATGCTCGTTTCCTTTCCTTTTTTATAAACTAAAATATTTACCGTTAAAAAAATCTATGAGCACTAGATTGTCTCTGATAAAAATTTGTTTTAATAAAATTGGATTTGGAGCTACCTCCAACTTCACATTTTGAGCATTTTTGTTAAACAGATTCTTTTTAAGGTCATCAATTTCCATTTGATGATCCTTTAGAACTTTTAGAAGCAAGTTTTGTAAATTAAGGTTCTTTTGTTCAAATTCTTTAAACCTTGCTTCAAGTTCGAGATTGGTTTTAGAAAGCAAATCATTTTCTATTTTCAACTATGAAAGCAACCTTTAGTCTTTAGAAAATGAAGCCTTGAATTCGAAAACCAACTCATCATAGGCTTCCTATAACTCATCAAAAGTATAAGAATTAGTAATAGATGAGTTAGAATCATCTTGGAGGGTCATTAAGCATAAGTGGGCTACCTCATTGTCGGTGGAGTCTTCTTCATCACTACAAGTTGCCACATATGCCTTCTTTGAAGATTATCCCTTTTTGTTGAAACGAGGGCAATCGTATTTGGTGTGACATTGCTTCTTGCATTCAAAACTCTTGTGGGGATTTTCATCTTCTTCTTTGATTCATGCTCTAGAGATTTTTCCATGTCTTTCTTCATGAATCGAGTGAACTTCTTGAAGAGATAAACTATCCCTTCACTTTCACTTTCCTCCTCACTTGAATCATCTTAATGACTAGTGGAGGATTGAAGAGCAACTATGTTTACATCTTCTATCCCTTACTCTTTGATCTTTTTCTTCTCCTCCCTTCTCAAAGGTTGAGACATCAATTCATGGGTAAGTAAAGACCCAATGAGTTCATCAAGCTTAAACTCCTTCAAGTTTTTAGCTTCAATGATTGTCGTCTTCTTTTACTCCCACGATTCGGGAAGTGAATAAATCAACTTCTTAACAAGTTTTTCTTTCGAAATCTCCTCTCTAAATCCATTATCTCGTTGACGATCATGGAGAAATGGTCGAGCATACTCTTGATGTCTTTATTCGGGCTCATCTTGAAGTTTTCGTAGTTGAGGTTGACTAGACCAATCTTTATATCCTTCATATTATTTGTACCTTCATGGATCAATTAAAGTTTGTCTTAAACCTCTTTGACACTCTTACAAGAAGAGAATTTGGCATACTCTTCTGGTCTCAATGCACAAAATAGAATGTGCAAAACCTTCGAGTTTAGTTCAATCATCTTCTTGTCATTTGCATTCCATTTCGCATTCCTTCTTTGAGGTGCGAATGGTCCATCTTCAAAAAGATCCCAAATATGGTAATCTTTGGCCTTGATGAAAACCATCATCCTATTATTCCAAAAGGCATAATGTTCACCGTTGAAGAATGGTGGTTTTTCTATTGATTGCGCCATGAACATCGATTGATTGTTTATTGATCGTGCTTTTTAGGATCGCCTCAATAGGATGTTAATCCTTCACGATTTAGCCTCACCCTGATATCAATTGTGGAACTCGATATTCTCAACCAATACAACTAAGCCCGTACCAATACAGATAAGCTTGTATCGATACGCGTTAACCCAGTACTGATACGCCCTAAAACCGTATCGATACCATTTTTCAAACCAAATTCTAGTGACTAATTTTCGCATCGATACGCCTATTTCGTATTGGTACACCCTGTTTCATTAAGCTAATTTATGCCTAACTGTATCGATACGCCATCACCCGTATCGATACGGCCTGACCTATAATGACAGAATTTTGTTGGTTTTATTCAATTTAACCTAGAAATTCATATCCAAATGTAGTGAAACTTTACCAACAAGTTTTAAACATTATAAACTATCAACATGCCAATTTTTATGCTAATTTGAATCCATTTACTATGGTTACCACATTTAAGCCAAATATGCACATTAGCACCATTTTTAAGCCATACTAACATGTCACTTAGGCCTTTTTGACTTTATACAGAACATAGTTGTTACACATACAAAAAACAGCCATAACCAACTAATTTAACTACTTTCCCACCATTCTAGGAGTTCATAGGGTCAAAACACATTACTATAAAGCTTGTGGTGACTTGCCGGTCTTCCAACTTACTCTGATCTCGAACCAATACTTAGAATAACCATTAGCTATTAGACAAATTCATAGTTTTGATCTTGAGGATCAAAAGCTTAGCTTGAGTCTTTCAACTTGAAATTGGACATTCAATACTTTATAGAACCAACAATAAATTTAAGGCTTTTACTTACCCAAGTGATAGCTACTGTTGAGTGTGCAAAAGTTCTACTTTTTACCCCCTATTTAACCTATATTTCTGCTACATTCAAGCATAATTCATTGCATTTAGGATAGATTTCACATATACATCACAATTATATAAATTGGCACAGTTGCTATTGATTTTGGCTGATTTTGCAGGTAGCTGCTGTAGCAAACTCAAGGCAGTGAACAAGCAGAGCTGGAACACAGGACTGAAGTCGAGAAGGAAGACGATGTTGTGGCAGCCAATGGCGATAGCAATGGTGAAGGGAAAAGTGAAATGGATCTCGACAGAAATAGGAAAGTAAGCCGGTCTGTCGTGGGTCACTCCTATATTTTTCTGAGCCCTAGATCAGAATAAAGGCCAAGCCCAAAGTTCAAGGAAGAAACCCTAGATTTAGTCTTTAATAGAGTTGTACTTTAGTTTAAACTTGTATTCTTTCCATATTAGAAAACTTGAACCCAAGGCCTATATAAAGGCATGTAATTCGACCTAGGGAAGGACATCTCATTCTCAAGCCGTCTTCCCAAAACCCTAGTCGTTTCCCCCTTCTCATCATGTTCTAAACTTCCCATAAGGCTAAGGGTTGATTCTATAAAGTAGTTGCAAGGATTGTACTGTTTTTAGGATTTTTCTGTTCAATAAAATAAACTTCAAGTTTGCTTATTCTGGTTTTCAACATCTTACAAGAGTATCAGGAGAGCATTATGAGATCATTCATTTACTTAATATTGGGAGAGTTAAGTATACGAAAGGAATAAGTACGAGTTCTCCAGTTTATGGTTGAACTATCTCGGACCTAGGGATAGGACGAGGTTAAGTGGCTAAGGAAGAATTCAACAACATCGATGTTTATCCTTCGATTCACGCCGTGAGGTATCATCTATGACGTGTTTATCGACAGATTTTTACCTAGGGATATGACAAGTCATAGTAGGGATTCTTGCCAAGCTTGAAGTACAGAGTTGTGTGATCGGTGCCGCGACAACAATAAACTGATGTCGCCGCAGGTGCTGTCGTGACAGGAACGATGACTGAACAGAAAGTTCTATACAGTGCAACACCTGCACTACTGAGGAAATCAATATCGGCCTACTTCTTTACCCTGAATCTTTTAATCTTTTATCTTCAGTGTTCTTCAATATTTCCCTACAAACAATTAAACTCTCTTCTTTCTCTTTTGTGCAGCAATCCAAGGATAAAACTATTTCTAGTCCCTGTGGATTCGACATCCGATACTTCGTGTATCACTTTACTACTTGTGTCGTGTACACTTGCACTCTATTACGATAGACTCTTTTACACACAACAAGTTTTTGGCGCCGTTGCTGGGGACTGGCAACATATGTTTACCCTACTTTTACTATACATTTTTTTAATTTTTCTATTTTTATTGGGACTGTTCCCCTTGTGCTATTCACAAGGTTTTTCGTTTGCTTATGCACAGATCTAGACGAGGCAAAGAACCTGAGTATCAACTAGACCCTGAAATTGAACGCTCGTACAATCTCAGAAACTGAGTCCGTCTTTTGATAGCCAGAAACGATTATCTTGATGAACAATTAGAAGCTATGCATAACAGGAGGAACAACCAAGGGAATCCCGAAGTGATTACATGATCAATGATCATGTGGAACTGGAGACCACCCTGCCAGACGTGGAAGCTAAAAATTTCTAGCTAAAACCTGTGATGTTCAGCATGATCAATTCCGCTGGCCAGTTTAGTGGTGCTGCTACAGAGGATGCCAAAGAACATCTGAAAAAGTTCCAAGAAATCTGTGGATCGTTTAGATTACCAAGAGTAAATCCAGAGATACTGAGGCTTCGATTATTTCCCCATTCACTAAGGGATAGAGCAAAAACTTGGTGGAACAAACTAACGTTGGGTTCAATACGAACTTGTGCGGATCTAACTCGTGAATTTTTATCTCGTTTTGATCCTTCCCATTTATCTGAGCGATTACGTAATGAAATTGCTACTTTTCAACAGGAAGATGACGAGCCAATGCACGAGGCATGGGACAAGTTTACCACTCTTATGAGGAATTGCCCGATGCACGGATTCCCTGTTTGGAATCAAGTAATTAAAATTTACAATGCTGCCAACACACACACCCGGATGAGAATAGATTCAGCAGCCAATGGATTGTTGTTGGATAAAGATCCAAACGAAGCCACGGTGGTATTGAAAAATCTGGCGAAGAATGAAGAGCAATTTCCCACAGTGAGGAGAGGTAAACGAGTGCTAATTGTGAAGGACTATGAAGCCGACAATTCCCTAAAGACACAGGTTGCATACCTCAAAAAGGTAGTAGAAAACTTGCTAAAGAAAGATTCACAACCCGTCTACTCTACATAAGAGGTATGTGGTACTTGCAGTGGGAATCACAGTTCGGAAGACTGCCCGTTACAGCTAGAAGAAGGGATGTATGTTGAAAACTATAACAAGCAGAGAAATTACGATTCCAACAATTACAATCCCAACTGGAGGAAAGACCCCAAGTTCTCCTAGAGTAACACAAACAACGCACTGAATCCTCAAGTGCAAAACACTCAAAACTAGGGGCACCCATAATTCTGACACGACAGCAACCGCAATAGCAGCCGGCAGCCGCATCTAGTATACTGGAGTAGACTTTGGCCACATTCATGTCACAGACAGGAGTGTAGAACTAATGTTTTGATATAATAATTGAAAAATGTTTTGGACTGATTTAAAAAGTATTTAAAACATTTCAAAAGTCTAAACAACTTGAAATTATGTTTAGGGAAGTTTTTAAAAGGGTTTTACATGTTTCTCAAAGCCAAACTTCACAAAATCGTCCAAGCGTTTCGAAACACACTGAGGTGTTTCGAAACAGGGGATTCCAGTAGCAAAAATGTTTCAATACGAGTATCGAAACAGGCTTTCCCTAGATGAGGATTTTGCCTTGCGTTTCGAAACGGGCTATGTCGTTTCGATACGCCGACGTGGCATTGACCACAATGGTCATAAACCCCAACGACATTTCCCAACTAACATTTAAATGCAAGGCGTTTCGATACGTGTGTAGGCGTTTCGATACATGTTCTGAAACGACCAGGGGGCATTCCGAAACGGGTGCCTTGTCAGACTGCAACAACTCTTTCTACTTAAAGGATGTTTCGAAACGGGTTCGAGCGTTTCGAAACGGGGAGCTGCAGAACTGCATTTATGGTGGGAATTAAAGTCCTCAACGGCTCCAATTCAATCCCAACGGCTAGCAACAGCTATAAACTCATCAAGGAGTATAAAAGGGACCTCCAAGCATTAAGTAAAGGCTAATGCTCATATTGTCAATCAACAAATGATCAAAAAGTGTCTTAGTGCTTAAATTGTCAATTCTTGTATAGACAAACACTAGTGAACCAAAATTGTCAAATTAGCTCAAGTGTTTTAGGTTTTGGGTGAGTGCTAAATTGTGCAAAAAAATACCTATTAGAGGGATTTAAGTTTGCTTATTGTTTCTCTTTGAAAGAGAGGGTTTCAATCAAGGCTTTGGGTAGAAGGCTTGATTATGTATAAGGGTTACCTCCTAAGCCTAGAAAAGGGGACGAATCAATAATGGATTGATTGAAAATCCTTAGTGGGGAGCTGAGGTAGTGGATGTAGACCTTGGTTAGAAGGTTGAACCACTATAATTCTTTGTGTCAATTTTAATTTTAGCTTCCACAACCCTTCCACCCAAAAATCCACCTCTCCACCACTTGGTGAGCCTTATCGGTTGAACGAATCGAGCTCTACACAACTCAACAATTGGTATCAGAGCATGGCTTAGTTGAGGAGGATTCACATCCTATTGAGAAGATCCAGCAAGCTTGATCACTATTTCATCAACCAGCTCAAATGGCACAATCAATCGACAAACCGCCTTTCTTTGATGGAACCCACTATGCCCATTGGAAGACAAAGATGAAGTTCTTCATCAAATCAAGAGATTACAAGCTATGGGATATAGTTGAAGATGGTTCGTTCGTGCCTCAAAGAAGCAAAGCGGAGTGGAGTGCCGACGATCGCAAGAAGATGGAGCTTAATCGCAAAGCCTTGCACATCTTGTTTTGTGCTTTTGGCCCAACCATCTATGAGAAGATGTCTTCTTGTGATAGTGCCAAGGAGGTATGGGACAAGCTTGAAGTCACATACGAGGGGACCGATGAAGTCAAGGAGACTAAGATTGGGCTCCTAACCTTAGAGTATGAGAACTTCAAAATGGATCCGGAAGAGAACATCGAGAAGATGTTTGATAGGTTCTCTACTATCACCAATGGTCTCAAAGGCTATGGAGAAGCCATCATAAAGGAAAAGCTTGTTCAAAAGCTCATCTACTCACTTCCCGAGTCTTGGGACTCAAAGAGGACCGCCATCATCGAAGCCAAGAATTTGAAGACCTTGAAGCTTGATGAACTCATGGGGTCACTCCTTACTCATCAAATCATGAAGAAGAATAAAGAAGATGAGAAGAAGAGGGAAGAAATTAGAGCTATGGGAGAGAAGAAAATCAAAGGGCTTGACATCAATGCTAGTGCTATGGCTCTCAAATCCTCCACTTGCCATCATGTCTACTCAAGTGAAGAAGAGGATGAAGATGAAGATATAGTTCATCTCTTCAAGAAGTGTGCCCCGTTGAAGAAAGCCTTGAAAGAGCTTATACGAGAACCAAAGAAAAAGGAGAGGGCAAGCACTTCTAGCCATAAGAAGAAGGCATATGTGGCTACTTGGAGTGATGAAGACTCCACCGACGATGAACAAGCCAATCTTTGCCTTATGGCCATCGAAGAAGATTCAAGGGCAACTTCTAATTCATCTACTTCATGTTCTTACTCTTTTGATGAATTACAAGATGCCTATGATGATTTGGTTTTAGAGTTTAAAAATCACATTTTGAAAAACAATAAATTGATTTCAAAGTTGTAAATTCAAAATGATTTGATTTCTAAAACCAAACTTGAACTTGAAGCAAAACTCGAAGAGTTTGAACTAAAATGTTTTGATTTACAAAATTTGCTTCAAAAAGTTCAAGAAGAAAAAGATTTGATTTCCAAAGAGCTTGAAAAGAAAAATAGTTTTGGAAAATCAAATTTTTATGTAAGACAATCTAGTGCCCCTAGATTTGTAAAAGGAAAATGTTTTAGAAGTGTTTGGGGTCCCAAAAGGACTAACCACTTCAATTAAAAAGGATGACATTGAAAAAATGGATTCCTAAGGGGACTAAAATTTGTGCTACTAATGTTCATGGATCCAAAGCAATTTGGATACCGAAAATTACTTGATTGTCTTTTGCTAGGTGTGATGGAGATGTTCAACAAGTCAAACATTGAGGGGGAGCTCCATGCACACAAGGAAGAACACTTGAAGAAGGAAGACTTCACATCCTCCCTTGGGTTCAAGTGTTGGTAAAAATCTAGTTGTTTTGCATTTATTTGTTTTATTTTTTTATTTAATTGAACTAGATGATCATATATGTTGGACTAACATTTTTAATGATGCTTTGAGTAAGGGGGAGCCATTTTAAAACCAAATTCTTATTTTTGTCAACTTTTACCTCTATTGTTATTTTGAACTTAATGTTTTAAATTCTTTTTGATATAACAAAAAGGGGGAGAAATGGTTTGAAAAATTGAATTTTCAAATGAATAAGGGGGAGCTTTATTCAATTTCATATCCCATTTTAAAACCAAATTCTTATTCACATTTTTAAAGTTAAAGGGGGAAAATCCCAAACAATTTTTCAAGTGAGTTTTATTATATCAAAAAGGGGGAGATTGTAGAACTAATGTTTTGATATAATAATTGAAAAATGTTTTGGACTGATTTAAAAAGTATTTAAAACATTTCCAAAGTCCAAACAACTTGAAATTATGTTTAGGGAAGTTTTTAAAAGGGTTTTACATGTTTCTCAAAGCCAAACTTCACAAAACCGTCCAGGCGTTTCGGAACGCCCTAAGGTGTTTCGAAACAGGGGATTCCAGTAGCAATAACGTTTCGATACGAGTATCGTAATGGGCTTTCCCTGAATGAGTATTTTGCCCAGCGTTTCGAAACGGGCTATGCCGTTTCGATACGCCGGAGTGGCATTGACCACAATGGTCATAAACCCCAACGAATATTTCCCAACTAACATTTAAATGCAGGGCGCTTTGATACGGGTATATGCGTTTCGATACATGTTCTGAAACGGCCAGGGGGCGTTCCGAAACGGGTGCCTTGTCAGACTGCAACGACTCTTTCGACTTAAAGGATGTTTTGAAACGGGTTCGAGCGTTTCAAAACGGGGAGCTGCAGAACTGCATTTATGATGGGAATTAAAGTCCTCAACGGCTCCAATTCAATCCCAACGGCTAGCAACGGCTATAAACTCATCAAGGAGTATAAAAGGGACCTCCAAGCATCAAGTAAAGGCTAATGCTCATATTGTCAATCAACAAATGATCAAAAAGTGTCTTAGTTCTTAAATTGTCAATTCTTGTATAGACAAACACTAGTGAGCCAAAATTGTCAAATTAGCTCAAGTGTTTTAGGTTTTGGGTGAGTGCTAAATTGTGCAAACAAATACCTATTAGAGGGATTTAAGTTTGCTTATTGTTTCTCTTTGAAAGAGAGGGTTTCAATCAAGGCTTTGGGTAGAAAGCTTGATTGTGTATAAGGGTTACCTCCTAAGCCTAGAAAAGGGAACGAATCAATAGTGGATTGATTGAAAATCCTTAGTGGGGAGCTAAGGTAGTGGATGTAGACCTTGGTTAGAAGGTTGAACCACTATAATTCTTTGTGTCAATTTTCATTTTAGTTTCCACAACCCTTCCACCCAAAAATCCACCTCTCCACCACTTGGTGAGCCTTATCTATTGAACGAATCTAGCTCCACACAACTCAACAAGGAGCTTACATGGAAAACATGGATCACTTTGTCAAAAAGACTCAGTCGTTTATGGATAAAACAGAGATGAGAATGACTAACCATGAAGCTACACTGAAATCACTGGAGATACAGATAGGTCAGGTTTCCCAGCATATTAAGCCGAGGCAGAACAGAGGATTCCATAGCGATACTGAGGTCGCTAGACAACCCACACATGAGCAGTGCAAAGCCATTACAACAAGGAGTGGGAAACAACTGCCAGGGCCGAAGAAGAAAGCCATAACGGATGAGGAACCAGCCCTAGAAAAATCTGCCGCGAACACTGCCCCAACAGACGATAAACAACCTGCTGCCGCCACACCTGTCATGACAGCAGAAGGGACAGAGGAGAAAGACAAGAAGGATGAAGAACCTAAGCCTCCTCAGATCTGAATACCATGTGAAGGACGATTCGAAGATTGCCGTCCTCCCCCTTCTTTTCCACAGCGGTTACAGAAGCAGAAACATGAGTACCAACTCAAAAAGATCTATGATATTTTTAAGCAGATTCACATCAATATACCGCTATTAGAGGCCATCAAGGAGATGCTCGATTATGCGATTTCTCAAGGATGCCATGACGAAAAGATCCAGACTTGGGGAATTTGAGACGATTAAGATGATAGACGGATGCATGACTATCTTGCACAAGCATCCACCCCAGAAAAAGAAAGATCCTGGGAGTTTGCCATTTGAAATTATGTGTGATGCCAGTGACTACGCTGTAGGGGCAGCACTTGGGAAGATGAAGGACAAGCTATTCCACGTAATTTATTACGCCAACAAAGCACTAAACAATGCCCAAGTGAATTACACCACAACAGAAAAGGAACTGTTAGCAGTGGTGTTTTCAATTGACAAGTTTCGTTCGTACATACTTGGAACGAAGGTAGTGGTCCACATAGGCCACTCAGCACTGAAGTATCTGTTCGCAAAGAAAGATGCAAAACCTAGACTGATACGTTGGATTCTGCTGCTACAAGAGTTCAGCATTGAAATCAGGGATAAAAAGGGGATAGAAAACCAAGTTGCAGACCACTTGTCAAGATTAGAGAGGGGAAAGAGTCTACCGACAGACAAGACACACATACTGGAGACCTTCCCTGACGAGCAGTTGTTTGCTGCCACAAGCACTACTGCGACAGCCATGGCGGCAAGTAAGTTTTCTGAACTTCCTTGGTATGCTGATTTCGTTAATTACATAGTTAGTGGAATATTACCTCCTGAACTTAATTACCAAGCAAGGAAGAGGTTCAAAAATGATGTTAAACATTATTCTTGGGACGAACTTCTTCTTTTCAAACATTGTGCATATCAAATCATCAGGAGGTGTGTACCACAAGATGAGCAAGAAGCTGTGCTTCACCACTGCCATGCTTCACCATATGGAGGACACTTAGGTGGAAACAAAACCGCTGCCAAGGTTTTGCAATCTGGTTTTTATTGGCCCTCATTGTTCAAGGATGCCCAAGCATTCTACAAAAGCTGTGACAAGTGCCAACAGACTGGGAACATCTCAAGAAGACATGAGATGCCACTGCAAAACATCCTAGAAGTCGAAATCTTTGATGTATGGGGGATTGATTTCATGGGACCATTCCCAGCATCATGTGGGAATCTATATATCCTACTGGCAGTGGACTAAGTGTCCAAATGGGTTGCAGCGATCGCCACACAGAAAAACGATGCCAAGACTGTTCATAGATTTCTGCACAAGAATATTTTCTCTAGATTTGGCATACCTAAGGCGATCATCAGTGATGAAGGGAGACATTTCAACAATAGGGTAATAGTTGTTGCCTTAAGAAAATATGGCATAAAGCATCGGATCGCAACAACATATCACCCTCAGACCAATGGACAGGCCGAAATATCTAACAAGGAAGTGAAGAACATTCTTGAGAAGATGGTTAAACCTACTCGAAAGGACCGGTCTTTACACCTCATTGATGCACTTTAGGCCTATAGAACAACATTTAAGACACCATTGGGAATGTCACCCTACAAGATGATAAATGGAAAAACATGTCATTTACCTGTTGAGATAGAGCACATAGATTACTGGGCTATCAAGGCAGTGAACATGGACTTAGATAAGGTAGGACAGAAGAGGTTACTTGACTTGAATGAAATTGAAGAAATTCGAGCAATGGCCTACGACAACGCAAGGATTTACAAGGACAAGACAAAGAGGTGGCATGACAAGAAGTTGCTGCCACGACAGTTTTGCCCAAGGCAGCTTGTGTTGTTATTTAACTATAGGTTGAAACTCTTCCCAGGGAAGCTGAAATCTAGATGGTCCGACCCATTCCAAGTTGTGCAAGTTTTTCCTCATGGTGCCATCACGATCAAATCCTTAAAAGACGGGCACCAATTTAAAGTCAACGGACAGAGACTAAAGCATTAACAGGGGACTGAAGCCCCAAGGATGCAGGAAGTAGTTACTTTAGGAGATGCCCCTCAAGGCATCCCTAATTTAACTTAATTTCAATTTTATTTTTATTACTATTATTTATATATTTATTTATTAGGAAATTAGAATTATTTTATTTCTAGGAACTAAGTTTTTATTTGAATTATTTTTCGGAAATAAGGGAAACAAGGAGAGGAGAAGAAGTAAACCAGCCCACCATCTCACCAGCAACCCAAAAAGCCCAAAGGAGGAGTCTGTCGTCACAGCCTGTCAACAGCTGTCGCGACAGACGCAGAAAATACAGCCTGTCAACACGCTGTTGCGGCAGACATGGAAACACGTAACAAATGCACAGCAGACACGAAAACGCGTGACAGACGCGTCAAAAACCGTGTAACAGTTGACCCCATTATTCGCGCATGCCGTTACAGCTCCAACAGGCAGCAAACCATTCATCTATATAAACCTCATTTCACTATTCATTTTTCGCCTCACTTTACTCTCTCAACTTGCTTCCTCTCTAGATCTCAAATTTCTTTCATTTTCCATAGCCTTGCAACTATAAGTACCAGACAAACAAGAAGAAATGCTGCCTCCAGCTCTGCCGCAGCAACCGGCACACCCAGCCACGACTGACTCCCTAACCGCTTTGCCACCACCGACTCCGTCGATCGATACTACACCTCCTTCCAAAAGAGGGAGATGTGGGAAGAGAGAGGGTTCCTTTACACCAAACGCACAGAAGATTTCAGGCCCGAACCGTTCATAGCACGCAAAATCAAGGCCCTCAAATGGCAGATGTTTGCTATCGAGCCCGAGGAGATGAATCTCACTTTGGTCAGGGAATTTTATGCTGCTGTCGACAGCAAGGATACGAAGACCGTGACCATACGAGGTAAAGAAGTTACTTTCGAGCCGGAATACATTCAATACCCTCTACGACATCTATGTCAGCAAACGGGAGAACAGACACAAGAGGTTCGTGGAAAGTCTGTCGCTGGCAGACTACGATGCTGTCATGGAAGAATTAACTGAAAAGGGGAAAGAGTGATATACTGATCCCAAGCATCGGTGGATGGTGAAACACACTTAACTCACTTCAGAGGCTAAACTTTGGAACCACTTCGTAAAGAAGAGGATAATTCCTTCTTCCCACAACAACACGGTTAACCGACCCAGGTTAGCTCTCATTCACTCCATTTTAAATGAGAGGCCCATAAATGTTGGCCGGTATATACGAGAGGGAATTTTGGAGTGTGCCCTTTGACCAGCGGGACCCCTTTTCTTCTCGTACCTCATCATCGAGATCTACCGCGGCCACAACGTTCCTGAAATCCCTGAAGATTACAAGCTCTGAGGGAAAGGATGGACGAAGCGAAACATTTTCAGCTTAATGGACCTGAAAGCAGCCACACCACTCTCTTTCTTCAACCCGTCTGTCGTAGCAGCAGAGCCCACTCAAACATAACCTGCCGCCGCAGAGCAGCAGCAGCCAACGACAGCAGCTCCTCCAACAGACTCCTCCACTCAAATCCTAGCCACACTACAAAAGATGGAGGAACGACAGCTTGGTCTGATGAGTTTCGTCAGAGACTTCACAGTAGCCACGATACATTTTATTCAAAACAATTTAAATTTTGCAAATGTACAATTTCCTGCTTTCCCAGAGCATTACTTTGCTGCCCCTACACCTTCCCATACTCCCACTCCTGCTCCCACACCAAAAACACCCTCTATTGTATCCACTCCAACCCCAGACGCGACAGCTGAAGGCGACAACCACACCACCACTTCCTCTACCCGAGGAGAGAAACGAATGGAGCCACCACTGCCTGAATTTGATGACGATTACTTCGTCGGGTTCTCTTCCTCCTCCATCTGCCAAGAATATTATGAAGAGCCCTCTGTCAAAAGAAACCTTTCAAAGGAGTTCACTCCGATGAAAAGGCAGAAGCCCAACACTACTAAAGGATCATCCGGCCAGGGCAAGTCTGTTAGCAGCAGCATCAACAACTCATCCGATGAAGTCCAAGTGTTGGAAAAGCCACCCCAGATCTCACCGACTTGTATCCAGCCCCCAAGGGAAGCTAAGAAGAAGACTGCCTCCGCCTCTCCGAGCATTCTACCGACACCGACAGTGAAGGTCACTGCCCGCCGGCAGCTACAGATTAGCAGCAGCGACAACAACACCTAAAATTAAGTTTCTATCTTATTTTGCTGTCTTGTTGTTTTATTATAATTGTGATGTATTTTGTTTAAGTTTCTATTTTTTATTTAGTTTTACTTTTTTATTTGCTTGAGGACAAGCAAGAACTTGAGTTTGGGGGTGTGTTGAGTGTGCAAAAGTTCTACTTTTTACCCCCTATTTAACCCATATTTCTGCTACATTCAAGCATAATTCATTGCATTTAGGATAGATTTCACATATACATCCCAATTATATAAATTGGCACAATTGCTACTGATTTTGGCTGATTTTGTAGGTAGCTGCTGTAGCAAACTCAGGGCAGTGAAGAACCAGAGCTGGAACACAGGACTGAAGTTGAAAAGGAAGACCCTGCCGTGGCAGCCAATGACGCCAGGAATGGTGAAGGGAAAAGTAAAGTGGAGCTCGACAGAAAGAGGAAATTAAGCCGATCTGTCGTGGGTCACTCCTATATTTTTCTGAGCCCTAGATCAGAATGAAAGCCAAGCCCAAAGTTCAAGGAAGAAACCCAAAGCAAGAAAAGAGGATGAACTAAAGGCATCTACTCAGAAGATTTAGTCTTTAATAGAGTTGTACTTTAGTTTAAACTTGTATTCTTGCCATATTAGAAAACTTGAACCCAAGGCTTATATAAAGGCATGTAATCCGACCTAGGGAAGGACATCTCATTCTCTAGTCGTCTTCCCAAAACCCTAGTCGTTTTCCCCCTTCTCATCATGTTCTAAACTTCCCCTAGGGCTAAGGGTTGATTCTGTAAAGTAGTTGCAAGGGTTGTACTATTTTTAGGATTTTTCTGTTCAATAAAATAAACTTTAAGTTTGCTTATTCTGGTTTTCAACATCTTACAAGAGTATCGGGAGAGCATCGTGAGATCATTCATTTACTTAATATCCGGAGAGTTAAGTATACGAAAGGAATAAGTACGAGTTCTCCAGTTTATGGTTGAACTATCTCGGACGTTGGGATAGGACGAGGTTAAGTGGCTAAGGAAGAATTCAACAACATAGGTGTTCATCCTTCGATTGACGCCGGGAGGTATCATCTAAGACGTGTTCATCGACAGATTTGGACCTAGGGATAGGACAAGTCACAGCAAGGATTCTTGCCAAGCTTGAAGTGCAGAGTTATGTGATCGCTGCCGCGACAACAACAGACTGCTGCCGCGACAACAAAAGATTGCTGCCGCCGAAGGTGCTACCGCGACAGGAACGACGACAGAACAGGAAGTTTTATACAGTGCAACACCTGCACTACTGAGCAAATCAATACCGGCCTACTTCTTTACCCTGAATCTTTTAATCTTTTATATTCAGTGTTCTTCAATATTTCCCTACAAACAATTAAACTCTCTTCTTTCTCTTTTGTGCATCAATCCAAGGATAAAGCTATTTTCAGTCCCTGTGGATTCGACATCTGATACTTCGTGTATCAGTTTACTACTTGCGTCGTGTACACTTGCACTCTATTGCGATAGACTCTTTTACACGCAACAACTACGAATTAGAGCTCTCAAAATAAGAAAAACTTGTGTTTAAGAGGATCAAATTGAGAGGTGTAAGGTTGAGTTTGGCGAGGAAAGCAACAATGGCAATGCTTTCTTAGGTAGAGGATGACAAAGATTAGAACTTGAGCTTCGGTAGATATCAAAACAAATAAGGGGCTTTTCTCTATTCATTTATAGTGAGCCAAGACTTAATTATTGCCCCACCTCACTCTTGGATAATAGGAAGCTTTCTTATGCTCAAGGGTTTACGTATTACGAGGAATATGTAAAGTTCTCATAAGTTCTATATTTTGTGCGCATTTCATCTCATATTATTGTTTTTCTTAAGTACATTTTAGGCATAATTAGGTTCATGCATTGCATATTACAATATTCTTTACTTTTCCATGCTTTTATTAATTGTCCTTTGTTTGGTAAAGAAAAGATGATGTTTTAGTTTAATTTTTGTTTTAGGTACTAGAAGCTGGCAGAAGGAGAGAGGAGCTGAGGAGCTGATGCTGAGGCAGCAGACCAAAGAGCTGTACTGAAGCAGTTCAACACAGAGATAGCCGTTACCGAGTAGCCGCCGCCGCTATACCTGTCGCCCAGGGCAACAAGAAGAGGAATTGGAAAATTAGAGTACGATATGTAGAGCAGAAAATCTTGATTCCAACGATGCCATATTCTCAATTTTATGACTCCTGGAGCAGCGAATAGAGCCACCAAAGGAGGAGATCAAGATGACTTGCGATGCAAGGCAACGAGAAGGAGTCCACATTCAACTCAAAGAAGTCAAAATTAAAGGTTGCATTTAATGCGAAAGCTACTTTGAAGACTTCTACTCCAATGAGGACTTGACCTAGCTAATGCCTATATATACTCGACATATTTTGTAATTGTAGACAGTTTAGGTTTTCCTTTGGGCATAGTCTAGGTTTTCTTGCCGCCAACCATGTTCTAAATTTTCTCTTGGGTTTGGGTTATGTTGTAAACTAATGTGAGGAACAGTTGTTTAGGAACCACGTTTGTATTTGCAATAAAACTTCAAGGTTTATTTATTCCATGCTCTTCATAGTTTTCATTTAAGTTCGAAAGATTAGTTGTCAACTATCTATACGTTTGGTGTCGAAAGAGTCGAACTCATGAAAGGGATAAGTACGATCCTCACTCTAACCAGGTGTTGATCAATCCAGTCTAGACATAGGTTAGGGTTTAAGGCAGCTAAAAAGGAACGAACCAAGGTTGTTGTCTTTGCAAGACTCACGCTGTGACGGGTATCATCTACAGTGGGCAACAACAGTATCCTGACTTAAACATAAGCGATATCACTATTGAAGCGTTCTACCGAGCCTTGAAGGACTGCCAAGTTTGTCGTCGAGCCATCCGTCTTTTCCATTGCCGAGGCAGCGAAAGCGTCGAAGCAGCTAATCTGCCATCTTCTGCCAAGGTAGCAAAGTCTGGCAGCGCAAAGCAAGTTAACCTACTCAACGCAGTTTCACACTACTAAGCAGCATAACTTGACACATTCTATCACCCTGAACTTTTCTATTCAATTACTTGTGATTTATTTACTTTTCTTTTGCAAACTAAATTTACTTGTGCATTTAATTTTCTTTGTGCAGAAATTGCAATTCGAACAAATTGTACAATCTCTGTGGGAGACGATATCTTTTATACTATAACTTGACAAGAGTGTGCACTTGCGCTCATATTTAGAGAACACCCAAACGCTCTACAAGTTTTTGGCGCTGTTTCCGGAGATTGGAAAGAATATATTTGTTTTTATATTTCTGCACTTTTATTTTTATATGCATTTAATTTTTAGTTTTTATTTTTCCATTATATTCGGAAAAAAAGAGAAGAATTTCATAGTTTTCATGTCTAGTGCATGGCCAAAACAAATCTAAAGAGCGAAATCATTTACATAGATGAGATCGAATGAAGAGCAATAAAACTTAATAAAAAAGTCAGAGAAGCCCTCAAGAAAGCCAAAGAAGAGGGGAAAGAATAAGCAGCCATGCATAACGGCCAAGAAGACAACTCTGCCATCGATGCTCGAAACGGAAGGGATGGGCAGCAAGATCTGCCGCCCAGAGAGCAGCAACAAATTCCACTTAGGCAGCAACCCCCAGTTCTGCCCAGGTAACCACAGTATGTGCGAACCACCAGGGACTACTTTGAGCACGATTTCAGAGGGTTTGATCCAACTGTGACATAGCTTGAAATTGAAGCGGATCACTTTGAGTTAAAGCCCGTGATGTTCAATATGATCAACACATTGGGGCAATTTGGAGGAACTGCCACAGAAGATGCTCGGCAGCACTTGTGAGGTTTCCTAGATATATGCAGAGCTTTTAAGATACATGGAGTAATATATGGCCCAACACCAACACATACAACCATGGTTGGAAGAAGCATCCAAACTTCTCCTGGAGTAATCCAAACACAGCTGCAAATCCAACTCAGCAACCAGGAGGATACCAACAGAACCTGTCAAGGCAGTCGCCTCAGCAGTAACAGAATACGAGCAATAAATCACTCGAAAATACTTTACATACTTTTATGTCTCGAACCAGTGATCTTATTCTTCGTACTAATAAATTTATTGATAAAACTGAGTCGTTTATGGACAGGACTGAGATGAGGATGAATTTGTTCATCCAATGAACCAACAAATAGAATAGCCTGTCGTAGCAACATTAATACGAGCCGGCCCAATAGAAGAGACTGACAATAACCCTAAGAAGGATGATCTTGGGTCGCCACATATTAGATTTCCATGCAAGGAACACATTCAGGACATCCATGGCGACTTAGGATCATCTTCTTTAAGGCTACTATCACTCTCATCTGTCGGGGCGACTGGTATTGATGCTGTCGTGGTAGGCTGTTCTATTTGTTGGTCCATTGGTTGTTCCTTTTTGGGCTCTTCCAGTTGTTTCCCACTTCTGGTTGATATGGCTTTACACTGCTCATACGTGGGTTTAGCTGCTACCTCTGTGATGCTGGATGCTGCACCTATTGTCATGTTGCTTATAATCTCCGTGAATTGCCCAAACTGGGTTTCCATGTTCTTTATTATAGCTTCCTGGTTGTTCATCCTCATCTCAGTCCTTTCCATAAACAACTCAGTTTTATCAATAATTTTATTAATACGAACAATAAAATCACTTGTTCGAGACATAAAAGTATGTAAAGTATTTTATGTGAGTTATTGCTCGTATTCTGTTGTTGTTGAGGCGGCTGCCTTGACATGTTCTATTGGTATCCTCCTAGTTGATGAGTTAGATTTTCAGCTGTGTTTGGATTACTCCAGGAGAAGTTCGAATGCTTCTTCCAGCCAGGGTTGTATGTGTTGGTGTTGGGTCTGCTATTCCTCTCATAGGTTCCTATGAAGTTTGTAGATTCACTGCACTTAGAGGAATCGTGGTTGCCCCCACACTCATCACTAAAAGGCTCAACAACCTTGGCCTCGTATGTCTTTCCTTTGGCCATACTCATCACCAGCTTTGTCAGCTTGTCTAGGCGGGCATTAACAGATTCTGTGGCCTCTACTTCATTCACAACAGCTGGTCGCCTTTTGCCGTCGCAGCGGGCTGTAGGGAACTTGTAGTCGTTTTTGGAAATTATGTTCAGGATCTGTAATGCCTCCTCAGGTGATATATCTAGGATGGTTCCATTGGCTGAGGGGTCGAGTATCATTCGTGTTGGTTGATTTATTCCGTTGTAGAACATCGACACCTGAGTCCAGGACGGGAAACCATGAAGCGGGCAATTGTTCAACATCTGTTGGTACCTCTATGAAGCTTCATACATTGGTTCGTTACCCCCTTGGTGGAAGGTTGTGATCTCGTTTCTCAGATTTTTTGTGACGTTTGAAGGATTGAAACAATCTAGGAAGTCTTTGCACAACTCCGTCCAAGTATTGAATGACCTCGCCGGTTGGTTGTTCAGCCTTTGTTTTGCCCTATCCCTCAGTGAATATGGGAATAATCTCAGCTTCAGCACGTCTTGATGGACTCCATGTATCTTGAAAGCTCTGCATATGTCTAGGAATCCTCGTAAGTGCTGCCGAGCATCTTTTGTTGCAGTTCCTCCAAATTGCCCCAATGTTGATCATATTGAACATCACGGGCTTTAACTCAAAGTGATCAGCTTCAATTTCAGGCTCTGTCACAGTTGGATCAAACCCTCTGAAATCTTGCTCCAAGTAGTCCCTGGTGGTTCGCACATACTGTGGTTGCCTGGGCAGAACTGGGGGGTTGCTGCCTAAGTTGAATTTGCAGCTGCTCTCTGGGCGGCGGATCTTGCTACCCATCCTTTTCATTTCGAGCATCGATGGCAGGGTTGTCTTCTTGGTCGTTATGCATGGCTACTTCTGCTTTTCCCTCTTCCTTTGCTTTCTCGAGGGCTTCTCTGACTTTATTCTTAAGTTTTCTTGCTCTTCGCTCGATCTCGTCTATGTAAATGATTTCGCTCTTTGGATTTTCTTTGGTCATGCACTAGACAAGAAAACTGTGAAATTCTTCTCTTTTTCTGAATATAATGGAAAAATAAAAACTAAAAATTAAATGCAAATAAAAATAAAAGTGCAGAAATATAAAAATGAATTTACTGTTGCCAATCCCCAGCAACGACGCCAAAAACTTATAGAGCGTTTGGTTGTTCTCTGAATATGAGCACAAGTGCAAACTCTTGTCAAGTTATAGTATAAAAGATATCGTCTCCCACAAGGATTGAACAGCTTGTTCGAATTGCAATTCCTGCACAAAGAAAATTAAATGCACAAGTAAATTAAGTTTGTAAAAGAAAAGTAAATACAACACAAGTAATTAAATAGAAATGTTTAGGGTGATAGAATAGGTCAAGTTATGCTGCTTAGTAGTGTGAAACTGTGTTGAGTAGGTTAAGTTGCTTTGCGCTGCTAGACTTTGCTGCCTCGGCAAAAGATGGCAGATTAGTTGCTTCGACGCTTTTAATACCTTGGCAGTGGAATAGACAGATGGCTCGACGACAAACTTGGTAGTCATTCAAGGCTCGGCAGAATGTTTCGATAGTGATCCCGCTTATGTCTAACTCAGAATGCTGTTGTTGCCCAATGCAGAGTGAGGATCGTACTTATCCCTTTCATGAGTTCGACTCTCTCGTCACCGAACAAATAGATAGTTGACAACTAATCTTT
Organism: Hibiscus tridactylites; assembly: GCA_958450335.1. Lineage (NCBI taxonomy): Eukaryota > Viridiplantae > Streptophyta > Magnoliopsida > Malvales > Malvaceae > Hibiscus > Hibiscus tridactylites. The sequence goes on from OY288275.1 coordinate 64,988,961, forward strand.
CGAACATAATTGAAAACTATGAAGAGCATGGAATAAGAAAACCTTGAAGTTTTATTGCAAATACAGAGTCGAAGTGTCCCATCCTTCTTCTTAACAAATAGAATAGGAGCTCCCCAAGGAGAAACACTAGGTCGGATGAAACCTCGATCCAACGGTTCTTGCAACTGAATCTTCAACTCTTTAAGTTTTTTTAGTGCCATCCGATAAGGTTCCATAGACATAGGAGATGTACCCGAATAAACCTCGATGCCAAACTTAACCTCATCCCGTTTCGGCGGTACCCTAGGTAATTCTTCAGGAAAAACATCCGGAAAGTCTTTCACAACTCAAATCTTATCTAATCCAGAATCAGACTATCTCAGATCAAGGATATAGGCAAGATAAGCAATAGAACCTTTCCTGATCATTTTCTGAGCTTTGAGAGCTAAAACGATACTAGATAGGAACCTTCTGCGCTCACCAATCAGAATCACCTCACGATCATCAGAAGTTCTCATTGTATCCCTTTTCTTTTCACAATTTAAAGTAACACGGTGAGCAGACAACCAATCCATACCTAGGATAAGATCGAACTCCCCAAAGGGTAACTCCATCAAATCAACTAGAAATATCTCCCCTTGAATCTCAAGAGGAAAATTCATGTATACTTTAGTAACGTCAACAGGATTACCCACTAGACTGCATACAGCAACATCACTAACAGTATCCTCAACAGAAATCTCAAGACCCCAAACACAGAACTTGCAACATATGAATGAGTCGAACCATTATCAAGCAGAGCAAAGTGCAAAATAGAATGGATAAAGAATGTACTGGCAATAACATCTAGCTTATCACGATCATCGTGCCTCCTAGTAGAATAAACTAATCCTGACTGTCTAGCCCTTAATCCTGCTGATCCTCTACTCGGAGTTGGTCTACCTCTACTAGTAGAACCCGAAGTAACAAATTTGACTTGACCTCTCCCTCTGGAGAAAGTCTGTACTGATGCCTGGGACTGAGTAGTAGTAAAAGTTGAGGGAGGTGGAACTGAACAATCTCTGAAATGGTGCTCGAATGAACCACATCTGAAATAAGCTCCAGTTTATCTCCTACACTCGCTTGAATGCCACTTCTTACAAAAAGGACACTGTGGCACCCCTCGAGTACTAGTCGAACCAGCAGCACTAGCAGTCGGAACAAAAGGAGTCACTAGTCTAGCTCTCGAATAACTCTGACAGTCTGACTCATCTCTAGCTCTCTTCCTAGACTGATACCCCTTACTATGCTGAATTGGAACTGATGTTGGTCTCTTTCCTCAATCAGATCCATGGGACTTAAGTTGTCTTAACTCTACCTCATTACGCTCAGTTGTCCTAGCTCGTCGAGTAATATCCTTGTATTCCTTGTCGATATGTAGAGCAACACCGACCTTTATCGTAGCACACAATCCCTTCAGAAACCAATCACACTTGTCCTTCTCATTGGTCACTAATCCAGGGACATACTGAATCAATCTTATAAACTCGATCTCATAATCATTCACATACATATCATTCTGTCTCAGATTCATAAAATTATCTCTGCACTCAGCTCTGACATATCGATCAAGGAAAGCCTGTCTGAAATGATCCCATGTAACCGTACTAGCTGGAGTAACAAGCTCCTCATCCTCCAACAAGTTTTGGGCTGCACACTGCAGCAGTGAAACGACAACCTTGAGTTTCCGATCGATAGGATAATCCATCTCAACAAATAGTCGCTAAAGCTTCTTCGGCCAATACTCTGCATCTGTTGGGTCTGTACCTATCTTTCCATCGAACATATTCATCCCGATAGCTAGAAACTCTATGGATATGGGTCTCCAAAAACTCTCAGATTGATGAAGGTATCTCAATAGCTCTCTCTGAACAGTAACGACATATGTGCCCACTGTCTCACTATACCTTGAATCACGAGGACCACTACTCTGAGCAGGTTGAACATGTGGGTCTCCTCCACCAGTCTGATGAGATCCAGTGTGCTGAGCTCATGTCTGCTGACTTCATGTCTAGTCCACACGTTGCTCCTCCACATTCGCACCATGGACCTCACCCTGGTTTTGTATTGAACCCTCAGGAGGTGGATGTAAAACTAATGAATTGATTGTGATATAAAAAATGATTTGAGGATTAAATCGAAAAGGAGAAAATGAATTTTTAAGTCCTCAAAACTTCCCTGTGTGTTCTAAGAAAAATGTCCAAGTCAAAACTTAAGCTTACTCAAATTTCTCTAAGTATTTACCAAGTCAAAACAGTGATTTTCGAGTCACCGTTTCGGAATGGCCTTTAGGCGTTTCGTAACATTTTGAAACTATTAACCTCTATTTCAGAACTAGCTTTCCTGTTTCGATACGGGTGTATCGAAACAGCTATTTGTGTTCTGAAACGGATGAAGAACAAGGGACGGTTTGAATCGGTTCGATACGACAGTATCGAAATGACATCAATTGTTTTGAAACAGATTTCAAACTTGGTTTCAGAATATGACCGTTAAATTTTTATAACTAATTTTAAAGATATAGTTAAAGCGTATCGAAATGCTTCTAAGCCATTTCGATACATGTTTTGATGGTGGCAAATATTTTCGAAATGGGCTTCAGCACGTTTCGGAACAGGCTCTTAGCGTATCAAAACGATTGTGTCTATTTCAGTACGGCTTATTACACCCAACGACTATTTTTATTTTGGTCTGTTTTGAAATAGGGTCGAGCGTTTCAAAAAGGGTAGTTGCAGACTGCATTTATGGAGGGAAGATAACATCCCAACGGCTATAATAATGAAGGCAACAACCCCAACGACTAGAATTCAATGAGAAGGTATAAAAGAGACTTCTAAAAGCACCAGTAAAAACTATTGATCCTAAAAGAAATATCCAAACGTCAAATTCAAGCTATTGTGCTAAAATCCTATATTTTCTGGTAAACCCCAACTGTAGAACCTTGTATTTCCAGTCTTATTTGTTCAATTGGGTTGAGTGCTTATAAAAAGGGCTACATTTGTATTGAGAGATACTAGCTATTAGCCTTAAACTTATTTGTAATCTTTGAGTGAGGATTGGGTCAATTTTTGGGTAGAAAAATTGACCATTTTGTAAAGGTTTCCTCCTAAGCCTAGAAAAGGGGAAGATCAACTAGTGGAGTTGTTGGAAAATCCTTAGTGACGCTAAGGTAGTGGATGTAGAGTTCAATTGGAACTTGAACCACTCTAAAACTCTTGTCTAGCAAATTTTTATTTTCCACTCCACCACCAAAATTTCTAAAAATCCAATTCATCCCCTCTTGGCTTAAATCGATTCTATGATCCACTCAACAATTGATATCAGAGCCTACCTCTTTGAAGGATTAACAACCACTAGAGGAGTTCCTAGGAGAGTGTGATCTATTCTAAAGACAAGTCATGGCATCTACTTCAACCTCCAACCTCTATGAGTCACAATCAACCACTAAACCACCCTTCTTCAATGGGGACAACTACCTATATTGGAAGAATCGGATGCGTCTCTTCATCAAGTTAACAGATTACATGGTTTGGGATGTAGTGGAAGAAGGCCCATACATTCAGGTTAAGAGAATTGATGAAGGAAGACTAGTTCCGAAAGTAAAGTCGGAGATGACCGAGGAAGATAGACGAAAGATACAAGTCAACGACAAAGCTCTACATATCATATTTTGTGCACTTAGTCTGGATATTTATTCAATGGTTTCATCTATCGAAAGTGTGAAGGAAGTGTGGGACACTTTGGAGACGACTTATGAAGGAACTAGCGATGTGAAAGAGACGGAGATTGGGTTGCTAAACTTGAGCTATGAGAATTTTAAGATGGACCCCGATGAGAGCGTCTTAAATATGTTTGATCATTTTTCAATCATTGTCAATGGCCTTAAAGGATTCAGTGAAGTAATTCCCGAAGATAAGCTAGTGAGGAAGCTTCTATACTCTCTCCTAGAGTCTTGGGATGGTAAGAGGACGACCATCATTTAAGCAAAGAATTTGAAAACCTTGAAGCTTGATGAGCTTGTTGGGTCTCTTCTTTCACACGAGATCATGAAGCAATGAAGAGAGGAGGAGAAGAAGAAGGAAGAGAAAAGGATAGAGAATCATGAGGTAGAAAAGAAGAAGAAGCTAGGAGTTGCTCTCAAAGCCTCTCTACAAGAGGAGAGCTCTTCTAGTGAGGAGGAAGATTTTGAAAAATTGGCTATGATAGCCAAACGATTCTCACGGTTCATGAAGTCCAACCGAGGGAGAAAAATTCAAAGAAAGATGGACTTCAAGAACAAAGGCAAAGAAGTAGAAAGAGATCCGATCATTTTCTTTGAGTGCAAGAAGTCGGGTCACATACGTTCCGATTGCCCTCAACTCAAGAAGAAGGGCTTTGAGAAGAAGAAGCTCAAAGCCAAGCTTGCTACTTGGAGTGATGAGGAGTCATCCGAGGATGAGGAACATGAAGTGGCTAATATTTGCCTCATGGCTCTTGAGGAGGACTCTTCTATGGTAACCTCTAACTCATCTACTTTCGATTTTACATTTGATGAACTTCAAGATGCTTATGATGAGTTACAAGAGGTATATGATGAGTTGGTTGAGAAATACAAGGAGTCAATGTTAAAAATAAGAAAATGATTTCGGTTTTAAGAACCCAAAATGACCCCCTTTCTAAAACCAACTCGGAATTAGAAAAGAAGGTCTTGGTTTTAAAAATTCCTCAAATGGGTTTGAAAAGAAATCAAATGATTTAAATGACCTTTTTAAAAAATACCATGTTTACCACCAAGAGGAGGTGAGTAAACTGAAAGCTTCTCTAACCAATGTTGGGGAAAACAATTTTGAAAAGGCATCTCCTTCAAAATCCCAACATGTGAAGAGAAACTTTTGTTGACCACAAACAAAGAGGCTCTCATAAGTGTCACAAGAACAAGAAAGTTAGAAGTGTATGGGTTCCTAAAGAACTTGTAGTTTCTAACAATATTGTAGCCATTTCATCTTGGATTCCTAAAGGAACCAAGTATTTGGGAACTAACACTCATGGACCCAAAATGATTTGGGTACCAAAAATCAAAGCTTAACTCTTTGTTTGTAGGGGAGCATTGCTACAAGGCCAAAGCATAAAGCCAAAACTCATGGTACCTTGATAGTGGATGTTCGAGGCACATGACCGGAGACAAGAGTCGATTCATGGACTTAAAGCCAAAAAGTGGTGGAGTAGTGACATTTGGTGACAACTCCAAAGGCCACATTGAAGGTATTGGTTCCATAGGTAATCACTCTACCATACTCATTGAAAATGTATTGTATGCCAATGGTCTAAAACACAATTTATTGAGCATTAGTCAATTGTGTGATAAAGGGTTTAATGTCTTATTTGATAAAAATGGGTGTAAAATTGTTGACATTAAATCTAATAAAACAATGCTCATTGGTCATCACATAGGAAACATATACATGGTGCATCTAGATGGCATTTATACATCCGATGCATGTTTTGTTGCACAAAATGAAAATGATGCATGGTTATGGCATAGGAAACTAGGACATACTAGCATTAGTGTTTTAGAAAAAATAGTTTCCCTAAATCTAGTTAGAGGTTTACCCAAGATTAAGTTCTCAAATGATAAAATATGTGATGCATGCTCTAAGAGTAAACAACATAAATCATCCTTTAAATCCATTAATGATGTCTCTACTAGTAGATGTTTACAATTAATTCATATGAATCTATTTGGGCCAATTAGGATTACTAGCTTGGGTGGAAAATCATATGCCTTTGTGCTTGTTGATGATTACTCTAGATATACTTGGGTTATCTTTTTAAGCACCAAGGATGAGGCTTTAGAAAACTTCATCACATTTTAAAAAATAACTCAAAATGATCTTGAGCTTAAGATTTCTCACATTAGAAGTGATCATAGAACTGAGTTTTGAAAAAGTTAAGGTGGACACTGCACTTTTCATAAAAAGTATAAAAATGACATCTTAGTAGTGCAAATGTATGTTGATGATATTATTTTTGGATCTACTAATGAATGTAATTGCAAAGAGTTTGCTAAGTTAATGCAAGGTGAATTCGAGATGAGCATGATGGGGGAGCTCTCATTCTTTTTGAGACTCCAAATCAAACAAAGGGAGGATGACACCTTCATAAATTAAGCAAAGTACGTGAAAGATATGCTCAAGAAGTTTGGCTTGGAGCAAGCAAAGCCTCAAGCTACACAATTGAGCTCATCTACAAAGCTTGACAAAGATGAAAGAGGTAAGTGTGTTGTCTCTAAGCTTTATCGCTCTATGATTGGATCATTTCTTTACCTTACCGCAAGTAGACCGAATATATTGTTTAGTGTTTGCTTGTGTGCTAGGTTTCAAGCTTGTCCTAGAGAGTCTCGCCTTATAGCCGTTAAAAAGATCTTTAGGTACCTTAGAGATACTCCTTGTTTAGGTCTTTGGTACCCTAGAGACTCAACCTTTAACCTTCATGCTTATTCGGATGCGGATTATGGGGGTTGCAAAAGTAGATAGGAAAAGTACTTCCAGCACTTGTCAATTCTTAGGTAGTATGCTCATATCTTGGTTCTCTAAGAAACAAAATAGTGTAGCTCTATCTACCACCGAAGCTGAGTACATATCCTTAGGGAGTTGTTGTGCTCAAGTCCTTTGGATGAAGCAACAACTCTTAGATTATGGAGTTAAAGTTGAAACCATACCACTTAAGTGTGACAACACTAGTGCTATATACCTAACCAAAAATCCTATCCAACACTCTAGAACCAAACACATAGAAATAAGGCATCATTTCATTAGAGATTGTGTCCTTAAGGAAGATGTTGTTTTAGAGTTCGTAGACACCTTAAATCAATTAGCAGACATCTTTACAAAACCTCTAGATAAGGAGCGGTTTTGGTCCCTTAGGAGAGAGTTAGGTCTAACTAGCCTATCTTGACCTTTTAGGACCTTTTTGTGTTTAAATTGCTTGATTTCTTGCAAAATGTCATGCTTATGTGTTTTTAATCCTAATTTCATCCATGCTCATAGTTAGGGGGAGTATGTTTATGTTTTTACATGTTTCTCTTGCTCATACATAGCATTTATGCATCTAGGACTTATTAGAATTCACGTTTTCTACAATTTAGAGCCTCATCTGCACCTCCAGGCCTAGGCGTATCGAAACGGGTCAATCGGTTTCGATACGGGTGCCTTAAAAGAATGCTTTATGACTAGGGTGTTTCGAAACGCCTAAATGGGTTTCGAAACATTTTGCCTCTTGCCAAGAAATGTATCGAAACGACCCAATGGCGTTTCAATACGAGTTATCACGTGGGATTCGATACGGTCAAAGCTGTATTGGTACGATCAATGGGATTCGAAAGGTCAGTCAACGTTTTGGTACGTTTGTTTCGAAACGGTTGTGTATGTTTTGAAACACGTATCCATATAGCTTTTTAAGGGCTTTAATTGCTAAAATTTACTTTTCATTAAAATTCCCAAAAACCTTAAACCCGGTTTTTCACTATAAAAACCCTCTAAAACTCATTGTTTTTCATCAAATCTTGAGGGATTTTACTTACAAACTAAAGTCTAAGCAAGCTTCAACAACTTGATGCAATTTCTTCCATTCATTCATCCAAAAATCCCTTTTTGAGGTATTTTCCATCCTTTCCTTTTTCCTTTGATTTTTTTGTATCTTAGGTTAGAAAATATTAGTTTTGTAAAGATTATATGTTTTACAACTTGGGTTTTTTAAAACTTGAAAAAAAAAATCAAAATCTTAAATTTTTTATTCGAATATATTTTTTACTCGTGTTTTTACTATTTTCAAAAGTTGTTTCTTCTTCAAAAAAAATTGTTATATGTACAGACGTTTTTAATGCGTTTTTCTTTAAAACCTTAATGAGATTTTTAATTGGATTGAATTAAGGATTTAAATGCATACGCTTAAATTTTTTGCTTGCTTTGTGTTTTTAGGAATTTCATGGAAAACGTTAACAAGAAACGCAAGACTCAAACGGGTGAAGGTTCAACCCAAGCAAACATCTGTCCTAACTTACCCTCCTTTTTCAAAAGAGTCTTAGGAATCAAGAGTCTAAGGATCGTTTCAAAATCATCAAAGATTTAGCCGTTCGCCGAGAGCGAGTTGTGGACATCGTGTTCTTTGACTCCGAGCACTTTAAATTCCACTATCTAGCTCTCTTGCGAGAATGGAGCTTCTTGGCCTTTTTAAGCATTCCAGACATTGTGTACTGTAAAGTGTCCAAAAGTCCTATATTTCATGCACTTCCCAACTCTTATTATTACTATTTTAAGCACATTTTAGGCATAATTAGGGCCATGCATAGCATTTCACAGTATGTCATTGTTCTGCCTTGTTTTTATAACTTATCATTCAATTGGTGAAAAAGAAGTATTGTCCTAGTGTATTCTTGCTTGTAGGTAGTAACTGCTGAACAAGGGAACCGAGGAACGGAGGACACAACGCTGAGAAGCAAACCCAGGAGCTGTACTGAAGCAGTTCCAGCTGAAGATAAGTTGCTGTCGAGCACCTGTCGAGTAAAGCTACTGCCAACCTTGCTGCCCGCGGTAGCTGACTATGGAAGTTTGGAGAACCGGAGCACGATTTGGAGAGCTAAAACTCATGATTCTATCGTCGGCGTTTACGTGATTTTCTGACTTCTGTAGCAGCGGCTAGGGCTGCCGAAGAGAAATTCACAAGCTTATTTGTGGGCTAAGAAAAACGAGGAAGAGTCCATATTCCAAGCAAAGAAGTCAGCATTTAAAGCTTCATTAAAGAAGAAAAGCTACTTTAGATGACTTCTGCTCCAAGGAGGACTTGACCTAGTTCTAAGTCTATAAATACCCATTGTACTTCTAGTTTAAATCATCCTAGGTTTTCTATAGACTTTACTTGAGCTCTTCTCTGCCACCATGTTCTAATTCTCCATTGGGTTAGGGTTATGTTGTAACTAGAGTGAAACGGTTGTTTTAGGTTTTTGAGTTATTTCTTTAATAAAATATTTCAAGTTTACTTAATCCATTGTTCTTCATTCTTTCAATCTTTCCACACCAGTCGTTTGAGAGAATCTATATTTCGGGCACGAAAGTGCAAGGCTCCCGAAAGGGTTAAGTACGGTCACAACGGGAGGCGTGACTAACTTGGTTCCACACTAGTCCGCAAGTTTCAACGGCTAAAAGAGATCTCTAACTGAGTTGATTATCATTATCGACTATCCTGCCGAACTTGAAGTATCTGCCAGACTTGCCGCCAGGACGTCTTTCTATTCCACCTACTGAGACAGTACACACCCTTGTAGTGGCAGTGACCTGATGTGGCCTTGTGACAGGGTCGTAGTTTGTCGCCCATCTACCCACCGAGGCAGCATATCATGGCAGCAAAGGATAACTCATACCTAATTCAACGTAGTTTTCAAACTATGTGGCAGTATAACCCTGCCTGCCCTATCAACCTGATTCACCTCTTCTCTATTACTTGTGTCTTTATTTACTTTTCTTCTCAACCAAACTATTCACTTGAGTTTTTATTTTACTATTGTGTAGGAACTACAAAGCAGAACAAGTTGTCCAATCCTCGTGGGATTCGACATCTTTTATACAATAACTTGACAGGAGTGTGCACTTGTGCTCCCACAAAAAGGGAACACCTTCACACCCTACAAGTTTTTGGCGTCGTTGCCGGGGATCGGTAACAACGAATTTTATTTTTAATTTTTGCACCTTTTTACTTTTCGTTTATTGCTATTTTTAATCGAAAAAAAAAGAATTTTACCGTGTCCTTTGCAAGTGTATGACTAGGGCTTACCCTAGCGGAAACTTCATTATCTACGACGATCTTGAGCGTGAAACTAGACGAATCAAAAGGGAGCTAAGAGAAGTCTTAAAGAACAAAGACAAAGGCAAAGCAAAGGAAGAGACCATGGTAAACGAAGACCCACCAGTTGATGGCAGGGGCGGGCAGCCAGATTTGCCGCCAAGAGGACCACAAGTACAGTAGAGGTAGGAACACCCTGATCCACCCCAAGTGCAGACAACTAGAGACTATCTTGAACATGACTTTCAAAGGATCGAGCCAATAGTAACAAAACCAGAGATAGGGGCAGATCATTTTAAACTGAAGCATGTCATGTTCAACATGCTAAACACACTAGGGCACTTCGGAGGGACTGCCACAGAAGATGCTCGGCAGCATCTACGAGGATTCCTAGACATCTACCGAGCATTCAAGATTCATGGGGTACACCAGGACGTATTGTGGCAGAGGCTATTTCCCTATTCACTGAGGGATAGGGCAAAACAGTGGTTGAACAACCAACCAGTCAGATCCTTCACTTTCTGGGCAGAACTCTGCAAAGACTTTTTAGACTGATTCAGCCCATCCAATGTCACCGATAGACTGTGAAATGAGATCACAACATTTAGACAAGGGGATGACGAGCCGGTGTATGAGGCATGGGAGCGGTACCAACAAATGTTGAACAACTATCCGCTTCATGGTTTACCGGCTTGGACTCAAGTATCTATATTCTACAATGGGGTTAACTACCCAACTCGGATGCTGATAGATGCCTCGGTTAACAGAATAATCCTAGACAGACCTTTAGAGGAAGCACTACGACTGCTCAACATAGCAGCTAAAAACGACTACAAATACCCGACAGCCTGCCGAAGTGGTACAAGGCAGCCAGCTACTGTAAATGAAGTGGAAGCCTCCGAATCTTTTAACGCCCACCTCGACACTCTGACGGAGCTAGTGATGAAGATGGTGCAATCCCCAGGGAAGGTCCGTGAGGTAAAAGTCGTTGAGCCTTTCTGTGACGAATGTAGGGCCAACCATGATTCCTCTCAATGCACTACATCTGCAAACTACATGAAAGGATATGAGAGGAATAGCAGGCCGGCCCAAAACACATAGAATCCTAACTGGAGAAACCATCCCAACTTCTCCTAGAGCAACCCAAAGACAACAACAAATCTACAACAGCTACAGGGAAGCTACCAGCAGAATCAGTCCCGGCAGCTGACTCAGCAGCCACAACACAATAATTCACTAAAAGCTACTATGAATAACTTTATGAAACAAACTGGTGAATTTATTGTTTATACAAATAAGTTTATTGAAAAAAATGAGTCTTTCATGGACATGACATAAATGAAGATGAACAACCAAGAGGATGCTATTAAGAACCTCGAAACCCAATTTGGGAAGTTCACCGAAATCTATCATAGCCGGACCATGAGAGCATCATCTAGTAGCCCGCAAAAAGCAGCCAAGCTCACTTTTGAACATTGCAAGGCCATAACTACGATGAGTGGGAAGCAGTTGGATGAACCTAGGATGGTAGAGCAGTTAGGAACTCAGCCATAACATATGAATAAGCCTGCCCCAGAAGTAACCATATTAGTCGCCCCATCAGCAGAACATGAAAGCGGCACTAACAAGGATTATCCTCCTCGAACTAAGCCCCAAAGCAAGGAGCAAATAGAGGACATCCGTCTGCCAGCTCCATTCTCCCAGAAGCTCAAGCAACAGCAGCAGGAGAACCAATTAAAAAAATTCTTGGACATTCTGAAACAAGTGCACATCAACATACCTCTGATAGAAGCTATACAAAGCATGCCAAACTACGCCAAGTATCTCAGAGATATAGTTTCTAAGAAGAGGCGAATAGGGGAGTTCGAGACGGTGGTTGTCACTGAAGAATGCATGGCTATGCTGCATAACAAGCTGCCGCCTAAGCAGACAGATCCGGGCAGCTTTGTTATACCATGCAGGCTGGGCAGCAAGCATGAGACCGGGGCCTTGTGTGATTTGGGAGCCAATAAAAATCTGATGCCTAAGGCCGTCTTCGACAAACTAGGTATTGGACCTGCAAAGCCAACCTCAGTAATGCTTAAATTTGCCGATCACTCATTCGTGCAACTAGAGGGAAATATTGAGGACATATTGGTCAAAGTGGGCAGCCTAATTCTTCCTGCTGATTTCCTCATCTTGGATTGTGAGGCTGATGAGAAAGCCCCCATTATTCTCAGGCGACCCTTCTTGGCCATGGGAAGAACGCTGATAGATGTGGAACTCGGGGAACTTACAATGAGGGTAGAAGGTCAAAGCATAAGGATGAATGTGCTGCAACCCTTAGAGGAAGGAAAGGAAGGCCTGGATGAAAGAGCTGCCAAAATAAGTGTGGAAATAGGCCAGGGCAGCAGCTACCATGACAGACCTCGGGGCATATTGAAGGACCCCATCAAGCAGAAACTGAAGGAACAAAAGGACCCTCTAGGAGGGGAGAAAAAGCTAAACCACCTCAGAAAGTGGTTATGTCTAGGAGATGCACCCAAATGCATTCTTAACATAACTTAATTTTTATTTATTTCTATTTATTTATTTTTATGCATTAGGAATAAAGTTTATTTTATTTTTGGACTAGATTAATTTTCAGTATTTAATTCGTCAAATTTTATTTAATTATGTTTATTTTTGTTTTAGGATCAAGAATAAAGGAGCATGATTAAGAGGGAAGACCAGCAAAAGGCCTGCCAACCATCCTGCTGAGTCAGCAGCCAGCAGTGCAGTGTAACGGCTAGTTGGCCGCCAACGGCTCTGAAAATAATTGGGAGAAAAATTTGTAACGTGCACAAGGAAATCAGACCGTTGATCATTCAATGTTGCCCAGGTATTTCTCGGTAGTGCCTATACAAACCACTCACTCATTTCACTTTACTTCACTTCCACCTTTTTGCTAGCTCTTATCTTATTCTTTTACTCTCTCACAATATTTACTTTCTAGTTTAAGTGAAAATACAACCGATCATATGGCTTCAACGTCAACCCAAAAACCCACCTACATCAGGTTCTGCTTCAAGGCAGATGAAGAGAGATATAGAGCACAATTGTCGAAGTAGGCCGTTTGGGAGGAACAAGGCTTCCATTATACAAAGCAAATGGGAAACCATGGTCTTGAGCCCGCCTTGTTCCAAACCATCCACTATAAAGGATGGGAGATGTTCGCTCAACGGTCTGATATAGCGAACATCACTATAGTCAGGGAATTTTACTCACATCAGCCCTGCCCAGACAAGCCATTCGTTTATGTTCGCAGAGAGGCAATCAAGCTCAACCCTGTTATCTTCAATAGTTATTATGGCCTTGATACAAACGACAACCCGCATGAGGACTGGAGGCAGTCACTGACGGCTGCCCACTATGAGGTGATCAAGGCCAGAATCTACAAGCCCAATACACCATGGCTGGGGGGCAAACATGTCGGATTTGTCAAGCGCCGCTACCTACTACCTGCAGGGATGTTATGGTACACGTTCGTGAAAAGGCGCCTGCTACCCACATCTCACAACTCAACAGTTGACTGGACGCGCCTCGCCCTAATCTACAGCATCTTGATGAATCAGCCGATCAATGTGGGGGAAATCATCTGCACGGAAATATACAAATCTTCAAGAAGAAGAAGGGTGGGTTATACTTCTCATCCCTCATCACAAGCCTCAGCACCAATTTCGAGTCCCCACAGATGATTTCACAGCCACAAATGAGGGTTGGACCAAAAAGGTTTACATTCAAATGATGTAGGATGCGGAGAAAGTGCCAGCAATGCCCAATCAACCCTCCGCCGCACAGTTTGAAACGCCAACCCCCATCAGTACTAACACTGGCCAAGACAAAGAGGTCCTCCCGCTGCTCCACACACTCCTCGAACACACAAAATGAATAGAGCAACAGCAATTGGCCTTCATGAAGTACGTGGGGGAGGCCCATGAAGCCCCTGTGACTTATTTCCTGCAGAAATTCCCTAGTGACGTGCCCACCATGTCGCCCTTTCCTGATGAGCTTGCAGCAGCAGCAGCAAGAACATGAAGAACTTCACCTGCCGCCACCGCCCGCTAGACAAATCATCAGGTGCCCTCTCATATGCATTCTCCACAGCACTCAGCTGCCACCCATCAAACACACTGGCAGATTCCTCTGAGAGGCACCAGCAGAATCTCTCCCCAGCCTACACAACCAATACAGTAGCAGACTTCTCCTCTTCATAGGAGATTAAGCAGTCGCCGCTGGAACCAGAAACATCAGTAGTTACGGCAACAAAAACCATCCCCATGGCATTCATCCCTCCGGAAGCAACCACAGAGGAAGGGACAAGGAAGAGGAAGCGGCACATAATAGAAGAAGAACATGTAGACCTTGAGACAGAGTCAGAAGGAAGCGATGCATCTCCCGTAGTTCCCCCTACCGAGCCTTCAGAAGAGCCATAGCAGACACCAAAGAGAGTCCAGCCGCCGCGGAAAGCAAAAACCTCTCCTGCTCGAACCACCGCCAAGGCATCTGCCAAAAGCCGTTTCGTCGTCTGAACATCCTCCTCCTCCTCAACTAGCTAGAATCCAACCTCCTCCTAACCCTCAGCAAACTTTTATTTTCTTTTCCTTTATTTATTTTTATTTTGTTTTTGCTAATTTTAACATATATATTTTTGTTCTGTTTTGTGCATTGAGGGCAATGCCCATCTCGAGTTTGGGGGGGATAGCTCTCGCATCATTTGTAGGCATTCTGAGTTGCATTTAGATAGCATTGTATTTGCCTTAGTAATAATCGGAAAAGAAAAGTTTGTTATGGCTTGTGCCTATGATAGGATAGTTGATTACTTTATCCTCGCAGCTAACTAAGACTAAACTTAATCTTGGGAAAGAGCATGAAATATGACGTAGATTTTTTTCTTTTTGCATGAAAATGTTGCATATCTTTGTTATTTGCTGAATGTGTAGAATATTTGATGAACATTGCCTGTTTATTTTTATTGCAAAATTCTAACAATAATTGCAGGTAGTCGCCGAGGCAGGCAAAAGAAACAGAAAAATGTAGAACTGCCAAAGGCAGCAAAAAAGTAAAAACAAAGAAAAATGTTGTGTTACCCTAGAGGTGCCCGCAACAGGCTCTAGGAAGAATCATGAGCGAGGACACTCCGCTGCTATCAAAGTCCTTGAATCTGAAAGCCTAAAAGTGACGGACAAATTAGCATGAATGAATGAAAGCCTTCACGGGATGACTCTACTCCAAGTGTTCGGGGTTCTGCAGTTTGCTCTTATCTAAACGTCAGACCTAGAAGAGTAGTTGTGATAAGCTAAAGCCCTCGCAGCCTTGATTAAAAATAATACGCTTAACTGTGTTGCCTCGATAGCAACCTCTTAAATTACAGTAGTATCTTTGTTTAATCTTTTATTCTGCATATTCAATTTGTTTACATATTTGCAAACATCACACGAACATTAGGAATTTAATTCTAAGTTATTTTCTTGTTTATTTCCCTTCATTAAGTTATATGTATATAGGTGCCACAACCTTGAGGGAAAAAATCAGGTTAAAACAAGTTTTTCTTTCTGACTAATATTAGAGCAAGTACTTTAGGCTGCATTGCTTGAGGACAAGCAATAGTTCGAGTTTGGGGTGTGTAAAGTGTCTAAAAGTCCTATATTTCATGCACTTTCCAACTCTTATTATTACTGTTTTTAAGCACATTTTAGGCATAATTAGGGTCATGCATAGCAATTCACAGTATGTCATTGTTCTGTCTTGCTTTTATAACTTATCATTCAATTGGTGAACAAGAAGTATTGTCCTAGTGTATTCTTGCTTGTAGGTACTAACTGCTGAACGAGAGAAACGAGGAACGGAGAACACAACGATGAGAAGCAAAACCAGGAGTTGTACTGAAGCAGTTCCAGTTGAAGATAAGTTTCTGTCGAGCACCTGCCGAGTAAAGCTGCTGCTAACCTTGCTACCCGCGGCAGCTGACTATGGAAGTTTGGAATACCAAAGCGCAATTTGTAGAGCTAAAACTCTTGATTCTATCACCGGTGTTCACGTGATTTTCCGACGTCTGTAGCAGCAGCTAGGGCTGCCGAAGCGAAACTCCCAAGCTTACTTGCGGGCTAAGGAAAATGAGGAAGAGTCCATATTCCAAGCAAAGAAGTCAGCATTTAAAGCTTCATTAAAAAAGAAAAGCTACTTTAGAGGACTTCTACTCCAAGTAGGACTTGACCTAGTTCTAAGTCTATAAATACCCATTGTATTTCTAGTTTAAATCATCCTAGGTTTTTTATAGACTTTACTTGAGCTCTTCTCTGCTGCCATGTTCTAATTCTCCATTGTTTTAGGTTTTTGAGTTATTTCTTTAATAAAATATTTCAAGATTACTTAATCCATTGTTCTTCATTCTTTCAATCTTTCCACACCAGTCGTTTGAGAGAATCTATTTTTCGGGCACGAAAGTGCAAGGCTCACAAAAGGGTTAAGTACGGTCACAATGGGAGGCGTGACTAACTTGGTTCCACGCTAGTCCACGAGTTTCAACGGCTAAAAGGGATCTCTAACCGAGTTGATTAACTTGGTTCCACACTAGTCCTCAAGTTATCAATCTCGAGCATCCTAACCTAGAAATAGGAGGGATCACTGTCGACTATCCTGCCGAGCTTGAAGTATCTGCCAGACTTGCTGCCAGGATGTCTTTCTATTCCACCTACTGAGACAGTACACAGCCTTACAGTGGAAGTGACCTGATGTGTCCTTGTGACAGGGTCGTAGTTTGCCGCCCATCTACCCACCGAGGCAGCATATCATGGCAGCAAAGGATAACTCATACCTAATTCAACGCAGTTTTCACACTAAGTGGCAGCATAACCCTACCTGCCCTATCAACCTGATTCACCTCTTCTCTATTACTTGTGTCTTTATTTACTTTTCTTCTCAACCAAACTATTCACTTGTGTTTTTATTTTACTATTGTGCAGGAACTATAAAGCAGAACAAGCTATCCAATCCTCGTGGGATTCGAAATCTTTTATACTATAAGTTGACAGAAGTGTGCACTTTCGCTCCCACAAAAAGGGAACACCTTCACGCCCTACATCTACAAGCATATGGTCCTGCTATTCTACTCCAGTGTCATTCTTATTGATAATGAAGATCATACCGTGGTGATTGGCATTGAGTCGTACCTTTTGGGCAGGAAGTTCACTATTGATATACCCGTTTTAGAGAAAGCTCTTGGGCTCAAAGATGAAGGTATTGAGGATGAGAACCACTTTGGTGCTCACACTGGATCCGTTCTCACATTTGATGCTCATGACCGGTTCCTCCAATTGATGATCTCTTGGTTCATCCACCCTTCAGGTGGTAAATTTGCCCATGTTCGTCAAGTTGATTATTTTTTGTTGGAGTTTTTTCGCCAAGGACAACGACCAAACCTTGTTAAAATCATGTTCGCCGAGATGGTCCATCAAGTGAAGATTCGCACCATCAAAGCCCTTACATCCTTCACTTATGGGGTTGTTTTAAGTTATGTCTTTGGCACCCTCAATTTTGATTGTTCTTATGATTCTCCGGAACCCTGCAAGCAAAAGATTGGTGAATATTCTCTTTTCAAGTCTAGGTTTCGCTATACTCTTGGCCAATGGGTTCGTGTTGATAGACGAGCTCCGGCACCTCAAGTTGAGCCTCCACCTCAAGCTCCAACTCCTAACAATGAGGCACTTATGGTATTCCTTATCGAGCGGTTCAACTCAATCGATACGAACATGGCTTCGGGTTTTGGTGCTCTCAACACTCGAATGCAATCTTTGGAGGAACGTGTCTCCACTCTTGAGAATCAACAATCATCTATGGATTTATCTTTCTCCACATTCTATGGTGATTGGAGGAACTATCGTGGTGCTCAAGATAAAGACAATGATGATTCTCTTAATGATGGTGGTGATGATGATGACGAGGCTTAGGATTTATATTGCATATCATATTAGTTTATCATATTAGGATTAAGTTTGCACCTATCTTGTAACCCCCTAGACCCGCCTATGCGTTACAACGGATCCTAGGAAGTCACCTTAGGGTCACTAGAGCGACCCAAAATAAGATTTCAAATAAACATATGGTTAAACCTTTAAAATCATAAATCAAATATATGATTTAAAATACAATTTCAGAAATCGTTCAAAACGATAAAACAATTATGATACAACTTGCGGAAATAAGTTTCAGACTCATTTGTATAATACAAACTTGACACACATGCCCCCTAGTTACACAGATACCATACCCCTTGACGAGGCAGAGAAACTCCCATACCGACGATGATAGGTGCAACTTGTCTGATCTTTTATCCTGAGATGGTAAAAACAACATGAGCTTGGGAAAGCTCAGTAATACAGAACTACCAAAAGATGTTATAAGTTCATGCAGACATATGGTAGGCATAACATTTTCATGATGTTTCAAGCAATGATAGTCCTCTATTTCTGTTCTACTATTTCGAGGTTACATCATACTCAAGAATAATGATATTTGTTCTTTAATCAGACCTTGAGAATTGGACGGAAATTATATAGGCTGGTAACATACGAGGTAGGAATTAGAGAGTTTGGCGTCTAGTGTGTTCCAATAAGTGCAGATAAACATATATAAGTACTTAACATCCTATCATATGAGCACATAACAGATTAAATGCAAATGTTCAATGATCATACAGAAGTTTACAAGAACTACCCTCCAACCTTACACCAATATGCAGTCCCTAGAACTGCATCCATAAGGACTTACCCTAGGCCCGATAGGCATAGGTGCCACCTAAGGGGTTGCCTTAGGTCCATAAGGACTTATCCTAGGCCCGATGGGCCTAGGTGCCACTCAAGGGGAGACCTTGAGTCCATAAGGACTTACCCTAGGCCCGATGGGCGTAGGTGCCACTCAAGGGGAGACCTTGAGTCCATAAGGACTTACCCTAGGCCCGATGGGCGTAGGTGCCACTCAAGGGGAGACCTTGAGTCCATAAGGATTTACCAGCTTGATCAGGGTTGTACCAACAGAGACTTCATAACATAACCCAACAGTATACCCCAGATAGTAATCGATGTTTAGATTCCAGACATGAGTAACATAATACATGTAACAGCCATATTTTATTCAGAGTATCAGAAACAGAAGTTCATGCTTTTGACAGATAAATGAGCATACCATCGAGCAGAGCAGACATTTTCAGCATTCATCATGCAAACAAATTGTACCATCATAGGTCAAACTAACAGATCATGCTAACAAATTCATCAAACAGTCAGACAATACCATCAAAGATCAAACGATCACATACCAAGTATACAGATTGAGCAGACATATATCAGGTAGGCAGAGCATGTCATTATATATCAAGTTCATCAAACATAATATTATTCATATTAAATCATTACACAATCCATTCAACAGAATACACCACACATGGAACACACTAGGTGAGACAGATCATTTCTTAAAGATACTTGGCATTTACGGAAGGAGACACATTAACCTTTTGATAATTTAAACGGATTTCTGAAATGAGGTCCCTATTAGAAAAGGGTTCGTAAAACGATTCATATCATGTATTCAAGAATTGATACATCAAGATCTTAGAAGGTTCAGATATATTATGAGTACTTTAGTCATTTAAGCATACAAGGGCATTATGGTTATTTCGACATTCATGGACAGTCTGGTAATTATACCAACATTGAATAAGCAATGGTTCACAGAACTCGGGTATCCTATTTGCTCATTAGTTTTCTAACCGGACATTCAAGAATTTCTAAATTAAAGTCTTTTAAGTTATCGGATATTTTCAGTGATGTTTCGATTATTTAGGCTATCATGGCCTTTTAGTTATTTGACTGTCATGACAAATTTTATACTATGGTACAATCGTATCAGAACGAAAATTATGATTCTCAGGGGCTCTAACAATTTGTCATACCTCCAGAATTTGTTTAATGCGACATAACCCAACCTGACAATACTTACCAACGTTCAGATGTGAGTAATCAACGTGCATCAGAACTTAACACTGATTGTATTGTATGTCTGAAAAGTCGCCCTCATACTTTAATATATGGTTTAACTTTGAGTAATCGAACATACAATCTATGTGGATCTTCCTACCTTACATCGATATGGTGAGCGATGGGTATACACATGTCGTATTTCTCAACACTTAAGGGAACCTTAGCTATTTAAATCTTATTAAAAAATCCAGAATTTTGTTAAATGCATAACTGCATATTTGGCTCAAAAGGGCTTTTCAGGCATTTTGGAAATTGGGATAAATCCACCATTTCTTTCTGAATTACCATTTGGTACCTCCATCATTACGTATTCAAACGAAATTAAGTTTTCATAACTCTCCGCCCCTTTATAGATGATTCATTCGATACAGAACTTGAGGGTATAACGTCATTCAAATTAATCAGACATTTCGGTGCTTGAGGGCATTACCTTCTTCTTGGTCATTACGGTCATTCTTATTTAATTCGCACATTTCTATCATAAGGATCGACTTAGGATTTTAACAATATTTCCAGAGAATTCTCATTCATGTGTTATACAGAGTTTGAGGGATTATCCAAGTTTGTATCACACGTATTGCAAAATGATGCCGAAGTCTTTCCATTAAACCATACCTCTTGGGTAGTGTAAATTGCATAATCAGGTCGAATGCATATTTTAGGTCATTTCCTTTATTAAAGAGGTAGTTTAGTCATACTTATGCTCCAAGGGCATTTTCGTAATTTTAGAATTAATATCTCTCACTCCGTATCATGGGCCTCGATTCTTACACACTGTTGATTGAGTTGCGGATTAGCTGAATTTAACTATTAGAACTTCTGATATTGTTAGCCCATTAGTAATTTTATTCGGATAATTTGGTCTTAATAATATCCGTACTTATTACTCGAATCTGATTCAATTTAAGCAGAATTTACAGTATACGTCATCATAAGCATGCATGCGTTAACCGAATATCAACATGTTCATAAAGCATACAAGGGGTAGTAGTGTATTACCTTAACTCCGAGCAACATCAGTCGATTCATCATACGACATTCGAATACCCTCGAACCCGAATTGACATTCCTCAGCATCGAGCATCCAAGGAATCGAGAATACCTTCAATTACACAAATTCCAAGATCAGACCTTACTCACAAGCTCTTAACCAATAATTAACTACATAACCAAGTTCGGGCTCAAGGTCAGATTCAGAGGCTTTCAGATTAGAATTTTGCAAAACGGGCTTCAAAAACGGACTCAGGACGTCGAAAAACATAAAATAGGAGTTTTCGGAAATTTTGACTTTTTGGTCAACGATCAAAGTCAACACTGACGTCAGCAGGTCAACGATGACGTCAGCCGGTCAATGGGGTCAAAGTCAATGCTAACGTCAGCAGTCAACAGAGGTCAACTGAGTTGACTCGGGCTGACTCGGACGAGTTGGCTCGGCTGACTCGGGTGAGTTGACTCGGGTTGACGGGTC
This sequence comes from Hibiscus tridactylites, assembly GCA_958450335.1. Taxonomy (NCBI): domain Eukaryota; kingdom Viridiplantae; phylum Streptophyta; class Magnoliopsida; order Malvales; family Malvaceae; genus Hibiscus; species Hibiscus tridactylites. The sequence continues at coordinate 65,010,318 of OY288275.1, forward strand.
GGACGGGTCGGGTCAGACGGGTCTGACCGAGTTGACTGGTTCAGACCGGGTTAGACCGGTTTGGACTCGGTTCACTCACCCAAATCTCTGGTCGCCGGAAATGGTCGCCGGAAGCTGCCGAAAAAAACGCCTTTGGCATCGATTCTGCCGGATTTCAAAAAGCCATTAACACCACAATTCAACCAAACCTATACATACCAAAATAAATTCAAAATTTAACTGGAAACTCACCAAAACGAATTAGGACAGTCGGAAAATAGCGTAGCTCCGATGAGGGCTTCGCCGGCGTCGATCAAACAAGGAACCTTAGGGGTTTTTCTTGCCGCCACGTCAAGAGCCCGGATCTGGTGCCCGTTTCATAAACGGCCGGCAACCGAGGCCGAAAAAAGCAAGAAACAGCGGCAACAGTTGGGTTTCTCACAGCCGCTTCAAACGGGGTTTGCCGGCGAAAAGCGGCTCGACGACGCACGTGGAAGCCAAGGCCGAGGTTGCGACGTCGTGGCGTTCTGATGATGCCGGCGGTGACTCTCACGGCGACGCAGTGGGCGAGGTCAGGCGGTGAACGGTGCGGGTTCGGTGAGGGAAATTTCCAGATCTTAAAAAGGGGTTCTCTCATTAATGGGGAGGGGTAGGTGGAAGAGTCGAAGAGATTTCTTGTTATTATTATTATTATTATTATGCAAATACTCAACATATTTGTTTAAAAGTAACTCGTGATAGCCTTGATACCAAGAATAGTCTTAGCCCTGATGGCTAAGACACACATCCACTTTACCAAAGGGCACATGTTCAAAACCCCACAACCATAATTCTTTCCCTTTTTTTTAATTTATTAGGGTGTTACATATCTATCTTTTTATATTTTAAAGACTTATGCTTTGATTATTTTCTTTGGGATTGAGCTTAAACTCCAATGCTTTAAGTATTTGTGTTTGATTATTTGTTTCTTGAACTTAATGATATCTATATTATGTTGTTTGGTTTCTTGCTTATAACCTTGTTTCTTCTCATGATTAGCCTTGATTATTATTCTTTTTTATCTAACAAAAATAGGGAGAAGTAATATAAGAGCCAATTTTTTTAAGTTGGTTTTGAGTTTCAATCACTTGAATTTTAAATCTCTTCAAAACTTTAAAACCCATCTTACATTGAGGAGGAGTTAGAACGTCTTCAAGATTTCAAAATTCTTAAAAATTCAAACTTGGTTTTGTTATATAAAAAGGGAGAGATTGTAAAACTAATGAATTGATTTTAATATAACAAAGGATTTAAAGATTAAATTGAAAAGGAGAAAATGAATTTTTAAGTCCTCAAAACCTCTCTATGTGTTCTAAGAAAAATGTACAAGTCAAAACATAAGCTTACTCAAATTTCTCTAAGTATTTACCAAGTCAAAACAATGATTTTCGAGTCACCGTTTCGAAACTGTCTTTAGGCGTTTCGGAACGTTTTGAAACTGTTAACCTCTATTTCGGAACTAGCTTTCCCGTTTCGATATGGGTGTATCGAAACAACTATATGTGTTTTGAAACGGATGAAGAACAACAGAACGATTTGAACCGGTTCGATATGGTAGTATCGAAACGAGCTCAACCGTTTCGAAACGGATTTCAAACTTGGTTTCAAAATATGATCGTTGAATTTTTATAACTAATTTTAAAGATACAGTTATAGCGTATCGAAACGCTTCTAAGCCGTTTCGATACAGGTTTTGACAGTGGCAAATTGTTTCGAAACGGGCTTCAGCACATTTCAAAATAGGCTCTTAGCGTATCGAAATGGTCGTGTTCGTTTCGGTACGACTTATTAATTACACCCCAACGGCTATTTCTATTTTTGTCTGTTTCGAAACAGGGTTGGGCATTTCGGAACGGGTAGTTGCAGACTACATTTATGTAGGGAAGATAACATCCCAACGGCTATAATAATGAAGGCAACAACCTCAACGGCTAGAATTCAATGAGAAGGTATAAAAGGGACTTCTAAAAGCACCAACAAAACCTATTGATCCTAAAAGAAATATTCAAACATCAAATTTAAGCTATTGTGCTAAAATCCCATATTTTCTTATAAACCCCAATGGTAGAACCTTGTATTTCCAATCTTATTTGTTCAATTGGGTTCAGTGCTTGTAAAAAGGGCTACATTTGTATTGAGAGATACTAGCTATTAGCCTTAAACTTCTTTGTAATCTTTGAGTGAGGATTGGGTCAATTTTTTGGTAGAAAAAATTATCATTTTGTAAAGGTTTCCTCCTAAGCCTAGAAAATGGGAAGATCAACTAGTGGAGCTGTTGGAAAATCTTTAGTGAAGCTAAGGTAGTGGATGTAGAGTTCAATTGGAACTTGAACCACTCTAAATCTATTGTCTAGCAAATTTTTATTGTCCACTCCACCACTAAAATTTCTAAAAATCCAATTCACCCCCCTCTTGGCTTAAATCGATTCTACGATCCACTCAATAGTGGAACGTCACTATCTGCAGTCGCGTTACGACCTCAACCTCGACCACGACCTCTACCGGGCGCTACTCTAGAACTTCTCTAAGGTGGCATAGTAGTATATCTACAAAAGACATAATCCTAATATTAGAATCGGTACTTGGAGACCTTATTCAAAATATGTATAAATATTATTCATAAAAGATCACAAGTTTTTCTGAAATTCCCGTTTTACCCAAAAACATTTGATATTGCATGCAAAAAATTATTATTGATTTAAAATTGATTTAAATCACTCAGGCCGAGTGTTGAACCTTGCTCTGATACCATTAAATGTAAACCCCTAAACTCGGCCCAGAAGAATTAGGTCGAATATAAGAAGTCAAGTTCAAAGCTTGACCCTCAAATGAAGTAATCTGATTCAAACTCTAATTCCAAAATAGATAATAGTAAAAATACATAATACATATTTATAAAATCATCATGAAAGTATTAAATATCCAAAATATATATGCATGATAAAATGTAATAACCCAAATAAAACGTCCAAAATCTGAAATTAAATACAATCTGATAAAACATATAATATCAATAGGTCCAAGTATCATACCGATAATAATAATAAATAAATAAATAAATAAAGCTGGAAAAACGAGGTCCTCCAAGTACTGTAGCCTAGACCTGAGTATCTGAAATAGAAACTAAAAGGGGAGTCAGCGAAAACGCTCAGTGTGTCTCTACAACGCAAACAGAACTAACTGAATCATCATATCAACAGAGTCAACCATACATTATCAGAATACAATTTTCCACCAAGAATCAATTCAATCACATAAACAAGTATGAATGAATATGCAACACAATATGACATGCACCCAACTACATCACCATCCGAAGAGTAAGGTTCCCCAGAACCACTCTCTACCTCGTCACCATCCGAAGTGGAATTTAGTCCATAGAGTGAAACCACTAATCCGAAGTAGACATCAACCCGAAGGATGAAGCTACTTAACTTCCCCGTACAGAATCCCAACCATAATGGAATGACATAAAATCCGAGTTCTAAATATGAATGCATTGTTTATCAACAAAAATGCATAATCATATAATCTGATATACAATAATCCGAATCTGATAACATATATATATATATATATATATATATATTGGATGATGTAACATAATGTTGAACAAGTCAAATATCACAGAAAAACAGAATATTATTATCATACAACATCAGACCACAACATGTGCATAATTTAGTCCATCAACACATTTACACATAAAGCACTGTAAACAGAAAGCATAGAAGAGAACACACCTCAGGTAGCTAACACTCAACATCGACGGTGACGTCTCCCACGCTCATCTCTGTCTCTGGGTCGGTCAGAGTCAGCTCCTATAATAATTAAATACACCATCAAAGATACTACTACTATGCCAAGACATTGATAATATAAATATCAAATATATTAATAATTAAACTCACGAGCGGATCTCGATGTCTAAGAAATAGAAGGTCGTCCATGTGGAGAAGGAGGAAGGATCTCAGTATCCAAATCAACGTCGTCTGCAAATAAGAATAATTCTAATTAATTTCCCGATATTCAAATCTTTAGATATTAAGTATAATAGAATAAAAGTGGTCAAAACGATCTTTCGGGTTCGAATTTGAGAAAACAGGCAGCGGAAATGAAATCATGACGTCGAAAAACATGAAATGGGCCTTTTTTGAAAAATTCAACGGTCAACAAGTGACGTCATCGTTGATGTCACCGCTGACGTCAGCCAATTCAGTTTCAGTGGGGGTCCGGTTCGGTTCTGTAAATCCAGTTCAATCTGGTTAAGCCTTTTGGACCAGTTCAGTCCGGTCTAAGCCAAAATCCCTCTTTTTACTACTAATTTGAAAATTAGGTTTTCCCCTAATCGGATTTCATCGCCGGAACGTACGCCAGTAACCTCCAAACGTCATATTTCTAGCAAATTCCACAAGTAATACCCCATTTAAAACAACCAATCACAAACCCACACAATCTAAACCATAAATTCGGCCAAAACCTTACCCAAAACCAAAAGTCAATGAGCTCGAACGGATTACGTGTAGTCTGGCTGGCAACGGAGGAAACAAAGGGTTGGGTAGGATCGGGACAGTGCAACGAGTTGGATGGCGGCGTCAGTTCGACGATCGAATGGTGCTTGGCCTTTGGCCGGACGGTGAACGAATATGAAGGGGGTTTGTTTAAGGGAGATTATCGAACGGGGCGAGAGAAGGGGAAAGGGAGTGCGGCGCAACAAAACCCAAAAATCTGAAATGGGTGTCAAAATGAGTATAAATACCCTAACAAAAGGGTAAATCACAATGCGTTCCATCGAACTTTCTAGGGTTTATGAAACCACACTTAAGTTTTGCAACCTTTGCAATTTGGTCACTAAAATTCTAAAAATTTCCAATTAAAATTTCCCAAATTTTAGGGTTCTAAATTAGAGATTTTAATCAATTAGGGTTTTAATTTATGGTGAAATTATGGGTGTTACACTTTCAAGGTGAAATTATTTACTTTTTCTTTGAGAGATAGAGCAAAGATGTGGCTCAATTCCTTGCCACCTGGTCCAGTCACTTCATAGGCAGATCTATGCCAAAAGTTTCTAACACAATTTCAGCCACCGACACTCACTGCCAAGCTGCGTGGTGAGATCATTACCTTCAGGTAGGCTGAGGATGAGACCTTATATGATGCCTGGGAAAGATTTAAAGACTTTTTGAGAAGGTGTTCTATGCACGGGTTCCCAAATTAAACCCAGATACAAACCTTCTACAACGGATTGAACACGCAGACAAGAACTATTGTTGATGCTTCAACAGCCTGATCATTGCTTGACAAAAATTACACAGGAGCTATTAGCGTCCTTGAAAGGATATCCATAATGATTTTGAATATCATGTTGCTAGACTTAGGGCTGAAACCAAAACCGGTGGGAAACTTTAGTTGGATGAGCTAACATCGATTCATGTCGAGATTTCCAACGTTACCAACATGGTGAGAACTTTACAAAAAAGCATCGAGTCCCAAGTAGTTAAAGCATTGGAGCCATTTTTCACCATCTGCGAAGAGAACCACCATGTGGATGAATGCCCTGTCAATCCTGCGTCGATAAATTTTATTGGCAATTCTGGACGTTATTATAACCCTAACTCCAACTCTTATAATGCATGTTGGAGGCAGCACCCTAACTTAGCTTGGGGGAATCAAGGGGAAACCAGTACTATAACATCACGATTTTGGGTCTAGAAGATTTGGTAAGGTTTCGGTGTCCGAAAGACCGGTGTTGGGAGTTATGGGTGAGTTAAGGGAAAGTGGTCTTCAGATGGTTAGAAATATATGAAATAAATTTCTAAAATCCTTAAATATTATATATAAGGCTTTGGTAAAAACAATTTTGGAAAAAAACATTTTCTGAACCATGACATTTCAATTTAATGGCCAAAATGTAAAGATTGCAAAATTTGTTTTTAGTGACCATTTTGTAAAAGAGTCAAAACATAGAATCTTTAAGGAGCTAAATTGGCTGGGCCAATATGGTATTTCTTCCCCTCTTTATTTTGACTATCAAAATGTTTTAAAATGGTTTTTAAAAATATCTAATAAAAGTTTTTTACGCTATTTTGAAACTTTTCTTATTTTCTCTTCAGCCAATCAGCCTTTGAAGCTTGATTTCATCAAGGTAAATGATGTTTCTTATTGATTTAATGTTTTCAAAAGGTTTGCTTATCTTCTATCTCTAAAACACATGTTTTATTCTTAGTTTTCTCAAGTGTTCTTTTCTAATCAAGGGGGAAATACTATCATTGGAGGTGAGCAACGAAATTCTCCTCTGATGTTTAGTTCTTTATTGATATTCCCATGTTTTTTATTCTTTTATGTATTAAGGTTAAGATTTTCTAAAAGTTTCTAATGAAAAATTGGGTAAGATATGGTAAAATGAGTTCTTTGGAGTATCTTTCTTTATGGTCTGTTAAAGATGTGTTTAATGTTGTTTTGGGCTTTGTTTTTTATTTAGAATAATGTTGAGATGATGGGTGATTGATAGAAATCCTGAAATTGGGTTTTGTGTTGAAGTTTGGTGGATGTAAAAGTGAGTTTTTGGGTGAGTTTTGTGATCAATCAATAGTTGATGGTATTCTGATGATGGGTTGATGTTTTTAGATGTTTATTCATGTGTTTTGATATTGTATAGTTCTGGGTTTTTTATGGAGGTTATTCGAGTTGAGTTTTTCGATGTTTTCGGTTTGTTTTGGTAATGTTTCGATAAACGATTTGAATGAGTTGTTGAATCTCTATTTTCTAGCAAGTTAGAAATTTGAAAATATCTTTAATCCTCTGTTTTGGGTTTGTTAGAAGCAGTGGTTGAAAATCCATAATCGTTGGATACATTTGTGGGCAAACCGGGAAGCTAGAAAAGTGTTTAGGTTTGGTTTTGGTAATCGCTGGTGAGTGGAAATGTTTTTAACGCCTTAACAAGGTTAAAGAATCATTTTGGGAGTTTGGGTTGTGTTGTTAGGCCAATCCAAGCTCAAGAGTAAGTTTTGAGTTATTTTGGTATTTTTGTCGTTTTACATGTTGATCATGTTTTGATCATGAGCATATCATTTTAATGATGTTTTCCCATTGTTGTTGTGCATCAATGAATGTTGATTTTGTCCCATGCGAATACCATGTGATGTATGAAAATGTTGCTTGAGTTCATGCTATGCATGGGCTTGTGTTTATGGTATTTGGGATGTGTTTGGGGAGGTGTTTAACCCCGGTGTAAAATAGTGGAATAAGATGTTGCGATGAGTATATTGACACATGTGGATCTTTATATTGGATAAATTGATCGATCAATAGGATGTGAAGTGCATTATAAATATAAAATTTGCGCGTGAGATAAATTCTTCGGTTTCACAATAGGGGGTGTGCTATTGTGATGCGAGTGATATGAGTTATGCTATCACCAACGGGCAATGCGGATTGTGGCATCCCGGCCGAAGTGAGCTTGTGGTGAGGGTTGTTTCTCCATGTAGCGTGATGGGGGTTGTGCCATCAAGGTGTCCGCTTATCCGAGCAAAGTGTCAATGATGTCGGTGTACTCATTCGCTTATGGTTCTAATATGATCTTGGTAAACTCATATGGATATGTTTATATGCTTGAAGCATGTGAGTTGTTTTGGAGCTGATAGGCTTGGTTTGCATATGTGGTTTACATATGGTTTATTCATGGTTGAGGCATGTGTTGTTGCAATTTCTTATACTTTATTTAAGTATGGTATGTTTGAAAGGAAATGATTTGCGAAAGTTATTTTAAGAAAGTGTTTTAGTTTCTAAAATGAAGTTGGCTTTCAAAACTGCAATGTTGTAGCTTGGTTTTGAGCCCCGCTCACTAAGCTTTGTAGCTTACACTCTCTTTTCCAACAATGTAGATCCGTAGGCTATCTTGGAAGGCGGTGCAAGGGAGGTGATCCAAGTGTCCGCTTCAAGCTCAAGTATTGTTTTGTTTAGATAATAGTGTGTGTGGGAAAGGGGATTGACCTTGCTTATGTTTTGGGAGTGTTTTGTAAACTCTTTGTGATGCGAGCATGTTAGTTATGCATTGATTCGTTTCTATCTCGTATTGCTTGTTTTATGGATCTTGATGTTTCTTATCTTATCGCTTGTTAATTGTTGGTTAGTTCTCTTGCTTAAATGTATGTTTGGATGTTCTTTCTTGGTGTGTGTGTATGCTTATCATGTTGTTACCTTGTTGTATGTGTTGATTGGAACCAAGGGGAACAACCTTGGAGATGCTTGGCCTGTAGATTTTCTGTTACTACAGTAGGGTGTTTCAAAACAGGCTCGAAGGTTTCGAAACGACACTTATTTTGGTCTTTGCGTTTCGGAACGGGTATCGAAATAGGCTTTGCAGGGCCGAAACGGGTCTAACCGCTTCAGAATGAAATCTCTCTGGTCAGACCTGTATCGATACCATTGAAAGTGTTTCGAAACGGGGGTCGTTGGAAGTTAGTTAAGAGCATCTTTGAAGTTGTTTTTCTTGCGTTTTGGTCCAAGCTTGATGTGTCATCATTTGAGTTTAATTGTGGGCTTGTTTTGAGTTGCATTTCAGCATGGAAGTACGAAATTAGACTAATTTCAAAGTGATCACCCTAATTTATTCATAGGTCTCTGTTTTATGCTAGTTTTGCATTTTGGTCCCTGGTTGCTCGGTTGGTCGTTCGGTGCTCGTCTTGTCGTATTTTCTTCTGCTGTTTGTTCTTGAAATATAGGGTTTAATTCAAGCATTTAGAAAAGATATTAATCAACGCGTTTAGGGTTGCTAATTGGAGGGAAATCTCCTGATCTTTCTTCGGTTAGTCCTGTGTGATCCGCTCGACACGGTCTGGTGGCTAGGCCGGGTCTAAGGGGTTACATCTGTTGGTATCAGAGCTAGGTTCGAAAAGGCTTGCGTTGGTTTTCGTGCAACTAGAAAGGTAAGTGAGGTAAGTGTGTTTGTTTTTGGTGTTTTCTTGCTTGTTTGAGGTAGCTTTCTGTGTAAGGTACCCATTGCCACATACTATTATCGGGAAAATCTTTGTAAGATACTTGAGCACCTTGGACCCTTGACATTTCTAACCCGAATCATTTTCTTTTTTTTATATGTTGTTGTAGCATTGCATTTGTTTATCATGGCTAGACCTAGAAGAGGTCAGGTGGGTGGTGAGCCACGAAATGATTAGGTTGAGGATGTTGGGCATCTGCAAGAGGGAGATTTACCTCCTCCTCCTCCTCCGGTTGGTGAAGCAGATGCGCGAGGTGAGGAACCTCGTGGTGGCCAGAGACAGGCTGGAGCTGATATGAGCCCGTTGATTCAGGCTATTGTTAGGGGTTTTCAGTCTGCTATGGCTGGGTTGCAGTGGGTTGCACCGCAGCATGGACAGAGCGATGGGTTGCCCCTCGAGAAGTGTAGAAAGGTACTGAAAAGAGTCTCGGTTTGAGTACTCTCATTTCTGACATTTATTTGATAAAGAAATACCATATTTATAGATTATAAGAGAGAGCCTAAACTAGGAAAAAGGAATTACAAATAAATTACAAGAATCTAAATCCTTATTTACATCTATTAACAAGATATTAGGAAGATAATTGCTAACTAATAGCAACTTGATATTAGGGAATTTACATCCCTAAATTTTTGCAATCACACAATCCACACTCCCCCTCAAGCTGGAGAGTATATATTATATAATCCAGCTTGCATGTAAACTTATCAAACGTTACTCTAGGAAGTGCCTTGGTGAGAATGTCCGCAAGTTGATCTTTAGAAGAAACAAAATTCAGTTTTACCAGACCACTGTTGACTTTCTCTGAAATGAATTGTCTATCAATTTCCACATGTTTAGTCTTATCATGATGGACTAGATTTCTCACTATACTGATGGTAGATCACTATACTGATGGTAGATTGACTATCACTGTATAGTTCAAACTCTTTAGAGTCACTGAAGCCCAATTCAACAAGTAACCTTTGTAACCATATTCCCTCACACATTCCAAGTGCAATAGCTCTATACTCAACTTCAGCACTTCTCCGAGACACAACATACTGCTTTTTGCTCCTCCAAGTTACCAAATTGCCCCAAACAAAAGTGCAGTACCCACTGGTGGATCTTCTATCTGTCAGTTCTCCAGCCAAGCTAGCATCAGTGAAGACTTTTATTGATCTGTCATTGGTTTTCTTGAAAATTAGCCCATGCACAGGTGTCATCTTTAGGTATTTTAGTATTCTGTTGACAGCTTCAAGATGCTCCTCTCTAGGGTCACTCAAATATTGACTAACAATGCTCACAGGAAAAGATATATCAGGTTTATTAAGAGAAAGATAAATTAATTTCCCAACTAACCTTTGATACAATCCCTTATTAATTGGACTTCCAAGAACATCCTTCTTCAGTTTGAGATCGAACTCCATAGGAGTCTCAGCTAGTTTGCAGCCCTTCATCCCAGATTCAGATAACAAGTCTAGGATATATTTTCTCTAGTTAATCACTAGACCAGCTTTTGATGTTGCAACCTCCATGCAAAGGAAGTATCTTAAAGTACCGAGATCCTTGGTTTCAAATTCACTTGCAAGCAATTTCTTTAAATTTCAAATTTCTTCATTGTCATCACCAGTGATGATGATATCATCAACATACATAATGAGGATTGCTTTCTTCTTTTCTGATCCCTCTTTGATGAACAAGGTGTGGTCGGTTTGGCCTTGCTTGTACCCATTCTTCACAATAGCCTTTGCAAATCGATCAAATCAAGCCCTAGGAGACTGTTTCAATCCATACAGTGCTTCTCAATTTTACAAACTTTTTGTTTGTAAGAATGATATCCCAACCCCTGTGGAATTTCTATATATACATCTTCTTCAAGATTGCCATTCAAGAAGGCATTCTTGATGTCAAGTTGATGTAATTTCCAGTCCTTGTTAACTGTCAAAGACAAAAGAACTCTCACTGTATTCAGCTTTGCTACTGGAGCAAATGTCTCCTGGTAGTCTATCGCATAGGACTGAGTAAATCCCTTGGCCACCAATCTTGCCTTATAACGTCCAATGCTCCCATCGGATCTATACTTGACAGTAAAAATCCACTTGCAACCCACTAGCCTTTTTCCTGGTGGAAGATCAACGATTTTCCAAGTTTTATTGTCTTCTAGTGCCCTTATCTCTTCTTCAACAACCTTCTTCCATCTTATGTCTTTCATTGCTTCCACTATTGTTTTTGGAATGAAAGTGTTATCAACACTAGAAGTGAAGTCTTTAAAGGCAGGCTTTAAGTTTCCATATTGATGTGAGCACGTTTATGCCACCCAACGATGCAACTTCAAACTTTCAGGGAAGTTTTCTTTTTCATTTGTTACATACTGATGTGTAACATTTCTTATACTTATATTATTTATATTAGTATGTTTACTATGTATATAGCATGTTTGTTGTGTTTTGACTCAGTTTGATATAACTTATGCCGTGTTTATATTTGTTTGTGTGTTAATAAATAAGTCTGTACTTGTTTATGTCTTGTGTTATTATTTCCATTAAGTTTACAATACTTTGATGGAAGTTTGTTGCCTTTTTTACGTAGGTACGCAGGAGGACACTAGCTCAAGTGAGCATATGCAGCTCGCCTTCAGCTCAAGTTAGCTCAGAGGCTTGTTCCCCAGCTCAACTCAGCTCAACGTACTCTACACCAGCTCATGTCAGCTCACGTCACTTGTAGTTAGCTCGTTCTAGCTCAGCTCAGTTCCTGTCAGCTCAATTTTAGCTCCACTAGCTCAACTTCAGCTGACAAGTCCAGAAGTAGCTGAATTGCGTCCTACAAGTCAGGAAGTGTACCAGTGCACGTGTGGCAACCTAGGTGGCATCCGAGCATGTGACCACCGTCTATTTGCATGTACCATGCAAGAATCGGCCAAAGTATATGTGACCAGCTTGCTTGAGAAAGGATACGTGGAAATGCCATAATGAATCAAACTTTCAATGAGGCAACCTTGCACCATTGTTTTGTTCTCTACACATGTGGCGGCATTTCTCACCAATTGAAGCATGTGCCAATTGAATTCACAAATTCCATCACCTGCAGTCGCTCCACTTTGTAAATCACCTGCAACCGAGTGCTTCCATTATTATTATTTTTTAACATGTGTGGGTTTCTTTTGAAATTCAAAGAAAGGGCATATTTAACATGTGCTCAATTCTTGAAATTCAAAACATAGCACAATTTTCATGTGCTTAATTATTTGGGCGCACCAAACTTGAATGCACGGTCATAGTGCATTGACCGCCCCTTTAGTGGTTATTCCTTTGAATTTTAAATTCAAAAGGATAATTATCAGCCACATGATGTAAACGGAAGCCCCTCCTTTGTATTATATATTGGCCGATTATTACTTGTAAAGGGTAAGACATTTATGAAATAAGATTTGTTTGAGAGAGTTTCTCTTGTTCGGTTCTTTTTAGAACTATCTTTTGACATTTCAGACTTTGTTTTGATTTTTCAAATTTACTTGATACTTCGGGTTCCTAGATCGCTATCTAGTGGGTCTAAGTCCTCTGACGTAAAGCATATTCGATTCGGGTTTGTTCAGTAGATTGTGCAGGTTCTTTCGAGCTTTTCGTCTTTGATGTTAGACAGATTCAATTCGGGTTCGTTCAGCAGATTGTTCGAGTTCTTTCGAGTTTAACGTTGCCAAACTTTCGCTGATTTTCCAGCAAAGTTTCTGCCACAATTTGGTCACCGATTCAGCCTTGAAAGCCCGTTCAAGCCTTCATCTTTGCTCGATTCCAAATTCGTCCAAAAATTTCTACACCTTATTCTTTCTTCCTTTTTGTTTTCTTTTATATTTTCTTGTTATTTTGATCCTAAAACAATGTCAATTTTTGTTTTTATTGTAGAGATATGCTTGCTACTATCATAGATCTGTTACAGACAAGGAACGTTGTTTCTGAAGCAACGCCCCCTTATCATATGGTATCATAGATTTGGTCGGATTTTAGCACTTTCTGCACTACCAGACATCAAAAATATATATATACAAAAGTCAAAAAAATCTGAAAAAAAAGTCAAAGTAAAAGGTTTGACCAGAAAAGTCAAAGTCAAAAAAATTGAAAAAAAATCAAAAAAATTTCAAAAAAAATCAGATTCTAATATCTAGTGTATCTTACATCCTAAAGTGTTGTTTTGTTCGAAAAATTATGAAGGATGCTCAATTATGCCATGAAATACTTCGAAATCACCCGAAACAACTTGTTCTTGTTTGTTCAGCGATAGGATCATTGTAAGCATTTCTTTGCAGTAAGTTGTTTCCTCTTCCTTCATTTTTTTTATCAGCCTTTATTTCTTTTGTTTCATCACCAATTTCTAGCCTTCTTATTATTATTTTTTCTCAACCTTTTTTTTATTTTTCTTTCACCTAAATGCCCCTATTTGTCCTTTAACCATTTGTTTGTTTACCTATTATATTATCTTGTAAGTTTGACACAGTTAACAAGTCCGAAAGATCGAGTTAGTTCCTTTAAAGAACTGATTGCGAGAGATCGAGTGGAAAAGGCAATTGAACGTGTGAGAACAGAAGGGGAGACAAAAAGAGCCATTCAAGTATTCTCCCGAGTGAAACACAAGTGTTTGAGTGCAATTGTTGAGCGATCTTTCCTTGGAGCGATCTGTGAGATTTTGTTGAGTGTGCAGTGAGGTCCAATTTTTTTATTTCACTAACATATATATATTGTGTGTGTTTTATTTTTTTGATATTTTGGTTATTTAACATGGCAGGTTGTGATGATAATTCAGGTGAACAATAACCACTGAATCTCCAGATGCAATCCTTAGAGCGGATGATGCAACAAATGATTGCTAATGCATTAAAACCTATACATTCTCAATTGGGTAGATTAGATGGGGGTGGTTCCCATTCTGTCCATGAAGAGATAAATGATGACAATGTGCAGACATTGGCTACCAGTGAAGCACTTGTTGACAAGAGAAGTCTAAATCAACCATCACAAGATGAACCGCAACGAAACAACCTATTCCATACGAGATGCAATGTGAAGGGCAAGGTATGTATTGTGATTATTGATAGTGGTAGTTATGCTAATGTTGCTAGTACTCTCATGGTTGACAAGTTAGGACTAAAGACGATCACACATCCCAATCCGTACAAGTTACAAGGGTTGAATGATGGTGTTGAAATAGAAGTTACCGAACAAGTTGTTATACCATTTTTCAGTGGAAAATACAAGGATGAGGTAACTTGTGAGGTTTGTTCTATAGATACTTGTCATTTGTTGTTAGGAAGACCGTGGCAATATGATAAGAGAGTTTTGCACGATTGTTACACCAATCGATACTCTTTTACTCATGAGGGCAAAAAGGTAACTTTGGCACCTATGACTCCAAGTGAAGTATATGAAGACGAAGTTCGTTTGAAAGCGAGTAATGCAGCTTGGAAGGCCAACAAAAAGAAGAACGAATGCGAAAAGAAGAAAGCAAATTCACATGTATTATCTGATTCGACATTTTCTTATATTTCTTCTTCTAACTTGCAGGTTAATAAGGTGATGCCATGTGAAGTTCCCAAGGTTGCTATTGTTGGTATGTCTAGTGCATCTATGTCATTTTCAAAAATTCAACAACCTTCTGTACCACGGTTTGGAGTTCCTTTCCATTGTACTATTGATTTTTCATTTTTATATGCTAATTTCTTTGGTTGTACATTGGATTGTGAACAACCTTGTGTTGTGATTCTGGATGATCATCGAGATTCTTGTTGTTCTTTGGAGTTGCCTTTGTATGTCATTTTTTTCAGGTTTAAGGATGCACGACGAGCATTGTCTAACTTTATGTTCTGCATTATTCGGAGAGGTACAAGAAAGAAGCCATTTCCAATTGTGTTCTTTGTCAAAGAACTTGGTTCGAGTGGATAGCATATGTGCCGAGCGAGACGACAAAGAAAGTTCCATGCCAAGCGAAAGTTGAAATTGTTCCCTTTTGTAATGAGGGTCGATTTGGGGACAAATCGCATTAAAAAAGGGGGATGATGTGAGCACGTTTATGCCACCCAACGATGCAACTTCAAACTTTCAGGGAAGTTTTCTTTTTCATTTGTTACATACTGATGTGTAACATTTCTTATACTTATATTATTTATATTAGTGAGCATATGCAGCTCGCCTTCAGCTCAAGTTAGCTTAGAGGCTTGTTCCCCAGCTCAACTCAGCTAAGCGTACTCTACACCAGCTCATGTCAGCTCATGTCACTTGTAGTTAGCTCGTTCTAGATCAGCTCAGTTCCCGTCAGCTCAATTTTAGCTCCACTAGCTCAACTTCAGCTGACAAGTCCAGAAGTAGCTGAATTGCGTCCTACAAATAGGGGAGTGTACCAGTGCACGCGTGGCAACCTAGGTGGCATCCGAGCATGTGACCATCGTCAATTTTCATGTACCATGCAAGAATCGGCCAAAGTATATGTGACCAGCTTGCTTGAGAAAGGATACATGGAAATGCCATAATGAATCAAACTTTTAAGGAGGCAGTCGTGCACCATTGTTTTGTTCTCTACACATGTGGCGGCATTTCTCACCAATTGAAGCATGTGCCAATAGAATTCACAAATTACATCACCTGCAGCCAAGTGCTTCCATTATTATTATTTTTTTAACATGTGCGGGTTTCTTTTGAAATTCAAAGAAAGGGTATATTTAACATGTGCTCAATTCATGAAATTCAAAACACAACACAATTTTCATGTGCTTAATTATTTGGGCGCACCAAACTTGAATGCACGGTCATAGTGCATTGATTGCCCCTTTAGTGGTTATTCCTTTGAATTTTAAATTCAAAAGGATAATTATCAGCCACATGATGTAAACGGCAGCCCCTCCTTTGTATTATATATTGGCCGATTATTACTTGTAAAGGGTAAGACATTTTGGAAATAAGTTTTGTTTGAAAGAGTTTCTCTTGTTCGGTTCTTTTTAGAACTATCTTTTGACATTTCAGACTTTCTTTTGATTTGTCAAATTTACTTGATACTTCGGGTTCCTAGATCGCTATCTAGTGGGTTCAAGTCCTCCAACGTAAAGCATATTCGATTCAAGTTTGTTCAATAGATTGTGCTGGTTTTTAAGAGCTTTTCGTCATTGACGTTAGACAGATTCGATTCGGGTTCGATCAGCAGATTGTTCGAGTTCTTTTGAGTTTAACGTTGCCAAACTTTTTCTGATTTTCCAGCAACATTTCTTCCACAATTTGGCCACTGATTCAGCCTTGAAAGCCCGTTCAAGCCTTCATCTTTGTTCGATTCCAAATTTGTCCAGAAATTTCTACACCTTATTCTTTCTTCCCTTTTTGTTTTCTTTTATATTTTCTTGTTATTTTGATCCTAAAACAATGTCCATTTTTGTTTTTATTGCAGAGATATGCTTGCTACTATCTTAGATCCGTTGCAAACAAGGAACGTTGTTTCTGAAGCAACGCCCCTTTATCATACATGCCACAAACTTTTGAATAGGATGTGTTGCACACTTCCTTACACCTTTTCTCTGTGCAATAGGCAAATCATCAGTATCCAAAGCCGGAGTAATACTTTAAGAATTTTTCATACCTTGTGGATTCTCTGAGGCTGTAGGAGTAGGTTCCAGCTCTTGGAAGTTACCAGGTTGTATGTTGGTCTCTTTATTGGGTTTTGTTCTCCTTTTATAGACACTGAGCTCTTTGGCCTCAAGTTGCTCTGGTTGAGTTCTTTGTGGTGTGTGAGGTGTACCTGGAGGCTCCGAGACAGTAGTTTCAATGGACTTAGGAATGATGAAAGGTTCATTGGTTTCAGTAATAACAATGGGTTCCAAGACAGTAAGTTCAATGGGGTTAGGAATGATGAAAGATTCATTGGTTTTAGTAATAACAGTAGGTTCATGTTCAGAAGAAATAATAGTGGGAATTTTAGTGATAGGAAAAATGTCAAAATCTTGGAATTCACTTAAGTGCTCCCCTGAATTTCATGCTTGGTATAATATGGCTTTTGTTCAATGAAGGTGACATCCATTGAGGTATAGGTTCTTTTAGTTATGGAAGAGTAACATTTGTAGCCCTTCTTTGTAGAAGAATAACCTAAGAAGATGCATTTTAAGGCTTTAGGATCTAACTTAGACCGAGAATGAGGATAGATGTGAACAAAGATAGTGCATCCAAAAACTTTTATTGGGATAGAGGAAAAGAGGGGCTGAGAATGAGGAAAGGATTGAAGAAAAAGATTTCTAGGTGTTTTAAAATTAAGAGGTTTACTAGGCATCCTATTGATGAGGAAGGTTGCTGTAAGGATGGCTTCTCCCCAAAAAAAATTAGGCACATTAGTAGAGAACATAAGAGACCTAGCAACTTCTAACAGATGTCTATTTTTCCTCTCGGCAATACCATTTTGTTGAGGAGAATCTACACAAGAAGTTATATGAACAATCCCTTTTTCTTGAAGAAAATCCCCCAAAGCTCTAGAAAAATATTCACTACCATTATCAGTATGAAGGATCTGAATTTTGCTTTGAAATTGAGTTTCTATTAGACTATGAAATCTCTTAAACACTTTTTCAGTTTCTGACTTTTCTCTCATAAGAAATGTCCAAGTGAGCCTAGTGTGATCATCAACAAAAAATGATGAACCATCTAGAACCATAAATATTCTTAACTTGGGAAGGGCCCCAAATGTCACTATGTATGGTGGAAAAAGGTTTAGAGGTTTTATATTTAGAGGGGGGATAAGTGTTCTTTGTATGCTTAGCAGGAGGACAAATTTCACAAGAAAAAGATTGAGGATTTTTACCGGTAAACAATTGTGGTAACAATTTGGCAAGATATTGAAAACTAGGATGCCCTAATCTGTAATGCCATAAAAGAACATTTTTTAAGGATTCTGATATATTCGAAAAACAAGGAAAAGGATAAATAGAGCTTGAGTGTGCTTGTCCACTTTGAGAAGGCTGCCCTTGAAGAATGTAGAGGCCACCACACAACCTAGCACTGCCAATCACTTTCCCCAAGTCCAAAGCCTATAATTTACAACCAAAAGGTGAAAAATTAGTTGTGCATTTTAGGTTAGTAGAAATTTTACTGACTGGGATGAAATTACAAGCTAATTTAGGAACATATAACACATGTTGCAGTATTAAATTCGGAGATATTTTAACAGAGCCACATCCTGATATGGAGGAGAAAGAGCCATCAACAATCTTTATTTGATAGGAGATTGATGAAGGCTGGAATTGATGGAAAAGGGAGGCATTGCTAGTCATATGATCTGAGGCCCCTGAATCAACAATCCACTCGAAACAATCAGTAGTGCTAGCCATGGACACAAAAAATGGACTACCTTCTGGGATTATAGCAGCACTGTTCGATGCAGATTTTTCTAGAATTTTTTTGGAAGTAATTTGGGTGGTGGAGATATCTAATGTGTCATCAAGAATATGATTTTGTTCTGTTTCAGAACTGATTTTAGTAGAAGTAGAAATATCAACCATGTTGAGAGTTGATTGGATCGAGAAATTAGACTGATACCATGTAGAAAGGTACTGAAAAGAGTCTCAGTTTGAGTACTCTCATTTCTGTCATTTATTTGATAAAGAAAGACCATATTTATAGATTACAAGAGAGAGCCTAAACTAGGAAAATGGAATTAGAAATAAATTACAAGAATCTAATTCCTTATTTACATCTATTAACAAGATATTAGGAAGATAATTGCTAACCAATAGCAACTTGATATTAGGGAATTTACATCCCTAATTTTCTGCAATCACACAATCCATAAGAAGCTCTGTAGTTTTGGTGGAGTAGAGTTTTGTGGGTTATCGCCCGAGGGAGCCGAGGCATGGTTAGCGAGCACTACTAGGATTTTGGGTCAGATGGAGTACGGTGATGCATGGAAGCTTGGTTGTATGGTATCTTTGCTTCAGGGTGACGTGTATGTTTGGTGGACTACGATCACCGCGGGTATGGCCACCGCAGATATCACTTGGGATTTCTTCTGTACTGCCTTCCGAAAGAAGTATTTAGGGCCGAGATATCAGGATAAGAAGAAACGTGAGTTCATGGCTTTTGTTCAGTGAAGCATGACAGTTTTTGAGTATGAGATTCAGTTCGTTAGATTGAGTCAATATGCGACCGAGATGGTTCCCACTGAGAGGGAACGTTGTGAGAGGTTTCGGTATGGATTGACTGAGGGAATAAAGACTTACATATTGGCTGCTGATTATACAGATTTTGATGTGTTGGTCGCCCGAGCTAAAGATATAGAGCATAGTCTAGGTTTGTCTGCTAGAGAAGGCGGTCCAGTTCAGGGAAACGGTCTACGGATTTGAATCGTGATCGTGCCAAGAGGCACAAGGACAAGAGGCAGCATTTTGACCACATAAGTGGGGGTGGTAACCCCGGGCGTGGCCATCAAGGCTAAGGTTTTGCTCACCGTGCACCCGAGTGCACAAAGTGTAGTAGATCTCATCCGGGAGAATGTTGGGGAACTTATGGTACGTGCTGGGATTGTGGATCGAAGGATCATCTCAAGCAAGATTGCCCCCAGCTAGCTAGAGGTGGTCAGGCACCGGCACGAGCTACCGAGTACCAGCGAGGCCATGGGCGCGGCCGAGGGAACTTTCAGCCAAGGAATGATGGTCAGAGGAATGTGGCGCATGTAGTCGAAGTTCAGCCTGAGGGAGGTGGACTAGTGAGAGTGTATGCACACAAAGAGGGTAGGAACGACACTGATGTTATCGCAGGTAATTTTATGTTACAGTCTCTGACATTGCTTTCGTTGATTGATTATTGTTCTACACATTCTTATATTCTGAGCGAGCATGCTAAGATGTTGGACATACCGTGTGAGATTCTTGACGTGGGTATGAATGTGACTAGTTCATTCGGCGAGACAGTTGTGGTCAGAAAGATGTATCGGAGCTATCCGTTGATGGTGCAGGGTTACGTGTTCTCGGTCGACATGATGGAGTTGTCGTTCTACGGGTTTGATGTGATTTTGGGAATGGATTGGTTGGTAGAACATAAGGCAAAGGTAGATTTCGAGACTAAACGAGTGATGTTGAGGTTATCAGACGATTATGAGGTGGTAGTGGTTGGTGAGAACGCTAAGTTCTTATCCAACGTTGTTTCTGGTTTGAAGGCTCAGAAGATGATGGATCAAGGATGTCAAGCATACTTGCCCTATGTGATGAATTCGGATATTGATATAGTTTGACCAAAAGATATTAGAATAGTTTGTGACTTTCCTAAGATATTTCCGGAAGAATTGCCTGGTTTGCCATTGGATAGAGAAGTCGAGTTCGCTATTGAGTTATATTCTGATTCAACTCCCGTATCGATTGCTCCGTATCGGATGGCTCCGAAAGAGTTGAAAGAACTAAAGACTCAGCTTCAGGAGTTACTAGATCATGGTTTTATTCATCCGAGTATATCACCTTGGGGTGTACTGGTACTGTTCATTAAGAAGAAAGACGGAAGTATGCGTATGTGTATCGATTGTCGTCAGTTGAATAAATTAACTGCGAAGAACAAGTATCTTTTGCCGAGAATAGATGATTTGTTTGATCAGTTGCGGGATGCGTCAGTGTTCTCAAAGAAAGACTTGAGATCCATGTACTATCAGTTGAAAGTAAAGGAACAAGACATATCGAAGACAGCTTTTCGTACACGTTATGGGCATTATGAGTTTTTGGTAATGTCGTTCGGGTTGACTAATGCACCGATCGCGTTCATGGACATGATGAACCGTGTGTTTTATGAGTTCCTTGATCAGTTTGTTGTGGTGTTCATTGATGATATATTGATTTATTCGCGCACTGATGAAGACCATGATAGACATTTGTGACTTGTGTTGAAGACTTTGCTAGACAACCAGTTGTATGTGAAGTTGAGCAAATGCGAGTTTTTGATTAGAGAGGTAGTCTTCCTAGGTCATGTTGTATTAGTGGATGGCATTAGAGTTGATTCTAAGAAAGTGGAGGCTATTGTGAATTGGAAGCAACCGAAGTCTATGACCGAGGTTCGTAGTTTCCTAGGCTTAGCATGCTACTATCGTCAGTTTGTAGAAGGATTTTCAAAGATAGCTGCTCCATTGATGAAATTGTTACAAAAAGATGTCAGATATGAGTGGACAGAAGCGAGACGGATGGCTATTGATCGATTGAAAGGTGCTTTGACTAGGGCACTCATGTTAGTGCAACCGGTAATAGGGAAAGACTATGTGATTTACAGTGATGCATCGTATGTAGGTTTAGGGTGTGTGTTGATGCAAGATGGGAGAGTTGTTGCATATGCGTCGATGCAGCTGAAGATTCATGAAAAGAATTACCCCTCGCATGATATCGAGTTAGCTGTTGTTGTGTTTACTTTGAAGGTGTAGAGACATTATTTGTACGGTAGGAAATGCACAGTGTATACCGATCACAAGAGTTTGAAATATTTGATGTCTCATAAATATTTGAATCTCCAACAGCGTAGATGATTTGAATTATTGAAGGACTATGATCTTACTATTGAGTACCACCCAGGTAAGGCCAACGTGGTAGTCGATGCTTTGAGTAGGAAAGTGGCAGTTGAGCTTCAAGCGATGTTTTCCAGATTGAGTTTATCACATGATGGTGAATTGATTGTCGAATTACAGGTGAAACCTTCGTTAGTACAGTTGATCCGTGAGAAACAGTTGCAAGACAGTTCTTTGGCTTCACATGTTCAGGACAGTTTCAGTAATGATAATGTTTTGTGTTTCAGGGATAGAGTTGTTGTGCCTAGTGATACCGATTTGAGACGCACCATTTTGAGTGAAGCACATACTAGTCTGTTTGCTATGCATCCGAGTAGCACAAAGATGTACCGGGACTTGAAAAATGATTATTACAGAGTTGGTTTGAAAAGGATGTGGTTGAATTCATGAGTAAATGTATGGTCTGTCAGCGAGTGAAGGTCAAACATCAGTTTCTGTTAGGATTGCTACAGCCTTTGCGGACTACATAATGGAAATGGGAGAGAATAACTATAGATTTTGTATCAGGTTTTCCATTGACTCCTTCGCGAAAGAATTCAGTTTGTGTGATAGTGGATCGACTTATCAAGAGTGCACATTTCCTAACCGTCAACACGACTGATTCTTTGGATAAACTGGCAGATTTGTATATCCGTGAGGTAGTGAGACTGCATGGTGTGCTGAAGTCGATTGTATCAGATAGAGATCTGAGGTTCACATTGAGGTTTTGGCATTTTTTACATAGTGCATTGGGTAGCCGATTGAATTTTAGTACTTCGTATCATCCTCAGTCAGATGGTCAGTCAGAGCGGGTAATACAAGTGCTTGAGGACATGTTGCGTTGTTGTGTTATTAATTTTCAGGGTTCGTGGCAGAAAAACCTGCCATTGGTTGAGTTTGCCTACAACAACAGCTATCATACTAGTATTCAGATGGCACCATATGAGGCTTTGTATGGTAGGAGGTGTAGAACACCTGTTTGTTGGGCAAAAGCTGGACAGAAATTGGTATCATTACCCGCTATGCTTAAAGGTACTACCGAGAAGGTGAAGTTGATATGTGATCGCTTGAAAGCAGCAACTGATCGATAGAAATCTTATGCAGATTTGAAGCATTGAGAAATCGAGTATGTTGTGGGTGAGAACGTCTTTTTGAAAGTATCTTCATGGAAGAAAGTGATGAGATTTGGTAAAAAAAAGGTAAACTAAGTCCGAGATCCATTGGTCCGTATGAGATCGTTGGACAAGTTGGTCATGTTGCATACAGATTGAGTTTGCCTTCGGAATTAGAGAAAATTCATGATGTATTCCGCGTTTCGATGCTTCGAAAGTATAGATCAGATTCGTCGCATGTAATGCATGTTGAAGAAATTGAATTGAATCCATATTTGTCGTATGATGAAGCTCTGATTGAGATATTAGCTTCGAACAACAAAGTTTTGCGTGGTAGATCCATTGAGTTGGTCAAAGTGAAGTGGTAACACAGAGGTGTTGAAGAAGCCACTTGGGAGAGGAAAGACGACATGAAGCGTCAGTTTCCGCATCTTATCCCATCACGTAAATTTCAAGGAAAAAATTTCTTAAGTTGGGGAGAGTTGTAACATCCCGGTTTTGGGTCTAGAAGATTTGGTAAGGTTTCGGTGTCTAAAGGACCGGTGTTAGGAGTTATGGGTGAGTTTAGGGAAAGTGGTCTTCGGATGGTTGGAAAAATATGAAATAAATTTCTAAAATCCTTAAATATTATATATAAGGCTTTGGTAAAAACAATTTTTGAAAAACGTTTTCCGAACCATGACATTTCAATTTAGTGACCAAAATGTAAAGATTGCAAAATCTTTTTTTAGTAACCATTTTTTAAAAGAGTCAAAACATAGAATCTTTATGGAGCTAAATTGGCTGGTCCAATATGGTATTTTTACCCTCTTTATTTTGACTATCAAAATGTTTTAAAATGGTTTTTACAAATATCTAATAAAAGGTTTTCTCATATTTCCTCATTTCACGTTAAAACACCATTTTGAAGCTTTTCTAATTTTCTCTTCAGCCAAACAGCCTTTGAAGCTTGATTTTATCAAGGTAATTGATGTTTCTTATTGATTTAATGTTTTCAAAAGGTTTTTCTATCTTCTATCTCTAGAACTCATGTTTTATTCTTAGTTTTCTCATGTGTTTTTTGCTAATCAAGGGGAAATACTATCATTAGAGGTGAGCAACGAAATTCTCCTCTAATGTAAAGTTCTTTATTGATATTCCCATGTTCTTTTATTCTTTTATGTATTAAGGTTAAGATTTTCTAAAATTTTCTAATGAGAAATTGGGTAAAATATGGTAAAATGAGTTCTTTGGAGTATCTTTCGTTTTGATCTGTTAAAGCTGGGTTAAATGTTGTTTTGGGCTTTGTTTTTGATGTGGAATAATGTTGAGATGATGGGTGATTGATAGAAATCCCGAAATTGGGTTTTGTGTTAAAGTTTAGTGGATGTAAAAGTGAGTTTTTGGGTGACTTTTGTGATCAATCAGCAGCTGATGGTATTCCGATGATGGGTTGATGTTCTTAGATGTTTATTCATGTGTTTTGATATGGTATAATGCTGGGTTTTTGTTGGAGGTTGTTTGAGTTGAGTTTTCCGATGTTTTCAGTTTGTTTCGGCAATGTTTCGATAGGCGATTTGAATGAGTTGTTGAATCTTTGTTCTCCGACAAGTTAGAATGTTGAAAATATCTCTAATCCTCTGTTTTGGGTTGGTTAGAAGCAGGGGTTTAAGATCCGGAATCGTTGGATACATTTGTGGGCGAACCGGGAAGCTAGAAAAGTGTTTCGGATTGGTTTTGGTAATCGCTGGTGAGTGGAAATGTTTTTAACACCTTAAAAAGGTTAAAGAAACATTTTGGGTGTTTGGGTTGTGCCGTTAGGCCAATCCAAGCTCAAGAGTAAGTTTTGAGTTATTTTGGTATTTTCGTTGTTTTATATGTTGATCATGTTTTGATCATGAGCATATCATTTTAATGATGTTTTTCCATTGTTGTTGTGCATCTATGCATGTTGATTTTGTCCCATGAGAATACCATGTGATGTATGAAATTGTTGCTTGAGTTCATGCTATGCATGGGCTTGTGTTTATGGTATTTGGGATGTGTTTGGGGAGGTGTTTAATCCCGGTGTGAAACAATGGAATGAGATGTTGCGATGAGTATATTGACACATGTGGATCTTTATATCAGATAAATTGATCAATCAATAGGATGTGAAGTGCACAATAAATATAAAATTCGCGCGTGAGATAAATTCTTCGGTTTCACAATAGGGGTTGTGCTATTGTGATGCGAGTGGTAGGGGTTGTGCTATCACCAACGGGCAATGCGGGTTGTGGCATCCCGACCGAAGTGAGATTGTGGTGACGGTTGTTTCACCATGTAACTTGATGGGGGTTGTGCCATCAAGGTGTCCTCTTATCCGAGCAACGTGTCAATGATGCCGGTATACTCATTCGCTTATGGTTTTAGTATGATCTTGGGAAACTCATATAGATATGTTTATATGCTTGAAGCATGTGAGTTGTTTTTGAGCCGATAGGCTTTGTTTGCATATGTGGTTTATATATGGTTTATGCATGGTTGATGCATGTGTTGTGCCAACGGCATGTGTCGCTGCAATTGCTTATACTTGATTTAAGTATGGGATGTTTGAAAGGAAATGATTTGCGAAAGTTATTTTAAGAAAGTGTTTAGGTTTCCAAAATGAAGTTGGTTTTCAAAACTGCATTTTTGTAGCTTGGAAGCTTTGTAGCTTACTCTCTCTTTTCCAACAATGCATATCCGTAAGCTATCTTGGAAGGTAACGGTGCAAGGGAGGTGATCCAAGTGTCCGCTTCAAGCTCAAGTATGGTTTCGTTTAGATAAAAGTGTGTGTGGCAAGGGGATAGACCTTGTTTATGTTTTGGGAGTGTTTTGTAAACTCCTTGTGATGCGAGGATGTTAGTTATGCCTTGGTCGGCTTGTTTATACCTTGAGCTTAATGGTTTTGGTTTTCTATCTCGTATTGCTTGGTTTATGGATCTTGATGTTTCTTATCTTATCGCTTGTTAATTGTTGGTTAGTTCTCTTGCGTAAATGTATGATTTGATGTTCTTTCTTGGTGTGTTTATGCTTATCATGATGTTACCTTGTTGTATGTGTTGATTGGAACCAAGGGGAACAACCTTGGAGATGCTTGGCCTGCAGATTTTCTGTTACTGCAGCAGGGTGTTTCGAAACAGGCTCAAAGGTTCCGAAATGACCCTTATTTTGGTCTTTTCGTTTCGGAACGGGTATCGAAACGGGCTTTGCAGGGCCGGAATGATTCTAACCGTTTCGGAACGAAAGCTCTCTAGGCAGACCCATATCGATACCATTGAAAGTGTTTTGAAACGGGGGTCGTTGGAAGTTAGTTAAGAGCATCTTTGAAGTTGTTTTTCTTGCGTTTCGGTCCAAGCTTGATGTGTCATCATTTGAGTTTAATTGTGGGCTTGTTTTGAGTTGCATTTCAGCATGGAAGTATGAAATGAGACTAATTTCAAAGTGATTACCCTAACTTCTTCATAGGTCCATGTTTTATGCTAGTTTTGCATTTTTGGTCCTTGGTTGCTCGGTTGGTCCTTCGGTGCTCGTCTTGTCGTGTTTTCTTCCGCTGTGTGTTCTTGAAATATAGGGTTTAATTCGAGCATCTAGGAAAGATATTAATCAACGCGTTTAAGGTTGCTAATTAGAGGGAAATCTCCAGATCTTTCTTCGGTTAGTCCCGTGTGATCCGTTCGACACGGTCTGGTGGCTAGGCCGAGTCAAGGGGTTACAAGTACAATGCACAACGTCAGAATGCCCAGTGGCAAAAACCATAATGCCAAGCCAGCATTCTGCCAAAATAACATGCCGAAGAGAGTTCAAAATAATTTCCAACTAGGGCAAAGACTCAACCAAGGAGGCAATCTTACAGAATACATAAAACATGATGATGTCACAGTTCATAGTCTGGCAGCTTCAATACGAAATTCGGAGATACATATGGGACAACTTGTGAATGAACTAAACAATCTTCCACAAGGAGCTTTCCCAAGTGACACTAAAGATGCTCGGCACAAAGTTAATGAGCAGTGCAAAGCCTTGAAGTGGTAAACATTGTGAGGCGAAAACGGCGACCAAGCAGATGGTCGACTGCCAAGTTGGCAAATCAGTACCATCAGATGAACCCGTAGAATCAGGAAAGGAGAAAGTCAAAGAAAATTATGCCAGTAGTGATGCCCACAATGATGCCAATACTCATGCCAGAGCTAGTGCTTAGCAGGTTGTCGACTCTAGTGTCAACGATGATGTTAACAAAGATGACAAGAAGACTGAGGTCAAAAAGAATTTTGATGCCAAAGTGGATGCCAGTATTGCCTCAGCAAAGCCGACAATGCCAGCATATGTGTATCCACCGCCACCAATTTCGGCCAGACTTCAAAAGTACAAGCAGGACCAACAATTTAAGCGCTTTTTAGAGGTACTTAGCAATTGCAAATTAATATTCCATTGGTAGAGGCCCTTGAGCAAATGTACAACTATGTGAAATTCATGAAGGATATCTTGTCCAAAAAGATGAGGTTTGAAGAATTTGAAACCGTTGAACTTACACAAGAATGCAGTGACATGATCTTGAATCGATTGCCACCAAATCTTAAGGATCTAGAGAGTTTTACTCTCCCTTGTACAATTGGCAAGGCATTGTGTGATTGAGGATGTGTTAGTAAAGGTAGAAAAAATTATATTTCCAGCTAATTTTATCATTTTGGATTATTAAGCTGACACTAATGTGCCAATTATTTTGGGTAGGCCATTTCTTGCCACGGGTAGAGCACTTATTGATGTTCATAAAGGGGAACTAACCATGTGAATGAATGACCAACATGTTACTTTTAATGTGTTTCAAGCTTTGAAATGTGCAGATGAATCAGATGAATGTCAAGCCGAGGAAATGATAGAGGTCATTTACACTTTGGATGTGGTACAACTGTGCCAGGATGCAGAATTTGATGCCAACATGCTTGATGGCATAGCTGAATTGTTTGAGGAACTTGAGGAACCAGCCTTGGAGACCGAAGATGTGGGTTGCTTTGAGTCACTCTAGTTGGCTAGCAGAGAGATAACAAAACCAAAACCATCAATCGAGGAACCACTAGACTTGGAGCTTAAGCCACTGCCAGAACATTTGAAGTATGCATATCTAGGTGAGCACTCAACTCTGCCAGTGATTATTGCCACTGATCTAACCAATGATCAGGAGGCAAGATTGTTGGCAATATTAAAAACCTATAAGCAAGCGTTGGGTTAGACCTTGGCAAACATCCGAGGTATAAGCCCAACCATTTGTATGCACAAGATTATCTTGGAGGAATATCATGGAAACTATTCAAGTCCAAATGAGGCTAAACCCGAGCATGAAAGAAGTTGTAAAAAAAGAGATTATCAAATGGCTTGATGTCGGGACAATCTATCCCATATCCGATAGTTCTTGGGTTAGCCCGGTGCAATGCGTGCCAAAGAAGGGTGACATGACTGTTGTGCAAAACAGTGAGGATGAGTTGATCCTCTCCAGAACAATCACATGATGGAGAATGTACATGGATTAT
The DNA here is from genome assembly GCA_958450335.1 of Hibiscus tridactylites. Taxonomy (NCBI): domain Eukaryota; kingdom Viridiplantae; phylum Streptophyta; class Magnoliopsida; order Malvales; family Malvaceae; genus Hibiscus; species Hibiscus tridactylites. The sequence goes on from OY288275.1 coordinate 65,038,479, forward strand.
ATGAAGCTGAATAAAGTCACGAGGAATGACCACTTCCATTTTCCTTTCATCGATCAGATGTTAGACAAACTGACAGGTAAAGCTTTCTATTGTTTCTTAGATGGTTATTCAGGTTATAATCATATCACAATAGCCCCCGAGGACCAAGAGAAGATGACCTTCACCTATCTTTATGGTACATTTGCCTTCAGAAGAATGCCATTCGGTTTGTGCAATGGGCCGGCAACGTTTTAGCGATGTATGATGTAACGCCCCGGTTTTGGGCTCAGAAGTTTTGGGCGTTGACCGGTTCGATCAAAGTGTTGATCGAATATATAAGAGTGAATTTAGGAAAGCCTAGTTCGGGTTGCATTAAAAATATGGAAAAATGTTCTAAAATCATCTTTTAATATATAAAAGTGAACTGTGAAATCAATTTTGGAAAATGAGGTTCGGAAGGGTGACATTTTGGCTAGTGACCAAAATGTAATTTTTGAAAGTTTGGTGACTGTTTTATAAAGGGTTGAAACTTTGAATCTTTAAGGAGCTATTATTCCAAAAGTAGTTTCTCCAGATTTTTCTAAGATATTTTAAGGATTTATTCTGATTTTAAAACATATTAAAAGTGGAGGGAAAGCCATTTTGGCCATTTTGATAACTAACTTCCTATTTTCCTTTCTCTCATTTTCTCTCAACCCAAACACTTTCTTTCCAGAGAATTGTTTCTGATTTTCTCACCTAAATCCCTCCTTTCAACTCTCTTTTGATTCCTAATCAACATATCTACAAAACCTCATCATTTGCTACTTGATTCATCAAGGTTTTTGATTCCAAAAAGAGGAGAAACTCAAGTTTGGAGGTAAGAACGTCCTTCTCCTCTAAACTATCAGTTCTTTACTGAAATTCCTAAGTTCTCAATCCTTGATTTGTGATTTGTTAAAGGCTTTTCAATTGGAATCTTGATTTTGGCTTAAAATGCAAGATTTGCTTGATTTTGGTGAAATTTTCGTGTGATCTGTTTGGGTAGTGTTTTGAAGTGTCAAATTGATGTTAAATGAATGCTAAATTGATTAGAAGTTGAGGTTTAATCAATGCAATCCCGGATAGGTTGAATTTCCTAAGTTTGGCTTGAGTTTTTGGTTGTTTTTGGAGTGTTTTTGGTGATCTGTTATACCTGGAGGTATAAGGATGTGTTTGTGATCATTTTGGATGTTAATTGATGTTTAAAAATGGTTAGAAGTGATGGATCTTGGCTGGGTTAAGTTTTGGAAGTGTTTGGAGGTGATTTCGGTTGTGTTTGGTAGCCGAAATGTTGGATTTGTGATGAGCAGCGAGTTGTGTTGTGTTGCTGGTGTTTTTAATGTATAATGATGCATTAATCCTCTGTTTTTGTGTGCTTGAAACAGGGTAGTTTGATCCGTGAGCTTTAGAGGCATTGCGGAAGGTTTCGAATGCTTGGAAGGCTTGTTGGCTAGCCTTGTTTTGTGTATCGGTGAGTGAAGTTGGGTTTTCAGCTTTTAAACCAAGGTTTGAAGGTTTTGGGAGCTTAGTTTAAGTCTAAACAACTTTGCTAAGCTCAAGAGTAAGTATATGGTTTTTCGCTCTTGGTTTGTGTTGTGATTTGGCTTTAAAAGCAATTGTGTTTGATGGTTGCAATGCATGTGATTTGCATGGTTTATATTCTGTTTTGAAAGCATATTTTAAGCATGGTTTAATGCTGGTTTTGAATGCCATATGTGAAGGATGCTCAAGGTAAGTGATCCTTGGTTTGTACATTGAAAATGTGGTTTTGATGCATGGTGATGCATGATGTTTCATGGCTTTGTGTAATGCTTTAAAACAGTGGTTTGATGATGGTAAATGATGGTTTTTGCATATTGGTTATGCATGTGAATCATTGGACTAATGTGGTAAGTTGGTTATATTGGAAAGTGATGTAAATGGTTCTTGGTTTCTTTGATCGGATATAGTTAGCCGGCTATAGGATTGGGTGCACCGTGAATTAAGTCGCCTTGGAGGTGGAGTGGTTAAGAGTGAACCGGTAAACTCCCTTCAAGTATCCTAACGAGATGGTTAAGGTCATAATGGAGGTTGAATGCCCATTCGAGGACCTTGGTTAAGCAAAGGTTATATGGTGGTTAAAAGTCCATATATGGGAACCTTGTGCTTGTTAAGATCACAATGGTGGTGTAAAGTCCATGTGTGGATCTTGTGTAGGGTGTCCCGGATCTCGTTAGTGATGTTATACAACTACCAATCGGTGAATGCAAAGGTTGTATGGTGGTTAAAAGTCCATACATGGGAACCTTGTGCATGTCAAGGTTGTATGGTGTTTAAAAGTCCATACATGGGAACCTTGGGGAAAGTTAAGGTTGTATGGTGTTTGAAAGTCCATACATGGGAACCTTGTAAAAGCTAAGGTTGTATGGTGTTTAAAAGTCCATACATGGGAACCTTAGGATGTTGAGGTCAAATGGTGTTTAAAAGTCCATTTGGAGACCTTGGATTGGTAGTGTGTATGAAGCGTGGGGGACAACGCTTGTGATCCGCGTATCCGATTGGGTGTTGAGTTGAAAAGTGGATGTGGTTGATCACTTGGAAGCCAATATAATGTTCTTGATTATGATTAAGCATGAGATGCTTGAAAAGATGCATGGTTGCATGAAAAGTGTTTAATGCTTGTGAATGCATGTTTACTTGTTAAGTTGAACAAGTGTTGGTTATCATTTGGTAAATGATGCATGTGTGCATGAAATCTCTTAAATGCATTGGAGTCTTGTTAAGACTTGTTTTTAAAGGGCATGTGAAGATGATGTTGTGGTTCATATATTGCCTTGGTTTAATGCATGTGTTGGATTGTTTGAATAAATGGTTTTAAAGGGTTTCTTGCTTGGAATGACTTTCAAGTATAAGAAAGGTATGTTGTGAAATGGAAGTGTTTTCCAAGGTTTGAATTTAACTTTGCATATGGTGTTTATGCATGGAATGATTAAATGGATGATTTTGCAAATTATGCTTTGAAAAGGTTTTCTTAGCTTGCTAAGCTAAGGGTTGGTTTTCATGTTTGAGCAATACATGGTTTAAGCATGTTGTTGAAAAGGGGTTTTCAAACTTTGCTTGGTAAACAAATCGAGTTGCTTTTCAAAGAGGTTTTATGACTCGCTGCATTGATGGTGTTTTGGTTTTGAGCATTCCTCACTAAGCATTATGTGCTTACGCTCCTTTTTGTCCATCAATGCAGATTCTTGAAGTTTGGACAGCGAGAAGCAAGGGATTCAAAGAGGACTCCATTTGAGATGTATGTCTCGGTGAATAGCTATAGTTAATAAAGGCAATGGGGTAGAATCTCTTGGGTTGATGTTTATGTGTTCGTATATGTTCGGACAAGGATGGTTTTATGTTGTTGATGTTGTTGGAACATGTTTTGGCTTATATGAGATGGATTTGGAGATTTGTGTTTAAATGGTTGCTTGTGTAGGAAGCATGCTTATAGAATTGGGGCTTTTCATATATGTTGTTATATTGATGAATTGTTGATGCAAGTATGTCTCATATATGTTGAATTGCATGTTGGTAAAGTTTGGTGGCTTTTGGAGCATGATTGGATGTTTAATTGCATGTTTAAGTATGCATTTTGGGGCAATCTATGCAGGGCGTTTCGGAACAGTGTCTGTCGTTTCGGAACGGGTGCCTTAAACAAGCCCAAGCGTCCGAAACGGGAGAGACCGTTCCGAAACGGTTTGGCTACTGCCAGCCCGTGTTCCGGTACGCGTTGCGGAACGGCCCGTGTTTCGAAACGGGCTCTGCCTGTTCCGGAACGGGTGACCGTTGGGGGCTGACATTGGCAGTTAAATGTTTTGAAATGTTTGCATTTTGGTCCTGAAACTTGTTTGTGCAATTGTATGAGTTTGGGATGTTCGTTTAAGCTGAAATTTGGCAGAGAAGCATGAAACTTGATTAATTTTAAGTTGGTAACTTAAAATCTGGTTAAGTCCTTAAAGTTTTCAGAATTTACAATTTGGTCCCTAAAGTTGTAAATTGTTCAATTGGGTCCCTGTTTGATCTATGATGTTTATGATCTTTGAGTATACTGTTTGTATGATCACATCTAAGGTTAATGTGCATCTAGATAAGCTTAAAAATAAAAAAAATGGTCGTTAATCAAGGTTGACTTTCGGGTTGACTTTGGTTTTCCCCGTGTGACTTCCTTAATTCGGGTCAACCGTCTGGGCCGGGTTAAGGGGGTTACATTTGGTGGTATCAGAGCTGTGTTGCGAATGCTTGGGGAAAACGGTAAGTTGTTGTGATGTGTGTTGATGTTTACCTTGTTGTGCGGTCAAAATTTGGTTGAAACACGTGTTTCTGAGCAAGTTGTTGATGTTTTCAAGCATGCTTTATTGTTATGAATCTTGGTTGAGCTTATGTGGATTTGTGTTGATGTTGTGAGCTGGTGTCATACATGATGAACGTGTAAAGAGTATGTTATGTTGCTAATATGTTGTTGCAAGTGGATGTTGTTTGCTGTAAGCATGATCGAATATGTTGTTTGATATGCTTGGTGTTGTGATAACCCTGTTTGTGTTGACTGTTATGTCATGTAAAGGGGGGGATTCGGGATACCCATTGCCTTATTATTATAGCTATTGTGTTATTTTGGAGTTGGAGTTTGAATCCTTGCTTAAAGCTGGTCTAACTAGTTTGTTTGTTTTGTTGTGATGTTTGTTGTTGTTAGTAGTATGGCGAAGTCGTTGATGGAATGGCAATTGGGTGAGATGGTTGCTGCCTTAGGGCAGGTTGTTAAGGCATGGAATTCACCCTTCTGTAGAGGTGTTTTGTCTCAGTCTTCTGTGCCTGGAGTTGAGGTGGTAAGGCAGGAGAAAGAAGCTGGTTCTGTGATGAAGAGTTCATCACCAGTTGCTCAAGAGGTGTTGGGAACATCTCAGGCTGTAGCAAAGGTAAAGTCAGTGGATGTGCTGGCTGTGGGATGTGCGGGTTTGCCGAAGCAGCGTTTGTTGGATTTGGGTGCTGTGGAGTATCATGGATCGTCACCTGAGACATTTGAGGCCTGGTTGGCCAGTGTGATTCTGATTTTGGATCAGGAAGGCTGTGATTATGCTTGTAAGCTGGGAAGTGTTGTTTCTTTGATGTTGGAGGACGCATGTGTTTGGTGGACCTCTATGGCGGTGGCGTCACATATCCCTGATATTGACTGGGATTTCTTTGTATCTGCCTTTTGTGAAAGGTATCTTGGGGAGAAGTTTCCAAGGGTTAAGCAATGTGAAGGTAGTGCTGTTGTGGAGCAAGTGTTGCTTGAGCAAGGAGTGGAAGCTCAGCCACCGGTATGTGACCGTTGTGAAAGGCGTCATGTTGGAGGTTGTTGGGGCGCGGGTGCTTGCTGGAACTGTGGTTCTAAAGTGCATGTTAAGCGCGATTGTCCTCTTGGGGTGAAGTCAGCTTGGGTGACAGCCAAAGGGTCTCTGAAAGGTCGTGGGCACGGCCGAAGCAAGGTTCAGAGGTGGCAGAAAGAGCAGAAGGTTGTGAAGAGTTTGGGAAATGAGAATTGCTGGAAATGTGGGTCTGTTGGACATATGAGACGTGATTGTTTGATGTTGGCTCGGAACAGCCAAGGTTCCTTACCGCAAGAGGTCGGTGGTGACCCTAGTGTGTTAGCTGGTGCTGCAGTGGTGCGGCAGGAGGATGATGGTTCCGCGAGGAAGAGAGCTCGTCTGATGAAGCTTCAGGGTGGTGATGTGTTTCCAGGTAACCTTGTTAAGTAATCTTTGCTCTAGTTACCTTGGTTTGGTCTCTGTTGGTTTTCCTTGCGTGGTAAGTTTAGTCTTGTTGCTAGCATGTTGGGGGTAATAGTTGTAGTTTGGAAACATCTTTTGTGAAGAAGGCTTTAGTGAGTATCTTGTGGTTAATGGTTGTTGGTACGATGGAGTTAGATAAGTTAGAAGTGAGTTAGGAGGTTGTTCTTAGACAGATTCTGAGGATGTTATTGGAGGGTGTGAACTGGCATTCATGCATAGTTAAAATCATTGTTATATGCTATATTATATATGTGCTGGTCCATGCATACATGTGGCATGACATTAGAGGTTTTGCATACATGTACATCAGGCATTGATAGGGCATGTAGGTGATCATGCATACGACGTTCACACTCGCTAATAACTAATCGAATCTGTTAGTGTGGTGGTTGGGATAGGTTGGATGATGGGTTTTTAGAGGTTGTTTTGGTGCTGGGTGAGAGTTAGTAGCAATGGAGTATATTAAGCTAGTTGCTAGTAATAGTGAGAGTGGTATAGTCTGTTGGTAGAAGGAAAGTGTCTGATGCTTAAAGAGTTTAGTGGTTTGGTGGTGAGGAGTACCGGTTGAAGTTAGAATCGGTCAAGTGGTTTGAATAGTTAAGTGGAAGTGGTAGTTCTTTGGTGCTAAGTGATGTTGCAGTTTAGTGGTTGTGTTTCCGAGTGCTGAAATAGCTTAGCATTTAAGTTGTTGTGGAAGGGTTGTGGTTGTAAGTGTTGGTTCTTAGCAACCTTTGAGGAGTTGAGAAGTTGATATGTATGTTTAGGTTGGACGAAGCTCTGGTAAGGCAGGTGTTGTGGTCAAAGTTTGAAGTGGAAAAGCAATGAAAGATCGAAGGCCAGTGTGGTTTGAAAGGATTCTTGTGAGAAGTGGTTGGCCGGTTGTGAGTATGTGAACTTCTTTTGTGGTCAGCTGGTGGTGAATGAAACGACTGGCAGAGTTGAATTGGGGTTGTGATGTAAATTTTGGATTGTGGGTGAGTAGTCCTGGTGAGTCGTTGTGGTAATGTAGCGGCAGATGTGAAGGATTATCAGCATTCGTTGAGGAGTTTGGGTAAACAGTTGATGTTTAAGAATTTTTGCTTGTTGGGAAAATCCTTGGAAGAGGTTTGGGAGTTTGCAAGAGTTTTAGAAGCAGAGAAGTTTGCATAGTGGCTGAATGGGTTTGGTTAGTGTCACTGTGTAAACAAGTCTTGGTAGTTGTGTGTTACAGTGATGTGTGTTGTAAAAGTTGAAGTTCATCAGGTTGATGTTGGGGCAGTGTCCAGTTCGGATATGTGAGAGGTTAAGTTGTGGCTATCTTTGAGTGTTCTGGATTTTGTGAACAGTATGTGGTGGTGTTGAGTTGGTGGAGTTTTGTGTGAAATGTGTTCAGTGGTGGTTGAGGCTTTTGTGTTGTCTTGTGTGTTGCTTTGGGAAGGTTGTGGTTCCCTTTTCGTCGGTTGAAATTTCGAGGACGAAATTTCCTAAGGGGGGGAGAGTGTTAACGCCCCGGTTTTGGGCTCAGAAGTTTTGGGCGTTGACCGGTTCGGTCAAAGTGCTGATCGAATATATAAGAGTGAATTTAGGAAAGCCTAGTTCGGGTTGCATTAAAAATATGGAAAAATGTTCTAAAATCATCTTTTAATATATAAAAGTGAACTGTGAAATCAATTTTGGAAAATGAGGTTCGGAAGGGTGACATTTTGGCTAGTGACCAAAATGTAATTTTTGAAAGTTTGGTGACTGTTTTATAAAGGGTTGAAACTTTGAATCTTTAAGGAGCTATTATTTCAAAAGTAGTTTCTCCAGATTTTTCTAAGATATTTTAAGGATTTATTCTGATTTTAAAACATATTAAAAGTGGAGGGAAAGCCATTTTGGCCATTTTGATAACTAACTTCCTATTTTCCTTTCTCTCATTTTCTCTCAACCCAAACACTTTCTTTCCAGAGAATTGTTTCTGATTTTCTCACCTAAATCCCTCCTTTCAACTCTCTTTTGATTCCTAATCAACATATCTACAAAACCTCATCATTTGCTACTTGATTCATCAAGGTTTTTGATTCCAAAAAGAGGAGAAACTCAAGTTTGGAGGTAAGAACGTCCTTCTCCTCTAAACTATCAGTTCTTTACTGAAATTCCTAAGTTCTCAATCCTTGATTTGTGATTTGTTAAAGGCTTTTCAATTGGAATCTTGATTTTGGCTTAAAATGCAAGATTTGCTTGATTTTGGTGAAATTTTCGTGTGATCTGTTTGGGCAGTGTTTTGAAGTGTCAAATTGATGTTAAATGAATGCTAAATTGATTAGAAGTTGAGGTTTAATCAATGCAATCCCGGATAGGTTGAATTTCCTAAGTTTGGCTTGAGTTTTTGGTTGTTTTTGGAGTGTTTTTGGTGATCTGTTATACCTGGAGGTATAAGGATGTGTTTGTGATCATTTTGGATGTTATTTGATGTTTAAAAATGGTTAGAAGTGATGGATCTTGGCTGGGTTAAGTTTTGGAAGTGTTTGGAGGTGATTTCGGTTGTGTTTGGTAGCCGAAATGTTGGATTTGTGATGAGCAGCGAGTTGTGTTGTGTTGCTGGTGTTTTTAATGCATAATGATGCATTAATCCTCTGTTTTTGTGTGCTTGAAACAGGGGAGTTTGATCCGTGAGCTTTAGAGGCATTGCGGAAGGTTTCGGATGCTTGGAAGGCTTGTTGGCTAGCCTTGTTTTGTGTATCGGTGAGTGAAGTTGGGTTTTCAGCTTTTAAACCAAGGTTTGAAGGTTTTGGGAGCTTAGTTTAAGTCTAAACAACTTTGCTAAGCTCAAGAGTAAGTATATGGTTTTTCGCTCTTGGTTTGTGTTGTGATTTGGCTTTAAAAGCAATTGTGTTTGATGGTTGCAATGCATGTGATTTGCATGGTTTATATTCTGTTTTGAAAGCATATTTTAAGCATGGTTTAATGCTGGTTTTGAATGCCATATGTGAAGGATGCTCAAGGTAAGAGATCCTTGGTTTGTACATTGAAAATGTGGTTTTGATGCATGGTGATGCATGATGTTTCATGGCTTTGTGTAATGCTTTAAAACAGTGGTTTGATGATGGTAAATGATGGTTTTTGCATATTGGTTATGCATGTGAATCATTGGACTAATGTGGTAAGTTGGTTATATTGGCAAGTGATGTAAATGGTTCTTGGTTTCTTTGATCGGATATAGTTAGCCGGCTATAGGATTGGGTGCACCGTGAATTAAGTCGCCTTGGAGGTGGAGTGGTTAAGAGTGAACCGGTAAACTCCCTTCAAGTATCCTAACGAGATGGTTAAGGTCATAATGGAGGTTGAATGCCCATTCGAGGACCTTGGTTAAGCAAAGGTTATATGGTGGTTAAAAGTCCATATATGGGAGCCTTGTGCTTGTTAAGATCACAATGGTGGTGTAAAGTCCATGTGTGGATCTTGTGTAGGGTGTCCCGGATCTCGTTAGTGATGTTATACAACTACCAATCGGTGAATGCAAAGGTTGTATGGTGGTTAAAGGTCCATACATGGGAACCTTGTGCATGTCAAGGTTGTATGGTGTTTAAAAGTCCATACATGGGAACCTTGGGGAAAGTTAAGGTTGTATGGTGTTTGAAAGTCCATACATGGGAACCTTGTAAAAGCTAAGGTTGTATGGTGTTTAAAAGTCCATACATGGGAACCTTAGGATGTTGAGGTCAAATGGTGTTTAAAAGTCCATTTGGAGACCTTGGATTGGTAGTGTGTATGAAGCGTGGGGGACAACGCTTGTGATCCGTGTATCTGATTGGGTGTTGAGTTGAAAAGTGGATGTGGTTGATCACTTGGAAGCCAATATAATGTTCTTGATTATGATTAAGCATGAGATGCTTGAAAAGATGCATGGTTGCATGAAAAGTGTTTAATGCTTGTGAATGCATGTTTACTTGTTAAGTTGAACAAGTGTTGGTTATCATTTGGTAAATGATGCATGTGTGCATGAAATCTCTTAAATGCATTGGAGTCTTGTTAAGACTTGTTTTTAAAGGGCATGTGAAGATGATGTTGTGGTTCATATATTGCCTTGGTTTAATGCATGTGTTGGATTGTTTGAATAAATGGTTTTAAAGGGTTTCTTGCTTGGAATGACTTTCAAGTATAAGAAAGGTATGTTGTGAAATGGAAGTGTTTTCCAAGGTTTGAATTTAACTTTGCATATGGTGTTTATGCATGGAATGGTTAAATGGATGATTTTGCAAATTATGCTTTGAAAAGGTTTTCTTAGCTTGCTAAGCTAAGGGTTGGTTTTCATGTTTGAGCAATACATGGTTTAAGCATGTTGTTGAAAAGGGGTTTTCAAACTTTGCTTGGTAAACAAATCGAGTTGCTTTTCAAAGAGGTTTTATGACTCGCTGCATTGATGGTGTTTTGGTTTTGAGCATTCCTCACTAAGCATTATGTGCTTACGCTCCTTTTTGTCCATCAATGCAGATTCTTGAAGTTTGGATAGCGAGAAGCAAGGGATTCAAGGAGGACTCCATTTGAGATGTATGTCTCGGTGAATAGCTATAGTTAATAAAGGCAATGGGGTAGAATCTCTTGGGTTGATGTTTATGTGTTCGTATATGTTCGGACAAGGATGGTTTTATGTTGTTGATGTTGTTGGAACATGTTTTGGCTTATATGAGATGGATTTGGAGATTTGTGTTTAAATGGTTGCTTGTGTAGGAAGCATGCTTATAGAATTGGGGCTTTTCATATATGTTGTTATATTGATGAATTGTTGATGCAAGTATGTCTCCTATATGTTGAATTGCATGTTGGTAAAGTTTGGTGGCTTTTGGAGCATGATTGGATGTTTAATTGCATGTTTAAGTATGCATTTTGGGGCAATCTGTGCAGGGCGTTTCGGAACAGTGTCTGTCGTTTCGGAACGGGTGCCTTAAACAAGCCCAGGCGTCCGAAACGGGAGAGACCGTTCCGAAACGGTTTGGCTACTGCCAGCCCGTGTTCCGGTACGCGTTGCGGAACGGCCCGTGTTTCGAAACGGGCTCTGCCTGTTCCGGAACGGGTGACCGTTGGGGGCTGACATTGGCAGTTAAATGTTTTGAAATGTTTGCATTTTGGTCCTGAAACTTGTTTGTGCAATTGTATGAGTTTGGGATGTCCGTTTAAGCTGAAATTTGGCAGAGAAGCATGAAACTTGATTAATTTTAAGTTGGTAACTTAAAATCTGGTTAAGTCCTTAAAGTTTTCAGAATTTACAATTTGGTCCCTAAAGTTGTAAATTGTTCAATTAGGTCCCTGTTTGATCTCTGATGTTTATGATCTTTGAGTATACTGTTTGTATGATCACATCTAAGGTTAATGTGCATCTAGATAAGCTTAAAAATAAAAAAAGGGTTGTTAATCAAGGTTGACTTTCGGGTTGACTTTGGTTTTCCCCGTGTGACTTCCTTAATTCGGGTCAACCGTCTGGGCCGGGTTAAGGGGGTTACATATGATGTCTATTTTTTCTGATTTGCTCGAGCACAACATGGAAATGTTTATGGATGACTTTTTGGTATTTGGTAACACGTTTGAGGAATGCATTCTGAGTTTGGATCAAGTTTTGAGAAGATGCATTGAGGTTAATCTAGTTTTGAACTAGGAGAAATGTCACTTCATGGTGAAGAAGGGCATTATTCTCGGGCACATGGTGACCAAGAATGGGTAGACGTTGATCCAGCAAAAGTCGAGGTAATCAAGCACTTACCACCCCCACAAGTGTTAAAAGTATAAATAGTTTTTAGCTTATGCAGGTTTTTATCGATGATTTATTAAAGATTTTTCTAAAGTTTCTAAACCTTTATAATTGCTATTAGAAAATGATGTCGCTTTTGCATTTGATGATTCTTGTTTGAGAGTGTTTCAGGTCCTTAAAGAGAAGCTGGTTAATGCTCCTATAGTCGTGACACCAAACTAGAGTGAGCCCTATGAGCGCATGTGCGATGTCAGCGACTATGCCATCGGGGCAATGTTTGGACAACGACGTGGCAGAGTTTTTCATGCCATATACTATGTCAGCAGGACACTTAATGAAGCACAACTTAATTACACATCTGAGAAAGAATTTCTTGCAGTTGTATTTGCATTATATAAATTTAGACCTTATTTGATAGGTAATAAAATTGTTGATTTTACAGATCACTCTGCATTGAAATACCTTTTGGGAAAAAAGGATGCCAAGCCGAGATTGATCCGATGGACGCTCCTACTACAAGAATTTGATCTCAAGATCCGGGACAAGAAGGGTAGTGAAAATTTAGTAGCTGACAACCTATCACGACTAGAGCATTACCGTAATGATGACAATGTTAAAGCTATCAGAAATGAATTCCCAGATGAGTATTTACTCGCAATGGATGGTGTGCCATGGTATGCCAACATCGTTAATTATTTGGTGAGCAATGTCATGCCACCATATTTGGACTACAATGTCAGGAAGCATTTTCTGCGTTATGTTCGATAGTACTATTGGGATGAGCCTTTCCTATTTAAGCAATGTGCCAATCAAGTGATTCGTCGTTGTGTGCCTGAGAATGAGCAGCATGCTATTTTGAAATCGTGTCATGTCGCACCATATGGTGGGCACTTTGTTGGGGTAAAGACTGTTGTCAAGGTGTTGCAGTCAGGGTTGTATTAGCCTACACTGTATAAGGATGGTCATGACTACACCGAGGCCTGTGATCTATGCCAACGAACCGAGAATATCTTTGTAGGATGTCAACTTCTGCTCCATAACATTATGCCAGTGGACCTATTTGATGTTTAGGGGATAGACTTTATGGGTCCATTCCTCCTATCTTTTGGCAATATATATCCTTGTGGTAGTCGATTATGTTTCCAAGTGGGTAGAGGCTATTGCCCTGCTAACAAATGATGCCAAGACCGTTGCCAAATTTCTGCACAAACATATCTTTACCCGCTTTGGTGCTATTCGAGTGATCATTTATGATGACAACACCTATTTTTAATGCAATCTAATTTCTAGAGCTTTGTGCAGGTATGGGATACAACAGATCAGAGCCACGGCCTACCATCCACAGACTAATGGGTAAGCTGATATTTCTAACAAGCAAATCAAGAATATCCTAGAGAAGACTATGAACCCTTCGAAGAAGGACTGGTCTTTAAGACTGGATGAGGCTTTGTGAGCCTATAGAACTGCTTTCAAAACTTCGTTGGGCACTTCACCTTTCAAGCTTGTATATGGTAAACCATTTCATTTGCCCCTAGAACATGAACATAAAGTCTATTGGGCAATTAGAACACTTGATATCGCATGGGCTGAAGCAAGAGAAAAAAGGATGCTAGACCTAAATGAGTTGGAAGAGTTCCAAGCACTCGCCTATGAGAATGACAAGCTGTATAAGGAAAAACCAAACGTGGCATGATAAGAAAATTCTGCCAAGACATTTTGAGGTAGGTCAACTAGTTCTTCTTTTTAACTCACGGCTTAAATTGTTTCCAGGTAAGCTTAAGTCAAGATGGTCGGGCCCTTTTGAATTAGTACAGCCCTATGCCCATGGTGTTGTGGACATCAAAAGATTTAAAAACTGGAGAAAATTTTAAGGTAAATGGTTACAGCTTGAAGCACTATTTTGAGGGACAACAGAGAAATGCCAAAAAGACTGTTCTCCTGGCAGAAATACCATGACACCCTCAACATGTTTGAAACTTTGTGTTAGGCTTGATAGACTTAATTTCATTGAACCGATTTAGTTAGCCAAGAGGTGGAGAAGTTGGATTTTTGGGTGATTGATTTGTAGAAGCCAAAAATAAATGACAAAATGAATTTATAGTGGTTCGGCCTTCGAACAAGTACCTTCATCTATTACCTTAGCTCCCATTAAGGATTTCCTAATCAATTCACTAATTGATTCGTCCCTTTTTCTAGGCTTAGGAGGAAACTCTTACACACTCAAAGCTTTCTAGACTAAAGCTTGAGTAAACCCTCTTTACTAGAGAAAGAAAAGTAAGCAAACTAGAATCCCTCTAATAGGTTTTTTTGCACTCTTTAAGCTCTCACCCAAACCTAAACACTTGAGAAAATATGACAATTTTGGCTCACAAGTGTTGTCTATACAAAGAATAAACAATTTAGCCCTTAAGACAAATTTCTCATCATAATGTTGTTGACAATTGAAGCATTAACCTTTCCTTGATGCTTGGAGGTCCCTTTTATACTCTCAATTGATTTTGTAGTCGTTGAGGATCGTTGGGATTGAATTAAAGCCGTTGGAGCCTTTATTTCCCACCATAAATGCAGTTCTGGTGATGTTTGTTTCAATACATGGGTAGTTGTATCGAAACACCCTTCTTCAGAACTAGTTGTTAGAGTCTGATGCAGTATGTCGTATCGAAACACTTTGGGTCGTATCGAAACGTCTAGTGTTGTAACGAAACAACCTACAATTCAAATAACCGTTGGGGGTTTTAGCCGTTGGGGTGTCTGCCACGTAGGCATATCGAAACAGAAACAAATCCTATTCGTATCGAAACAGTTAAGCCCTATATCGAAACGGGTTTTGGCAGTTTCAAAACGTATCGATACAGGTTATGCATGTATCGAAACGGGTACATTGAGCACCGATTTGGCTACTTAAAAAATTTCAAAAATTGCCAAAACCTTTTGAAAGCACCTCAAACTTATTTTCAAGTTGTTTTGACTAAAAGCATGTTTTAAATTCTTTTCAATTTAGTCCAAAACATTTTTCAATTATTATATCAAAACATATATTTCTACAAAATCCCTCCTTTTGATTTAATAAACCTAACTTAAAAAATTGTTTGGGATTCTCCCCCTTTGTATTTGAAAATTGGGTAAACTACTGCAGGAGTCACTTACGTTTAACGTCTGTACAGAGTTAGTCACCACTTTTGAAAAGTGCCTATTAGTAGTCCTCTACGTTTTCGATGTGTAAATACTTGGCCACTCCGACGTTAACTCCGTTAGTCCCCTAACGGATTGATGATGTGGCGAAATTAAAATAAGGATAAATTACTGCAATAGCCATTAAAATTTATCTCATGTACATTTTTTTCTCCTCAATTTAAAAAAGTAAACATTATAGTCACTAATAACAATGTTTCTTTATAATTTCACCCTTAATTTTTTAAAAATTCATTTTTCAATCCTAAAACTTTACAATCAATTAACACAATAATATTATAAATGCTTAGATGAAAAATAGGTGCCCAAAGTATACCCTTTGAAACTTAGGTGCCCAAATTTAATTTTTTCGAGTCAAGTCGAGTTATTGGAATTTCTATTTTATAATTCAAACTTTATTTTGAATTTTTGAGTCGAGTTTATGAAATTATGAGTCGAGTATTTTCACATCAAACCTAAAAATTTAATTTTTTCAAGTCAAGTCGAGTTATTGGAATTTCTATTTTATAATTCAAACTTTATTTTGAATTTTTGAGTCGAGTTTATGAAATTATGAGTCGAGTATTTTCACATCAAACCAAAAAATTTAATTTTTTCAAGTCAAGTCGAGTTATTGGAATTTCTATTTTATAATTCAAACTTTATTTTGAATTTTTGAGTCGAGTTTATGAAATTATGAGTCGAGTATTTTCACATCAAACCTAAAAATTTAATTTTTTCGAGTCAAGTCGAGTTATTGGAATTTCTATTTTATAATTCAAACTTTATTTTGAATTTTTGAGTCGAGTTTATGAAATTATGAGTCGAGTATTTTCACATCAAACCTAAAAATTTAATTTTTTCGAGTCAAGTCGAGTTATTGGAATTTCTATTTTATAATTCTAACTTTATTTGAATTTTTGAGTCGAGTTTATGAAATTATGAGTCGAGTATTTTCACATCAAACCAAAAAATTTAATTTTTTCGAGTCAAGTCGAGCTATTGGAATTTTATTTTATAATTCAAACTTTATTTTGAATTTTTGAGCCGAGTTTATGAAATTATGAGTCGAGTAATTTCACATCAAACCTAAAAATTTAATTTTTTTCGAGTCAAGTCGAGTTATTGGAATTTCTATTTTATAATTCAAACTTTATTTTGAATTTTTGAGTCGAGTTTATGAAATTATGAGTCGAGTATTTTCACATCAAACCTAAAAATTTAATTTTTTCGAGTCAAGTCGAGTTATTGGAATTTCTATTTTATAATTCAAACTTTATTTTGAATTTTTGAGTCGAGTTTATGAAATTATGAGTCGAGTATTTTCACATCAAACCAAAAAATTTAATTTTTTCGAGTCAAGTTGAGCTATTGGAATTTTATTTTATAATTCAAACTTTATTTTGAATTTTTGAGCCGAGTTTATGAAATTATGAGTCGAGTAATTTCACATCAAACGTAAAAATTTAATTTTTTTCGAGTCAAGTCGAGTTATTGGAATTTCTATTTTATAATTCAAACTTTATTATGAATTTTTGAGTCGAGTTTATGAAATTATGAGTCGAGTATTTTCACATCAAACCTAAAAATTTAATTTTTGAATAAAGTTTGAATTATAAAATAGAAATTCCAATAACTCGAATTTTTTAGTAGTTAGTGGACTAAATTTTTAAGTTTGAGTTATTAAATAGGAGCAATTTGGGCACCTAAGTTTCAAAGGGTATACTTTGGGCACCTATTTTTCATCTAAGCATTTATAATATTATTGTGTTAATTGATTGTAAAGTTTTAGGATTGAAAAATGAATTTTTAAAAATTTAAGGGTGAAATTATAATGAAACATTTTTATTAGTGACTATAATGTTTACTTTATTAAATTGAGGAGAAAAAATGTACATGAGATAAATTTTAATGGCTATTGCAGTAATTTATCCTTATTTTAATTTCGCCACATCAGCAATCCGTTAGGGGACTAACGGAGTTAACGTCGGAGTGACCAAGTATTTACACATCGAAAACGTAGAGGACTACTAATAGGCACTTTTCAAAAGTGGTGACTAACTTTGTACAGACGCTAAACGTAAGTGACCTCTGCAGTAGTTTACCCTTGAAAATTTGAATAAGAGATTTTAAAATTTGAATAAAATTGAAAGCTCTCCCTTATTCTCTTGAAAAATCAATTTTTCAAACCATTTCTCTCCATTTTTGTTATATCAAAAAGAATTTAAAAGGCATTAAGCTCAAAATAACATAGGAGATTAAAAAAATTGACACAATTAAAAATTGGGTTAACTACTGGGATAGTCACTTTTGTTTTCCCCAATACAGAGTTAGTCACCAATTTTGAAAAACGACGAGTAATGTAACTTAAGTTTTCAGAGCGTAAACTTTTGGTCACTTAGTCGTTTGGTGTCGTTAACCTTTGACGGGAGGTTGATCTAAAACAATAAAAAGGATAAATTACCTAGACAATCCCTAAGTTATTACTTCACTCATATTTTGACCACTGAAATAATTTTTTTTGTATAATTATACATTTAATCCTCCACATTTATAATTTTTTATTTCTTCTCTCCTCCACCATATTCCATATTCTTCTTCATCTAACTCAATCTCTAATTTTATATTATATAAATCTTTAATTCACATCGTATATTATAATTCATCACCGTATACATCCATATTTTAAATAATGTTTGTAATTCTTAATATGGTTCAGTACAAAATAATGCCCAAGTTACGTGCACCAATGTTTACATAGCATATTTGAAAGGCTTAAATGAATATAGGTGCCTAAATTATACCTTTTTTGAACTTTAGGTGCCTAAGGTACTTTTTTTTGTAAAAATAGGTGCCCAAAGTTTCAACCGTTATAATTTTAGGTGTCAGACCATTGAAAGGATGTTATATCAACCAATCAATGCTCGACATGTGGCACTATTTTTATTTTTTAAAATCAATTTAATGGAAAAAAACTCAGAATTCTTCATAAAATCCCAATTTTTACAAATCAGTCCGCAAATCACTAAAGTCACCCAAACTCAAACCCCCAAATCGTCACTGCTTCAGCCACTGATCACCGCCCCTGAGCACACCCCTTTGGTTGCGAGACCAAGGCGGTCATTTCCCCCAACACGGCATCAACAGAAACAACGAACAGCGTGCCGGCCAAACGTTGATTTCGCATTTAACGTTCGACATTCGGCTACACATCGTTTGTTGTCTCCGGCGACACCGTGTTGGGGGAAATGTCGCCTTGATCTGGCGACCATAAGGGTGTGCTCAGATGCGGCGATCGGCGGCAGAAGCGGTGGTGATTTGGGGGTTTGGGTTTGGGTAATTTTAGGAATTTAGGTACTGTTTTGTGAAATTTTCAAAATTTTGGGATTTTATAAATAAAAAAAAAAAAACTAAAAGTTTGAGGTGTTTTTCTTTAGAAAAATAAAATTAGTGCAACATGTCAAACATTGATTGGTTAAGTATATTTTTTTAACATCCATTAACGGTTAGGAACCTAAAATTCTAACTTTTGAAACTTTGGGCACTTATTTTTACCAAAAAATACTTTGGGCACCTAAAATTAAAAAAATGGTATACTTTGGGCACCTATTTTTCATTTAAGCCTTTATAATAGTGTTGTACTAATTGATTGCAAAGTTTTAGGGTTGAAAAATGAATTTTTAAAAATTCAAGGGTGAGATTAGAAAGAAACCTTTTCAGTAGTGACCATTGTAGTAGTTTATCCTTATTTTTTCGCTGCCAGGTCAGCAAGCCATCAAAGAATCGATTTCCTTTAACCGATTTAGTTAGCCAAGAGGTGCAGAAGTTGGATTTTTGGGTGATTGATTTGTGGAAGGCAAAAATAAATGACACGATGAATTTATAGTGGTTCGGCCTTCGAACAAGCACCTACATCCACTACCTTAGCTCCTACTAAGAATTTCCCAATCAGTTCATGTAGAACTAATGTTTTGATATAATAATTGAAAAATGTTTTGGACTGATTTAAAAATACTTAAAACATTTACAAAGTCCAAACAACTTGAAATTATGTTTAGGGAAGTTTCTATAAAGGGTTTTTATGTTTTTCAAAGCCAAACTTCACAAAATTGTCTAGGTGTTTCGAAACAGTGGATTACAGTAGCCAAAACGTTTCGAAACTTGTTTCGAAACAGGCTTTCCTTGGACAGGATTTTTGCCCAGCGTTTCGAAACGGGCTAGGCCGTTTCGATACGCCTACGTGGCATTGACCATAACGGTCATAAACCCCAACGGCTCTTTCCCAACCAACTTTCAAAATGCAGGCGTTTCGATACGGGCTTACAGGGTTTCGATACGTGTTTCGAAACGGCAAGGGGGTGTTCCGAAACGGGTACCCTGACAGACTGCAATGGCTCTTTCTACATTGAGAGTGTTTCGAAACGGCTTCGAGCGTTTCGAAATGGGTAGCTGCAGAACTGTATTTATGGTGGGAATTAAAGTCCTCAACGGCTCCAATATGATCCCAACGACTAGTAACGGCTACAAACTCATTTGGGGGTATAAAAGGGACCTCCAAGCATTAAGAGAAGGCTAATGCTCATATAGTCAAACATCAAATGATCAAGAAATTGTCTTAGTGCTTAATTTGCCATTTCTTGTATAGACAAACACTAGTGAGCCAAAATTGCCAAATTTGCTCAAGTGTTTTAGGTTTTGGGTGAGTGCTTAATTGTGCAAACAAACACCTATTAGAGGGTTTAAGTTTGCTTTATTGTTTCTCTTTGTAAAGAGGGTTTTGATCAAGGCTTTGGGTAGAAGCTTGATCGGTTGTAAGGGTTTCCTCCTAATCCTAGAAAAGGGGACGAATCAATTAGTGGATTGATTGAGAAATCCTTAGTGGGGAGCTAAGGTAGTGGATGTAGGTGCTTGTTAGAAGGCCGAACCACTATAAACCATTGTGTCTATTTACATTTTAGCCTCCTCAACCCTTTCACCCAAAAATCTATCTCTCCACCACTTGGTGAGCTAAATTGGTTGATCAAATCGAGCTCCACTCAACTCAACAATTGGTATCAGAGCTTGGCTCAATCGAAGAGGATTAACATCCTATTGAGAAGATCCGGCAAGCTCGATCACTATTTCATCAACCGGCTCAAATGGCACAATCAATCGACAAACCGCCTTTCTTTGACGGAACTCATTATGCCCATTGGAAGACAAAGATGAAGTTCTTCATCAAATCAAAAGATTACAAGATATGGGATGTAGTTGAAGATGGTTCGTTCGTGCCTCAAAGAAGTAAAGCAGAGTGGAGTGCTGACGATCGCAAGAAGATGGAGCTAAATTGCAAAGCCTTGCACATTCTATTTTTTGCATTTGGTCCATCCATCTATGAGAAGATGTCTTCTTGTGAGAGTGCCAAGGAGGTATGGGACAAGCTTGAAGTCACATACGAGGGAACCAATGAAGTCAAGGAGACCAAGATTGTCCTCCTAACTCTTGAGTATGAGAACTTCAAAATGGATCCGAAAGAGAACATCGAGAAGATGTTTGATAGATTCTCCACTATCAACAATGGTCTCAAAGGCTATGGAGAAGCCATCCCGGAAGAAAAGCTTGTTCGAAAGCTCATCTACTCACTTCCCGAGTCTTGAGACTCAAAGAGGACCGCCATCATCGAAGCCAAAAATTTAAAGACTTTGAAGCTTGATGAACTCATGGGGTCACTCCTTACTCATCAAATCATGAAGAAGAACAAAGAGGATGAGAAGAAGAGGGAAGAAATTAGAGCTATGGGAGAAAAGAAAATCAAAGGGCTTGGCATCAATGCAAGTGCCATGGCTCTCAAATCCTCCACTTGCCATCATGTCTACTCAAGTGAAGAGGAGGATGAAGATGAAGGGATAGTTCATCTCTTCAAGAAGTGTGCCCCTTTCATGAAGAAAGCCTTGAGAGAGCTTGAACGAGAACCCAAGAGAAAGGAGAAGGCAAGCACTTCAAGCCATAAGAAGAAGGCATTTGTGGCTACTTGGAGTGATGAAGACTCCACCGATGATGAACAAGCCAACCTTTGCCTTATGGCCATCGAAGAAGATTCAAGGGTAACTTCTAATTCATCTACTTCATGTTCTTATTCTTTTGATGAATTACAAGATGCCTATGATGATTTGGTTTTATATTTTAAAAGCCACATTTTGAAAAACAATAAATTGATTTCAAAGTTAAAAATTCAAAATGATTTGCTTTCTAAAACCAAACTTGAACTTGAAGCAAAACTTGAAGAGTTTGAATTAAAATGTTTTGATTTACAAAAATTGCTTCAAAAGTTCAAGAAGAGGAGGATTTGATTTCCAAAGAGCTTGAAAAGAAAAACAATTTTGGAAAATCAAATTTTTATGTTAGACAATCTAATGCCCCTAGATTTATAAAAGGTAAATGTTTTACAAGTGTTTGGGTCCCAAAAGGACTAACCACTTCAATTAAAAAGGATGCCATTGAAAAATGGATTCCTAAGGGGTCTAAATTTGTGCTACTAACGTTCATGGATCCAAAGCAATTTGGATACCAAAAATTACTTGATTGTCTATTGCTAGGTGTGATGGAGATGAACAACAAGTCAAAAATTGAGGGGGAGCTCCATACACACAAGGAAGAGCACTTGAAGAAGGAAGGCTTCACATCCTACCTTGAGTTCAAGTGTTGGTAAAAATCTAGTTGTTTTAGCATTTATTTGTTTTATTTTTAGTTTATTCAACTAGATGATCATAAATGTTGGACTAACATTTTTAATGATGCTTTGAGAAAGGGGGAGCCATTTTTAAACCAAATTCTTATTTTTGTCAAAATTTTTACCTCTATTGTTATTTTGAACTTAATATTTTAAATTCTTTTTGATATAACAAAAAGGGGGAATGGTTTGAAAAATTGAATTTTCAAATGAATAAGGGGGAGCTTGATTTGATTTACATTCTAAACTCTCTTATTCACATTTTTAAAGATAAAGGGGGAGTATCCCAAACAATTTTTCAAGTGAGTTTTATTATATCAAAAAGGGGGAGATTGTAGAACTAATGTTTTGATATAATAATTGAAAAATGTTTTGGACTGATTTAAAAATACTTAAAACATTTACAAAGTCCAAACAACTTGAAATTATGTTTAGGGAAGTTTTTATAAAGGGTTTTTATGTTTTTCAAAGCCAAACTTCACAAAATTGTCTAGGTGTTTCGAAACAGTGGATTACAGTAGCCAAAACGTTTCGAAACTTGTTTCGAAACAGGCTTTCCTTGGACAGGATTTTTGCCCAGCGTTTCGAAACGGGCTAGGCCGTTTCGATACGCCCACGTGGCATTGACCATAACGGTCATAAACCCCAACGGCTCTTTCCCAACCAACTTTCAAAATGCAGGCCTTTCGATACGGGCTTATAGCGTTTCGAAACGGCAAGGGGGTGTTCCGAAACGGGTACCCTGACAGACTGCAACGGCTCTTTCTACATTGAGAGTGTTTCAAAATGGCTTCGAGCGTTTCGAAACGGGTAGCTGCAGAACTGCATTTATGGTGGGAATTAAAGTCCTCAATGGCTCCAATATGATCCCAATGGCTAGTAACGGCTACAAACTCATTTGGGAGTATAAAAGGGACCTTCAAGCATCAAGAGAAGGCTAATGCTCATATAGTCAAACATTAAATGATCAAGAAATTGTCTTAGTGCTTAATTTGTCGTTTCTTGTATAGACAAACACTAGTGAGCCAAAATTGCCAAATTTGCTCAAGTGTTTTAGGTTTTGGGTGAGTGCTTAATTGTGCAAACAAACACCTATTAGAGGGTTTAAGTTTGCTTTATTGTTTCTCTTTGTAAAGAGGGTTTTGATCAAGGCTTTGGGTAGAAGCTTGATCGGTTGTAAGGGTTTCCTCCTAATCCTAGAAAAGGGGACGAATCAATTAGTGAATTGATTGAGAAATCCTTAGTGGGGAACTAAGGTAGTGGATATAGGTGCTTGTTAGAAGACCGAACCACTATAAATCATTGTGTCTATTTACATTTTAGCCTCCTCAACCCTTTCACCCAAAAATCCATCTCTCCACCACTTGGTGAGCTAAATTGGTTGATCAAATCGAGCTCCACTCAACTCAACAGTTCACTAATTGATTCGTCCCCTTTTCTAGGCTTAGGAGGAAACCCTTACACACTCAAAGCTTTCTAGACTAAAGCTTGAGTAAACCCTCTTTACTAGAGAAAGAAGAATAAGCAAACTAGAATCCCTCTAACAGGTATTTGTTTGCACTCTTTAAGCTCTCACCCAAACCTAAACACTTGAGCAAATATGACAATTTTGGCTCACAAGTGTTGTCTATACAAAGAATAAACAATTTATCCCTTAAGACAATTTTCTCATCATAATGTTGTTGACAATTGAAGCATTAACCTCTCCTTGATGCTTGGAGGTCCCTTTTATACTACCAATTGAGTTTGTAGTCGTTGAGGACCGTTGAGATTGAATTAGATTGAATTAGTCCCTTTTATGATGCCGCTTGGTATGAAACTGCGTTAAATATGCTAAGTTGTTTTGCGCTGCCACGATATGCTACCTCGGCGGGTACTGGCGGATTGAGGTTGCGACACTTTCGTTGCCGCAGCGGACCTCTACACTTGCAACTTTCGTTGTCTCGGCAGGTGAGATGGGGAGAAGTCCTGGAGGCAAGTATGGCAAATACTCCAAGTTCGACAGAGCAATTCTAATATGATCCTTCCTATGTCTAGGCAAGGATTCTGTCACCACATGATGTAGGAAATAACTAGAAATCTCAGCGTAAACCTAACACATGCAGTCGATGTTTGGTTGCTCCTTTTAGCCGCTTAAACTCGAACTTATGTCTAAGCCGAATTAGTTAACACCTCGACATGATGAGACCGTACTTAATTCTTTCGTGAGTCTTACACTTTCGTGCCCGATAAATGGATTTCTTCAACTGGACTTTTGGAACTAATTGAAGAAGTGAAGATCATGAATTAAGTAAACTTAGAATATTTTATTGAAAACAACTCAAAAACCTAATATAATCGTCTCACAACTAATTTACAACATAACTCTTAACCCAAGAGAAGTTTAGAACATGGCGGCGGTAAAGAACACTCAGCTATGTCTATAGAAAACCTAAGATGATTTGAACTAGGAGTACAATGAGTATTTATAGACAAATAACTAGGTTAATTCCTCCTTAAAGTAGAAGTCCTCAAAAGTAGCTTTCCACATTTAATGTGACTTTAAACTCTGACTTCTTTGAGTTGAATGTGAACTTTATCTCATTTGCCTTAGCCCATAAGTAATCTTGAGATTTCACTTCGGTGGCTCTGCCTGATGCTACAGACGTTAGAAAATTGAGTGGATGGTGGCGATAGACGCATGATTTTTGGCTCTACAAATCGCACTTTGATTCTCCAACTCCATAGTTTGCTGCCGTGGGCAAAAAGGTCGGCGGCAACATTACTCGGCAACAATTGTCTTCAGCTAGAACTGTGTCAGTACAACTCCTTGGTTTGCTGCCTTAGCATTGCATCCTCAGCTCATTTTTTCCTCTTTCAGCCTTTAGTACCTAAAATCAAGAATAAACTAAAACAGTATCTCTTCTTTACCAAATAAAAGATAATTTATAAAAACAAGGTAAAGCGAATGAATACTGTAAAATGCAATGCTTGAACCTAATTATGCCTAAAATGAGCTCAAAAAAAACAAGAATATGAGGTGAAATGTGAATGAAATATAGGACTTGTGGACACTTTACACAAGATTTAATTATTGTCCCACTTCACTCTTGGCCAATAGGAAGATTTCCTATGCTCAAAGGTTTGCTTATTACAAGGAATCCTATCAACTCATGCCTTTATTTAGCCATTTTTTTATCATTCACGTGAGAGGAGGTGGTAAGCAAGCTGGTGAGTCATCACCAAGCTTTGATCTTTGCAAAAAGGTTATATATTTTGATTTCTGCATGGACCCGTATCGATACGCTCGTGACCGTATCGACACGCTTGTGCCAAAACGGGTTAGTTAGTAATTAGCAGTTAGATTGTACCGATACAGCTCTTACCGTATCGATACCATATGCTCAACTTCAATATTTTATGCATTCAAATGGTTTCAATTCAAAGGTTTGGACTTACTAAAGTCTCACGTCAATAAAAGAGATCATAAAACTTAATATCGATGCAATATCTAAACTTTCCAATATAGGATTTCCGATGGTCGGAACCTAATTTCGACTAGACTGGTTTTCGGATGTGACAACAATAAGACACATTGACAACATGGCCATTACTACAACGTAATCGCAAACAAGAAACGGTGATTGTGAGCACGTATCCAAATCTGACACATTGACAACATCGTCATTACTACAACGTAATTGCAAACAAGAAACGGTGATTGTGAGCACATATCCAAATCTAATTCGAGGGTCCAAGATAGGGAGATCGGTAAGATAGCCAAAAATGTCATCTTGATCAGTCCTGGCGACTTCAAAACGAATCCTAATAAAAAAACTAAATGAAAGAACGTCCAAATGACCGATAAAAAAAAGAGAAAAACATGCCAAACGACAAAGAAAGACGTACTTAAAGATATAGTGAAGCGTGCTATAATGGAAAATCTATTTATTAAAAACTAAAAGAAAAAAAGAAAAATAAGACAAACGATGAGAAATAGGAGAACAAAGGAAATGAAGGATACCTACGATAAATCTAATTTAATATTTGAACTTAGTTTTCTAGTTTCAAATTGATACTTACGATAAATTACTTATTTGAACTATAAAAAAATCAAGTTCAAATACCAATTTAAACCAAAAGGTCAATTTTAGTACTTGATTGGGCAGAAAAACTCCATGTAATCAATTGACCTTTGAGGGCAGATTTAAGTACCCAATTAAATAATATGTACCAAATTAAATCTTAGAGATAAGTCCAATTACCAAAATACATATTACCTTGTGTATAAAAAATGTTAATTTTAACGTGACATGTCATTATATCATACCGCATCGGAAGAAATCACTTTTTGGCATGTTTTTCTTTTCTTTATCGGTTGTTTGGTTGTTCTTTCATTAGGTTTTTTATCATGATTAGATTTGACATCGTCACAACTAATCAAGATGTCGTTCTTTTGGTTATCATGTTGATCTCTCTATTTTGGACCCTCGAACTGAATTTAGATACGTGTTCACAATCAACATTTATTGTTCGTGATTGAGTTGTAGTAATGATCGTGTTGTCAATGTGCTTTATTGCAATATGTATTTTTATATTGGTTATTGATTGTTTACCTTTCATCGTTGATTTTTTATGATGTTTGTATCTATCTTTTGTTTCGAGTTTTTGAGTTGGGTTTTTACATTTTTCTTGTATGGTCATGTTATGATCACGAGGCACTAGTTTCTTTTTAAGTGGTTATAGAAATATGTTCGGATTAGATATTTATGTTTACTAGGTTGTAAACTTTCATTGTAATTTTGAATATATCATAGTTCAATAAAACTAACGGATTTCTAATTTTTTTTAAAAAAGTTTGTGTGTGTATATATATATATATATATATATATATATATATATATTCATATGTATATATATATATATATTAAAGGAACTTACACATCAAGTAATAATTATGTTTGAACCAAACGAGTGGTCTCAGTAAAAGGAGGAGGTATTGATCATCTTTGAAGACCCGAATTTGAGTAGTTTTGTCTGTAAGAATGTGTTATCAAAGATTAAATAAAAGTATGAGCAAAAACTACATTGTAATCATCTTAAAAATAAGGGTAAAGTACACAGATGGTCACTGAACTTTGGTAAAAGAAAACAAAATGGTAACCAAACTTTCAAAAATCACAAAATGACAATTAAACTTTATATTTTGAAACAAAACGATAACTGGGGCGTTAAACCCCGTTAACCCCTAACGAGAATCTGACTGGGTATGCCACATCCCCACCTCGTTTTCACCTCATATCTAAAAAACAACAAAACCATATTCCGCGCCATTCTTCTATGCCTCTTATCCACTCTACCCTTAGCCAAATACAGAAACGCTCGGGCAATAGCCAGAGTCGAAACGAGCAACCAAATAGCAGCGAAAATCCTACCAGCCATCGTCTTGAACGCACGATCGACATCCCCGACAGTAATGACCGACATAACAGAAAGGTAAAATGCATCCAACCACCCAAGATTCTCAATAAAATGCATAACACCGACACCAATTCTGATACAAAGAACCACAACTCCTAAATAGTTCTCATGCAAATCAAACACATAACTAACCATCCCACTAAGCAAAATATCAATAAAACTGAATCTAACCAACATGAACAATATCGAAAATAACTTGGTAGCAACACTATTAGGGATTATATCACCATATCCAATTGTGCACATTGTTACAATACAAAAGTACAAAGCATCAACAACCGGGTGAGTTTTACTACCCAGAAAATTATGACGATTAAACCAATAGATAACAACACCCAAAGACAAATACAAAACTAAAAGCACAAAAGCTTGTCTTACAATGGATTGGGAACCCAATTGAGGCTTGGGAATTGAAGGGCGAATGGTATCATTCAAAATCACCATGGCAGGTGTCGTTTTGGACATGTGAAGATTGGATTTTTTTTCCCATCTGAAATTTGGGTCTATTATCTATGAAGTTGTCAAGGGTGAGTTCAATTGATTTTGTTACAAAAGAGGGTCTTGGAGATTCACAACAGTGTCTTGAGAAGAAGAGGAAGGCTTGGGAGAAGTTAAAGCTTTGAAGATGGGAGATGAATTGAATGGGGATTGGACAGAGGAAGGAGATGGATCGAAGATTAGTCTGTCTTTAAACTCGGATGGGGTTAAAGGGGTTAGGAGAGAGACTTCATCATTTTTAGGGAGAGGGCAAAGAGGTGAAAACGGGAAGGGGGTGTGGCATAGGGCTTTATTGTTTTTTTAGATATTAGGTGGAAAATGAGGTGGGGATGTGGCATATCCAGTCAGATTCTCCTTAGGGGTTAACGAGGTTTAACACCCTAGTTACCGTGTTTCAAAATATAAAGTTTAATTGTCATTTTGTGATTTTTAAAAGTTTGATTACCATTTTATTTTTTACTAAAATTCAGTGACCGTCTATGTACTTTACCCTAAAAATAATTATATTCACATGAACCGACAAAATTCGATGAGACACGTGACGGGGCTACCAACGTCACATTTCACACTAAAGCAGGGTCATGGAGCCGGCTGATCTCGGCTAGGTATTTTATCTCTATCCTCCGCTGCCTGCCAGTTCACCGCATCCAACTGAAGTATAACAGACTCTGTATACGTGTCTCCATCCTATTGGCGCTCAATACAATTATTGGGGATTCGCGGAATCCCAAACCTGTCCGTTGCATTTTTTAATTTCATAAGTACTAAATTGGCAGCTTGGCACCTGCGTATTGAGATTTAAGATCCCTCCTTGCAACCCATAGTTTTCCCACGTTTCGAGCATGCGCGCGTACGTGTCACGCTGTAGACTATTAATGAATAATTTTGATGTCTTTTTATTGAATTTAATAAATTTGATCGATTTAATTTTAATAACGGATGACGAAGGAAATTAGTTCAATGTTTGTTTTTTAGTATTTATCCTTAATTTATTTTTAGTTTTTTTTTTGAAAAAGAAACCCGGATTAGATTTATTAATAAAAAAGACATCATAAATGTCAAGCACAATAAACGAAGAGATAAGAAACCGGGTGTTAAACTCTCTCGGTCTCCTTAACGAGAGAGAGAAAAAATGAAGCCAGAGAAAGGGCTGAAAAACCCAAATAAGTGAAGCGACACCGTCGCTCAACCGACGGCGATCCCCTCACGATCTGCTTGAAGAACACCAGAAATCTGAGGGGGGCCTTCCTCGACCCAATAAACCGCCTCTGTGTAGAGCTGTCCTAACCGTGCCAGATCGTGCGCCGCTTGATTCCTCCTCTGCCAGTGTGAAGGAAGCTACAGCTTGAGAAACGATGGATCCAACCCCGCACGTCGGAGATGTACGGACGAAGGACGGAGAAATCCTCATCTGACGATTGGGCTTTCCGGATAACACCGAGGGCGTCACTCTCCAAAATGACTTGCATGCACCCCAGATCTGAAGCGAATTGAAGACCGTCCAGAACCGCCTGTGCCTCCGCCGCAAAAGCCGTCGGGATATCGAAGTTCGGCTTGAGACACGAACCAAGGACCTGACCCTCGAAGTCTCTGACGATCACTCCCGACCAAGAACCGTGATTAGAAGCGTTGAAAGCGGCATCGACATTAATCTTCACTAACGGTGCAATCGGAGGACTCCAGTGAACCTTGGAAGCCAATTGAGGCTGAGGCAAACACATCGATGATTTCTGAAGATCAGACAGGTAACTTTTGCAAAAGATGAATAACTCCGATGCTGTCTGCATTTTCTTTTCATGGACTAGTTTATTTCTTGCAAACCAAACTGCCCAAAGTGTAACTACGAATAGTTGTCTTTGTGAGCTTGAACTATTTGAAAAAATCCAGCAAAACCAGTCGAAAAAAGAATCTTGATTTAGCCTAGGTGGCCATGTAATACCAGATAGGGCCCAAACTTCTTTAGCATAAAAATAGACCCTAGTGAGATGGTCGATAGATTCTGGAGCTTGAGTGCATCTTGGACAAATAGCAGTAGGAGAGACTTTCCTGAAATGAAGATTCTGCAAGGTAGGAACAAAATTGCGTAGTAAACGCCAACAGAATATTAAAACTTTAGCTGGGCAATTTGTGTTCCATAGAGCCTTAAAAATAACCGTAGAGGAATTAGTAATGCTTGTCGAGCTGAGTAAAAATCTGTAACCACTCCGTACTGTGTATGAGCCGGTTGGTTCACCACCCCAAACGAGTAAATCCTCTTGTGCGTCTTTAGATAGAGGAATACTTTCGATTAGCTTAGCATCCTCTACATTAAAACTCTCGTTGATCAGACCACTATTCCAGCGTCTCGGATTGAGAAGAATTAAATCTGAGACAAAATTTAAGCCATTAACAGCTGACGAGCTAATAAGTCTCGGAGGGCAGCTGGGTAGCCAATACGAATTCCAGATAGAGACTTGGACACCGGAACCAATCCGCCAGATGAGGCCCTTGTCAAGCAGTGAACGAGCCATCCAAATGCTACGCCAAGTATAGCTTGGGTTATTACCAAGAGGAGCGTCGAGAAAAGAACCATGAGGATAATACTTGGCCCGAAGAGTTCGAGCAAGTAAAGAATTCGGGTTGCTGATTAACCGCCAACCCTGCTTCGCTAGAAGCGCAATGTTGAACTTAGCCATATCCCTGAACCCCATGCCGCCTGAATCCTTCAGCTCACATAAAGATTGCCAAGAACACCAATGAATTCCCCTCTTTACTGAAGATTTTTGCCACCAAAAGCGACTCATAATACCCTCCAATTTTCTGCAGAAAGTTACGGGAAGAAGAAAACAAGACATAGCATATATAGGCATAGCTTGTAGAATAGTCTTAATAAACACTTCCTTACCCCCCGCCGAAAGGAGTCGGTTGCTAAGATGATTGCTGCGATTAAGGACTCTTCCAAATAAATCCGAAAAAGCCGCCTTCTTGTTGCGTCCAACAATGGGAGGAAGACCCAAATAACGTTCGAGATTACTTGAACTGTTAACATTAAGGATTCGGCAGACATCGTCTCTATTGTAAACAATAACGTTGCTGCTGAAGAACATCCCTGACTTATCGAAATTAATCAGTTGTCCCGAAGCTGCTGAATAAATAGAAAGAAGGTCTCGCAAAACCATAGCACCTTCGGCTGTGGCATCCCCAAACAGCAGACAGTCATCTGCAAATAGTAAGTGGGTTATTGGAGGGGCATTTCTAGAAATTCTTGCACCTTTCAAAAGACCCATATGTACCCTCGAACGAATAAGAGCCGAAAGTCCTTCACTACAAAGGAGGAAGAGATAAGGACTTAGAGGGTCTCCTTGCCGAAGACCCCTCGATGGTAAAAACACCTCTCCCGAAACCCCATTCAAGACCATTGAATAAGAAACCGTGGTTACGCAAGTCATCAACAGCTCAATCCATTCTGCCGCAAAACCCAAACGGTAAAGGATAGAAGTGAGGAAGCCCCATTCGACTCTGTCATAGGCTTTACTCATATCCAACTTGAGGGCAAAAAAACCTTCCTTACCACGTCTCCTGTTCTTAAAAGCATGCAGTAACTCATAGGCCGTTAGAACATTATCCGAAATAAGGCGCCCAGGAACGAACGCACTTTGGGCTTCGTCAATGCACAAGTGTAAGACCCTTTGAAAGCGGTTAACGAGCATCTTGGCAATTATCTTATAAATAATATTACATAGACTTATGGGACGAAATTGAGTTATGCGAGACGGTTTGGATACCTTAGGAATAAGAACAATCCGGGTTGAATTAATATCCGACATCTGTGAATCCCCTTTCAAAATGGAACAAACAAAATGAAAGACCTCATCGCCCACTATACTCCATAATTTCTGGAAAAAAATAGCACCAAACCCATCCTCTCCACAAGCTTTGAGTGGCTGCATGTTCCGAAGAGCCTCCCAAACATCTTTCTTTGTAAACGGCTGCAACAAGTCACTGTTCATTTCTTGTGTAATGACTGGATGTATAAAATCTAGAATAACATTCGCGGCTTGCGATCCCTGGGACATGAAAAGCTGTTTGAAATAATCAGAAGCATGATCAAACAGAGCTGGTTCGGAGGAAATGACATTATCCGCGTCATCAAGAAGGCTTTCTATTTTGTTATGTTTCCTCCGCAAGGTAGCTTGACTGTGAAAAAAAGGAGTATTACGATCTCCATTTTGTAGCCAATTAACCCTCGCCCTCTGTTCCCAGTAGACCTCTTCTCTGTCAATCTCGGCATTGATGTCCAATTTCACACCCATAATGTCCCCTAGAACTTCATCAGAAACTGGAAGATCTTGAAGATAGTATAGCTTGGCCTGCAAAGCCTTTAAATGGGCCTTCTTAGCCCGGCAGATGCCATTATACCAGCGGGTTAAACCTTCAGATACTTTTTCTAATTTCCGAGGTAATGGACCATCCTCAGCAGCCCATAACTGAGCAACTGTATCGAAGCACGAATCTTCCATAAGCCAAGCGGCTTCAAAGCGAAATTTACGCGGGCCACTCGCCAGATTCGGGCCTAGAGTGGTAAGTAAAATCGGACTATGATCCGAGAAGGAACGTACCAGATGTTCGAGCTTGAAATGAGGGAAGAGACTGAACCAATCAGCATTGGCAACTCCACGATCAAGCCGTTCGCGGATGTTTGTAGACGAAAATCGGCCTTTCTCTCATGTGAACCAAGGCCCCGAATATCCCATATCTTCCAAGGAGCTATCCGAAAGAGCTCTCCTGAAACCTTCCATTTGCCTTTCACAGCGTGGGAGCCCTCCCTCTTTTTCGAATGGATATAAAATCTCATTAAAATCCCCTAAGACCACCCAAGGCAAATTATTTAAGGCACTTAGATGTCTAAGGAGATCCCAAGCACCAGCTCGATTTCTCTCCTCTGGAGCCCCATAAAAACCAGTGAGACGCCATTTGAAACCACGATCAACGTCATCAATCTCAACGTCAATATGTCTCACTGAAAAAGAAAGCAATTTGACCGAAACTTGTTCCTTCCAACCTATCGAAAGGCCTCCACTCCGTCCTCGAGCACTAACATCTATTCCATGTGAGTAGCCACATCTCCGTCTAACTTTGGCCATTTTGAAGTCCGGTAGTTTTGTTTCACTAAGGAAAACCACCGACGGGCATAAGTCTCTCAGCACACGCCGGAGACGACCGACAGTTCGAGGTCGCCCAAGACCTCGAACATTCCAACTTAACAGTTTCATTGCGACCGGTCAGCCCGTTTAGTGTGGGCCGCCGATAAATTAGTAGAAGCATCATTTGAATCCCCAAGATTAGGAGAAACACCCATGTGCAATGGAACCACCCGCTGTCTTTTAAGACCATCTGAATGCTCAAGTGGGACTTCTTCAACCTCACTAGTGTCCATTGCTTCTGACTGGGCCATTTTGAAGAGATGAGAGCCCACGGGACCCAACAAAGGCCCGTTAATCTTAAAAATATTCGAGGCATTAAAAGGGAAACCATCCTTCTGATTTGATGAATTAGCTCCAGCTCCAGCTCCCATAAATTTAAGAGGGGCACCTTTCAAGGGATTAGTATCAGTCCTGTCCTGTTGACCTACGGGAATTGAGCGAGATAAATTGGGAGATCCGGAATTCTTGCCTGTAACTGTCGGGATCCATTGGAGGCCCGATATTGGATCCTCCACGAGCCACTTACTGGCCGGCACCATGTTCCGTTTAGCCGGCGCCCGTAAAGATACATCCCATTCAAAAACCAGATCCCTCTTCTCCTGTAACACACGAAGAGGACAGAAAGATTCTGCATGGCCAAGCCGACCGCACAAAAAGCAAAATAATTTGAGTTTCTCATATTGAAACCACACAAAAACTGACGAACCCGATTTTAACGCAATTTTTTTCCTTCGCTTCAAAGGCTGCCGAACATCCAACCAAACCCGGATTCGCATGGAACCTTTATAACCCATGGATAACGCTTTACTGTCATAATCAAGGAAGGCCCCTATGAAGTTACCCAACTGTTTGGCCACATTTACCGTCACACAGCCCGGTGGGAGATCATGAATGAGAACCCAGAAACCCGTATGAGTTAACGAAACCGAAAGAGGGTTTTCGCCAGGTTTCAAACGATGTAGAACCAAAAGATGAGCATTGAAATACCATGGTCCCTCTGCTTCAATTCGGTCCACATCAATTAGATAGTATAACCGAAATAAGTAACGATCAGAACCCAGATCTGATATTGAAATCCCTCCAATAGGATGCCATACATTTGCCAAAGTAGATCTCATTGATTGGAAGTGAATTGACGATGCCGAAAGAAACGATCCCACAAAGCACAAAAAATAGAGACCCGCCATGGAGTCATCAACGTTCATGGACATGATGAATAGAATCTTCCATCAGTATTTAGATCAGTTTGTGGTTGTTTTCATAGATGATATTTTGGTGTATTCGCGTACCGAGGAAGATCACGACCGACATTTGAGGTTAGTTTTGCAGACTTTTCTAGACAACCAGTTGTACGCTAAGTTGAGTAAGTGTGAGTTCTAGATCCGAGAAGTAGTCTTCCTAGGACATGTAGTGTCAGCCGAGGGGATTAGAGTTGATCCGAAGAAGATAGAAGCTATTGCTGAGTGGAAGCAACCAAAGTTTGTGATAGAGATTCGTAGTTTCCTAGGCTTAGCAGGTTACTATAGAAGGTTTGTGAAAGGTTTCTCGAAGATAGTCGTTCCCTTGACAAAGTTGCTTCAGAAGAATGTTCAGTTTGAGTGGTCAGATGCGAGACACAAGCCTTTGAGAAATTGAAAGAAGCTTTGACCAATGCACCGATCTTGATTCAGCTAGAGTCGGGGAAAGAGTTATTATTTCTGTTCATTAAAATATTAAATTTTAATGTTATTGATGTGATTGTTCGTTTAATCGTCTACATTATATATTATGTCAATAGGGCACTATTCTTATTATAGGTCATAGGGATGAGTAAAACTAGACTCGACTCAAAAATATTAAAAAATTTAACTCGGTTCGAGGCAAAAAATTTCGACTCGTTCTGACTCGACTTGAAATTACATAAACTCGATTTGACACGAAAAAAATTCAAATAAAGTTTAAATTGTAAAATGGAAATTCGAATAACTCGAAACTTTTAGGAATTAATGGATTGATTTTTAAGTTCGAGTTAATTTCCTTACTTTTTCCTGATATGTATGCACCAACATAAAAAATATGAAGAAATATATATGTCACATATGAAAAGATATCATGAAATATAAATGCATATCTTATATGATTAGAGAAAGTCATTTAAATTAGAATTAAACTATACTATAACATGATAAATAGTTACAATTAAATTCGTACTGGAACTCGAAAACTCGACTAAACTCGAATTTTATAAACTCGGCTCGAATCGAAAAAAATTCAAATAAAATTTGAGTTGTAAAATATAATGCGTCAACTCGAATAACTCAAAATTTTTTGACTCGATTCAATCGAACATTCACCCATAATACGTCGTACGAATAAATAATTTAAACTTTATAAAATTAAAAAATATTTTAAAAATAATAAACTACATGTGTACCTTTAAAGTTTGCTTTTTTGTCAATTTTTTATTTGAAAATAATTATTAAGATATTATTCCAGGGTTGATAGTCAAATTTAATTAAGGAAGATAAAAATTAACTGGAAAAATATTATTTTATTGTTAGCAATTTTTATAAACAATTATAAAGTTTTACATTTATACTTTCGTGTGCCTCTCACGTGTTGACAACTTTTTCATGTGTCATATGTGTTGGCCACCATCCAACTTCTAAATAATAATAATAAACTCTAAATTTGAATTATTTAATATAAAAACTTATGGAGGGCACATTCGCATGCTCAAACAGTGTATTGTTAATAGGATAATTATTTGATATATTGGCAGTGAAAATTAAAAGTTTCCACAATCACCTTAATTTTAAAGTTTATGGACTTAATTTAGGGTGTAGGATTTAGGGGTTTAAGTTTAGCAGTTAAAATTTAAGAATTGTAAATAGAATTTAAGGTTTAGGGTTAGAATTTAAGGTTTATGCATTAAAACCTAAACATTAACCTTTAAACCCTAAATTCTAACCATAATCGCTAAATTCTAATCATTGCCCATAAATTTTAAACCCCTACACCCTACACACTAAACTAAGTCCCTAAACCTTAAAATTAAGGCGTTTGTGAAAACTAAAAGTTTCCGCCGCCAGTGTATTGGATATAAATCCTTGTTAATATATAATTTTTTTAATGGGATGAAGCTGGAATTTAATCTTTGGGTAATTATTCCATACTCATAAAGTTTCCACAAGCGCCTTATGTTTAAGATTTAAGGATTTCATTTAGAGTTGATGGTTTATGGGTTTAAGTGTAATAGTTTTGACTTTAAAGATTGTTGATAGAATTTTATGTTTATGGTTAAAATTTAATATTTGAAACTCTAAAGTAAGTGGTTAAAGCTCTCTATTAACACCCTCCATTCTCCTTAACTTGTGAGTTTGAAACTCGATCCTAGCAAATTCCCCTTTTCTCTTAGTATAAATTGTTTTAAAAAAATCTTGTGTTATTGAATACTAGGTTTAAGTGTCACGATGATGTGTAAATCATATGTGAGTTTTTTAGTTAGTTATAGGTTTTAAATGAAACAATTATATTATGGACATGACTTACTACATCGGCTATGGTCCCATCCAATAATAACTGTCATTTAAAAACAATTTTTTTGAAGTTACTATATTATTAGACTAATGCCATGGAAAAATTAGTAAAGTATGTGATTTTTATTGAATGAGACCGTAACTGATGTAGTAAGCCAGGCCCATAATATAATTTCTCTTTTAATTAATAGGTTTAGTCTAACTTTATATATAAATTATTTACCACTTTATTTGGGGTCATTAATTAACTAGATTTTAATATAGAATATTTTTTTTCATTCATATCATAATTATGGTATAATTTAATTTATAATCAAGCTTTAAAAAAAATTCCTTTGAACCTTTCGAGCTAGGGGCGACGAAACTTGTCTTAAAAAAATCGAATTATTCAAAAAAAATTAAACAAAGTTTGAGTTATATAATGAAAATTCAAATAATTCAAAATTTTTGTAATTGGTAGATCAGTTTTTTAAGTTCGAGTTGAGTTACTCAATTTTATTTGATATATGTATATCACATATGAAGAAACATATTGTGTACCATTATAAATGTCTACAATTAAATTTGAACAAAAACTCGAACATCTTAACTCGAAAAAACTTAAATAAAATTTAAGTTATAAAATATGACTCGTCAACTCAACTAACTCGAATTTTTTTACTTGACTCGACTGGATCGATTGTCCACCCTTACTCCGAGTGACCAATGAAAATGGGAATGTTATTATATGTAGCAGATCTTGGTTCGAACAACTTTTTCTACAAAGTATATACTTTATAAAAAAAAACTAAAAAAATAAACAAATACTATCCTGAGATTACACTGTATGTTAAAAATCCATTTTTAGAATATTTATTTAGATGTTAATTAATTAAGTTATAGTTTTTTTCTGCAACGCAGAGAATAATGATGTTGGATCCTACAGTGATTGACCTTTGGGTGGAGTTGAGAGGTTAAGGAAAAGACAAGACAAAGGACAAAGAAGAATTATTACAAGTGGGGATTGATTTTGGGTGCCTGGAGACGCATCTGTGGTTGAAAAAACAAATGTGTGACGCCCCAACAACGCCACGGAGCCCACTTTGGAAAATCTCCGTTGCTATCAATTACTTTTCCAGGTTATTATCAGGCACGATCAAGTATATGGAGCACCCAATCACTGCTGCCTTTTTATTGGCTAGAGTCAAGGATTTGATCTTGCTGCCTGCTAGCTGGTGACTCAATTACAAAACTACCCTTTATTTCATAAAGAGTTGCTTCTCCATTGCTTTCGAAATTAGTTTTTTTGATAATAAAAAAAGGTTTTGATCTTGCTTTCTAAAAAATTAAGGGTATCATAAGCTCCCGAACTTTAAAAATAAAATCAAATTAAATAAGCTCGTATATTTTTTGGACTAAATTAATTTTCATCAATTAAGATGTTATTTGATCATTCATTTTTGACGGGTTTTTCCTTGAGATATTATTGCTATGAGATACACTATAATTTTGTCATGTAATATTTGTAGGTTTTTTAAAAAACTATTTTTATAAATTTTATAAGTTTTTTATAGAATTTTTAGATCATTTTAAATTTTTTTAAATAAAATAAAAAAATCTGAAAAATATTTAGTGACAATATTGTAACACGACATGTTGTACTGATTGGTCCTAAAAGACTGTTAGATTGAACAGTCAATGTAGGCAGAGGCGGACCTTGGTGGGAGCTAGAGGGGGCATGGCTCCCCCAAAGTTTTGGGTAATTTATCTTTTACTCCTTCAAATTTAAAATTTCTTTAAATTGGCCCCTTCAAAATTCCCTTTAAATTTTATTGTCTCTAAATATTTTCAATTAAGTCCTTTAATTTTTTTTGAAAAATTTCTCATCCAGTCTAATTTTTTTAAAAATTTTAATTAGACCTCTAAATTTTTAAATTAAAATTTTCAAAAGTTTTAAAAAGCTTATACTAAACTTCTAAAATTTTCGAAAATTTAAAGTACGCCCCCTTTAACTTATTTGATCAAGATCCACCCTTGAATGTAAATCAAATGGGTGAATTGATAAAATTTCGAAGTCCTTATACTTAATTGGGTGCAAAACAAATTTAAAGACTTAATACATTTTTCCCCAAAAATTTAAAGGTTTATATACCCTTGAACCTAGAAAAACATCAAGATTAAAAAACAGTTTAACATAAAAAAATGCTTTTCACGAAAAAAATAGTTTCTCTTTTACTTCCAGATATAGGCCCTGTTTGGCAATTAGCAGATAGCTAATAGCGGATTACATTAGCTGATAGCTGATAGTGGATTATATTAGCTGATAGTTGATAGCAGATTGCATTAGCTTATTTGACTAGCGGATTGTATTAGCTGATTGTATAAAAGTGTTTGGTAAAATTAACTGATAGCTGATAGATGTTATATTATTTAAACAAGCAAAATGACATATAAGTACATGATTATATACAATACTTGTTTGAATAGTTTATTAGTTATCAATATTTTTTTATCTAATTAATATTAATTAGATTTGTTGAGTGGATCCAATGATCGAAATAAACCAAGAGGGCGTGAATTGGATTTTTAAAGTTCTTGGTGGTGGAATTTGCAAATAAAAATGGTAGACAAGGAATTTTAGAGTGGTTCAAGTTCCAATTGAACTCTACATCCACTACCTTAGCTTCACTAAGGATTTGTAACAATTCCACTAATTGCTCTTCCCTTTTTCTAGGCTAAGGAGGTAACCCTTACAATTTTCGGTCAAATTTTCTACCCAAAATTTGACCCAATCCTCACTCAATAGAAACAAAGAAGTTGTTGGCTAAAACAAGTATCTCTCAATACACAATATAGCCCAATTACAAGCACTCAACCCAATTGAAATGATAAGAATGAAAAATACAATTGGGGTTACAAGACAATAATGGGATTTAGGCACAAATGCTTGGATTTGATGTTTGGATGTTTGCTTTAGGATCAATAGTTGTTGCTGAAGCTTTTAGAGGTCCTTTTTATACATTCTCATTGAATTCTAGCCGTTGTGGTTGTTGCATTCATCAATAGAGTCGTTGGGGGTGTTATCTTCCCTCCATAAATGCAGTCTGCAACCAACCATTTCGAAACGCCCGACCCTGTTTCGAAACAGACCAAAATAGAAAGAGCCGTTAGGGTGCATTAAAGAGCCCGTATCGAAACGGTTAGAAATGTTTCAATACGCTAAGAGCCGTTTTGAAACCCGTTTCGAAACAGTTTTGCCACTGTCAAGGACCGTATCGAAACGACTTGAGATCGTTTCGATACGCCTTAACGACTTGTTTAAAATCAGTTAAAAACATTCAATGGTCATATTTTTCAAATCAGATTGCATACGGTTTCGAAACACTGGATGTCGTTTCGATACGGTGTCTCAATGTTCTTAAGCTGTTTCGAAACTTGTTTCGAAACACGGGTTGGAAGTGTTGAAATCGTTTCGATACCCGTTCCGAAACATGAACACACAGTTTCGAAACGCCTTAGGCCGTTCCAAAACGGTGACTCGAAAATCACTGTTTTGGCTTTGAGAACACTTAGAAAACATTTGATAAATTTAGTTTTTAACTTAGGCATATTGTTTAAAACATATAGTGTAGAACTAATGTTTTGATATAATAATTGAAAAATGTTTTGGACTAATTTGAAAAGAATTTAAAACTTGGTTTTAAGTCCAAACAACTTGAAATCATGTTTGAGGTATTTTAAAAGGTTTTTGGCAATGTTTTTACTATTTTTGAAGAGCCAAACTTGACTTTTCAAGCTACCCGTATCGATACGATTGTACCCGTACCGATACCTTATTACCCCAGTTTGGTCACTGCCAAAACCCGTATCGAAACAAGCTTGGCCGTTTCGATACGGATCGGGATCGTTTCGATACGCATGGTAAGCATACCGATCCCCTTTCAACCTCCCCAACGGCTACTTTCCCAACGGTCATTTAAAAGTGAACTCGTACCGATACGCCCTCAAGCGTATCGATACGCCCAGGCTAGCAAGAGCCCAACAGCTAGTTTCTGATGAAGGCCGTACCGATACGGATCCAAGCGTATCGATACGGATAGCTGCAGAACAGCATTAATGAAGGGAAATAAAGTCCTCAACGGCTCCAAATCATCCCCAACGACTAGTAACGGCTACAAACTCAATTGGGAGTATAAAAGGGACCTCCAACCATCAAGTAAAGGCAAATGCTTAAATTGTTACAACATTATGATGTCAAAATTTGTCTAGAGCTTAAATTGTTTATTTCTTGCTTAGACAACACTTGTGAGCTTACATTGTTAAATTTGCTCAAGTCTTTAGGATTTGGGCGAGTGCTTAGAATTGCAAACAAACACCTATTAGAGGGATTTCTAGTTTGCTAAGTCTTTCTTTGTACAAGAGAGTGTTTCCTCAAGCTTTGGGTAGAAAGCTTTGAGGGTTGTAAAGGTTGCCTCCTTAGCCTAGAAAAGGGGACGAAATTCTTAGTGAATTTGTTTGGAAATCCTTAGTGGGGAGCTAAGGTAGTGGATGTAGACCTTGGTTAGAAGGTTGAACCACTATAAATACTTGTGTCAAATTGCCTAATTTTCACCTCCCACTAAAACACCCATTTATCCAACTTCTCCACACTTGGCGAGCAAGAACGGTTGATCGAATCGAGCCCCTAAAATCTCAACAATTGGTATCAGAGCTTGGCTCAATCGAAGGGGATTCACATCCTATTGAGAAGATCCGGCAAGCTCGATCAATATTTCACCAACCGGCTCAATGGCACAATCAATCGACAAACCGCCTTTCTTCGACGGAAATCACTATGCCCATTGGAAGATAAAGATGAAATTCTTCTTGAAGTTAAGAGATTACAAGCTATGAGACATAGTTGAAGATGGTTCGTTCGTGCCTCAAAGAAGCAAAGCGGAATGGAGTGCCGACGATCGCCAGAAGATGGAGCTTAATTGCAAAGCCTTGCACATGCTCTTTTGTGCTTTTGGCCTAACCATCTATGAGAAGATGTCTTCTTGTGAGAGTGCCAAGGAGGTATAGGACAAGCTTGAAGTCACATACGAGGGAACCGATGAAGTCAAGGAGACCAAGATTGGGCTCCTAACCTTAGAGTATGAGAACTTCAAGATGGATCCGGAAGAGAACATCGAGAAGATGTTTGATAGGTTCTCCACTATCACCAATGGTCTTAAAGGTTATGAAGAAGTCATCCCGGAAGAGAAGCTTGTCCGAAAGCTCATCTACTCCCTTCCCGAGTCATGGGACTCAAAGAGGACCACCATCATCAAAGCTAAGAATCTCAAAACCTTGAAGCTTGATGAACTCATGGGGTCTCTTCTCACTCACCAAATAATGAAGAAAAACAAAGAAGAGGAAAAGAAGAAGGAAGAGATTAGAGCGATGGGGAAGAAGAAGATCATAGAGCTAGGCATCAATGCTAGTGCCGTAGCTCTCAAATCCTCCACATGCCATCATGTAGATTCAAGTGAGGAGGAAAGTGAAGATGAAGAGATGGCCTATCTCTTCAACAAATTTGCCCGGTTCATGAAGAGCAAAATGGAAAAATCCAAGCATGAATCGATGAAGAAGATGAAGGACTCCCACAAATCCAAAAAGAAGGGATCATCTTCAAAACAAGCATATGTGGCCACATGGAGTGATAAAGACTCCACCGATGATGAAGTAGCCCACCTATGCTCGATGGCCCTCAATGAGGGGGAGGTAACTTCTAACTCATCTATTTCAAATTCTTATACATTTGATGAGTTACAAGATGCCTATGATGATTTGCTTTTGGAATTCAAGGCATCATTTTCCAAGAACAAAAAGTTGATTTCAAAAATAAAAATTGAAAATGATTTGCTTTCCAAAACAAATCTTGAACTTGAAGCAAAATTGAAAGATTTTGAACAAAAATGTTTTGATTTACAAAATTTGCTTCTCAAAGTTCAAAAAGAAAAAGATTTGATTTCCAATGAACTTGAAAAGAAAAATAGCTTTGGAAAATAAAATTTTTATGTAAGA
Organism: Hibiscus tridactylites; assembly: GCA_958450335.1. Classification (NCBI taxonomy): domain Eukaryota; kingdom Viridiplantae; phylum Streptophyta; class Magnoliopsida; order Malvales; family Malvaceae; genus Hibiscus; species Hibiscus tridactylites. Next base: position 65,080,541 of record OY288275.1, read on the forward strand.
CAATCTAGTGCCCCTAGATTTATGAATGATAAATGTTTTAGAAGTGTTTGGGTTCCAAAAGAACTAACCACTTCAACAAAAAGGGATGAAATTGAAAAATGGATTCCTATGGGGACTAAATTTAGTGCTACTAATGTCTATGGATCCAAAGCAATTTGGATACCAAAAATTACTTGATTGTCTTTTGCTAGGTGTGATGGAGAGTGATCAACAAGTCAAACTTTGAGCGGGAGCTCCATGCACACATAGGAAGAACACTTGAAGAAGGAAGGCTTCACATCCTCCCTTAAGTTCAAGTGTGGTAAAATCTAGTTGCTTTTGCTTTTATTGGATTAATTTTCATTTAAGTCAACTAGATAATCATATATGTTGAACTAACATTCTTACGATGCTTTGAGTAAGGGGGAGCCAATTTTAAACCAAAATTTTAAGTGTGTCAATTTTTTTTTACCTCTATTGTTATTTTGAAACTTAATGTTTTAAATTCTTTTTGATATAACAAAAAGAGGGAGAAATGGTTTGAAAATTTGAATTTTCAAATGAATAAGGGGGAGCTTTATTTGATTTCATATCTTTAATCTCTTATTCACATTTTTAAAGTTAAAGGGGGAGCATCCCAAACAATTTTTCAAGTGAGTTTTATTATATCAAAAAGGGGGAGATTGTAGAACTAATGTTTTGATATAATAATTGAAAAATGTTTTGGACTAATTTGAAAAGAATTTAAAACTTGGTTTTAAGTCCAAACAACTTGAAATTATGTTTGAGGTATTTTAAAAGGTTTTTGGCAATGTTTTTACTATTTTTAAAGAGCCAAACTTGACTTTTCAAGCTACCCGTACCGATACCTTTTTGCCCCAGTTTGGTCACTGCCAAAACCCGTATCGAAACAAGCTTGGCCGTTTCTATACGGATCGGGATCATTTCGATACGCCTGGTAAGCGTACCGATCCCCTTTCAACCTCCCTAATAGCTACTTTCCCAACGGTCATTTAAAAGTGAACTCGTACTGATACACCCTCAAGCGTATCGATACGCCAGGCTAGCAAGAGCCCAACGGCTAGTTTCTGATGAAGGCCATACCGATACGGATCCAAGCGTATCGATACGGATAGCTGCATAACAACATTAATGAAGGGAAATAAAGTCCTCAACGGCTCCAAATCATCCCCAACGGCTAGTAACGGCTACAAACTCAATTGGGAGTATAAAAGGGAATTCCAACCATCAAGTAAAGGCAAATGCTTAAATTGTTACAACATTATGATGTCAAAATTTGTCTAGAGCTTAAATTGTTTATTTCTTGCTTAGACAACACTTGTGAGCTTACATTGTTAAATTTGCTCAAGTCTTTAGGATTTGGGCGAGTGCTTAGAATTGCAAACAAACACCTATTAGAGGGATTTCTAGTTTGCTAAGTCTTTCTTTGTACAAGAGAGTGTTTCCTCAAGCTTTGGGTAGAAAGCTTTGAGGGTTGTAAAGGTTGCCTCCTTAGCCTAGAAAAGGGGACGAAATTCTTAGTGAATTTGTTTGGAAATCCTTAGTGGGGAGCTAAGGTAGTGGATGTAGACATTGGTTAGAAGGTTGAACCACTATAAATCCTTGTGTCAAATTGCCTAATTTTCACCTCCCACACTAAAACACCTATTTTTCCAACTTCTCCACACTTGGTGAGCAAGAACGGTTGATCGAATCGAGCCCCTAAAATCTCAACATATAGAGAGGTTTGAGGACTTTAAAATTCGTTTTCACATTTTCAATTTAGTCCTTAGGTTCTTTAGTTATATCAAAATTAAAATACCGGTTTCACAATCTCCCCCTTTTTGATATAACAAAACCAAAGTTAGAATTTTTAAGAGTTTTGAAAATTTTGAATACATTCTAACTCCCCCTTAATTTAAGATAGATTTTTAAAGTTTTAAAAAGGATTTAAATTCAAGGTTTAAAACTTTAAAACACTTAAAACATTTAAAAGGTGAAGAAAGACATGTCCATAGATGCATGTTGATTCTCAAGGGATGTGAGGCGATTCTCATTTGCAAGGAGACGTTCCTCTACGGATTGCAAGCGTGTATTGATAGCACCAAAACCTCTAGACATGTTAGTGTCCAAAGTGTTGAATCGCTCGGTAAGAAAAGCCGTGAGAGTTTCATTGTTCGCAACTGAAGCTTGTGGTTGAGGTTCAACTTGAGGTGGAGGTGCTTCCCTATCATCACGTTCCCATTGGCCATTGTTGATATATTGAAATTTGGACCTGCGGAGAGAAGATTCACCAAGTTTTTGCTTGCGGGGTTCTGGTGAGTCATAGGTGCAATCAAGATTAAGCTTTCCAAAGATGCAACTTAAAACAGTCCCATAAGTGAAAGATTTGAGTGCATCGGTGTCATGGAGCTTAACATTATTTACTATCTCGGCAAACATGATCTTAACAAGATTAGGGCGCTCACCACGACGAAAACATTCAAGCCAAAAGTAATCTACTTGACGAACGTGAGAAAATTTACCTCTGGAGGGGCGAATAAACCACGAGATCATCAAGTGGAGGAACCTATCGTGAGCATCCAAGGCAAGCACTGAACCGGTGTGGGAACCAAAGTGAGTCTCATTCTCGATTCCTTCGTCCTTAAGACCAAAAGTAGTCTCTAAATTAGGGATGTCAATAACAATCCTCTTTCCCAAGATAGAAGACTCAAGGCCAACAACTTCGGAGTTGTCTTTACAATTCATAAATTGCGCATTTGAGTAAAAGAGAAGAACCATGTGCTTGTAGCAAATACCCAGGATACTCAAGAAACCAAGGAATCCCCATTCTCTTAAACAGGGGAGGTAACGAAAGAGAAAGCGCTCGGAGTCAAGAAACAAGAGGTCAACAACATGCTCACGACGAACGTCAAACTCCTTGACATAATTGAAACGCTCCCTCATCTCTAGAGTCCGAAGACTTTTGAAAAATAGATGGGAGAGATTAGGACGAATACTCGAATCACTTGTTTGACACGTCTTACGCTTTTTGTTAACGTTCTCCATAGACATCCTAAAAACATAAAGCAAGCAATTGAAAACAAATTTGAAGTGTATGCATGAAGATCTTAATTCAATCCAATGGTAAATCCCACTTAGGTTTAACAACAAAGTTTAAAAACAAAGAAACAAAACAAAACAAAAAAAATTAAGAGAAAAACAATTTTAAAAAAATAAAGAAAATACGAATGAAAACTGATATATTCGAATCAAAAAATTGAAGATTTTGAAATTTTTTTAAAAGATTTGAAAAACCCAAGTATCAAAATACATAAACTATACAAAATTAAAATATTCTAACCTAAGATTCGAATACAAATTTAAGGAAAAAGAAAAAGATGAAAATATACCTTAAATTGGGATTTTGGATGAATAGATGAAAATCCTTGCACAAGATTGTTGATGCTTGCTTAGACTTGTGTTTAAGAGAAAAAGCCCTCAAGATTTGGTGAAAATAATGAGGTTTAGAGGGTTTTTATAGGAAAAATCGTTTTAGGGTTTTTAGGGTTTTGGAAGAGTTTTAATTAAAGTTAAACTTTAACATTAAAGGCTCCCTATAAAGCTGTCCGCTAACCCATTTCGGAACGGTGTCGACCGTTTCGAAACGCGAGCACCGAGGTTTGACCGATTTTTCAACTCCAGCTGACCATTTCAATACGGCTTTGACCGTATCGAATCCCCGTTGACTCGTATCGAAACACGTTTCGATACACCCCTTTGCAGTAGCAAAAACGTTTCGAAACCCTTGGGAGGCGTTTCGAAACATCCTTCTCTCAAATAGAATTTTAAAACATCCGTATCGAAACAGGTGGACCCATTTTGATACACCTGGGCCTGGAAGTGCAGATGAGGCTCTAAAAGTGCAGAAAAATGAAATCTTCGAAGGCCTAACTTGCCTGAATGACATGAATGAGCAAGAATAACATGTGCAAACATAAACGTACTCCTCCTAGCTATAGGCATGGATGAAATTAGGAGTAAAAACACATAAACATGACATTTCACAAGATCAAGCAATTTTAAGCACAAAATAGGTCCTAAAAGGTCAAGAAAGGCTAGTTAGACCTAACTCTCTCCTAATGGACTAAAAACGCTCTTTGTCTAAAGGTTTTGTAAATATGTCCGCTAATTGATTTAAGGTGTCAACATACTCTATAACAACATCTTCTTTAAGGACATGATCTCTAATGAAATGATGTCTTATTTCTATGTGTTTGGTTCTAGAATGTTGGATGGGATTTTTTGTCAAACATATGGCACTAGTGTTATCACATTTAAGGGGTATGGTTTCAACTTTAATATCATAATCTAAGAGTTGTTGCTTCATCCAAAGGACTTGAGCACAACAACTCCCTAAGGATATGTACTCGGCTTCGGTGGTAGATAAGGCTACACTATTTTGTTTCGTAGAGAACCAAGATATGAGCATACTACCTAGGAATTGACAAGTTCCCGAAGTACTCTTCCTATCGATTTTGCATCCTCCAAAATCTGCATCCAAATAAGCATGAAGGTTGAAGGTGGAGTCTCTAGGGTACCAAAGACCTAAACAAGAAGTATCTCTAAGGTACCTAAAGATTCTCTTAACGACTATAAGGTGAGACTCTCTAGGACTAGCTTGAAACCTAGCACACAATCAAACACTAAACAAGATATTCGGTCTACTTGTGGTAAGGTAAAGCAATGATCCAATCATAGAACGGTAAAGCTTAGAGTCAACACACTTACCTCCTTCATCTTTGTCAAGCTTTGTAGACGAGCTCATAGGTGTGGCTTGAGGCTTTGCATTCTCCAAGCCAAACTTTTTGAGCATATCCTTTATGTACTTTGCTTGATTGATGAAGGTGCCATCCTTCTTTTGCTTGATTTGGAGTCCCAAAAAGAATGAGAGCTCCTCCATCATTCTCATCTCGAATTCATCTTGCATCAGCTTAGCAAACTCTTTGCAATGACATTCGTTAGTAGAACCAAAAATAATATCATCAACATAAATTTGTACTACTAAGATGTCATTTTTATACCTTTTTATAAAAAGTGTAGTGTCCACCTTGCCTTTTTCAAAGCCTTTTTCAATTAAAAGTTTGAAAGTCTTTCATACCAAGCTCTAGGATCTTGTTTTAAACCATAAAGAGCTTTAGTGAGTTTGAAAACATGATTTGGAAATTTTGAGTCTTCAAAACCCGGTGGTTGTTCCACATACACTTCCTCATTTATAAAGCCATTTAAAAACGCGTTTTTAACATCCATTTGAAAAAGCTTGAAATCATGATAACATGCATATGCAAGCAACATCCTAATGGCTTCCATTCTAGCTACGGGTGCATAGGTTTCATCAAAATCTATTCCCTCTTCTTGAGTGTAACCTTGTGCTACTAGTCTAGCTTTATTTCTCACAATGTTACCACTCTTATCTAGTTTATTCCTAAACACCCATTTAGTTCCTATGGTAGATTGATTACTAGGTCTATCAACTAATGTCCAAACGTTACTTCTCTCAAATTGATTTAACTCTTCTTGCATAGCCATAATCTAAAAATCATCTTTCAATGCTTCTTTTATATTCTTAGACTCTATGCATGAGATAAATGCAACATGATTCATTAGTCTAAGAGAAGATCGAGTGGTTACCCCCTTGGATGGATCACCCAAGATTTCACCATTGTTGCGTGTAAAATAGACTATCGCAATTGTAGTGCAAGTGTACACGACGCAAGTAGTAAAGTGATACGAAGTATCGGATATCGTCTCCACAGGGATTGGGCTAATGACTTCACCTTGAATTACTGCACGAAGTAAAGGGAATAGTTTAGAAAGTTGTCACGAATAAAGTAAAAACGTAAATAAAAGGATTGAATTATCAAGATAGAGAGAATGGGCCGGTATTGAATTGCTCGGTAGTGCAGGTATTGGATTGCTTAGGATCTCCAGTTCTGTCGTCGCTCCCGTCGCCGACAGCACCTGTCGCGACGTCTGTCCGTTAGTTGTTGCGGCAGCAGACACTAGCTCAGTACTTCAAGCTTGGCAAGAATCCCAGATCTGCCTTGCCCTATCCCTAGGCACAAGTCTGTCGATGATCACGTCTTTGATGATACCTCCCGGCGTGAATCGAAGGATGAACACCGATGTGTATGAATTCTTCTTTAGCCACTTAACCTCGCCTTATCCCTAAGCACGAGATGGTTCAACTATAAACTAGAGAACGCGCTTTTATCTCTTTCGTATACTTAACTCTCCCGATGCTAAGTAAATAGATAACCTCACAATGCTCTCCTGATGCTCTTGCAAGATATTAAAACCAAGATAAAAGAACTTGAAGTTTATTTTATTGAACTTGAAAAATCCTAAAACAAAGCAACCCTTGCAACTACTTTACAAAACAACCCGTGGCCCTAGGGGGAATTTAGAACATGTTGGTGACGGGTGGACGGCAGGGTTTTGGTTTCGGTTATGGGGTAATCGGTTCTGCCCTAGGTTTAATCTATGCCCTTTATATAAGCTTTGGGCTCAAGTTATCTAAGGTAATAAGGATTACAACTTTAATTAAAAGTAAGATTCTAATAAAGACTAAATCTCTAAAATATCCTACTTTTCAGCCGTATCCCTATCTTGTGGGAATTCCTTTCCTTGAGCTTTGGCTTGACATATCTTTTGATCCGGGGCTTGGAAAATTATTTGGCTTCCACACGACAGACGAGCAGATTTTTCTCTATCTATCGATGTCCACTTCATTTTTCCTCTTCAATAATCTGCTGTCACCATGCTGTCACGACAGGTCCATGACAGGTTCGTCTTCTTGAGCTGCTTGTTCAGTTCAGCTTTCCTGCTTATCTGCCCTGCGCCTGCCTTTATCGTCAACCTTGGCAGTTACCTGCAAAATACACCATCTTTTAGTAGAATCCGTGCCTTTTATATAATTGTGATGTTTAATTGAAAACTATCCTAAATGCAATGCAATGATGCTTGAATGCAGCAGAAATATGGGTTAAAAGGGTGTAAATAATAGAACTTTTACACACTCAACACACCCCCAAACTCAAGTCTTTGCTTGCCCTCAAGCAATTAAACCTAAGAAAAAAATGAAAAATTTTGTGTTGGCCTTCAAACAGTGAACTGTCCCTTACCCGTCGCTCATTCTCTTTGGCGGCAGCAACCTGTCGGAAGGGTTAGGATCTGTCCGGAATCTCCCTATAGTTCTTGTGTAGTGTGTGCATGCTTGTGAACAGTTATATGCTAAGACTCTCTTAGTTTCACTAGAATATTCAACTCCTTAACTCAAATCTTTATGCCAAAGTTTATTTTTTAGAAGGCACATTTTCATGCTTCTTTTTCTTCTATTTTCAAGCTAAAATTTTTCTAGAGCCAGTTTTGGGCACCTCTAGTTAGCTTCCTAGAGCCGGTTTCGGGCACCTCTAGGTTTTTGATTTTCTTTTGCTAAACTTCTTTCCTAGAGCCAGTGTTAGGCACCTCTAGGGGCTATTCAATTTCTAAGCATCCTATTCTAGTTTGGCTAAAAGAAATCTAAGCAATATAACAGTCACAAAAGTGTTTAAGTTTTCAGAACTATAGAAAGGCTCTAAACTTTTCCTTAACCTGTCCTAAAGATGCTGCCACGACAGAGCCGTCATGACAGGTAAGTTAACTTCACAGTTTTAAGCCAACAGTTTAATTTTCTGATTTTTTTTTAGAAAATAAGTAAATAAAAAGACATAACAACTAAACAAAAGATGTGCTAAAGACTCCATTAAATATGGAGGGTTGCCTCCCCCAAACTCGAGGGTTGCATTTCCCTCAATGCAAAACGACATAAAAACAAATAAAGAAAAACAAGATAAATAAAAGTACATCACAAATATATAAGGGCATGCAGCAATAAGAGGAGAAAAAGAAATAAAAACTTAAATTTTATTCGCTGTCCTCGCTGCTGCTGCTGACGCGGATTTGATGGTAGCGTCTGCGTTGAGGAGGGGGCTGGGCAGGTTCCGGAGCAGGTTGATCGACAGATTCGTCAGCCTGTTGAGGGGCAGGGTCTTCCTCCGGTTGGGGGACAGGGTCGTCGGCAGGTTGAAGGGCAGGTGGCTCTACTAGCCTGACATCGGAACTGCTGCTGCTGCTGTCCCAGCTGGTGGTCATGATGGCTTTGGACAGCCTTCGCTTGTCTGCGACATGCTTAATGCGTTTCACCCGTGTGAAGGCACTGTCCAAATTCCTCCGGACAAGGGGGCTGTCATCAGTGGCAGCTCGCTTTGTTCCTCGAGGGGAGGTGTCTGCCGGTGGGCTGCCGGCTGCCGTCGGGGAAGGTGTGGAGGAGGAAGATTCGCCGTGGGGAGAAACAGGTGGTGTGGGAGTAGGGGAGGGGATATTGAAATAATGGGCGGGGAAGGTGGGGAAAATGACGTCCGTAAAATTCAAAGTATTGGTAATGAAATTTACCGTTGCATTGGAGAAGTCTCGGATGAATGTCATTAAGCCCATCTGACGCTCCTCGATCCTCAAAATGGCCGCAAGGATGTGGGCGTTCTGATCTGCCGGAGTGGTGTTGGTGGCAGCTTCTGGGGCAGGTTCAGTGGCAGGCTCGGTGGCAGGCTCATCATCAGACTCAGCAAGAGGGGCGTTTGGATCGAAGGCGTTAAGGGGCGATACGACTACCAGCTCCATGAGGCTGGAGATGTTGTTGTCTGTCCATCCGCTGCCCTGCTTGATTTTGTCTGAAGGGTCCTCCGGTACAGCAGCGCAGCGGCAGAGGGCAGTGATGGTGCAGGGCAGGCAGAGTCGTGAGTCCGATCGGAAGGCGCAATCAAGAATGCTGTCCCTCATGTACCTGCCCACATTGATGGGCCTGTTGTGCATGATAGAGTGGATGAGGGCCAGCCGCTGTCTGTTGACTGTCGTATGGTGGGACGAGGGCAGGATACGCTTTTTGATAAAAGCGTTCCATAGTTTTGCTTCAGGGAGTAGCTGCCCCCTATTGACAGAGTGGGGGTTCTTCTTACTTGTGCTCCATGTCGTGCCCGCCTCTGTCAATTCCCTCATGACAGCATCATGTCCGGCAGCGTCGAGGGTGTCCCAAAATTGTTGGTGAGCGTCTTCATTAGGGCCAAAGAAGAGGCCGAAGACATGGTTGATGCTGCTGGCGGTGAAAGGAACTGTCACTCCTCGGACGGTGACAGATGTTGCCGTCTTACTCTCGATTGCCGCGTAAAATTCTCTGACCAAGGTGTCATTAAGCTCTGCCGGCTGCTCGGCGAAGTCTTCCCACAGTTGAGCTGTTATGGCCTGCATGATGAACGGCCGGAGTCCAAACAAAGGGGCATCTCTGTTGTAGATGAAGCTCCTCTCCTCCCAAAGTTCCTTGTTAGCGAACGGGGATGCTGCTGCTGAAGAAGAAGCGGCAGCAGCGTTCTGACGGGTTTGTCGTGAAGACATTTTTGGTTGCAAGGGCTGAAAATGAAAGAAAATAGATAAAACTAGAAGAGAATAGCAAGAGAGAAAATCTGAAGTGATGAAAAATGAAAAGGAGAAGGGGTTTATATAGCTGTTGAGGAGCTGCCCATTTAATGCCGCAACGGCAGGCGGGAATAACGGAGCGGCAGATTGAATGTAGAGTGTATGACACGTCTGTCGGGCATTAATGCCTCTGCTGTGCGTCTGCCGCATGATTCTTCGTCTGCTGTGCGTCTGTTGACAGCCTGTCAACTCCGTCTGCGCCGGCAGCCGAAACGACAGGTTATCATAAATGGGCTTTATTGGGCTGGTGGATGGGCGGTGGGTTTTGGGCCACTTCTTCTTTCTCACTTGCCTCCTTTATTTCCTAAAAACTGAAATTAAAAACAAAACATTATTTGAATAAAATAAATCTAATTCCTAATAAATAATATTAATAATAAACATAAAATAAAAAAAAATTTAGGAAATTATGTTAAATTAGGGATGCCTTGTGGGGCATCACCTAAAGTAACCACTTCCTGTATTCCTGGGGCTTCAGTCCCTTGATAGTGCTTGAGGCGTTGTCCATTGACTTTGAATTGGTGCCCGTCCTTTAGTGATTGAATTGTAATGGCACCATGGGGAAAAACTTGAACTACTTGGAACGGGCCAGACCATCTAGATTTGAGTTTCCCTGGAAAGAGTTTCAACCTAGAATTAAACAACAACACAAGCTGCCCTGGGCAGAACTGTCGTGGCAGCAACTTCTTGTCATGCCACTTCTTAGTTTTTTCCTTGTAAATCCTTGCATTGTCGTAGGCCATTGTCCGTATTTCATCGATCTCATTCAAATCCAACAACCTTTTCTGGCCTGCCTTGTCCAAGTCCATGTTTACTGCCTTGATCGCCCAATATGCCTTGTGTTCTATCTCTACAGGCAGATGACAGGTTTTCCCATAAATCAAACGGTATGGAGACATGCCCAATGGAGTCTTGAAGGCTGTTCTGTATGCCCATAATGCATCATTCAGAAGCAAAGACCAATCTTTCCTAGTTGGTTTAACCATTTTTTCTAGAATGTTCTTCACTTCCCTATTGGATATCTCAGCCTGTCCATTGGTCTGTGGGTGGTATGCTGTCGCGATCCTGTGCTTGACACCATATTTTCTCAAGGCGGCAGCAATTACCTTGTTGTCAAAATGTCTCCCTTCATCACTGATAATCGCCCTAGGGATGCCAAATCTAGAAAAGATGTTTTTGTGCAAAAACTTTTGGACTGTTTTGGCATCATTCTTTTGAGTTGCGATTGCTTCTACCCACTTGGAGACATAATCCACTGCTAGGAGGATGTAAAGATTTCCACATGAAGATGGAAAAGGTCCCATAAAATCAATCCCCCAAACGTCGAAGATTTCGACTTCTAAAATATTCTACAGTGGCATCTCGTTTCTCCTCGAGATGTTACCTATCCGCTGGCACCTGTCACAGTTTTTGTAAAATTCTTGTGCGTCCTTATACAGTGTCGGCCAGTAGAACCCGGACTGCAGCACCTTGGCAGCCGTTTTATTGCCTCCTAAGTGTCCTCCATATTGTGAAGCATGACAATGATGGAGAATGTCTTCTTGTTCTTCTTGTGGTATACATCTCCTTATAACCTGATCTGCGCACATTTTGAAAAGAAGAGGTTCGTCCCAATAATAATGTTTAACATCATTTTGAAACCTCTTCCCGGCTTGATAAGTAAGATCAGAGGGTAATATTCCGCTAACAATAAAATTAACGAAATCCGCATACCAAGGAAGGTTAGAAGACTTACCTGCCGCCATGGCTGTCGCGACAGCTAGTGCGGCAGCAAAAAGCTGCTCATCTGGGAAGGTCTTCAGTATGTGTGTCTCATCTGGCGGTAGACTCTGTCCCATCTCCAATATCGACAAGTGATCTGCCACCTGATTTTCTGTCCCCTTTTTATCTTTTATCTCAAGGTCGAATTCTTGTAATAGTAAGATTCAGCGTATCAACCTAGGTTTTGCATCTTTTTTTGCAAATAAATACTTGAGGGCAGAGTGGTCGGTGTGTATTATAACCTTCGTCCCAAGTATGTAAGAACGAAACTTGTCGATGGAGAACACCACAGCTAACAGCTCCTTTTCTGTGGTGGTATAATTCACTTGGGCATCATTCAATGTTTTGCTGGCATAATATATGACATGAAATAGCCTGTCCTTGCGCTGCCCAAGTGCTGCCCCGACAGCATAGTCACTAGCATCACACATAATTTCAAACGGTTGCGTCCAGTCTGGTGGCTGTACTATGGGGGCTGTTACTAACTTTTCCTTCAGAACCTTGAATGCTTCAGTACATTCTTCATTAAAGTCAAAGGGTCGGTTCTGCTCTAAGAGATGACATAGGGGTTTCATGATTTTTGAGAAATTGGCAATAAATCTCCTATAAAAACCAGCATGCCCTAAAAAACTCCTAATGCCCTTTACTGTGGTTGGCGGCGGCAGCTTCTCTATGACCTCTATTTTTGCCCTGTCGACTTCTATCCCACGACAGCTAATCTTATGGCCTAAGACTATCCCTTCATCCACCATAAAGTGGCATTTTTCCCAATTTAAAACCAAGTTAGCTTTTTCGCATCTTTCGAGCACCTTTTGTAAATTGCCTAGACAACTCTCAAAATCGTCTCCAAAGACAGAAAAATCATCCATAAAAATTTCTAGGAAGTCCTCAACCATGTCCGAGAATATAGCCATCATGCACCTTTGAAAGGTGGCAGGTGCGTTACAGAGTCCAAATGGCATCCTCCTAAATGCGTACGTACCGTAGGGGCATGTGAAAGTCGTTTTCTCTTGGTCTTCCGGTGCAATAGCAATTTGATTATATCCTGAATAACCATCAAGAAAACAATAGTAAGGTTTACCCGCTAATCTATCAAGCATTTGATCAATAAAGTGTAAAGGAAAGTGGTCCTTTCGGGTAGCTTTGTTAAGCTTCCGATAGTCCATACAAACCCTCCAACCGGTCACAGTCCTGGTTGGGATTAACTCGTTGTTTTCGTTGGTTATTACAGTCATGCCTCCTTTCTTGGGAACACATTGCACCGGGCTTACCCATTTGCTGTCGGAGATGGCGTAAATAATACCAGCATCTAACCATTTAATTATTTCTTTACGCACCACCTCCTTCATCGCAAGGTTTAACCGCCTTTGGGCATCAATAGTCGGCTTATGATCTTCCTCTAGGAGGATTTTGTGCATACAGATTGCCGGACTAATGCCCTGAATGTCTGCTATCATCCATCCTATCGCCCTTTTATGCTGCTTCAACATGTCGATCAGCTGTCGTTCCTGTTCCTGCAGCAGCTTAGCAGAGATGATTACAGGCAGTGTGTCATCACAACCAAGATAAGCATATTTAAGCTGCCCTGGCAGGGGTTTAAGTTCTAAGACAGGTGGTTCAACAGTAGAGGGTTTTTGGATTAAATGGTTATCCGAAGAGTAATTTAGAGGTTCGAATAACTTACCTGGGCGATGGTCTAACCAGTTTACCTCCTCATGACCTTCGGTGTCAGGTGTATCGGATTTAGAGGAGTCATTGTCGTCGGAGCTGTCGTCGTTACTGTCGTGACAGGCGTTTAAGTGGCTGTCGCAGCAGTGACCAAATTTGATATCACGGCAGCCCGATCTGATGCAGGGGTAATCAAAGGTCACCTCAATGATGACTTTGCATTCCTCGTCCACATCGGCATGTTTCATTGCTTGGAGAACATTCAACTTAATTTCTTGATCGTTCACGCGCATGGTGAGTTCTCCTTTTTCCACATCAATCAATGATCTTCCCGTGGCTAAGAAGGGTCGCCCTAGGATGACTGGTGCGTTCTCATCTGCCTCACAATCTAAAATAAGAAAGTCAGCAGGAAAAATAAGTTTATCCACTCTTACCAAAATATCTTCAATTTTTCCCTCGGGGTGAACGTAAGAGCGGTCGGCTAGCTGTAGGGTAACTGTCGTGGGCCGCGCCTTGCCAATACCTAGTTTCTGAAAAACAGATTTGGGCATTAGATTAACACTAGCACCAAGATCACAAAGTGCCTTACCCACAAATTTATCGCCGATTACGCAAGGTATGAGGAAACTCCCCGGATCCTTCTTTTTCTAGGGTGGTTGTCGATGAAGAATACTCATGCAACCTTCTTGCATCCTTACCGTTTCAAATTCCCCAAGTTTAGATTTTTTAGACATGACATCCTTGAGAAATTTAGCATAACCTGGCATCTCCCTAACAGCATCTAACAACGGAATGTTAATATGAACCTGTTTAAAAATATCATAAATTTTTTTGAGTTGAGATTCATGCTTAGCTTGTTGTATCCGTTGAGGGAAGGGTGGTGGGGGACGATAATCAGCAATGCGTCCTTCCCACTGCATGCGAATCTGAGGACGATAATCTTCCTTTTTCTCCTCTGTCGCTTCTGCTGGCGTGACAGGCTCATCGGCAGCAGTCTGTTTATCACCTGTCGGGGCAGCTTCCTCGGCAGGTTTATTCACAGCAGAGTCCTGTTCTGTATCAACTTCTTTTTCCGGCCCTGGTAGCTTTTTCCCACTCCTAGTAGTAATTGCCTTACATTGCTCATGTGGGGGTGGTCTAGCATTTTCCGTATTGCTAGGAAAACCTCCATTCTGCCTCGGTTTAATATGCTGTGATACCTGACCCATTTGTGTCTCTAGAGATTTCAAGGTGGCCTCATGGTTTGTCATTCTCATCTTAGTTTCATCCATAAAATTTTCTGTCTTCTTGACAAACTGATTAATATTATCCATATATGTGCCAGTCTGAGACATAAAGGTGGCCAGAGTCTGCTCCAATACACTACTCGTGGCAGGTGGTGCCTGCTGTTGTTGCTGAGGCGGCAGGTTCTGTGGCAGGTTCTGCGGCTGCAGTTGCTGTCGCGTCAACAATCTAGGACCCCCCTGATTCTGATTATATGCTTGCGGATTCAGGGCATTGTTAGGATTACTCCAGGAAAATTTGGGATCTTTCCTCCAATTAGGGTTGTAGTTGTTGGAATTGTAGTTTGGCTTGTAATTTCCAACATATTTCCTCTCTTCTATATTTATAGGGCATTCTTCACTACTATGATTTCCTTCACAAGTGGCACAAATTTCCTCGACAGCAAACCCTCGTACTTCCTCTTCACTCAATAAATGTTTCATGGCTTTAGTGAGGAATGCTACCTGTGATTTCATAGTGCTGTCGGCTTCATAATCCTTGACAGCAAGTACCCGTTTACCCCCTCTTCTAGCTGTCGGAAATTGCTCCTCATTCTTGGCTAGATTTTTTAGAACTTGCAATGCCTCGTCCGGATCTTTATCCAATAACAGTCCATTTGCTGCAGAATCAATGCGAATACGAGTTTGTAAGTTAGCAGCATTATAAAACTTCGTTACCTGATTCCAGACGGGGAATCCATGCATTGGGCAGTTCCGTAGAAGAGTAGTAAATCTGTCCCAGGCCTCGTGCATCGGCTCGTCATCTTCCTGTTGAAAAGTAGAAATTTCGTTACGTAATCGCTCAGATAAATGTGAAGGATTAAAACGAGATAAGAATTCACGAGTTAGATCTGCCCAAGTCATAATGGAACCCGGTGTAAGTTTATTCCACCAAGTTTTAGCTCTATCCCTTAATGAATGGGGGAATAACCGAAGCCTCAGTATCTCCGGACTAACTCCTGGTAGCCTAAACGATCCACAGATCTCCTGGAACGTTTTGAGATGCTCCCTAGCATCTTCTGTCGCAGAACCACCAAACTGTCCGGCGTTGTTGATCATACTAAACATGACAGGTTTAAGCTCAAAGTTATCAACATCAATATCCGGCAGTGTGGTCTCCAGCTCTATATGGTCATTCAGCATGTAGTCACGACATGACCGTCGTCCACCTGCCCCAGGCGGGTCTCCGACAGGCGGTATGTCTCCACCAGCAGGCTGGTTACGGGCCATCTGCTCTAGCTGTTCTTCAAGGTATTCGTTCCTGTCTAAAAGATGGCGAATCTGTTTCTTGAGATTGAATGATCGTTCGATTTCCGGATCTAACTTATACTCAGGATCTTCGCCTCTTTTCGATCTGCGCATAAACAAGAGAACCTTGTGAACAGCAAGAGTTGAAAACAAAAAATAAAAATTAAAGAAAAACTAAAAACGAAAACTAAAATAAAAAAAAATAAAAACAAAAAGTGCAATAAAAGAGAGATGTAGTTATGTTGCCAATCCCCGGCAACGGCGCCAAAAACTTGTTGCGTGTAAAATAGACTATCGCAATTGTAGTGCAAGTGTACACGACGCAAGTAGTAAAGTGATACGAAGTATCGGATATCGTCTCCACAGGGATTGGGCTAATGACTTCACCTTGAATTACTGCACGAAGTAAAGGGAATAGTTTAGAAAGTTGTCACGAATAAAGTAAAAACGTAAATAAAAGGATTGAATTATCAAGATAGAGAGAATGGGCCGGTATTGAATTGCTCGGTAGTGCAGGTATTGGATTGCTTAGGATCTCCAGTTCTGTCGTCGCTCCCGTCGCCGACAGCACCTGTCGCGATGTCTGTCCGTTAGTTGTTGCGGCAGCAGAGACTAACTCAGTACTTCAAGCTTGGCAAGAATCCCAGATCTGCCTTGCCCTATCCCTAGGCACAAGTCTGTCGATGATCACGTCTTTGATGATACCTCCCGGCGTGAATCGAAGGATGAACACCGATGTGTATGAATTCTTCTTTAGCCACTTAACCTCGCCTTATCCCTAAGCACGAGATGGTTCAACTATAAACTAGAGAACGCGCTTTTATCTCTTTCGTATACTTAACTCTCCCGATGCTAAGTAAATAGATAACCTCACAATGCTCTCCCGATGCTCTTGCAAGATATTAAAACCAAGATAAAAGAACTTGAAGTTTATTTTATTGAACTTGAAAAATCCTAAAACAAAGCAACCCTTGCAACTACTTTACAAAACAACCCGTGGCCCTAGGGGGAATTTAGAACATGTTGGTGACGGGTGGACGGCAGGGTTTTGGTTTCAGTTATGGGGTAATCGGTTCTGCCCTAGGTTTAATCTATGCCCTTTATATAAGCTTTGGGCTCAAGTTATCTAAGGTAATAAGGATTACAACTTTAATTAAAAGTAAGATTCTAATAAAGACTAAATCTCTAAAATATCCTACTTTTCAGCCGCATCCCTATCTTGTGGGAATTCCTTTCCTTGAGCTTTGGCTTGACATATCTTTTGATCCGGGGCTTGGAAAATTATTTGGCTTCCACACGACAGACGAGCAGATTTTTCTCTATCTATCGATGTCCACTTCATTTTTCCTCTTCAATAATCTGCTGTCACCATGCTGTCACGACAGGTCCATGACAGGTTCGTCTTCTTGAGCTGCTTGTTCAGTTCACCTTTCCTGCTTATCTGCCCTGCGCCTGCCTTTATCGTCAACCTTGGCAGTTACCTGCAAAATACACCATCTTTTAGTAGAATCCGTGCCTTTTATATAATTGTGATGTTTAATTGAAAACTATCCTAAATGCAATGCAATGATGCTTGAATGCAGCAGAAATATGGGTTAAAAGGGTGTAAATAATAGAACTTTTACACACTCAACAACCATCTTTGACATAGTTGAACTCCCTTGGGTAGCTCACTTCCTTTTCCTCAAGAGCCAAGTCCTTTAAGGCTTCAAAAGGTGGATCTTGTGTGTCCTCTTCTTTTGTTGGAATCTCATCTTCCTTTGAAGTTTGTCCTCCATCAAAGGCATTTATGATTCCTACATCATCATCATCACAAGAATCCTTCCTTGGAAGGAGGTTATCATCGAATACAACATGTATAGATTCTTCTACTACTAAAGTTCTTTTGTTAAATACACGATAGGCTTTAGAGGTTAAATAATATCCTATGAAAATAACTTCATCACTTTTTGCATCAAATTTACCTAAGTTGTCTTTTCCATTATTCAAAACAAAACACTTGTAACTAAAAGGATGAAAATAGCTAATGTTAGGCTTTTTAGATTTTAAAATCTCATAAGGTGTTTTCTTTAAAATTGGCCTAATCATTACTCGGTTTACAATGTAGCAAGCGGTGTTTGTGGCTTCCGCCCAAAACTTTTTAGGTAAATTGTTTTCACAAAGCATGGTTCTAGCCATTTCTTGTAAAGTTCTATTTTTCATCTCAACTACCCCATTTTGTTGAGGAGTTCGAGGAGCTGAAAAATTGTGGCTAATACCATTTTCATTCAAAAACTCTTGAAACCCTAAATTTTGAAACTCGGTTCCATGATCACTTCTAATATGAGAAATTTTAAGTTCAAGATCATTTTGGGTTAGTTTTGAAAATGTGATGAATTTTTCTAAAGCCTCATCTTTAGTACTTAAAAATAGAACCCAAGTAAATCTAGAAAAATCATCAACAAGAACAAATGCATAAGATTTACCACCCAAGCTCATAGTCCTAATTGGCTCAAATAAATCCATATGGATAAGTTGTAAACACCTACTTGTAGAAACATCATTAATGAATTTAAAGGATGACTTATGTTGTTTACCCTTAGAGCATGTATCACAAATTTTATCGTTTGAGAACTTAATCTTAGGTAAACCTCTAACTAGATCAAGGAAAGCTAATTTTTCTAAAACACTAATGCTAGCATGTCCTAGTTTCCTATGCCACAACCATGCATCATTTTCATTTTGAGCTACTAAACATGCATGAGATGTATGTATGTCATCTAGATGCACCATGTAAATGTTACCTATGCGATGGCCTATGAGCATAATATTATTAGATTTAATGTCAACAATTTTGCACCCATTTTTATCAAATAAAACATTAAATCCTTTATCACACAATTGACTTATGCTCAACAAGTTATGTTTAAGACCATCGACATACAAGACATTTTCAATAAGAATAGTAGAATGATTACCTATGGAGCCAATACCTTTAATGTGGCCTTTGGAGTTGTCACCAAATGTCACCACTCCTCCACTTTTTGGCTTTAGATCCATGAATCTACTCTTGTCTCCGGTCATATGCCTCGAGCATCCACTATCAAGGTACCATGAGTTTTGACTTTGTGCTTTGGCCTTGTAGCAATGCGCCCCCTACAAACAAAGATATTAAAATTTTGTTTTTGGTACCCAAATCATTTTGGGTCCACGAGTGTTAGCTCCCAATAACTTGATTCCCTTAGGAATCCAAGATGACATAGAAACAATGTTATTAGATTTTACAAGTTTCTTAGGAACCCATACACTTCTAATCCTTTTAGTTCTACTATGTCTAGGAAAGCTACTTTGTTTGTAGTTATTAGTCTTTTTCCTAGGTTGGTTTGTTTTTTAAGATTCATCTATTTCATGCTTCACACTACCAACATTTTTAAAAGACTCTTTGAGCTTGTTAAGCTCATCTAACACCTTTTGGTGTTCACTATTACATTGAGAAAGAAGATTATTAAGGTCAACATTTTCATCTTGGAAGGATTTTAGTTCATCTTTCAACCCTAAAATCTTTTTCTCAAATTTTAAATTAGCTTGAGAAAGTGAATCATTTTTATCATTTAATTCCGAAATAATTTTCTTATTCATAATGACCGACTCCTTGTATTTCTCAACTAATTCATCATAGACCTCTTGCAACTCATCATATGCATCATTTAATTCATCATATGTAAAATCTAAAGATGATGAGTTAGAGGTTACCATGGAGGAATCTTCCTCAAGTGCCATGAGGCAAAGGTTGGCCACTTCTTGTTCGTCATCCTCAGATGACTCATCATCACTCCAAGTAGCAAGCTTGGCTTTGAGCTTCTTCTTCTTCTCAAAGCCCTTCTTCTTGAGTTGAGGGCACTCCAAACGTATGTGGTCGGGTTTATTGCACTCAAAGCAAATGATTTGATCCCTTGCTTCTTCTTTGTTTTTACCTTTGAAGTCCATCTTTCTTTGAATTTTTCTTCCCCGGTTGGACCTCATGAAGTGTGAGAATCGTTTGGCTATCATAGCTAATTCTTCTAGCTCATCCTCCTCACTAGAAGAGCTCTCCTCAAGTAATGAAGCTTTGGAGCTATTCCCATCTTCTTATTCTTTTCCACCTCTAGCTTCTCTACTCTTTTCTCTTCCTTCTCCTTATCTTCTTCCCTTCCTTGCTTCATAATCTCATGAGTAAGGAGAGAACCCACCAGCTCATCAAGTTTTAAAGTCTTCAAGTTTTTGGCTTCTATGATGGCGGTTCTCTTCCCATCCTAAGATTCGGGAAGTGAGTAGAGTAGCTTCCAGACAAGCTTGTCTTCTGGTATAGTATCTCCAAATCCTTTAAGTCCATTGACTATGGTTGAGAAGCGATCAAACATCTTGGACACCGTCTCATCGGGCTCCATCTTGAAATTCTCATAACTAAGATTGAGAATTCCAATATTGGTTTCCTTGACATCGTTGATTCCCTCATAGGTGGTCTCAAGAGTATATCACACTTCTTTGGCACTCTCAATGGATGAGACTTTGGAGTAGATGTCCGGACCGAAAGAACAAAAGAGCATGTGAAGAGCTTTGTCATTTATTTGGATTTTCTTCCTCTCTTCTACACTCATCTCCATCTTCTTCTTCAAAACCATCTTCCCTTCACTATCTTGCTTCAATGGAATGTAGTGGCCATCTTCAATGACATCCCAAACCAAGTAATTGTTGGACTTGATGAAGAGGCGAATCCGATTCGTCCAAAAAAGATAGTTGTCACCATTGAAGAAAGGTGGTTTTGTAGTGGATTGAAACTCATACATGCTTGAACCGGAGGTAGATGCCATATCTTGATTTTTGGATAATCACACTCGTCCTAGGAACTCCTTTTGTGGTTGTTAATCCTTCAAAGAACCTGGCTCTGATACCAATTGTTGAGTGGATCGAATGATCAAAATAAACCAAAAGGGGGTGAATTGGATTTTTAAAGTTCTTGGTGGTGGAATTTGCAAATAAAAATGGTAGACAAGGAATTTTAGAGTGGTTCAAGTTCCAATTGAACTCTACATCCACTACCTCAGCTTCACTAAGGATTTGCAACAATTCCACTAATTGCTCTTCCCCCTTTCTAGGCTAAAGAGGTAACCCTTACAATTTTCAGTCAAATTTTCTACCCAAAATTTGACCCAATCCTCACTCAATAGAAACAAAGAAGTTGTTGGCTAAAACAAGTATCTCTCAATACACAATATAGCCCAATTACAAGCACTCAACCCAATTGAAATGATAAGAATGAAAAATACAATTGGGGTTACAAGACAATAAGGGGATTTAGGCACAAATGCTTGGATTTGATGTTTGGATGTTTGCTTTGGGATCAATAGTTGTTGCTGAAGCTTTTAGAGGTCTCTTTTATACCTTCTCATTGAATTCTAGCCGTTGTGATTGTTGGATTAATCAATAGAGTCGTTGGGGGTGTTATCTTCCCTCCATAAATGTAGTCTGCAACCAACCGTTTCGAAACGCCCAACCCTGTTTCGAAACAGACCAAAATAGAAAGAGCCGTTGGAGTGCATTAAAGAGCCCGTATCGAAACGGTTAGAAATGTTTCGATACGCTAAGAGTCGTTTCGAAACCCGTTTCGAAACAATTTTGCCACTGTCAAGGACCGTATCGAAATAGCTTGAGATCGTTTCGATACGCCTTAACGACTTGTTTAAAATCAGTTAAAAACATTCAACGGTCATATTTTTCAAATCAGATTGCATACCGTTTCGAAACACTGGATGTCGTTTCGATACGGTGTCTCAATGTTCTTAAGCCGTTTCGAAACTTGTTTCAAAACACGGGTTGGCAGTGTTGAAATCGTTTCGATACCCGTTCTGAAACATGAACTCACAGTTTCAAAACTGTTTCGAAATGCCTTAGGCCGTTCTGAAATGGTGACTCGAAAATCACAATTTTGGCTTTGAGAATACTTAGAAAACATTTGATAAATTTAATTTTTAACTTAGGCATATTGTTTAAAACATATAGAGAGGTTTGAGGACTTAAAAATTCGTTTTCACATTTTCAATTTAGTCCTTAGGTTCTTTAGTTATATCAAAATTAAAATATCGGTTTCACAAGATTTATAAAAAATATTTTTAATATAATTTTTCTAAACATATTTGAATGGTTTATATATTAATTTATTGTTTATATAATTATTTTAATATAATTTAATTAATTAATAAATTTAAATACACATATAAATATGTGATAATAAAAAGAAAAATAAATAGGATTAGCTTATAAATAGGGTGAGAAAATATTTAATTTAAGTTATTTGGAGAATTTTGATAACTGGTAAGGGTAAAAGAGTCTTTACAACTCTAATATCAAACCTCTAATCTCAAAAAGCTCTTATTAGAAGCTTTTTCAAAATTAGCGGTTTCACCCCAATCCACTCTTTCAATACGTTGTTCACCAAACAACAATATTAACGAATTTGACTGGTCAAACCTCTAATTTTTACTCAAACCACTCTTTACCAAACAAGGCCATAGAAAATTAAGTTGTTAACAAGATCTTTTCCCAATAATATCAACACTTTGCACCTTTTCAATGTAGTTTTTTAAATAAACATTATGTCACAACCATAGATCTTTAGAGACAGAAAAGACTCAAAGGAGTTTCACACTCTTACAGAGTCATTTAAACTTCTCTGGTACCAATAAAAAGAACTCGAGTCTAATTTAATTCGAGATTAGATTTAAATTATTTGAGTTTACTTATCAAATTTTTTTATTCAATAAATACAATGAAACATTAAATTTACGAATTAGTTCATTTAAACATTACAACATTTTAAATTTGGTTCGTTTCATACTCGACAATTACTAACTTAAATTTTAGTTTTTTTTTTCAAACTTAATATGATTAGTTTTCCTAACTTTTGATATCAATATGATTAGTTAATGATATATATATATATATATATACACGTTTTCTGGATCGTTAGATGGGGAGAATAGATGGCTCAGATTAACTCCTTACTCTTTTTTTTTTCAAGTGATATTCTTTACATATTTACTGTTAATCTCATTCATTCGTTTCACTAATCCAACGGTCCAAAAACGTGTAAAATTTAAAAAAATTTACACTGTGTAAACAGATCATATCCCTATATATATATATTTGGACCACTCAACTATAGTCAATATTATATTTGGGTCACCCAATTATTAAAAGTATATCAATTTGTGTATTAGATTAATTAATGATTTCAAATGAAATACTCTAATATTAACGAGGGTATAAAAGTGATATGAAAGAAAAAAATGACTAAATTGATATACTTTTTAAAATATGAAGGGTGACCCAAATGTAATCTTACCCATAATTGAGTGACTCAAATATAACCTTTAATAATTGGGTGACCCATATGTAAACTTACTCATAATTGAGTGACCTAAATGTAATCTTGCCTATAATTGAGTGGCATTTGTTGTAGTCAGGTATCTACATTAAGGCTTGGGTGGGCCTGTGTCCACTCTGAATTTTTTAAAGTTCACACATTTGGCTTCAATTTTCTTAATTTTTATGAATTGATCCTTAAAATTTTTATATTTTTATTATTTGTGCCCGCCCTCATGAATATTTTAACTTGTGCCCACCCTAAAAAAAAATTCTGAATCCGCAACTGGTTGTAGTTTACTCAAAAATAAATTAAAGACACATACGTATATATATAGTATAACAATTTGGAGATAAAAAATAGCATTGACATTCAACGAATGAATTTGGTAAAATTTATTATAAAAAACAATGGAATTAATTTTAAATTGCAATTCGAAGTAAGCCCTCACAGAAATAATAAGTCCATGGGCTCTTGGAAGAAGTTTGGAGGCAAAACTGAAATCAGAAATGTTAGAGAAATGTAGAAAAGGGGCAATTTATGATTAAGAAATTGGTTTTTGACATCTCTCCGCGTTACATTATATGATTAGGCCTGTGATTGGCTGATTCCAAGTCAAGTTGAAGAATATTCAAGGAACTGACGGATGACGTGGTTGCTTTCAATTCGTCTTTTTTCTTTTTTGTTGTCTTTCCAATATTCTAGATTTTAATTTGTCTTTTAGTTGGCGACGTCACTAAGCAATTTTAGTTCATTGTCTTCTCTCAACTAACCATCTTTGATTAATCAGAAATCATCTTTGTTTGCCAACCACACATTCATCATTATTATATTGACATAAATCAAAACAAACAAACAAAAACTCATAACATTTCACTGAATAATTATTTTAGTTTATATTTTTTAAAACTAATTTTACCTTTAACGTTTATTTCAGGTCAAAATGACACATTTACAGATGAAAACTGTTAGTAAACTTTTGAACCGCCCCTGTAACTTGACAATTTGTAATTTTTTTTAATGAAAGCTTGGCATTATTTAATCGATGCTCTCTTTTATGTAAAAAAAGGTAGGTGTAAGACTTTACGAATTGGCCTCGATTGATTTTGATAATGGTTTTAAACCGACACAATATTAACGACCATATAAGGTTATTAGAATATATGTAACACCTTGATTTATTTAATCAAGGTTATAAATAAGGATGCAAAAATAAAAGAAAAGAAAAGAATGAAAAATATGTGAATCCTGAATGAGGTTGATGGTTTGAACCCACGACCTCACCCATATCCCTTTGGGTACTGAACCATTGAACCAGGAGCTCATTTTTATTAAGGTTACCTTGGAGTACTTTTGAATTAATTTTAAGGAATATAATAAATTTGATTTAATATCGGAATTGACCCTTTACCTACCGTCTTTTGGTTTTACCATCGAAAGAGGGAAAGAGAGAGAGATAGGGTTTTTACATCCGGCACCGACATCGATCTCTGTCACCGTCGCGCCGTTTCGTGCACCGCCGTCACCCCTGCGACTGCCGTCGTGCTCTGAGCAAAACCCTGGCCTCCGCGCGTGGAACTGATGGTTCGTTCACCGTAGAAATTCAGATCTAGATTCGTTAAATCAAGGGTTTGAACCCTTTCGATTCTCCGGCGATTACGGCTGCTACCGCCGTTAGTTTTCCACGCCAAGGCCACCGTTGGACTCTTTGTCCCAAGGCGAGCAAAACCCCTCTGAATAATCGTCGTTTCGACACCAGCGTGGGTCTCGTTGGAGCTTCGTCACCTTTCGGTCGTTCTTTGGTGATCTCAGGTAAACCCGGTGAGATTCCGACTTGTTGGCTAGTTATTTTGGGTTGGTTTAACTTCGAAAGTGATGCGCTTTATTTTTCTGGCAGATTGGTGTCCTCTTGAGTCACCGACGACCATTTCTGGTGACCAGCTGACGAGATTCGATCTGAAAGGTGAGTGGGCTGACCAATGGCCCAATGTTTGAACCGGCCTGAACCGACTAAACTGGTCTAAGCCCAGTTGGGGATAAGCCCAAGCCCAAGTCTGATTTGACCCGAACCCGTACCCGACCTGAACCTATATCCGACCCGAATCGATCCAACCCGACACGTATCCGAGCCCAACCCGTCTACCGAGTCAACTCAACCCGAGTCAGCTCAGTGAGTCAGCCGAGTTAGCTCAGTGAGTCAGCCGAGTCAACTCAGTGTGTCAGCCGAGTCAACTCAGTGAGTCAGCCGAGTTAACTCAGTTGACCCTTGCCCATTGACTTGCTGACGTCAGCGTTGACTCTGACCCTGTTGACCGTTGACCTGTTGACGTCAGCGGTGACTTTGACCGTTGACCAAAAAGTCAACTTTTCCAAAAACTCCTACTTTATGTTTTTTGACGTCTTGAGTCCGTTTTTGAAGCCCGTTTCGCAAAATTTTGACCCGAAAGCCTCCGAACCTGACCTTGAACCCGAACTCCTATATGTATTAATTATTCAATTATGAGTATTGTGAGTAAGAACTAAAATGTGAATTTGTGTAATTGAAGGTACTCATAGCTCCTTGAATGCGAATTGTTAATGGACGTCGAATTCGGGTTCGAGTGCAATCGAATGGGGTATCGTGAATCGACCGTCGTAGCTCGGAGTTAAGGTAATACATTATTACCTCTTGTATGCTTTATAAACATGTTGATATTTGTTAATGTATGCATAACAATGATGATGAGTACTGTTAATTATGCTAAAGTCAAACCGGATGTAACCCCCTCGTCCCGGTCTGGTCGGACGACCGATCCGAGTGGGCCACACGGGGAAAACCGAAGCGAAACTCGTTAAGGTTTCCCCTCGGTTAACGACCCTAAAAATTTCCTTTTCATTTTATCTTGTCTATAGGCATAATTAAACCTATGTGAAGCACAGCAGCGGAAAATACAAACAATGTAACATACTCCGACCAACCAAAACATTAAACAGCTCATTTTAGTCCTTTACAGCAGGCCGTTTCGAAACGCCCTCAGGGTGTTCCGAAATGCCTTGACTTAGTCAACAGGCCAGGGTCAACCATAGGGTGACCGTTTCGAAACGGGGGTGACCCGTATCGAAACGACCCTAACGGTCAACTTCTCGTGGTCAACGATATTTGACCGTTTCGAAACATCAAAGGCCCGTTTCGGAACGCCTTTATCTCGTCAATTTCTCAAAATTCCAGTAGCAAAAATGTTCCGAAACGACCCCCATCCGTTTCGAAACGGCAGGCCAAATGCAAAGGAACCGTTCCGAAACAGGGTGGCCCGTTCCGAAACGCCCCCTGTCTGCAGACTGGTTTTTGCTGGTTTAAGGCACAAGGGTGCCCCTAAACCCCACCAAAACCTCTAACAACACACTAACAACAATTTTAAAGGCAACCAACATACAAGCATGCTTGAGCATCATCATAACAAGACTAAACACCAAGGCACAACATCACATTGCCACACAACCATACATGTCATTATAAATATTAAGCTTTAACATATCCAACACTTAGGGAATTCTAGGTAGCAAAATACTAACATGATTTCACGCAAGGCATACATCCCAAAAGCCAAATTAACAAACTCATACGAGGAGTCTAACCTGCTCCTAAACAACAACAACAATATATTCCAAAAGCATCATAACACGACACCTATCCCATTGCTTTACTATTACAATCTTTAAATTTAACTATCATACTTGAGCTAACCGTGAGCAACACTTGGAGGCATTTCCTTGCCCTTGCCACCCATAAGCCATTGATCTGCATTGTCGAACAATAGAGAGCGTAAGCATAAAAGCTTAGTGAGGGTAAGCTCATAAAACAAACCTTCGACAATGCAGGGTCCAAGCACGAGCTACAACCAAGATAAAATGCATGATCTTACCTCCGATCCACGCGAGCCATAAATATAGATGATGCATGAACATATATTCAATATCATGTCATGCTCAACATGTTTAAATCCACAACATATGAAATCACATATATTAAACCATGTTAGCAACACATCCCAAATCACATTGGCTTACAATTAACCATATATTGGCAACATAAACTACAATCCGTATTGGCACATAGCTATGACTCGAATACGCGGATAATCGTTGGTACTCACATCCAACAACACAACCATTACCTGGCGGTGGGATTACACTCATCACCGTTCACGCGGAGGGGATTCCACTCATCCTCATGCCTCATTTCACGCGGAGGGGATTCCACTCATCCTCACGCCCGTCGATGGGATTCCAGTCATCACCGACATATAAATATATAAGAAGATTTCCGAGCGAACCCGTACTCCATCTTGATGACTACCATCATCAAGACCACGCGCGCATTTTGACTCACGTGTGCACACTAAACATCCTAATGATCGATCATTTGTACCCAAGCATACTAGTGCCAATACTAACACATTCCACAATATCATTTATTAACAACTTCCGTGCTTAGCACGTACTCACCTGACTTACCGTCATGCACAAACCACATTTCCATGCCTAGCATGTACTCACCATGATCCTCGGATCAAGAAATCACCTCATAATCTCATTTCACATGACAACACCACATGTACATCATTATCAAACATATCACATCATATTTTGCACATGTGTATAACCATATCACATCTATCATCATCATGCATATAACAATGCATCCAACATGCCTCAACATACATGTATACAACATATATATAATCAACACCATCACAATTTAACACGAGGCATATACAACTATTAAAGAGTGCAACCAAACTCTCTAATCAAAGCTTGGGATTAGGCTACCACTCTAATCCCAACTCTAGGTGGGTTTACCAAGCCCATCCTAGGTTCACATGCTTGAACCAAATACTCAAAATCATTTTAAAAACATTTAACCACTCACCTAAGCTTCCAAGCTCCAAGCCAAGCAAGCAACCTCCCTCAAATTTCCGGATTTCTTCCCGAAGCTTCCCCAACACAAATTCTCGTTTCTAAACAACCTCAAACACATTTTAAACAATTCCAAATCAGCCCAACATCAAATACCAACCCGGAATATAATTCAAATGCAATTTATCATGTTGCAAACCATGGACAAATCTCATTTTTAGCAATTTCGGGCAGCCCCTAAACCATGTCCAAAAACCATGTTTCCAACATCCATAGCACCCACAAACAATCCCAAATCAACCCCTAACCATAGTACTACCATTGGGCTATCAATTTCCACCTAAAACAACCCCCAAAACTTACCCAAAACCCTCCAAAAACCCCATTTATACCCAAATTCGGGAATTCATTTAAAATACTCTAAAAATCATATATGTTGGACTATTTGATTCACAAACATCATATCTAACCATTATAAATCAAAAGCTTTAGTAAAAACCCATAAAGCTCCATCCTTTAACCTAAACTTTCAAAAACCCAATTTCTAAAACATTGATGAAAATGAAATCTATTTGTACTTCCAAGTAGAGGAAGATGAGAGCAAGTCGGAAATGTAATTACCTTTCAAAAAGCTCTAGAGATGAAGATGCTAGGTGATGGAATAATGTAAAGGAGAGAAGAGCTCTCTAATGTCGTTGGAATGAAAATGGATGGGTGAAGAAGATGACAAAAGGGATATTTTAATGAAAATGTGGGGGATTTAAATTAGAAGTCCATTATTTACCCTTTTGCCATTAATGAAGATAGCCATTTAAGTTTATTCCAATTCCATGGAATTGGGCTTTAAAACCAAAACATGCCCAACATAATTTATTTGTTTGAAAACCCGGGCCCAAAATAGTATTTTATTATTTTAAATTGTAAAACCGAAACCCGAACTATTATTTAAATATTATTTTCTTCCGGTCCCCAAACCCGGGTGTTACACCGGATATGAAAATGAGTATGATAATTTAGATAAGATCGCAATGCTCGAATGAGAAGATTAATAAATTAGAAGGATCTGGAATTCAATAAGTATTTAATAAGGCATCTAATCTCCAAGTTCGACTATTAGTGTTAAGTGATTATATGTGGAAAATATTTGGTTATGAAATTACGAAAATGCCCTTAAGGTACGAGAATGACAAAAATACCATTGGAATTGGAAGCGTTATGGAAATCTACCCTAGATATGATAAAACAATCCGGTTCATCTGAAAACCTCGAGCTACTTGAAAAGTTATGGTAACAAGATTTAAACCTTCGAGATTGAAAGGTGTTAGGTTTCCTTGATTTTTTGGAATGAATCTCTGAATGTAGATTTACGGGAAACGACCAAAAGTATTGGAAATATTGTTATGGTTAAATTAATCGGAAAGATCGTATTGACCAAAAGGCTGAAGTATCCTCAAACACCGAGGTTGGCAAATTAACTAGAACAATAGATAAACCTTTGAGTTCTGAAATTGAATGAAGTGGTTGGAGGTACCGAAATTTCGTGAATGGCTGAAACACCCACGCGTACTTAATTGATTGAAATACTATATATGGTTCAATTGACAAGAATGATGGATATTCTGAGCTTTAAAATGACTAAAATACCCTCTTGATTAGAATAAATTAATTGCCTCTGATAAAATTTTGGAAAATGCCAATAAAGCTGAAAATGACTAAAATGCCCTTATGAGTTAAAGCATAACTCATGTACGCTAATCACTCCTGATGTCAATATGAGGTTAGAAGTTTTTACGCATAGAATATAAGTTTGACTACTCCGTGACGAGTCATGTGGTGAAATATGAAAGCAACCGTTCAGATATACGATACAGCTGAATACATTAGTAGGGTTAGTTAGTACTGCAAGGTTGAGATACGTTGGTTTGAATGTTTTAGAGCCTCGATAAACTTCTGGAAATCTTAAATAATGTAAATCGTCATTTTATCATTATTGGGCTAAAATTTCAAAATCGCCTCTGTTTATGCCTTGTTGATATAAATTACCAAAATGCCTATATGTGATAAAATAACCATAATGCCCTTGTAGGCTAAAATGACTAAATCACTCATGATGCGTCTAAACTCTCAAAGATCTTGATGTATCACCTCCTAAATATCTGGGTTAAACCGTTAATACGAACCCCAGGGGCCTCGTTTCAGAAACCCATTCAAATTTGTCAAAAGTTTAATGTGTCCCCTTCCGTAAATGCCAAGTGTCTCCAAGAAATGATATGTCCCATCTAGTGTGTTCCATGTGTGCTATACTCAGTTGAATATGTTATATGACTATTATATGTTAGTAAACAATCTAATGACTTAATTATGAATGATGATATGCTTGATGAAATGATGAACCAGACATATGATAATATTTTCTGCCTACTCGTTGTAAGTCCGCTTGACCTGTATACTTAGTAGGGGTGTTTATTTCGGATATTCGATCCGATCCGATCCGAAAATTCGGATATCCGAAAAATTCGAATCACCTAAATAGCGATCCGTATCCGATCCGAAAAAACCGGATATCCGAAAATCCGGATATCCGAATTTTCGGATCGGATACTCGGATATCCGAATATCCGAAATTTATGAATTTATTTGATTATTATTTTAATTTAATGGTTCTATCCATGAAAATTTTAGGTTTTCGAATATAAAAATTAATAAATTATTGAATATAACAATATTTGTATCAAGAAATTTCAATTTTTCATATATAACAAGTAAAAATATCGAATATTGTAAGATTTATACCTATAAAAAAATTGAATTTTCGGATATCGGATAATCGGATATCCGATCCGAATGTAAAACCACTATCCGTATCCGATCCGAAATTTTCGGATATCCGATCCGAATTATCCGAAAAATAAAAAACGGATCGGATATCCAAAATTTTGGATCGGATCAACGGATAATCGGATCGGATCAATCGGATCGGATTTTTTTGAACACCCTAATACTTAGTATATGACTGTGCTATGTGGTTACTTGATCTGCGATAATATTGTCTGTCTGCCTGATGTAGTAATAATATAATCTGTTAGCTTGACCTATGATGGTACACTGTGTTTGCATGATGAATAATGATATCGTCTGCTCAATGGTATGCCCATATATGTGTCTAAAGAGCATGAACTTTTGTTTTTGATACTCTGAATAAAATATGGTTGTCACATGTATTCTGTTACTCATGTCTGGAATCTGAACACTGATTACTATCTGGGGTATACTGTTGGGTTATGTTATGAAGTTTTTGCAGGTGCAGCCCTGATCTAGCTGGTAAATCCTTATGGACTCAAGGTCTCCCCTTGGGTAGGTGCCGATGCTTTAGCACGGGTAAATCCTTATGGACCTAAGGCAGCCCCTTAGGTGGCACCTATGCCTATTGGGCCTAGGGTAAGTCCTTATGGATGCAGTTCTGGGGGACTGCATATTGGTGTAAGGTTGGAGGGTAGTTACTAGTAATCCCTTGTATGTACTTGAACATTTACATTGAATTGTTATGTGTTCTCATGATATGATTGGTATGCATTTATGCATGTTTGATATGCACCTATTGGAACACATTAGACATTAAACTCGATGTTTCCATCTTCGTAATCTATCAGCTTGTATAATTCCCGTTTGTTACTCGATGATTGAATAAAGAACAAGTACCGTTATTCTCAAGTATAACGTTACCCTAAAATAATAGAAAGGAAAAGAGGACTGTTACTGCTTGGAACATCATGAAAATGTTATGCCTACTATATATCTGCATGAGCTTATAGCATCTTTTGGTAGTTCTGTATTACTGAGCTTTTCCAAGCTCACGTTGTTTTTACCATCATAGGTTAAAGGTTATATAATGGCAATATGTTTGACATCAGTGTTCGGAGTTCTCTCGGCGTTGCTTTTGGAGTACGGTGCCGTATAAGTAGTGGGCATGTATGTCATGTATTGTTTTATGATAGTGTCTGTAAAATATTTCCTGAAATTTTTGTTATGTGTATTTTCACTGTGGGTCGCTCTTGTGACTCTAATGTGACTCTCTAGGATCTGTTGTAACGCATAGGCGGGTCTAGGGGTTACAATATAAAAGTAAAAAGTTAAAGTTTGAAAAAATAATAATTATAGATTAATAGAAATACATATGTGATTAACAAAATATTGTTGTATTTAATAAATTTAAGTACTGTTATATTTATTTTTGTTCAAAATTTAGTCTATTACACACAATAAATTAATAAATATTTACTTTTTACGACTAAAAATAATAAATTATACGTGACACTTTAAACTTTTGAGATGTCATTTATTGTTTCATTGTCTCAATGTATAAATGTTATTGGTATATGTTGTCGAGTAACAGATTTTGCCCCTCTTCTAATTATAAAAAAAGACTTTGCGAGTAAGATATTGGTTTAATAACAAGTTTGATTATATATATATATATATATATATATATATATATATATATATATATATATTTGAATAGTGATGTTATATGAATTTTAAAATGATTAAATTAATTTTTTATCATACGAAAATATCATGTTAGTATATATTTTTTACTTATCAATCTAATTATGTGTGTTAACTTAAAAAAAAAAGAATCTAAGCCGAGCTTTACATAAACGAAATATATATAATATGTAAAAATGTTAAAATAACATAAATATGACAAACGTGAACAAGATAAATTTATATAAAATTATTCATTAGCATGTTAAAAATTCATATAGTATGTACACACAACGAATTGGTCTAGTGGAGTAAGATATTGAGTCCTTAAACAAAATTATAAGTTTAAATCTTGATATTGCGAACAAAGAAAATTGAGTTGTGAGGGTCACCCCATATTGGACCTTTATAAAATTTGATTTGTATTAGTCGGATAATGACTCGAAGATTAAAATCTTAAATCTTGTAGTTTTGATCTTTCAAATTAATACACAAGTATTTTAGACAATTTTTTCTCTCCCTTATCTGAAGATAGAATATCATAGAAGTCAACTCACGTGTAATATGAAGACCGTAACTTTAATAAATAACTTTGTAAATTAACCTTAATTTCAAATAGTCCATCATCTATTAGAAACAAATTATTTAGTTAGCTACACAAATCTAATACATAATTTATTAAATTATTGAAATCCAATTAACCTTAATTGTGACACCTCTAAAATTTTGATATTTAAATCCATGTGAAATTGGTTGATTATCAAGAGTTATGATATTTATATTAATTGAATATTCGGGAATTTAGCACATCTAGTCTTGATTAATAAATATGATAAATTTGTTTATGTGTGAATTGATCGTTAGTATCTGAATTGATTGTATAATGCAGCAAAAATGATTGGAATAATAGTCGAGGTCCTAAGATATTAATTTGGACCAAAAAGTTATTAATAGCGGACGTTGGTGAAATTTCCACCGTTGGATTCCATTTTGGAACTTGATCTTAAATCATGACCATTCGTTGCTTTTTAATGTTTTTTTTTATAATATATGTCCATTTTCATGGTCCATGCTAGAGATTTATGGCTCTCCCTCCTAATAATGTCTTCTCTAAAAATCAAACTCGAGTTCATTTCTTGAAAAGACAATGTGCCTAGCCTAGGGATGTCATAGGTCAGATTTTTGGTCGATCCGCACCCGACTCGAAAATTTAACACCTCCATCCAAACTCAACCCGACCCGGCATTTTATGGCATCCCACCTGACCCGAATCCGAATTTTAGAGTAAAAACCTGACCCGATAAATAAAAATTATCATTTTTCATTATTATTCAATAAAATAGAGAGCTAATTGAAAAAATACAAATAAAGAGGGAGCATTATAATAACTATTTTATTAGACAAAATAGAGAGAATTGAAATATAAAGGGAGGTATTTAGTATGAATTATACATAAATATTAAGAATAAAATTAAACTATTATTTCGAGTCGGGTAGGATATTTTTACTTTAAACTCAAATTCGACTTGACCTTATCCTCCAAAAATTAGATCTGAACCCAATTTCTTTTTTTTAAAAAATTTAACCTTATAAGATCGTGTCGGGTCAAAACCCATCAAATGTGGGTGAAATTGTCATCCCTAACTTTGCCATTGCACCTGACCATTTTTAGTTGCTTTTTAAACTTTATTAAATGAAATGGAGGGTACATTAAAATGGGCTAAACTGAGCAGCGATGTGCCCCAATTTTGAAAGGGTTTGCTAATTGTTATGCTTTGGGCCTTCTCACGTGTTTATTACTCAATACATTGGGCATTAAAAAGGCTTTATTAGTAAATTAACAGTTAAAAGTATAAAACAAGTTTTTTTTTATAATCATCGTGTATCGATTTAGTGATTAATTAATTTAGATCGAGTATTATATAAGTCCATTATGGGAACAACATTCTCAACCTAATTTATTCCATTCACAACGCCAAAATTCAAACTTCTGAACTTGTTTAGAAAAATATAATAGAATTTTTTGTATAGACTTAAAAGTTTAATTTTTTATTTATTTATTGCGAAGAAGAGTATTTTAGGTATTGTATTATACCCGAAAGTTTATTTTAGTCATCCTACTATAAAAATGAATATTTTATTTTTTGTACCTTTAAAGAGTTAATGGTTTAATTAATTTTTCTTCTTCAAAAGTACAAGAGCTTCTTACAAAGTTAAGCCAAAAGTTAATATTTTGGTCCAAAACACTATAGTTATTCTTAGTTTGCTTAAATATTTTTATTTAAATACTCTTTAGGCCCCTCTCAATTTTAGACTCAAGCAAATTAATCTCTTTTAGTTTTTTTACATAAAAAATTTAAACACTTATAAAATCTAAATACAAAATATTTCCTATTCCAACTCCAAATTGTGTTGTCTTCTATGAAAGCATAAAAAATATTTAAAATATTTAATTGAAAATTTGTGCATTGAATTTTTTTTAGAGTTTTTAGATGTAGAGTGGAAGTATGAGTTTAATTAGAAAAAAATATAC
Organism: Hibiscus tridactylites; assembly: GCA_958450335.1. Classification (NCBI taxonomy): domain Eukaryota; kingdom Viridiplantae; phylum Streptophyta; class Magnoliopsida; order Malvales; family Malvaceae; genus Hibiscus; species Hibiscus tridactylites. Next base: position 65,115,300 of record OY288275.1, read on the forward strand.
AAAATATTAAAATTATCGTTAGATTTTTAAATAATATGAAAAAAATTATATTTTTATTTACTTTATTTAAAAAATTATTCAACCACAATTAGACATGTGTCATGTACTAGCGAGAAAAATCAATACCATCATAAATTGTTCTTATTTACATACTTTCAAATTTTAAATTGAATAAAGTACTCACTTTTCATGAGGGTTTAATTTGCTAAATTTCAAATTTACAGAGATTTAAAAGATGTTTAAACTAAATATCTAAACCAATTAACGGTAACTTTAAAATTTTGGACTAAAACATCCACATTCAAACATACATAGACTATAGTGTTTCTTTTAGAGGTCTAAAAGGATTAAAATGTTTTATTATAATAAAACTAAAATGAATTTTTAGATATAATACAAGAACTTCTAATAGACTTTAACGGTAAATTGACAATTGAGGTGTACTTCAATTTTAGTTTGGTTTTAATTTTTTATTACTAAAAGCGTCTTAATTAATAAAAACATGACTTGTGTTATATTATTACTAAATATTGTATACTTTAAAATAAAATGAAAAAATAAAATAAAATGATAATTCCATCAAATCAAAATTTTAAAATAGAATTTGTCGATTGAATTTAACACGGTCTATGTTTTAAATACAATATATAAAAAAATGTAAAATTAAACATACTTAAGCATTAAATATTCTACGATATATGAGTAGAGATAATTATAAATAACGAAGACATTGTATTACATTATATGTTAAAAATAAAACACAATTTAATAATAAAAGTACAAAGACCGATAATCCCATTTGCATTGAATTCGATGGAGAATAAAAAAGGTAAAGTTCACCAATGGTCACCGTACTTTTAGGTTGTGTTCATTTTGGTCACCGAACTTTTAAAATGTTCATTAGGATCATTCAATTTTTAGTTCATTTTCATTTTAGTCCCTCCCATTAACTTCCGTTAAAAATGTTGATGTGGCACATTAATTTTCCTTTTTCCTCCATTTTCTTCTCTATTTTTCCTCCGTAACTGAAACTCTGTTTTTCGTCCATATAAACACTTTGAACACTCTTCTTCAAACCATGAACAAAACACAACACTTTATTCCTTAATAGAAAGTTACTCTCTACCAAGAAAACAACGAGATGCGAAAATCAAGGAGAAACCGATATTCCATAGAATATAACCATCACAAGCACGTACTATTTTCAAGTTTTCAAACCCCAAAAGCGAACGTTCTGCAGTACTGTTAGAGTGTATAGTATGAGCTGTTATCCAAGATTATTCAAGATTAGTTTTAATTCTGTTAAGCTTCTGTTAAAGCAGTTATTGTTTGTTCTCTCCCTTTGAGGATGAGTTTTGTGTTGTATATAAGAGGACGCAACCTCTTCTTGTAAACTTAACTTTCATTTGACTGTGTTAGTAACAAACATTCCTCCATTGTTCACCTCTTTCTTTACAAGTATTTCTTTCTCATTCGACACCTACATCTTGTATTCTATCATGGTATCAGAGGTTTCTTCTATGGCAGAAACGTCTTCCAAACCCTTTACGAACAAGACAATCTCTTTGCGTCTTGATGAATCCAATTACCTCCTCTAGAAGCAACATTTCTTGTTTACTATCGAGAATCATGCACTTGAAGATCATATCGACGATTCTTTGGTTGTGCCTCCGCAACGAGTTGCCGGTGAAGGTGGTCGACAAGTTCTTAATCCTGAGTATGTGAAGTATAAGCAAAAAGACAGTGCTCTATGTTCTTGGTTGCTTTCTTCCATCGGACCATCTATTTTGCCATCTTTAGTGAATTGCAAGAATGTTTTCGATATATGGGAGAAAGTCAAGCTCAATTTTTTGGTGACTTCCACCGCCCGTATCATGCATTTGCACTGTTCTTTAAAGAACATTCGCAAACGTGATCAATCGATGCGTGAGTATCTTGCGCAAATTTAGGGGATTTGTGATAGCCTTGCTGCATGTGGAAATCCTTTATCGGAGACAATGCATATTTCGATAATTCTTTCTAGTCTACCGCCGAAGTACGAGCCGGTGGTGGCCGTTATTACGTCCAGTCAGATGCCCTACAAGTTGGACGGTGTTACTAGTGTTTTGCTTGACACGGAGTCTCGGTAGCTTGAGTTCTTGACTCAAGGCTCTATGGTCAATTTGGTTCAGGGGTCTTCATCCGATGGGTCACGGTCTCAAGGCCCATTTTCGAGTCCATACCCTAATAACTCAAACCAGGGTTATTCTAGCTATCCGTCTCAAAACTATAATCGAGCATCCCCTCTAGGGTTTCAGCCGCCTGTTTACAACCAGTCTCGATGAGTGTTCAGAGGTCGAGGGGGAGGCAGAACGTTTAGTGGTTGAGCACGGCCACAATGTCAGATCTGTGACAAGCTGGGTCATTTGGCCAGCCGATGTTTCTTTCGGTTCGATCAGAGTTACGATGGTGTTGGAAATTTTTCTTCAGTCAATCAAGTATCTTTTTCGGAAGAATATTCTAAGGATATGAGTTCTCAAACGGTTGTGCAAGGTTCATTCTCAAGCTTTCGCTGGAGTTGCTCAGAATCTCTCTGAGTCTGTGGTTGCAACCGTTGCTGATGTCTCTGAAGATTTCGGATATGGTGATGCTGCTTGGTATCCCGACTCCGGTGCTACGTCGCACTTAACACCCAATGCAGGTAACAACGTGTCTTCAACTCCTTATTGTGGTCCTGGTAGAGTCTCTGTTGCCGATGGTTCTACGGTTTGTATTTCTAGGGTTGGTTCATCTGTTATTAATTCTGCTTCGAGACCTTTAATTTTAACTAATTTGTTGCATGTTCCTGTTATTAATAAAATCCTTCTCTCTGTTTCTCAATTTACAAAAGATAATAATGTGTCTATTGAGTTTTTCCCTAATTCGTGTGTTGTGAATGATTTGACAACACATCAGTTGATCCTACGCTGTTTGCAAAGTGATGGTCTTTACAAGTTTGTGTCATCGGATGGTTGTAGTTTGTCTGATTCTAGGGTTCCTGATAAGTCTTCTTCTGTTAGTTCTGTGTTTCAGACTAGGTTCTGTGATGATTCTTCTACTAATTCTGATGTGAATGTTTCTGATGCTCAGTGTCTTTCTGTTTTTTATAATTGTGTTGTATGGCACAGAAGGCTTGGACACCCTTCTCGTGAAGTTTTGCATAAGTTGTCCCACATTTGTAACATTTCAGATATCAATAAAAGTAAAAAAAATTCTGTAAAGCTTGTAAGTTAGGTAAAAGTTATAAATTGAGTTTCCAACAATCTTTGACTGTTCATAATTTGCCTTTACAGCTTGTTCAAATTGATGTTTGGGGCCCGACTCCTTTACTTTCTAATAACTGTGCTTTTTATGTGAATTTTCTGGATGCTGCAACCAGGTACATCTGGATATATTTTGTTGCTAGGAAGTCTGATGTTAGAAATGTGGTAGTCAACTTTCATAAAATGGCTGAACGTTAGTTTGATTGTAAACTTAAAAGTATCCAATCTGACCGTGGCACTGAGTTTAGAACTTTAGAGAGTTATTTTGTTGAACATGGAATTGAGTTTCGTAGAACATGTCCTTACACTTCTGAAAAGAATGACATGGTTGAAAGAAAACATAGAAATATTGTTGAATTAGGTCTCACTTTAATGGCTCAAAGTGGCATTCCCTTTAAGTATTGGTCCAATGCCTTTTATACTTCTGTCTATTTGATTAATAGGTTGCCCACAAAAGTTCTTAATGGAGTTTCTCCATATGAGAAATTGTTTAACTGTTAGCCTAACTATAAGTTCTCGAAAATCTTTGGATGCCAATGTTTTCCATTGACCAGACCTTATAATAGGAATAAAATGCAATTTCGATATGTTCCTTGTGTCTTTTTAGGATACAGCTCTGTGCAGCATGTATACAAGTGTCTAAGTGCTGATGGTAAGGTATATGTGTCTAGGCATGTCCAGTTTAATGAGCACTACTTTCCTTACTTGCAGGATAAGAGTACTAACCTTGAAAAGGGTAGTGATGTTGAATTAGTCAGGTTCAAATATGTTGGACCATCACATTCTGTTTCATCTCAACTTTCAGCTTCTTCTGCATCTGTTTCAAAATCTCTTAGCTCTACTTCTAATTCTGTTTCAAATAATAATTTTGATTTTGATTCTTTCTCTTCTTATCCTACTGTTTTAGAGCCTCCTTTTTCTGGTCAAAATGTCTCTTCTTCTATTCAGAATATTTCCATTCCTTCAATCTTACCTGTTTCTTCTGGTCACAATGTCTCTTCTGGTCACAATGATTCTTCTGGTCCTGTTCATCCTGCTGTGCACTCTGATCTTCCTGCAGCTGGATCTCCTCTATCTCTAGTTGCTGATGTTCCTTTATCTGGTGTTCCTTTGTCTCATGAACCTGTTCCATCTTCTGAATCTGCTGCTGGTCGTGAGCTTACTGGGTTCAGTCATAATGAGCTTCCTGATGGCTCTTCTAGTCCTACTTCTGTCTCACAAAGTGGTCCTAAGATTGCTGCTCCTCCTTCTCATTCTATGGTCACTAGATCAAAAGCTGGTATTTTTAAACCTAAAGTTTTTCTTGCTAAATCTGTGGATATTGTTCCTGTAAATGTTCATCAGGCTATGGCTTCTCCTGATTGGAAAGATGTTGTGCTCAAAGAGCTTAATGCTTTGGTAAGTAAAGGCACATGGGTATTGACTCCTCTTCCCCAGGATCGTGTCCCAATAGGGTGTAAGTGGCTTTTTAAGGTCAAGCAAAACCCTGATGGCAATGTTGCTCGCTACAAAGCTAGACTTGTGGCTAAAGGCTTCTCTCAACAAGCAGGTTTTGACTACTCTAAAACTTTTAGTCCAGTAGTAAAACATATAACTGTTAGAATCATGCTTAGTATTCCTCTTAGCAATGGTTGGATCTTAAGACAAATAGATGTGGACAATGCTTTTTTAAATGGAGATTTGGTTGAAGAAGTATACATGCAGCAACCTCCAGGCTTTGAACAAGAGAGCCCTTCTGGTCAACAGTTGGTATGCAAGCTAGAGAAATCTCTGTATGGTCTTAAACAGGCTCCTAAAGCTTGGTTTGACAAGTTTAGAAATCAATTGGTTCAACATTTAGGCTTCACTGCTTCCTTAGCTGACTCATCCCTTTATTTTAGAGAAAGACAAGGCAATATAGTTTATATTATGGTGTATGTTGATGACATCGTTGCAACAGGCAATGATTCTGAAGAGGTTGACAGAGTTATCAAAGATATAAATGAAGCTTTCTCATTGAAAGATCTTGGCAGGCTAGCTTTTTTTTTCTTGGTATGAATGTGTAGCTTATTGACTCATGAATTATTTTGAATCAAAAGAAACACATCTTAGAGTTACTTGAGAAAACTCAAATGCTTGATTCAACTCCCTCTTCTACACCAATGGTAACCTCTCCTCAACTCTCTCTTACTGATGGGGATCCATTTTCAGACTGCACCTTGTATAGGCAAGTTGTTGGCACACTTCAGCATATTTGTACCACTAGGCCTGATATTCAGTTTTCAGTCAACAAGCTGAGTCAGTTCATGCAAGCACCACTGGATAAACACTGGAAATCAGTTAAACGTGTACTACGTTATCTCAAAGGGACTGTAACCCCCTTAACCCGGCCCAGACGGTTGACCCGAATTAAGGAAGTCACACGGGGAAAACCAAAGTCAACCCGAAAGTCAACCTTGATTAACGACCCTTTTTTTTCTTTTTACTCTTGTCTAGATGCACGTTAACCTTAGATGTGATCATGCAAACAGCATACTCAAAGATCATAAACATCAGAGATCAAACAGGGACCCAATTGAACAATTTACAACCTTAGGGACCAAAACGTAAATTCTAAAAACTTTAAGGACTTAACCAGATTTTAAGTTACCAACTTAAAATTAATCAAGTTTCATGCTTCTCTGCCAAATTTCAGCTCAAACGGACATCCCAAACTCAAACAATTGCACAAACAAGTTTCAGGACCAAAATGCAAACTTTTCAAAACATCTAACTGCCAATGTCAGCCCCCAACGGTCACCCGTTCCGAAACAGGCAAAGCCCGTTTCGAAACGCGGGGCCGTTCCGCAACACGTACCGCAACGGGGAACTGGCAGTAGCCAAACCGTTTCGGAACGGTCTCACCCGTTTCGGACGCCTGGGTTTGTTTGAGGCACCCGTTCCGAAACGGTACGAACTGTTCCGAAACACCCTGCACAGAAAACCTCCAAATGCATACTTAAACATGCAATTGTCCACCCAAACATGCTCCAAAAGCCACTAAACTTTACCAACATACAAATCAACATATAAGAGACATACTTGCATCAACAATTCAACAAAATACCAACATTCATGAAAAGCCCCAATTCAAAGGATAAGCTTCCTACACAAGCAACCATTTAAACACCATACTTTCAATTCAATCCCATAAAAGCCAAACATGTTCCAACAACATCAACAACATAAAACCATACTTGTCCGAACATATACGAGCTCATAAACATCAATCCGAGAGATTCTACCCCATTGCCTTTATTAACTATAGCTATTAACCGAGACATACATCTCAAGTGGAGTCCCCCTTGAATCCCTTGCTTCTCGCTGTTCAAACTTCAAGTATCTGCAATGATGGACAAAAAGGAGCGTAAGCACATAATGCTTAGTGAGGAATGCTCAAAACCAAAACACCATCAATGCAGCGAGTCATAAAACCTCTTTGAAAAGCAACTCGATTTGTTTACCAAGCAAAGTTTGAAAACCCCTTTTTAACATCATGCTTAAACCATGCATTGCACATACATGAAAACCAACCCTTAGCTTAGCAAGCTAAGAAAACCTTTTCAAAGCACAAATTGCAATTTCAACCATTTAACCATTCCATGCTTAAACACCATATGCAAAGTTAAATTCAAAACCTTGGAAAACACTTCCATTTCACAACATACCTTTCTTATACTTGAAAACATTCCAAGCAAGAAACCCTTTAAAACCATTTACTCAAGTAATCCAACACATGCATTAAGCCAAGGCAATATATGTGAACCACAACATCATCATCACATGCCTTTAAAAACAAGTCCTACAAGTCTCCAATGCATTTAAGAGATTTCATGCACACATGCATCATTTACCAAATGATAATCAACACTTGTTCAACTTAACAAGTAACATGCATTCACAAGCATTATACACATTCCATGCAACCATGCATCTTTTCAAGCATCTCATGCTTCTCATGCAATTATGCATCATTTCAAGCATTACATGCTTCTTTATAATCAAGAACATCATATTGGCTTTCGAGTGATCAACCACATTCACTTTTCAACTCAACATCCAATCGGATACGCGGATCACAAGCGTTGTCCCCCACGCTTCATACACACTACCAATCCAAGGTCTCCAATGGACTTTTAAACACCATTTGACCTCACCATCCTAAGGTTCCCATGTATGGACTTTTAAACACCATACAACCTTAGCTTTCCCGAGGTTCCCATGTATGGACTTTCAAACACCATACAACCTCCACTTTTCCCAAGGTTCCCATGTATGGACTTTTAAACACCATACAACCTTGACTTTTCCCAAGGTTCCCATGTATGGACTTTCAAACACCATACAACCTTGACATGCACAAGGTTCCCATGTATGGACTTTTAACCACCATACAACCTTTGCATTCACCAATTGGTAGTTGTATAACATCACTAACGAGATCCGGGACACCCTACACAAGATCCACACATGGACTTTACACCACCATTGTGATCTTAACAAGCACAAGGTTCCCATATATGGACTTTTAACCACCATATAACCTTTGCTTAACCAAGGTCCTCGAATGGGCATTCAACCTCCATTATGACCTTAACCATCTCGTTAGGATACTTGAAGGGAGTTTACCGGTTCACTCTTAACCACTCCACCTCCAAGGGGACTTTATTCACGGTGCACCCAATCCTATAGCCGGCTAACTATATCCGATCAAAGAACCAAGAACCACTTACATCACTTGCCAATATAACCACCTTACCACATTAGTCCAATGATTCACATGCATAACCATAATGCAAAAACCATCATTTACCATCATTAATTCACTGTTTTAAAACATTACACATAGCCATTAAGCATCATGCAACACCATGCATCAAAACCACATTTTCAATGTATAAAACCAAGGATCTCTTACCTTGAGCATCCTTCACATATGGCTTTCAAAACCAGCATTAAACCATGCTAAAATATGCTTTCAAAACAGAATTTAAATCATGCAAAACCCTTGCATTTCAACTTCAACCACAATTGCCTAAAAAGCCAATTCATAACACAAACCAAGAAAGAAATCCATTTACTTACTCTTGAGCTTAGCAAAGTTGTTTAGACTTAAACTAAGCTCCCAAAACCTTCAAACCTTGGTTTAAAAGCTGAAAACCCAACTTCACTCACCGATACACAAAACAAGGCTAGCCAACAAGCCTTCCAAGCATCCGAAACCTTCCGCACCACCTCTAAAGCTCGCGGATCAAACTCCCCTATTTCAAGCACATAACAACAGAGGATTAATGCATCATTATGCATTAAAAACACCAGCAACACAACCAAACTCGCTGCTCATGACAAAATCAACATTTCGGCTACCAAACACAACCGAAATCACCTCCAAACACTTCCAAAACTGAACCCAGCCAAGATCCATCACTTCTAACCATTTTTAAACATCAAATAACATCCAAAATGATCACAAACACGTCCTTATACCACCAGGTATAACAGATCACCAAAAACACTCCAAAAACAACAAAAAACTCAAGCCAAACTTAGGAAATTCAACCTATCCGGTATTGCATTAATTAAACCTCAACATCTAATCAATTTAGCATTCATTTAACATCAATTTGACACTTCAAAACACTGCCCAAACAGATCACACGAAAATTCCACCAAAATCACCAAATCTTGCATTTTAAGCCAAAATCAAGATTTCAATTGAAAAGCCTTTAACAAATCACAAATCAAGGATTGAGAACTTGGGAATTTCAGTAAAGAACTGAGAGTTTAGAGGAGAAGGACGTTCTTACCTCCAAACTTGAGTTTCTCCCTTTTTGGAACCAAAAAGCTTGAAGAATCAACTAGCAAATTGAGAGGTTTTGTTGATGTGATGTTTAGGAATCAAAAGAGAGTTGAAATGAGTGATTTGAGTGACAAAATCTGATGAGAAAATCTGGAGAAATGTGTTTGGGTTGAGAGAAAATGAGAGAAAAGGAAAATTGAGAGAAAATGGAAAGTTAGTTATGAAATAGTCAAAATGGCTTTCCCTCCTCTTTCTTTATGTTTAAAAATCAGAATAATACCTCAAAATATCTTAGAAAAATCTGGAGAAACTCTTTTTGGAATAATAGCTCCTTAAAGATTCAAAGTTTCAATCCTTTATAAAACTGTCACCGAACTTTCAAAAATTACATTTTGGTCACTAGCCAAAATGTCACCCTTCCGAAACTCTTTTCCCAAAATTGATTTCACAGTTCACTTAATTATATTAAAAGATGATTTTAGAACATTTTTCCATATTTTTAATGCAACCCGAACTAGGCTTTCCTAAATTCACTCTTATATATTCGATCAGCACTTTGACCGAACCGGTCAACGCCCAAAACTTCTGAGCCCAAAACCGGGGCGTTACAACTCTCCCCCCCTTAGGAAATTTCGTCCTCGAAATTTCAACCGGCGAAAAGAGAATCACAACCTTCTCAAAGCAACACACAAGGTAACACAAAAGCCTCAACCACCACTGGACACATTCCACACAAAAACTCCACCAACTCAACACCACCACATATCGTTCACAAATCCAGAACACTCAAAGATAACCACAACTTAACCTTTCACATTTCCGGACTGTACACAGCCCCAACATCAACCTGAAAAGTTCAACTTTTACAGCAAACAACACTTCAACACACAACTCCCAAAACTTATTTACACAATGACACCAACCAATCCAATTCAGCCACTTTGCACACTTCTCTGCTTCTAAAATTCTTGCAAACTCCCAAACCTTCTTCAGGAATTTTTTTTTCAACAAGCAAAAATTCTTAAGCATCAACTGCTCACCCAAACTCCTCAACAAAAGCTGACAATCCTTCACATCTGCCGCTATCATTACCATAACGACTCACCAGGACTACTCACCCACAATCCAAAATTTACATCACAACCCCAACTTGACTCCGTTAGCTGTTCCACACACCACCAGCTGACTTCAAAAGAAGTTCACATACTCACAACCAGCCAACCACTTCTCACAAGAATCTTTTCCAACAACACTGGCCTTAGATCTTTCATTGCTTAACCACCACAAGCTTGACCACAACACTTGCCTCACCAGAACATCGCTCAACCTAAACATACATAACAACTCCTCAACTCCTCAAAGGTTGCTAAGAACCAACACTTACCAACACAACCCTTCCACAACAACTTAAATGCTAAGCTACCTCAGCACTTGGAAACACAACCACAAAACTGCAACATCACTAGCACCAAGGAACTACCACTTCCTTTTAACTTTTCACACCACTCAACCGATTTTACTTCAACCGGTACTCCTCACCACCCAACCACTAAACTCTTTAAGCATCAAGCACTATCCTTCCACCAACATGCTATACCACCCTCGCTATTCTAGCAACTAGCTTAATATTACTTCTAACTCTCACTCAGCGCCAAAACAACCTCTAAAAACCCATCATCCAACCTAACCCAACCACCACACTAACAGATTCGATTAGTTATTAGCGAGTGTGAACGTCGTATGCATGATCACCAACATGCCCTATCATGCCTGATGTACATGCATGCAAAACCTCTAATGTCATGCCACATGTATGCATGGACCAACACATATATAATATAGCGTATAACAATGATTTTAACTGTGCATGAATGCCAGTTCACACCCTCCAATAACATCCTCAAAATCCGTCTAAAAACAACCTCCCAACTCACTCCTAACTTATCTAACTCCATCATACCAACAACCATTAACCACAAGATTCTCACTAAGCCTTCTTCACACCCAAGATGTTCCCAAACAACTACCATTACCCCAAACATGCTAGCAACAAGACTAAACCCACCACGCAAGGAAAAACCAATAGAAACCAAACTAAGGTAACTAGAGCAAAGATTACTTAACAAGGTTACCTGAAAACACAACACCTCCCTGAAGCTTCATCAGACGAGCTCTCTTCCTCACGGCATCATCATCCTCCTGCCACACCACTGCAGCACCAGCTAACACACTAGGGTCACCATCAACTCCTTGCGGTAAAGAACCTTGGCTATTCCGAGCCAACATCAAACAATCACGCCTCATGTGACCAACAGACCCACATTTCCAGCAATTCTCATTTCCCAAATTCTTCACAACCTTCTGCTCTTTTTGCCACCTCTGAACCTTGCCTCGGCCACGCCCACGAACTTTCAGAGATCCTTTGGCTACCACTGAAGCTGACTTCACCCCAAGAGGACAATCACGCTTCACATGCACTTTGGAACCACAATTCCAACAAGCACCCGCGCCCCAACAACCTCCAACATGGCGCCTTTCACAACGGTCACACACAGGTAGCTGAACTTCCACTCCTTGCTCAAGCAACACTTGCTCCATAACAGCACTACCGTCACATTGCTTAACCCTTGGAAACTTCTCTCCAAGATACCTTTCATAAAAGGCAGATACAAAGAAATCCCAGTCAATATCATGGATATGTGACGCCACCGCCACAGATGTCCACCAGGCACACGCATCCTCCAACATCAGAGAAACAACACTCCCCAACTTACAGGCAAAATCACAGCCTTCCTGATCCAAGATCAGAATCACACTGGCCAACCAAGCCTCAAACATCCCCGGTGTAGAACCATGATACTCCACAGCACCCAAATCCAACAAATGCTGTTTCGGCAAACCCACACATCCACTGAATTTACCGTTACCACAGCCTGAGATGTTCCCAACACCTCCTGAACAACAGGTGATGAACTCTTCACCATAGAACCAGCTTCTTTCCCTTGCCTTACCACCTCAACTCCAGGCACAGAAGACTGAGATGAAACACCTCTACAAAAGGGTGAATTCCATGCCTTAACAACCTGCTCCAAGGCAGCAACCATCTCACCCAACTGCCATTCTTTCATCGACTTTGCCATACTACTAACAACAACAACAAACATTCACAACAAAACAAACAAACAAACCAGTTAGACCAGCTTTAAGCAAGGATTCAAACTCCAACTCCAAAATAACACAATAGCTATAATAATAAGGCAATGGGTATCCCGAATCCTCCCCTTTACATGACATAACAGTCATCACAACATGGATATCACAACATCAAGCATATCAAACAACATATTCGATCATGCTTACACCAAACAGCATCCACTTGCAACAACATATTATCAACATAACATACTCTTAGCACTTCCTCATGCATAAAACCAGCTCTCAACATTTGCACAATTCCACATAAGCTCAACCAAGATTCTTAACCATAAAGCATGCTTACAAACATCATTAACTTTCTCAGAAACACGTGTTTCAACCAGCTTTCAACCACACAACAAGGTAAACATCAAACACGCATCACAACATTTTACCGTTTTCCCCAAGCACTCGCAACTCAGCTCTGATACCACCAAATATAACCCCCTTAACCCGGCCCAGACGGTTGACCCGAATTAAGGAAGTCACACGGGGAAAACCAAAGTCAACCCGAAAGTCAACCTTGATTAACGACCCTTTTTTTTCTTTTTACTCTTGTCTAGATGCACGTTAACCTTAGATGTGATCATGCAAACAGCATACTCAAAGATCATAAACATCAGAGATCAAACAGGGACCCAATTGAACAATTTACAACCTTAGGGACCAAAACGTAAATTCTAAAAACTTTAAGGACTTAACCAGATTTTAAGTTACCAACTTAAAATTAATCAAGTTTCATGCTTCTCTGCCAAATTTCAGCTCAAACGGACATCCCAAACTCAAACAATTGCACAAACAAGTTTCAGGACCAAAATGCAAACTTTTCAAAACATCTAACTGCCAATGTCAGCCCCCAACGGTCACCCGTTCCGAAACAGGCAAAGCCCGTTTCGAAACGCGGGGCCGTTCCGCAACACGTACCGCAACGGGGACTGGCAGTAGCCAAACCGTTTCGGAACGGTCTCACCCGTTTCGGACGCCTGGGTTTGTTTGAGGCACCCGTTCCGAAACAGTACGAACTGTTCCGAAACACCCTGCACAGAAAACCTCCAAATGCATACTTAAACATGCAATTGTCCACCCAAACATGCTCCAAAAGCCACTAAACTTTACCAACATACAAATCAACATATAAGAGACATACTTGCATCAACAATTCAACAAAATACCAACATTCATGAAAAGCCCCAATTCAAAGGATAAGCTTCCTACACAAGCAACCATTTAAACACCATACTTTCAATTCAATCCCATAAAAGCCAAACATGTTCCAACAACATCAACAACATAAAACCATACTTGTCCGAACATATACGAGCTCATAAACATCAATCCGAGAGATTCTACCCCATTGCCTTTATTAACTATAGCTATTAACCGAGACATACATCTCAAGTGGAGTCCCCCTTGAATCCCTTGCTTCTCGCTGTTCAAACTTCAAGTATCTGCAATGATGGACAAAAAGGAGCGTAAGCACATAATGCTTAGTGAGGAATGCTCAAAACCAAAACACCATCAATGCAGCGAGTCATAAAACCTCTTTGAAAAGCAACTCGATTTGTTTACCAAGCAAAGTTTGAAAACCCCTTTTTAACATCATGCTTAAACCATGCATTGCACATACATGAAAACCAACCCTTAGCTTAGCAAGCTAAGAAAACCTTTTCAAAGCACAAATTGCAATTTCAACCATTTAACCATTCCATGCTTAAACACCATATGCAAAGTTAAATTCAAAACCTTGGAAAACACTTCCATTTCACAACATACCTTTCTTATACTTGAAAACATTCCAAGCAAGAAACCCTTTAAAACCATTTACTCAAGTAATCCAACACATGCATTAAGCCAAGGCAATATATGTGAACCACAACATCATCATCACATGCCTTTAAAAACAAGTCCTACAAGTCTCCAATGCATTTAAGAGATTTCATGCACACATGCATCATTTACCAAATGATAATCAACACTTGTTCAACTTAACAAGTAACATGCATTCACAAGCATTATACACATTCCATGCAACCATGCATCTTTTCAAGCATCTCATGCTTCTCATGCAATTATGCATCATTTCAAGCATTACATGCTTCTTTATAATCAAGAACATCATATTGGCTTTCGAGTGATCAACCACATTCACTTTTCAACTCAACATCCAATCGGATACGCGGATCACAAGCGTTGTCCCCCACGCTTCATACACACTACCAATCCAAGGTCTCCAATGGACTTTTAAACACCATTTGACCTCACCATCCTAAGGTTCCCATGTATGGACTTTTAAACACCATACAACCTTAGCTTTCCCGAGGTTCCCATGTATGGACTTTCAAACACCATACAACCTCCACTTTTCCCAAGGTTCCCATGTATGGACTTTTAAACACCATACAACCTTGACTTTTCCCAAGGTTCCCATGTATGGACTTTCAAACACCATACAACCTTGACATGCACAAGGTTCCCATGTATGGACTTTTAACCACCATACAACCTTTGCATTCACCAATTGGTAGTTGTATAACATCACTAACGAGATCCGGGACACCCTACACAAGATCCACACATGGACTTTACACCACCATTGTGATCTTAACAAGCACAAGGTTCCCATATATGGACTTTTAACCACCATATAACCTTTGCTTAACCAAGGTCCTCGAATGGGCATTCAACCTCCATTATGACCTTAACCATCTCGTTAGGATACTTGAAGGGAGTTTACCGGTTCACTCTTAACCACTCCACCTCCAAGGGGACTTTATTCACGGTGCACCCAATCCTATAGCCGGCTAACTATATCCGATCAAAGAACCAAGAACCACTTACATCACTTGCCAATATAACCACCTTACCACATTAGTCCAATGATTCACATGCATAACCATAATGCAAAAACCATCATTTACCATCATTAATTCACTGTTTTAAAACATTACACATAGCCATTAAGCATCATGCAACACCATGCATCAAAACCACATTTTCAATGTATAAAACCAAGGATCTCTTACCTTGAGCATCCTTCACATATGGCTTTCAAAACCAGCATTAAACCATGCTAAAATATGCTTTCAAAACAGAATTTAAATCATGCAAAACCCTTGCATTTCAACTTCAACCACAATTGCCTAAAAAGCCAATTCATAACACAAACCAAGAAAGAAATCCATTTACTTACTCTTGAGCTTAGCAAAGTTGTTTAGACTTAAACTAAGCTCCCAAAACCTTCAAACCTTGGTTTAAAAGCTGAAAACCCAACTTCACTCACCGATACACAAAACAAGGCTAGCCAACAAGCCTTCCAAGCATCCGAAACCTTCCGCACCACCTCTAAAGCTCGCGGATCAAACTCCCCTATTTCAAGCACATAACAACAGAGGATTAATGCATCATTATGCATTAAAAACACCAGCAACACAACCAAACTCGCTGCTCATGACAAAATCAACATTTCGGCTACCAAACACAACCGAAATCACCTCCAAACACTTCCAAAACTGAACCCAGCCAAGATCCATCACTTCTAACCATTTTTAAACATCAAATAACATCCAAAATGATCACAAACACGTCCTTATACCACCAGGTATAACAGATCACCAAAAACACTCCAAAAACAACAAAAAACTCAAGCCAAACTTAGGAAATTCAACCTATCCGGGATTGCATTAATTAAACCTCAACATCTAATCAATTTAGCATTCATTTAACATCAATTTGACACTTCAAAACACTGCCCAAACAGATCACACGAAAATTCCACCAAAATCACCAAATCTTGCATTTTAAGCCAAAATCAAGATTTCAATTGAAAAGCCTTTAACAAATCACAAATCAAGGATTGAGAACTTGGGAATTTCAGTAAAGAACTGAGAGTTTAGAGGAGAAGGACGTTCTTACCTCCAAACTTGAGTTTCTCCCTTTTTGGAACCAAAAAGCTTGAAGAATCAACTAGCAAATTGAGAGGTTTTGTTGATGTGATGTTTAGGAATCAAAAGAGAGTTGAAATGAGTGATTTGAGTGACAAAATCTGATGAGAAAATCTGGAGAAATGTGTTTGGGTTGAGAGAAAATGAGAGAAAAGGAAAATTGAGAGAAAATGGAAAGTTAGTTATGAAATAGTCAAAATGGCCTTCCCTCCTCTTTCTTTATGTTTAAAAATCAGAATAATACCTCAAAATATCTTAGAAAAATCTGGAGAAACTCTTTTTGGAATAATAGCTCCTTAAAGATTCAAAGTTTCAATCCTTTATAAAACTGTCACTGAACTTTCAAAAATTACATTTTGGTCACTAGCCAAAATGTCACCCTTCCGAAACTCTTTTCCCAAAATTGATTTCACAGTTCACTTAATTATATTAAAAGATGATTTTAGAACATTTTGCCATATTTTTAATGCAACCCGAACTAGGCTTTCCTAAATTCACTCTTATATATTCGATCAGCACTTTGACCGAACCGGTCAACGCCCAAAACTTCTGAGCCCAAAACCGGGGCGTTACAGGGACATTAGAACATGGTTTATACTTTAACTCTTCAAATTCTCCTACAACATTAGTTGCCTATGCTGATTCAGACTGGGGGACCTGCATAGATGACAAAAGATCTACTAGGGGCCACTGTATATTCCTTGGTGGGAACCTAGTTGCTTGGAGTTCAAAGAAGCAAGGGGTAGTATATCGTTTGTGAAACCAAAATTGATTTTGATATAACATATAAACTTAAGGACCAATTTGCAAAACAATAAATTTTTAAGTACTCTTTATAGTCTCACAATTGACAAGCATTTTAAACAAAATAATATCTCAAGACAAGCTCTTAAATATATGAAAATTTTCTAAGTCTTTTCCTATGATTTTCAAGCTAAACTATACAAAACGCCCAGGCGTATCGATACCCTTAGGCGTATCGATACAGGCTTTTGCCACTAGAATTTTAATGGCTAAGTCTCTTCTTAGGATTTTCTAGCCAAACTATACAAAAACGCCCAGGCGTATCTGTAACACCCCAATTTTGGGCTTAGAAGTTTAGGGTTTGGTCGGACCGGTCTGAGAAACGGTTCGAATATATAAGGAGGTTTTAGGGAATGCCTAGTTCGGGATGCTTTAAAAATACAGAAAAATATCTAAAAAATCCTCTTTTAATATATATATATAAGAGAGTGGTGAAATCAATTTTACAAAATAAGGTTTGGAAATACTACATTTCGATGTAGTGACCAAAATGCGATTTTTGAAAAGTTTAGTGGTGACTGTTTTGTAAATGATTGAAACTTTGAATCTTTAAGGAGCTAATTACCCAAAATGTTTTCTCCAGATTTTTCCTTAATTTGGGTGATTTAATTAATGTTTTAATTAAATGAAATAAAGATGGAAACTACTTTTAGATTCTCATAACTACATTTTCCCTAATTTTCTCTCATTCATTTTTCTCTCAAAATCCCATCATCCAAACACATTTTCTCCAGCACAAATCACTTTGATCTTCACCTTAATTGATGAGATTTCCATCACTCATTGTTTCATAATCAATCTAGCAACAAAACCTTTTGATTTCCACATTGATTTTTCATGGAATTTTGCCCAAATCAAGGAGGAATCACCATTTAGAGGTAAGATTGTTCTTCTCCTCTAAATACTCAGTTCTTTACTGAAATTCCTAAGTTTTCAATCCTTAATTTAAGTTTTATAAATGGTTTTAATGTTAGAGATTTGATTTTTGCTTAAAACTCAAGATTTTGGATGAGATCTTGAAGAATTTCGCTGAGATTGATTGGGCTCTGTTTTGAGGTGGTTCTTTAATGTATTTTGGATATTAAATGATGTTTGAAATGAGGTTTAATCAATGCAATCCCGAATAGGTTGTGTTTCCTATGTTGTTGATCAAGAAAATGGTGGTTTTTGAGGTGTTCTGTTATAGCTGGAGGTATAAGGTCGAGTTTAGGCTTGTTTTTTTTATGGTGATTGATGTTTAGAAATGATTAGAAGTGATGGATCTTGGCTGGGTAGAGTTTTGGAGGAGTTTGGAGGTGATTTCAGTTGTGTTTGGTAGCCGAAATGTTGGTTTTAGGTAGATCAACGAGTTTAGGTGTGTTGGTTGAAGATTTCAATGCATGATGATGCATTAATCCTCTGCTTTGATGTGTCTAAAACAGGGGAGACATCTTCGGACACCTTTGGAATTGATTTGGAGGCTTAATTGGCGTTTCAGCAAGCAAGCGAAACGTAATTGGTGAGTGGAGATGGTTTTCCAGCTTTGAAACAATTATTTGGAGATTTTGGGAGCTTAGTTTAAGTCTAAACAACTTAGCTAAGCTCAAGTGTAAGTTTTCAGAAAAACTCCCTCGGATGTGTTAAAATGTGGATTGATGCATTTGTTATAAATTGCATGTTTATTTACTGTTTTGAAAGCATGTTTTAGCATGGTTAATGCTGGTTTTGAAAGCCATGTATTGAAGGATGCTCAAGGCAAGAGATCATTTTTTTTGGTATGATATTAATTTTGTGATGATGCATGGAGATGCATGATGTTTAATGGCTTTGATTAATGCTTTAAAACAGTGAATTGTTGATGGTATTTGATGTATATTGGCAAATGATGAAATGGTTTTAAAGTACTTGAATCGGATATAGTTATCCGGCTATAGGATTGGGTGCACCGTAAGTAAAGTCGCCTTGGATGTGGAGGGGTTGTGATTGTACCGTACACTCCATCCAAGTACCCTAACGAGTGAGGTAAGATCACAACGGTGGTTGAAAGTCCGTGTGTGGATCTTGTGTTATGTGTCCCTTGCTCTCGTTAGTGGAATTATACAACTATCGATGAGTGATGTTGAGGGGTTGTGATTGTACCGTTAAACTCCATCACGAGTGTTGAGGGGTTGTGATTGTACCGATAAACTCCACCTTGTGTATCCCG
The DNA here is from genome assembly GCA_958450335.1 of Hibiscus tridactylites. NCBI lineage: Eukaryota > Viridiplantae > Streptophyta > Magnoliopsida > Malvales > Malvaceae > Hibiscus > Hibiscus tridactylites. Next base: position 65,134,524 of record OY288275.1, read on the forward strand.
GTAGTGTGTATGAAGCGTGTGGGACAACGCTTTTAATCCGCATATCCGATTGTGTTTTGTGTTGAAATGGTTATGAATTATCACTTGAAAGCCAATATAATGTATTGAATGTAATGAAGCATGAGATGCTTGTAAAGTATGCAAGGTTGCATGAAAAGAGATGAGCATGTATTTTAAAAGCTTCGTTGAAAGTGTTTTCTAAAATGCATTGTAGTATTGGTTTATTTAGAGCATGCCTCACTAAGAATTTGTGCTTACTGTCACGGACTTATTTCTTCAAGCTCAAATCCGTGCGGCACTAGCACTATCGGCACGATGCTAGTAAGCCTTGATGTCGCAACGCTATAGCAAATCGATGGAGCAAGAGTGTTTACAAGGAAAGTACCTTGTATTAAACTAACGGAAGCTTTACAAGTATGCTTTACAAGAGAAGTGTAGGACTTCTTGGATGATTTACAAATGAGGGGGTGGCCCTATTTATAGGCATCCACCTCCTCAATGGACGGCTAGGATTTATTTAATCCGACGGTTGAGAGTTTGCCTCCCAAAATATCTACTTAGCCTAGATATTTCTAGATAAGTTCATACTTATCTACTTACATCTCTACTATTCTAGATGACTCTATAGTTCTACATATATCTATAGGCTTCTAGAGTATTCCGGAGATGTCTTGACTTGTCTCGAGTCTTCCCGACTTATCCCGAGCCTTCTAGGTTCCTCCGGGTGAGCCTAGATGGTTGTGGAAGTCTCTGGAACCCCTCGGAATAGTGTGGAGACGTGTGGGGCCTTCTAGGCCATTCTAGATCTTGCCTTGGACCGCCCTTGGCCTTATAATGCTTAGAGCATTTCATTTCTTCCTTGTTGGCTCGTGAGCACCTAGGTGGGGCGTCTTGGGCGCGCGCAGCGCACCTAGGCGGGGCGGATCGGGCGCGTACTGCGCACCTGGGTGGCACACCTCGGTGCTGCTCGGTGCACCCGAGCGGGTGTGCCCCTCGGATGGCTGGGTCACGACCAGGCGGGGCGTGACATTACGCTCTCTTTTACCAATAATACAGATAATTGAAGTGCTTAAGGGCAACAAGGAAGCTAAGAGTGTCCAAGGGAAACCAAGCTCATGTATGGTGATGTTTTCATACACTATTAGTTTTGGTAATTTGGCAATGGGAACCTAAGACGTGTTTTGGGAGATGTGTTGAACTCCCTGTGGTTGTGGCATGTTTGTCTTGGTTGATTTGAATTGTAAATGGCCTTTAATGCTTGTTTGAGGTTTGGGTTGCTTATTGGATTGCTTGACTAGGAAGCATGCCTCTAGAAATATGAGTTTACCATGTTTAATGCTATGAATGTGTTTAGGAGTTCTAAACATGTGCCATTTATGTATGATGATTTGTTGACATGATTAGAGAGTCAATAGGTGGTGTTTTAATGGATTTGTGCATGAAAAACCAGCAAAATCTGCAGATTCTGGGCAGACCGTATCGAAACACCCTCTAGTGTTTCGAAACGGGGGCCTGAAATGACCTTCGTGTTTCGAAACGCTAAAGGGCGTTCCGAAACGTTTTGGCTACTGAAAGGCCTTGTTTCAAAACCAGTCTCGGAACCAACCCGCGTTTTGGAACGATCAACGCCATTTCGAAACAGGTGACCATTGGACACTGATTTGAATGGTGCTGAAGTTTGCAAGCTTTACATTTTAGTCTCAAATGTTGATGTTGCAATTGTTGGTGTTTAAGATGTCCGATTAAGTTGAATTTTTGCAGAGAAGCATGAAATGTAACTAATTTCATATTGGTAACTTTAAAATCAGTAAAGACCTTCTAATTTTCAGAAATTACGTTTTGGTCCCTAAAATTTGTATATTGTGCAATTAAGTCCCTTTCTGAAATCCGATCGTTGTTCCTTTTTTCTCATATGCTTCATGAGTACCCACTTAAGGTTAACATGTATCTAGACAAGATTAAAAAAGAAAAAAAGGTCGTTAATCAAGGTTGACTTTGGTTTTCCCTGTGTAATCTTCGTTATTCTGGTTAACCGTCTAGGCCGGGCTAAGGGGGTTACAGTATCGATACCCTTAGGCGTATCGATACGGGCTTTTGCCACTGGAATTTTAATGGACTTAGCGTATCGATACGGTATTACCCTATATCGATACGATATTCATCTGGGCAACGCTTTTAATGAATCCGTACTGATACGCTTTGCAACCGTATCAATACGATAAGCTTATCTTTGAAAAATCTTTGCATTTAATTTTTCGACAGTTACTTGTCAGTTGGTTGGTTTCCCAATTTTTAAAAGACCGTTATACCGTACCGATACACTTGGTATGCGTATCGATACGATCTTTAAGAAAACCAAACTTGGGACTCCAGTGAGCAAACACCGTATCGATACGGCCATCCGTACCGATACGCCCCTTAGAACCATACCGGTACGCCTTCTATGCGTATCGATACGCTCTGTTTTCAGTCACAACGACTCTTTCCTCTTTGATGTTGGTATCGATACGCCCTCTTCGAGTACCGATACGCTAGGCTGCAGAGCTGCATTTATTGCGGGAAAAATGCTCCCAACGGCTCTATTGATGATCCCAACTACCCAAACGGCTAGAATTCAATGCAAGGGTATAAAAACAAGCTTCAATTGACCAAGCAATAACTATTGAACCTACAAGAAACATCAAAGCATAAAATCCAAACCCTAGTGCTCTTCATAGTCAAATTCTTGTACCAACTCTTGTGATCTTATTGTAATCTTGTATTGTGAGTTTGGGGTGTTTGAAATTGTATTTGGGTAAACATTTATCCTTTGAGAGGAACTTTTTGAGTTTACCAAATTCATCTCTTTGTAAAAGTGAGTGGATTAAGCTTTCGGTAGAAAGCTTAATCAATTTGTAAGGTTACCTCCTCATCCAAGCAAATGGGAAGAATTCAAGTAGTGAATTGGTTGAAAATCATTAGTGGGAACTAAGGTAGTGGATGTAGAGTTCATTTGGAGAACTTGAACCACTCTAACCACTTGTGTCACTTTTTATTTTTCACTCATATCTCCTACCAAATTTTTAATTGCCAATTCACCCCCTCTTGGCCATTTGAAATTGTGTGATCAACTCAACAATTGGTATTAGATCTACACTCATTGGAAGGATTACAACCCTCTTGAGTCGATTCTAGGAGAGTTTGATCAACAACTAGTCAAGCAATGGCATCCACCTCCAACTCCAACCTCTATGAGTCCCAATCTACTACCAAGCCACCATTCTTCAATGGGGATAACTACCCATATTGGAAGAATAGGATGAGGCTCTTCATCAAGTCTACCGACTATATGGTGTGGGATGTGGTTGAAGAAGGTCCATACATTCCCATGAAGAGAGATAGTGAAGCAAGACTTGTCCCAAAGGTGAAAGCCGAAATGACGGAAGATGAACGAAGAAGGATGCAAGTGAAAGATAAAGCTCTTCATGTAATCTTTTGTGCACTTGTTCTGGATATCTACTCCAAGGTGTCTTCAATCGAGAATGCCAAGGAGGTTTGGGACACCCTCGAGACAACATATGAGGGAACTAGTGATGTCAAGGAAACAAAAATTGAGCTACTCAATCTAAGTTATAAAAATTTCAAGATGGATCCCGATGAGAGTGTTTCCAAGATGTTTGATCGATTCTCGGTCATTGTCAACGGATTAAAGGGTTTCGGTGAGATCATCCCCGAAGACAAACTAGTGAGGAAATTGTTGTACTCTCTTCCGGAGTCATGGGATAGCAAGAGAACGGCTATTATTGAAGCTCGAGATTTGAAGACTCTCAAGCTTGATGCCCTTGTTGGATCTCTACTCACCCATGAGATCACGAGGAAGGGAAGAGAAGAAGAAAAGAAAATGGAAGAGAAGAAAGTTAAGAAGAAGGGTGTTGAGAAGAAGAAGGTTGGAATCGCTCTTAAAGTTTCATATCATGAAAGCGATTCAAGTGAAGAGGAAGATGAGGAGATGGCCATGTTGGCCAAACGGTTCACTTGCTTCATGAAGTCCAATTGTGGGAGAAAGTTTATTAGAAAAGGAGACTTCAAGAGCAAGAGTAAGGAAGAGGAGAAGGACCAAATCACTTGCTATGAATGCAAAAAGCTCGGCCATATCCGTTTCGAATGTCCTCAATTGAAGAGGAAGAGCTTTGGGAAGAAGAACAAGCTCAAAGCTCAAGTAGCAACTTGGAGTGACGATGAGTCATCCGAGGAGGAGGAGGAAGTTGTCAATCTTTGTCTCATGGCCATTGATGATGAACCAAAGGTAAATCCTAACTCATCTAATTTTGATTTTACCTTTGATAAGCTTCAAGATGCTTATGATGAATTGCAAGAGGTTTACGATGAGTTAGTAGGAAAATATAAAGAATCCATTTTGAGAAACAAGAAAACCATTTCCGATTTGAAAAATCAAAATGAAACATTTCCAAAAACTAACTCTGAATTGGAAAAGAAAGTTTTGTTTTTAGTAAATCTTTCAAATGATCTTAAAACAAAAAATCTTGAACTTGAAAAACTTCTTTCCGATTTTCAAGATTATCACACAAAGGAAGTGGATAATCTTAAAACATCAATTGCTATTGGGAAAAACCATTTTGAAAGAGGAAACTCTTTTAAATCCCAATATGTAAAAGAAAACATTTTATTCCTAAACAAAGAAGTTTTCATAAGCAATCTAGAGGTCAAAAGGTTAGAAGTATTTGGGTTCCTAAGGAACTCATTATTTCTAATAATATGAATGCTATTGCTTCTTGGATTCCTAAGGGAACCAAAATTTTGAAGGCTAACACACATAGACCCAAAATGATTTGGGTACCAAAAATCAAGGCCTAATTTCTTTGTTTGTAGGGGGAGCATTGCTACAAGGCCAAAGCTTCAAGCCAAAACTCATGGTACCTTGATAGTGGATGCTCAAGACATATGACCGGTGACAAGAGTAGATTCGTGAAACTAAAGCCAAAGAGTGGTGGAGTGGTAACTTTCAGTGACAACTCCAAAGGCCACATTGAAGGAATAGGCTCCATTGGTAATCACTCTTCTATTTTCATTGAAAATGTTTTGTATGTCAACGGTCTTAAACATAATTTATTGAGCATTAGTCAATTATATGATAAGGGTTTTAATGTTTTATTTGATAAAAATGGTTGCAAAATTGTGAACATTAAAACAAATCAACTAATGCTCATAGGACATAGAATAGGCAATATCTACATGGTGCGTTTAGATGACATCCATTCATCACATACATGCTTAGTTGCACATGATGAACATGACTCATGGCTTTGGCATAGAAAATTAGGACATGCTAGCATGAGTGTCTTAGAGAAATTAATTTCCCTTAATCTAGTTAGAGGTTTACCCAAACTAAAATTTTCTAATGATAAAATTTGTGATGCATGTTCAAAGGGTAAACAACATAGAAGTTCATTTAAATCCATTAATGATGTCTCTAAATAGTAGATGTTTACAATTGATTCATATGGATCTTTTTGGGCCTATTAGAACAATGAGCTTGGGTGGTAAATCATATGCCTTTGTGCTTGTAGATGACCATTCTAGGTTTACTTGGGTTCTATTCTTAAGTACAAAAGATGAGGCTTTAGAAAAATTCATCACATTTTCTAAAATAACTCAAAATGATCTTGAACTTAAAATTTCTTACATTAGAAGTGATCATGGAACCGAATTTCAAAATCTAGATTTTGATGAGTTTTTAAATGAAAATGGGATTAGCCATAATTTTTCCGCACCTCACACTCCTCAACAAAATGGGGTAGTTGAGAGGAAAAATCAAACTTTTGAAGAAATGGCTAGAACCATGCTTTGCGAAAATAACTTACCTAAATATTTTTGGGCGGAAGCCACAAATACCGCTTGCTATATTATAAACCGAGTAATGATTAGGCTAATTTTGAAGAAAACACCTAATGAGATTTTAAAATCTAAGAAGCCTAACATTAGCTATTTTCATCCTTTTGGTTGCAAGTGTTTTGTTTTGAATAATGGTAAAGAAAACCTAGGTAAATTTGATGCTAAAAGTGATGAAGCTATTTTCTTAGGGTACTCTTTAAACTCTAAAGCCTATCGTGTATTTAATAAAAGAACTCTAGTAGTTGAAGAGTCTATACATGTTGTTTTCGATGATAGTCTCCTTCCGAGGAAGGAATCTTGTGATGATGATGATGTAAGAATTCTTGATGCCATTGATGGAGGACAAACATCAAAGGTGGACGAGATTCCAACTAAAGATGAGGATACACAAGATCCACCTCTTGAAGCCTTGAAGGACTTGGCTCTTGAAGAAAATAAGGTATCTTACCCAAGGGAGTTTAACTATGTCAAAGGTGGTGAAATCTTGGGTGATCCATCCAAGGGAGTAACTACTAGATCCTCTCTCAAATTAATGAACCATGTTGCATTTCTTTCATGCATTGAGCCTAAAAATATTAAAGAAGCTTTAAAAGATGATTTTTGGATTTTGGCCATGTAAGAGGAATTAAATCAATTTGAGAGAAGTAAAGTTTGGACATTAGTTGAAAGGCCTAGTAATCAATCTACTATAGGAACTAAATGGATATTTAGGAATAAATTAGATGAAAGTGGTAATATAGTGAGAAACAAGGCTAGGCTTGTTGCTCAAGGCTATACCCAAGAAGAGGGAATTGATTTTGATGAGACTTATGGACCCGTAGCTAGGATGGAAGCCATTAGGATGCTTTTAGCATTTGCGTGTTATAATGATTTCAAGCTTTTTCAAATGGATGTGAAAAGTGCCTTTTTAAACGGTTTTATAAATAAAGAAGTGTATGTTGAACAACCACCGGGTTTTAAGGATTCAAAATTTCCAAACCATGTGTTTAAACTAGCAAAAGCTCTTTATGGTTTAAAACAAGCTCCTAGAGCTTGGTATGATAGACTTTCAAATTTCTTAATTGAAAAGGGTTTTGAAAAAGGAAAGGTGGACACTATACTCTTCATAAAAAGATATAACAATGACATCTTAGTAGTACAAATCTATGTTGATGATATCATTTTTTGTTCTACTAATGAGTGTTATTGTAAAAAAAATTCTAAGCTAATGCAAGGTGAGTTCGAGATGAGCATGATAGGGGAGCTCTCATTCTTTTTGGGACTCCAAATCAAACAAAGGAAAGATGACACCTTCATAAATCAAGCTAAGTACGTGAATGATATGCTCAAAAAGTTTGGCTTGGAAAATGCAAAACCTCAAGCCACACCTATGAGCTCTTCCATAAAGCTTGACAAAGATGAAGGAGGTAAGTGTGTTGATTCTAAGCTTTATAGATACCTTAGAGACCGGATATTATGTTTAGTGTTTACTTGTGTGCTAGGTTTCAAGCTAGTCCTAGAGAATCACACTTAGTTGCCATTAAGAGAATTTTTAGATACCTTAGAGACACACCTACCTTAGGCCTTTGGTATCCTAAAGATTCCTCATTTAGCCTTCATGCTTATTCGGATGCGGATTATGGGGGATGTAAGATAGATAGGAAAAGTACTTCCGGGACATGCCAATTCTTAGGTAGTATGCTCGTATCTTGGTTCTATAAGAAACAAAATAGCGTAGCCTTATCTACCACCGAGGCGGAGTACATATCCTTAGGGAGTTGTTGTGCTCAAGTCCTTTGGATGAAGCAACAACTCTTAGATTATGGTGTTGAAATAGAAACCATACCCCTTAGGTGTGACAACACTAATTCCATTTGTCTCACTAAGAATCCCATCCAACACTCTAGAACTAAACACATAGAAATTAGACATCATTTCATTAGAGATCATGTGTTGAAAAATGATGTTGTTATAGAGTATGTTGACACCTTGAACCAATTAGCGGATATATTCACAAAGCCTTTAGATAAAGAGCGCTTTTGGACCCTTAGGAGAGAGTTAGGTTTAACTAGCCTTTCTTGACCCCTTTTAGGTCCCAAAATGTCAAAAATTTGCTTGAAATTGTTTGTGATTCATGCTTGTGTTAATTTTGTTCTTTTTGCTTCTATGCATGTTGTTAGGGGGAGTATGCATTAAGTTTAGCCATTAAAACTTGTTCATAGGACATTTACATGCATTTAGGGACGTTTCAAGTTGGATTTTTGCACTTAAATCTGTCAAAAATGCCTAATCTGGTAAAGGTGTATCGATACGGCTGAAACGTATCGATACGGGTTCATGACTGGGAAAACTTTGAAACTGAACGAGTATCGATACGACCCCGCGTATCGATACGGTTAAAGTCAAGGGAAATAGTTAAAGCCAAGTTGTACCGATACAGTCCCGCGTATCGATACGGTAGTAACGACGAATAAAAATTAGGGTTAAAGGGTATCGATACGCGTGTATAGCGTATCGATACGGCCTCGACGGAGAGACTATTTAGGGCTGCATCTTTAAAAGTCTTTAAAAACAAAAACCCCTCTTTTCTCTTCAAAACCCTAGCCGCAATACCCTATAAAAACCCTCTCAATCCTTCAATTTTTACCATCAAACTTAAAATTTCTTTGAGGGTTTTTAATCTCCACATTAAGGCTAAGCTTTGTCAACAAATTTTGTGCATTCACATCAACATATTCATCCAATCTAGACTTCAAGGTATAAAACTTTTCTTTTCTATTTTTTTATTATTTTTGTTTGATTTTTATAATTTTTTCAACTTAATTTTTGTGCAAAACATACTTGTATATTATGGGTTTCAACTTTTTCATCAATTTTTTTCAAAAATCCAAAAAAATTTCATTCGAATATATTTTCTATTCGTATCTTTTTTTAATATGTTTTTTAACAACTTTTTTTAAAATTGTATATATCTTTTTCAAATTAAATTTCTTTTTACAATTACCTTGAATTATTAGAATCTATTGGATTGAATAGGATGTTAATTGCATACATATTCGAATCATTTTTGATGTATTTTTAGGGTTATGACACCGTCGAAAATGAGAGCTAAGCGTTTTCTTGCTACTTCCGATCCTAGTGAGAATGACGAGGGTAACCCTACACCTAATCTCCCTTATATTATCCAATTAAGTTTTCCCGATGATGGCGATATAGAACGATACAAACTTTTTCAAGGCATAAAACTTAGGGAAGAACGTGTTGTGTCTGTCCCGTTTTTAAATTCTGCTCGTTTCAAATTTCAATACCTCCTTTTACTTAAGCAATGAAAATTTCTGAATTATTTAAGCATTCCTCCTATTCTCTATAGGAATTTGGTCATCGTATTCTTTTCAAATGCTTTATGTGTTCATGATGAAGCTAGGGAGAATGTCATTGCCATTGAATCCTCTGTTATGGGCAAAACCTTTACAATTGATCAAAAAACTTTATGTAATGTCTTTGGCTTTGAAAACATTGGTATTGATGATGAGAAATCATTGGGTACGGGTCCTTTAGGCTCAGCAAAAGTTTTAAATGCTCATGATCGAATCCTTCATCTTCTTGTGTCTTGGTTTTTTCGTCCATCGGGAGGGAAATTTTCTACTATTCGTCAAGTCGACGACTTTTGGCTTAGGTGTTTTAGGGAAGGTCAACGTCCAAATCTTTGTCAAATTATGTTTGCCGACCTTGTCTATTTAGTCTAACACCGTCACACCAAACAAGTCACATCCTTTTACTACTCTACGGCTTTGAGTTATCTTTTTCATTCCCTTGACATTGATTGTTCCCATGACTATCCCGAAACCCTTGGCCTACCCATAGATGATCGTTCTCTAACTCGTGCTAGTTTCTCTTATGTTGATAATGAATGGGTTCGTAACACTCAAGATCCTCCACAAGATGCTCCAGTCGATGCTTCTCGTGCTTCCTCGAGCTCTCACCGTGCTCTGATTGATTCCTCTTCCATAGACACTCTAATGACTTTCCTAAATGAGAAGTTCATTTCCATGGAAGCTGGGTTTACCACGATGGACACTAGATTCACATCCTTGGAAGATCGCGTCAAAGGTATGGAAAAGAAAATGAAAATAATGGCTTCTCGCCAAAACTCCATGGATATCTCTCTTACCGCCTTCCATGGTGCTTGGCTTAACCAAAACCGAAGGAATCAATCCTCTCAAGATGATGAAGATGAAGAGGACGAGGACGATGATGATGATGAGGCAGACGAGTAGTTTATGCATATCATCTTATGGCATTTAGTCTTTTATACTCTGTTATTGCACTCTTGTTTTTAGGATCTAAGTTTATGCCTATTATCTATGTTTTAGGATTTTAAAGTTTGGATTATTATGTTTGCTTTGAAATTTATGCATTTGAACTATCATGTTTGCTTTAAGTTTAATGAATTAATGTTGCTATTATGTTGCTATTATCCTTGTGTTTATACTTGATCTAACAAAAAGGGAGAGAAGGATCATAGAGTCAATGTCAATTTTTTATTTTTGAAAATCTATCTTAAATTAAGGGGGAGAAAGCTTTTCAAAGATTCAAAAACTTAAAAATTTATTTGTGGTTTTGTTATATCAAAAAGAGGGAGATTGTGAAACCAAAATTGATTTTGATATAACATATAAACTTAAGGACCAATTTGCAAAACAATAAATTTTTAAGTACTCTTTAAAGTCTCACAATTGACAAGTATTTTAAACAAAATAATATCTCAAGACAAGCTCTTAAATATATGAAAATTTTCTAAGTCTTTTCCTATGATTTTCAAGCTAAACTATACAAAAACGCTCAGGCATATCGATACCCTTAGGCGTATCGATACGGGCTTTTGCCACTGGAATTCTAATGGCTAAGTCTCTTCTTATGATTTTCAAGCCAAACTATACAAAAACGCCCAGGCGTATTGATACCCTTAGGCGTATCGATACGGGCTTTTGCCACTGGAATTTTAATAGACTTAGCGTACCGATACGGTATTACCCCGTACCGATACGATATTCATCTGGGCAACTCTTTCAATGAATCCATACCTATACGCTTTGCAACCGTATCGATACGATAAGATTATCTTTGAAAAATCTTTGCATTTAATTTTTTGACCGTTACTTGTTAGTTGGTTGGTTTCTCAATTTTTAAAAGACCATTATACCGTACCGATACGCTTGGTATGCGTATCGATACGATCTTTAAGAAAACTAAACTTTGGACTCCAGTGAGCAAACACCGTATCGATACGGCCATCCATACTGATACGCCCCTTAAAACCGTACCGATACGCTTTCTATGCGTATCGATACGCTCTGTTTTCAGTCACAACGACTCTTTCCTCTTTGATGCAGGTATTGATACGCCCTCTTCGAGTACCGATACGGTAGGCTGCATAGCTACATTTATTGCGGGAAAAATGCTCCCAACGGCTCTATTGATGATCCCAACTACCCAAACGGCTAGAATTCAATGCAAGGGTATAAAACAAGCTTCAATTGACCAAGCAACAACTATTGAACCTACAAGCAACATCAAAGCATAAAATCCAAACCCTGGTGCTCTTCATAGTCAAATTCTTGTACCCAACTCTTGCGATCTTATTGTAATCTTGTATTGTGAGTTTGGGGTGTTTGAAATTGTATTTGGGTAAACATTTATCCTTTGAGAGGAACTTTGTGAGTTTACCAAATTCATCTCTTTGTAAAAGTGAGTGGATTAAGCTTTGGGTAGAAAACTTAATCAATTTGTAAGATTACCTCCTCATCTAAGAAAAGGGTAAGAATTCAAGTAGTGAATTGGTTGAAAATCCTTAGTAGGAACTAAGGTAGTGGATGTAGAGTTCATTTGGAGAACTTGAACCACTCTAACCACTTGTGTCACTTTTTATTTTTCACTCATACCTCCTACCAAATTTTTAATTGCCAATTCACCCCCTCTTGGCCATTTGCAATTGTGTGATCAACTCAACATCGTTCTTCAACAAAAGCTGAGTTTCGAAGTCTGGCAGATGCTATGTGTGAATCCATTTGGGTAAAATCTCTTCTCACTGAGTTAAACATTCAGTTGGCAGCTACTCCAATTATCTGGTGCGATAACACAAGTGTTATAGCACACTCTTCTAATCCGGTGCATCATGCAAAGTTAAAACATGTTGAGCTTGATCTCAGTTTTGTTAGGGAAAAAGTTAATGATGGATCTTTTCGGATTAATTATGTTCCTGCAACTAGTCAAGTTGTTGATGTATTGACTAAACCATTGTCTTCAGCTTTCTTTGTGCACCTCAGGCAGCAGTTGAAAGTGTTTTGTGCAGATGAACTGAGATTGATATCTTCAAAGTCTCAAAGATGTATGCATCTACAAGTATAACTTGTTCAAATGAAGATATGAAGTGAAGTGTTTCGTTTCAAAGAAAAAGGAAGAAGGAAATAGGAAGCATGTTAGAGTATATAGTATGAGCTGTTATCCAAGATTAGTTTTAATTCTGTTAAGCTTCTGTTAAAGCAGTTATTGTTTGTTCTCTTCCTTTAAGGATGAGTTTTGTGTTGTATATAAGAGGATACAACCTCTTCTTGTAAACTTAACTTTTATTTGACTATTTTAATAACAAACATTCCTCCATTGTTCATCTCTTTCTTTACAAGCATTTCTTTCTCATTCGACACCTACATCTTGTATTCTATCAAGTACATCTATGGTTAAGCTAACTATGAAGCATCCCAAGAGTAACATGAAAACTTAAGCATTTTCTTAGAGTTCAATTCATCTATTTCATTTGGATCTGAGCTGATCCTTTTAGCCCTATGATATACTCTTCATTGTGAACATTAATCACCATTTCTTCTCTACTGCTTCTTTTCTCTTGTCATGTCTTTTAGCTTCAACAAAAAATCCAATAACAAAATAAGCCAATTTAAACATGAAATCTTTGCTCTTAAGAAAAAAGAGAACTTTTGCGCTTTGAAAATGCAAATTTTTTTACCAAATATTAAAATAGCTTGGAAACTGCTATAAAAATGATAACATTTCAACAGAAAACGGATCATCAATTTATTTTTACTAAAAATTCATACTATTACCTTTAAAATTACCGAAAAACAGAGTTTCAGTTATGGAGAAAAAAAAAGGAAAGAAGAAAAAATAGAGGAAGAAAAGAAAGTTAATGTGCCACGTCAGTATTTTTTAACGGAAGTTAAAAAGAGGGACCAAAATAAATGTGAACTAAAGGTTAGGTGACTCCAATAAAAATTTTAAAAATTCGGTGATGAAAATAAATGCTCCCTAAAAGTTAAGTGACCATTAGTGTACTTTACTCATAAAAAATTGGCCGGTTAGGAAAAAGAATCCCAGTTACACCCGATTGGTTCCCATGGGGAAATTTCAAGTAGGGGTGGTGGAGACAAATAGTGAGTACAGGATGCCCTCTATAAATATTTATGAATACGAACGGCTGTATGGGTCGATTTAGCATTGTTTTTAAAAAGTATGGTAAAAAGAATGTTTTTGAAAAATATAATAAAAATATTGTTTAAAATTTAAGTTTTTTTTAATAAAAAGTGTTTTTTAAAAAATAAAAATATATGTTTTAGATATTATGTTGTAAAATAAAAATATATATTAACTTTAATTATATTTAAATTTATTAATGTGATGGCATATGAATATTTTCAACTTAAAATATAATAAATATATTTAAAATACATTTTAGTAACCTTTTATTAAAAATTTTGTATATGAATATTTTCAACTTAAAACTTTTGAACTCTACTGTTTGTCTGTTTACAGAGCAAAACAACAGTATAGGATTAGGGTTAATAAATGATGAGAGTATAAATGTCAATTGCTCGTCAGCTAGGTCAAATCAAGTTATGAAGGGATTTTTAACGATATCTCTTTTCTTTTAAACAAATATTTAATAATAAATTGCATCGATTTAAAATATAAATTACTTACATTTATTATATATAAGATGTATAATTTTATACACTTTCAATAAATTAGATGATGATATATAATAAAAAAATTTAAAATTAAATTTGTTTGAAGTTTATTTCTTTTAATTTATTAACATTTGTTCATTAGTGATGCAAATGTCACGAACCGCGGACCAACGACCGAGCTAATTCAGCACCAGGGTTCGTCCAGCATACCCCAGGGTGCATCCAGCACGCACCGGGCCATCTAGGGGGCTTGTTTCAGCACCACGGGCCTGCCCAATCAAGCCTAAGAGGATCCAATCCGAGTTTGAATAAGTCTTGGTGATTTTTCAGCCATGTATTTTATTTTTCTTCTTTTATTTCAATAATTTCATGGCTCCCGTTGATTTTAGGGGTGCTAGAGATTTAGGAGAAATCTTAGCCGTTGATGTAATTTAATCTAAGCCGTTGGATGTATGAGGCCTCAAGTATAAATAGAGGTTAGCCTCTCCTCACTTATTCACTTCATCATTGAGGAATACAACTAGCATTCCCAAACACTTGCTTCTTCTTTGCGCTTGTCATTTTTCCTTTCCGTTGTTCGTTTCCATTTCCGCAAGGATCTAAGCCTTTGTGCTTGATCGTTTCAGGCTTACTTAGTCGCAAAAGTTTCCGAAAGTGAGCTAAGGCCGCACGTTCGAGTTAGTGAGATTATACGGACGTGACAAGTGGTATTAGAGCGAGTTTGATGGGGAGAAATGGCACCACAGAACTCTAGTGAAGTCCAAACAGGTGAGGGAGTTACCGGTCGCAATGGCGAGAAGAAGCGAGGTAGTTCTAAGGACATGGTTGCAGCCTTGGATAAGAGGGTCGCAAGACTTGAAGATTCCGTGAGGGAAGTCAAGGAGATCCGAGGTGACGAGGAGTCATGTTCCGATCTGATTGAGTCCATCAAGGGGAAAATTAGAGAGGAGGTTGAGAACCTCCTTGGTGAGTTGTGCGATAAGTTAGATGGTCGAGACAACTCCCTAGAGGCCGAGATAGCCTCTATGAAGGAAGAAATGAAAGAGCTCAAGAATGATCTTCGCATTTATCAAGCGTCATTAAAGAGTGGAATGCTTGCTGAAGTTGCAGCACCTAAGCCAAAGATCGACGTCTCGCGGCCCAACAAGTTCAGTGGGTTGAGGGTAGCCCAAGATGTAGACAATTTCATCTGGGGCCTTGAACAGTACTTCTGTGTGACGGGTATCGATGATGATACAACCAAGGTAAACACTGCTTCTGTTTATCTTACTGATGTCGCTCTTTTGTGGTGGCGACGTAGATGTGACGAGGAAGAAGACATCACAGTTCCCTTCAAGACATGAAATGATTTCCAGTTTGAATTCAAGGAGCATTTCTATCTAAAGAATGTTCAACAAGAGGCACGATTGAAGATGCGTCAACTAAAACATGATGGGACCATCATAGAGTATGTAAAGAAGTTCACATAACTTAAGCTCCAGCTCACGAGTTTGAGTGAAGATGAAGACTACTTTGATTTCATGAATGGGCTTCAGAAGTGGGTCAAGTTGGAGTTAGAGCGGAGAGAGGTCAAAAGTCTCTCCAAAGCCCTAACCGTGGCAGAGTCCCTTGCTCAGTATGAGAACAAGAAGTTCAAGCCATCCAAACCAAAGCCAAAGTTCAAAGGCAATTGGGGAAGAGACAAGGACAAAGCATTAAAGAACGGGTCCAGAAAGCTTTCAAGTGGAAAAGGGAGGCCAGAAGAGTGGAAGGGTCACATGCAATGGGAAAGGAACTAGGGGAAGAACAATGAGAACTTCCAGTGTTACACTTGTAGGGGTAAACACTTGGCAAGGCATTGTCAGTAGAATGTGAAGGTTGTCGCGGTGCAAGAGAAAGATGGTGATGAGAAAGGGACTCACAAGCTTGGATCCATCCTCAGTTGCATGGATTCTAAGAAAGGCAACAAGAAGAAGGGACTGATGTTTGTAGACATCATTGTCGCTGGCCAGGAGATGAGTGCATTAGTTGATACGGGTGCCTTAGAGTTGTTCGTATCTGAACAAGAAGCGAAGAGACTCAGCCTTTGCGTTGAGAAGGCGAGTGGGTTCATCAAAATAGTTAATTCCAAAAAAGCTCTGATTGTCGGCATAGCGAAAGGAGTCAAGCTCGACATTGGAGGTTGGACGGGTAAGGAAGCCATCAAGGTAATTCCGCTTGATGATTTTGAGTTTGTTATTGGGATTAGCTTCCTTGACAAGATTAATGCTTTTCCCGTCCCTTTTGCCGATTGTTTGTGCATCTTTGATCCGAGGAACCAATGTATTGTTCTAGTAAGTCGAGAGGCCGGAGTTGGGGCCAAGTTTCTTTCTGATATCCAGTTCAGCAAGGGGGTGCGCAAGGAGGAACCCACCTTTCTAGCAGGTGGAAGATGAACCTACCATGGTCGAGAAGGTCCCCGATGAGGTGGGACAAGTGTTGGCAGAATTCCGAGATGTGATGCTTGCCGAATTACCGAAGAGTTTGCTGCTAAAGAGGGAGGTAGACCACAAAATTGAACTCATTCCTAATGCGGAGCCACCAGACAAGGCCCCTTACCGAATGGCTCCGCCCGAGTTAGAGGAGTTACGTAGACAATTGAAAGAATTCCTAGAAGTAGGGTATATTCGACCTTTGAAGGCACTTTACGGTGCTCCAGTGTCATTTCTGAAGAAGCATGATGGGTCGCTTCGAATGTGCATAGATTATCGGGCTTTGAACAAGCTCACTGTGAAGAACAAGTATCAGATCTCGCTTATTGCAGACTTGTTCGAACTGCTTGGTGGTGCAAGGTGGTTCACCAAGCTAGATTTAAGGTCCGAATACTACCAAGTCAGAATTGCTGCCTGGGATGAGTCGAAGACAACTTGTGTTACTCGCTACGGTTCATATGAGTTTTTAGTGATGCCCTTCAGCCTCACGAATACTCTAGCCACTTTTTGCACACTTATGAACATGGTACTACAACCCTTTCTTGATCAGTTCGTTATGGTTTACCTTGATGACATTGTTATATATAGCAAAACTCTTGTGGAGCATGTTGAGGACTGGAGACAGATGTTCAAAGTATTGCGACGGAACGAGCTCTATGTGAAAGAAGAGAAGTGCTCATTTGCTCAGAAAGAAGTTCTTTTCCTTGGCCATATCGTTGGTGGTGGCAAAATTTGAATGGATGGAGCCAAAATTCGAGCTATTAATGAATAGAGCCCACTAACCAAGGTGATCGAATTGCGGTTGTTCCTTGGACTTGCAAATTACTACCGAAGGTTTGTGAAGGGCTATTCGAAGATTGTCGCACCCTTGACCGAGCTATTGAAGAAGGACAAGGCGTCGGTTTGGGGCATCGAGTGTCAAAATGCCTTTGTAGAATTGAAGAAGGCCATGGTGAGTGAACCAATATTGGTGTTGCCTGATTACACCAAGCCATTTGAAGTCTACACTGATGCATCAGGCGTTGCCATTGGAGGGGTTTTGATGCAAGAGGGACATCCGGTTGCCTTTGAAAGCTGGAAGCTCAATGAGACCGAGAAGAAGTACACAGTCCATGAGAATGAGATGTTTGTAGTAGTATATTGATTGCGCACTTGGTGACACCATCTTCTTGGGTCGAGGTTTGTTGTGTTTACCGACAATGTTGCTAATAGCTATTTTCTGACCCAGAAGAAGTTTTCTCCCAAGCAGGTCCGTTGGTAGGAATTTTTAGCAGAGTTTGATTTTTCCTTGGAGTACAAGCCAGGAAAGGTGAATTCAGTTGCCGGTGCATTAAGCCGAAGGTACAATATCGAGACAGTTAGCCTGCTTGTGAGAAACTTGTTAGAGCGCATCAAGGAGGGGCTATCTCGTGACCCAACAACCAAGATGTTGATCGATCATGTCAATGAGGGTAGAACCAGGAAGTTTTGGATCGATGGGGACTTGTTATATGCTCGAGGGCCCCGCCTTTATGTGCCTCAATTTGGAGAGTTGCGCAAAGAGATCATGAGGGAGGGTCATGATTCGAAGTAGGTCGGACATCCAGGTATTACTCGGTGTAATCACCTATTTTGTCCGGGGTGTTAACCTATTTTCATTTTTTAAATAATGGGCCTTATTACTTTTCTTAATTATATATATATATATATATATATATATATCGAATGATTAAAAATAAGAACTAAAAAAACAAATAAACAATATATGTAAATTATGATTATTATTATTATTACTAATGTTGTGTTTATTATTTCTATTATTACTACTACTACTATTATTATTATTTATTATCCATTACTACCATTATTATTACTAATACTATATTATTTTCCTTTATTATTATTATTATTATTATTATTATTATTATTATTATTGTCATTATCTATCATTATTATTATTACTAAATACCATTATTGTTATTATTATTGCTATTATTAAAATTACTTTCGTATACTATTATTGTTGTTGTTATTATTATTATTACTATTATTATATTTATTATTATTATTATGAAACAAATTTGAAAATCTAAAAAAATAAGAAAAAAACTATTACATATACATAATAACAAGCTCAATCTATAATAAAAATAAAGCCCAAGTTTATTTATATTAAAAGTCCACTTACATATATTAAAAAACCCAAAAATTACATAAGGTCCGTTTGGCCCAAACCCTAACTAAATCACAAAGCCCTAATCTGATAAAACCTAACTTTTGTGATTGCTTTGATGCGTAGCCGCATCTGGACCGTCAGATCAAGGGCAGTTGATCGAACGGTCCAGTTGGCCCATGACGGAAAAAACCCTAGAAGCCCTGGCGCTGCAGAAACCTCAGCTGTCAGATCCAACTCGAGATCGAACGGCAAAGATCGATTCCCCACGCGCGTGCGATCCACACGCGACTCTCCACTTTCCAGACGCGCGCGTGCAGTCCACCGCTTGCCCCTTCAGACCCCTTGCGACCGTCCAGATCTCACTGACGGTTAGGATTGCTCCACGACGCCAATTTGTCGGCCACCAAGCTCTCTATGGTCCCCTCCTCACGATCGTCACATGCATGCAAATAAAGTGTCAGAGGAATGCAACAACTAACTGAAATTAGAGGAAAACAAACAAAAAAAAAATCAGATGAATACAAACAAGAAAATAGGCAACCAATAGGGATTTTACTTAGATTTTATGTAATTTGAAGAAAAAAAATGTAATTTCGGCATTATAAAACCCAAAACCAAACAATTGTATACCCCCAAGTTTCGAGAGAGGAAATTTTCTAGAGATCAGTACAAGCAAAACCTCAAGTTTTCAAAGGTATATCGTTTTTATTTTCTTTCGAAGTAAATAAAAAAATATAGAGTTAAGTTTTTTTACCCTCGTGTCGGTTCTTTTTCCTCCAGTCTTTTGCCCTCCTTTGCTGGCGACAAGCCTTCTGGCCGCTTTGAGGCCATGCATGGTGAGTCGGTAAAGACGGCAACAAAAATGGTTTTTGGTTCTGTTTTCAAAACAAGAAGGAGAGGTTTTGTTTCAGTTCTGGTTTCGTGAAGCAAAAGGGTTTTCTGGTAAACGGGGGTCACAGTTTTGTTTCAGTTTTGGTCAGAAAAAAAGAGGGGTGAAAGGGATTTTAGATCTCCAGCGTCGGTTAACGGCGGCCGAGGCGGTGTTGGGGTTGTTGGCGTCGAGAGAGAGGTGAGGGCTCTGAGTTTAGGTTTAGGGTTTCTAAAAAGGCTTAAAATGATTTTAAACATGGTTTTATATTGTTTTATAATTTTAAAAATGGTTTAATTACATTTTAAACCCATCCGCGTCTCCCTTATTGCGCGAGGGAGGGTTTTCGCATTTTTAAATTCCCTCCGCAGTTCCTCTTGTTTTTCGAGAGTTTTTAATTTTGTCCTTAATTTTGTTTTAATTAGATTTCGAGTGGGTTAATTCCCATTTCGGTCCCTTCAGGTTTTAGCGTCCTTTTAATTTGGCCCTTGATTTGCATTTTAATCAGTTTTTATGGTTTTATTACCGTTGTGGTCCTTGTTATTTTTTATTATTTATTGTGCTTTAATTTTGGTTATATTATATTCCAATATTTATGCTTTCTTTATGTATTTTGCCATATTGTTAAAAACATGTTTATGTTTAGTATGTGGTTACCATGTTGATACATGTTCGTATGATTTGTGGTTATTATAAATGTACATATGCTACATGTTTGCGTTTTAGTCTCGTTTGACACCTAATATTTTTTATAATATATAGTTTTCATGCATACAATGTAGTTTTGTTTTAATATGTTGTATGCATAGCTAGTTTTTATGTTGTTCGAATAAGTGTTTTTGGCATGCATCGTTAAATGTCATTCACATGATCTTAGAAATTCCTCTAATATGTGATAATTAATTATAAAAAGGAGGTGCTTATTAATTCGCGTATTCAGGTCGAAATATCCTAGCTTATTGGATATTCCTCGAATATTCAGATTAATTCACATCGTTTAAAGGTAAAATTCGTAATTAAAACAAACAAGACCACGCCATCATATTTTATCTGCTTGCACCATGCATAAAAGTGTCGTACGAGATCCGAACCCTAAACTAACATGACAGTCAGGTTTATATGATGACAGTTTAGTCTTTGGTCCGGTGTACCGTCATCCTTCTTAATTAAATGCTTAATTAATTTGAAACCACCGATTTGATAAAGCTCGTATAATTAAGGTTTAATTTTTGATTAAGAACCCCTAATTAAATTCGTTTTAAATTTCAGATAATTTCCATCGATTTAAAAGCAACAATTTTTTTGGCACCGATTTCCGGGCGTGATGGGGGTGCTAACCTTTCCCCACACGTAACCAACTCTCGAATCCTTTCAAACGAATCTCTGGTTTTATTTTTGCGGTTTCCGGCCTACCTCAGTGGCCGGTGGCGACTCCAAAAAGATTTTTAAGGTTTTTCCGATACTTGAAATCTTCAAAAGAAGTTCCCGTTTTTAATTGATTTTCAAAAAATGTGGGACACTTCAAGGTTTGTCCTTTCTTCAAAGAAAAAAAAAACATTATCACAGCGTGGCGACTCCGCTGGGGAGTAATTTTGTTTTACAAAACAAAAGAGTGTTAAGCCAAAAAATATTTGTTGCTTTTAAATTGATGAATTTTTTTGAAATTTAATTTGATTTTAATAAGGTGGTTCTTCTTTGAAAATGGGACTTAAATTACACGAGCTTTGATAATTGGTGGCGTTCGAATTATTTCTTCATTTAATTTCAAAGGAATCACCGACATGTGTTGCATCATGATCATTAAGCTTTATACCCGAGCTTCGTCCCTTAAGTGGGAGTGAAACACACATACCTACGTGAGCATCCCTCCACGGGTCGGTAATTCACTTCCGGAATCCACGCCTTTGACACGTGAGCAGCCCTCCACGTCATTAGGTCGTGTTTTCCCTCGAACCGAAACCAATTCGCAAGCTTGTAATGGGACAGAATTAGGGTTCTTGTTACCTTTGTAGGTGATAAGATAGGTTCGGGTACCTTTTTTTAGAACCGAACCCACATGCGTGAGAATTTAAGAAGCCTATCCCATTAGAGCCATGCGGATAACCGTAGAATTAGAATTCATGCTAATAGGTCTTGCATTGTTAGTTTGCTTTGGCGTGTTTTCGCTCGTTTATTCAGTATTCATTATTGTTGTTACTAATCTAATTGCCTTTTTTTTCTTGTTTTGCTTAATTATTTTTCCATATTCATGGCATTTTCATATGAAGTGATGATTAGAGAACAATTTAAAATTGAAAACTGTCATAACGGGAGAAAGGGTCCATAGCGACGGAGTTTTCGGAACGCGCTAATTTACACTACAAAAAAATGACATATACCAACGGACAGAAAACCGCCGGTAAAATACCTAAAATCCGTCGCTATATAGTCTAAAACCCTATACCGACGGAAAAAAGTGATATTCCGACGGACAAATAGCCGTCAGTAAAATGCTAGTCGGTATATATCTATAGCGACGAAAATAACCGTCGGTATAGATGTTGGGACCCTATACCGACGGACATAACCGTAGGCATAGGTATGGCCTACTCCGACAAATTATTGTATCTATTTCGACGGACATCCTCCGTCGGTATGAGAGTGTCTTTACCGACGGCCAGACCGTTAGTATAAGTTAATGTATTAACCGAAGGTGAGTCATATAAGATACATATACTGACGGTTTTGTCCGTCGGTATATGTTTAATTGGCAATTATTTTTTCATTTTAAATATTAATAATTGTTAATACTATTGTTATTTTTATTTAATATTATTTTATATTTTAAATATTAAAATACTAATACTATTGTAATGTTAGATAAAATTATAACAATAATTATTTATTTTTTAAAGAAAAAATATAAGGTTTAATGTCCCAAAGAAGAATAAGATAAATTTAGTAGTTATCACTGTATTTTAATACATACAAGACAACAATTCTTTGGTTACAGTGTAACCGTTATAATGAGAATGTTGAAGAGAACAACAATGATCCAAGGAATTGCAGCAACAAAATGATGAATCATTAACAACCATATGACTACTTGAATTGGGCAATCCCATAAGTATATACTCCGAGAATTAAACAATGTGAAATTGATTGTCCTTAACACCACTTTGATAAACTTGATTTGGATTCCAACCAATACTTGAGTTCCAACTTACGAAGGCTAGGATGAGCATGCTTGTCGCCACATAAATTTTATTTGTAGTTTAGACCGTATGTAAGCCTGACATGCCATCCAATAGAGAACAAATTATTAAAATCACCAAAGAGAAAATAGAAAAAAAATGAGTTCAAAATTTCAACATAAAGAAAGCAGAATAAGTAAAACTCAATATATATGAATAGGCAAACTACATCATTTAGAAGCTAATGCCCCCAACAAATGACAAAACTAATTTTTCCATAAAACACCAGCAATCATCACAATTTCCAGCTTCCAAGGTGAAAAATTATTTTTCAAAATGTAAATGAATACATCAATTCTAAAATGAAATTTCTCCTAAACCTGAACCATAAAGGGACCAGTACTCTGCAATAAACTCTCAAAGTATGAAAAAGTGTCACAGCCTTATAGAATGACCATCCCTAGATTATCTAGGTGCTTAGAACTCTCATTTTTAGTCCCGCTTCACAATTAGATCAGCCAACTAGTTCCTATTAATTTGTAGGCGCAATTCTAAAGAAAAATTCCCTAAGTATCTAAAGACATTGTCTCTTTTTCATAAGACAAAAATGGAGGATACAGATTAATTGATTAAGGGTTAAAGACATACAAATTTGTTGTTGTTATAAGCTGAAAAAAAAAAGAAACTGTTGTTTATCATTCATTTCATTCCCACTGCAAAGTACTGATCTAAGACACCAAATATTTACAGAAAAAAACGAAACTAAAACTTCACAATAAAAAATGACAAACAACACTAAGAAACTAACCTGGCAAATAAATATCAAATTACCATTTTTAATCTTCGGCGAGTGTAGTGAAAGTTGAAATGATCCCTGCAACAAAATAAATAATTAAAATACAGTGTTCAGATCCATATGAAAATTATAAGATGGATCTCATTCAATGATAGATTTGCAGTAACAAAATTAACCTTGGAATATAAGATATTTAAGCTAGAAAGGTTCATCACTATCGCAATCACATTAATATCGAAAAACATAACATAAACGAGATTACGCCATAATTAAATTAAGAATTTAATCAAATGAATGAACAATTAAAACGCCATTAAGATTTACAAATCAATTACTAAGATAGATTAGAAGACAACAAAATCAGATAAATAATAAAACAAGTGTGGGAAGGCATATGAAATATTCACCTCGACATTTGGAACAAGTTTAAGGATTTGATCAGCAACCCTACACCCATTAAGACTCTGAACAATTTTCTCATTATCATTATGCAGCACAGATTCACGTGAGATGTCAAGGTCCTATTGATTAGTTTAAAAAAAATAGATATCAAAGTAGACAACAACTAAACATACACTGCATTACCAGATAACATTATATTTTTTTCAAACCAATTTCCTATGATTTCAAATAAATGTAGGTAAGATTAGAACAAAAGTATATCAAATAACAGTTATGGTAAAAAAGAATTAGAAATTTCCGCTTACCCCTAAACAGTATGATCCAAAAGTCAAATTGACAGCCTTTGCAGAGATTGGCAGCAAGCAGAGACAATCAAGCAGTAATAACGAGTAAAATGGCAAAGTCATAAACAATAATATACGTCTTGCAAAAAGAATAACATTATACAAGTGTACTTACAAAGTTGGAGGATTCTGTTATCTTAAAAGGGGAGAAATTGGTTGGGGCTTGGAGAAGAAAGAGTTCGAGTTTCGACGTAATGCAGTAAAAAGATGCCACGGTCAAATGAATTTTCCTGTTGTGGCAGCTGAATCATAGAGGAAAATATAAATACATACATATAATCAATTAGTTTTGCAACATGAGCTTGGATACTTTCTAATAAAAACAACTGACACAACATGCTAACTAACACCACAGTAGAAGCAAGGTTATGCGAAAGTACAATTATTTTTATGATTTTATCCATGCATGAATCAGCAAGTATAAACACATGGCTTTTTTTTGGAATGGAGGAACTTAATCAAAAGGATAAAAAGTGGAGCAATACCTCTAGTGAGACAAACTGTAAATTTAAAATTTTTGAAGGAACATCATCTGCTGCCTCTTTATGCCTAATTTTCCACTCTTCAAATAAGTAATTGTCATTTCATGACAATGAAACGTGGAAACAATAATCAATACCAAAATATTTGAAAGTGGAGTATGACTATTTCAAACAGGACAGACAATTTTTGTGATACACTCTTCCTTAAAATAACACGAGACCAGATCACTTGTTCAATAATTTCTAAGTTTCTTCATTCTATTACTTCCACAGGCATGCTAATTGAGTAGAATAAAACAGTGGAATATATCAACATTAGGTCATTTTTTGTTTTTTTGCCCTAAGTGCAAACATAACAAAAGCATGGTAACTACTTATGAAAACAGTCATGAAGGAATTACCTCCGAAAAAGGTTTTTAAGGCCCCTATGGCTTCCTCTAATAGAATCCATGTGCAAGATGCAAGGAACCTTAAGCACATTTTCAGTTACATCATCTGCAAGACAACTGAAACATGTAAAAGTGGAGAAAATCCTAGTTGCTATGATATGCTGAGACACTCCATTATAATCTTGCCTTTGAATTTAGTCACTTCACCAGGATGACAGATGACAATCAAACTCCAATGATTGTCGTTTGTCAATCTAAATCTACCGAAGATTGATAAACCTAAACTCAAATCTATCGTTGATTGATAAACCTAAACCTAACAATTGGGAGAATAGAAGAAACATGAAAGGAGAAAAAAAATACTTGCAGAGATGGAGTCTGAACTTTGAAGAAGAAATACTCTAGCGCCGGCTTCTATTTTGTCCATTTTCAATCGCCAGTTCGTCACTTTCACTCGAGAGAAGAGAAGAAAAAAATCAAAAAAATAAAAAAGCTTGAGAGAGTCTGTATTTTAACGCTAGGGGTTTCAATTTTTGGGTGAACTGAAATCGTAAAGGGGTGGGGGTTTTTTATGACTTTTTTTTGTATATTTTAATCAATCAATAATTAAATATGTATACTATTAAAAATAATCAAACATGAGAAAAGTTTAAATCTACTTATACCGATGGCCAAAAGTAACCGTCGGTATAGTTTACCTAAATATTTAAAAATGTTTTCTGTCGGTAAAATTTTTATCTATACTGACACACGAAATCAACCATTGGTATATGGCTCACCTATACCGACGGTTATTATAGATCGTCGCCATAAATTACATCTATACTGACGGTTTTTTGTTTTCCGTCGGTATAAATTATATCTATACCGACGATTAATATATCCGTCGGTAAAAATTATAACTTTTATCGACAGTTTTATTTTCCGTCAGTATATATTGTCTATACCTACGAATTTTGTCCGTCGGTAAAACAAAGCGTCGGTATATGTATATTTTTTTTGTAGTGTTAAAGGGAGGGGACGAGCAAAGTTTATTGAAAATTGTACCCTATGTATTTATTACCTCATTGTAATAAAACTTGATATCTATTATAAAAAGTTGTTTAATGAGGACGTTCGTCGAATCAACATTTCCTTGTATTCGATTGTGTTTTTTAATTTATTTCCTTTAACTATCTGTTTTTGTTATGCATACGACATTGTATGCATTAAATCATAAAGTCATGAGATTAATTGTTCGGGGTCATGGCAGTATTCGTAACTATCGAAGATTCCGCATCCACACTTTACTCACCATCAAAGGAAGCAAATGGAGGAGAGTTTTGCTAAGTTTGAAGCAGACTTAAGGGGTCAGTTGGAGCGAGCTCATCAAGAATTGAGGGACACTATCATCAAATCCCAACAAGATATGATGAAAGAGATATTGCAGTTGCTACAAGCCAATTTAAAAGGAAATGGTACTGTTGGAAACCCTTGTCAGGAGAGAGGGGACCCCTCGTTTTCCCCTAGTTTTGTCACCAATACCTTTAAGCCCTCGCAAGGAGCGGCTACTCAAGGAGATGAGGCAACATCACATCAGGCGGGCGCCTCTACCCATGCTCCATCAGGCCTGGTTTTTAATCATGTGGAAAATGTCGAGGATAGTGTCTCATATTTGGATGAGATTGAGAACTTGAAGAAGGTTAATGCGGAGTTCTCGAAACAATTAGAAGAGACCCATAATGACCTTGAGGAGAAATTCCGAACAAAGGAGGAGGGAGAAGGGTCATACGGGATGAATGCTAGAGATCTCAGTTTGGTTACAGATCTAATAATCCCGCCCAAGTTCAAGACGCCGAAGTTTGAGAAGTTTGACGAGACAACTTGCCCTACTGCCCACATAACCATGTTCTGTAGGAAGATGACATGTTTCATCGATAATGAGAAGTTGCTAATTCACTGATTTCAGGACAGCTTAGCGGGGCCCGTGGTGAGGTTGTACAATCAGTTAACTCGTGCTCAGATTGGGTCATAGAAGGATTTGGCTAAGACTTTCACATATCAGTATAGGCACATAACTGATATGGTCCCAAACCGACTCATGCTACAAGGTTTGGAGCAAAGGCACAATGAGAGCCTCCGTGAATACGCCCAGCGTTGGCGAGATGTGGCGGCACAAGTCCAACCTCCACTCCGCGAAAATGAGATCTCTCCTATGTTTGTTGATACTTTGAAACGAACCCTCTATGACCGCATGATAAGCAACCTTATCGGTAATTTCTCAGATATGGTTATGACCGGTGAACGTATCGAGGCAGCTATCAAGAGTGGTAGAATCGATGGAGGAGAAAATGCTCGGAAGCAATTCAAGAAGAAAGATCATAAGGTGAACAACACCAGTACCTATGAGGCTCCTAAGCACCTCACAATCTCACCGCCTCAAGCCGCAATCGGGAATGTGCAAAGCTCAAATAGAAGAGAGAGTAGGGCTCCCAAGAAGGAACGAGAGAAGATGTCCTTTATTCCTCTCCCCATGCCATATAAGGAGGTGTACAAACATTTATACGAGGCTGATCTGGTCCGTCCATATCATGTTACTCCCTTCCAGCCACCTTACCCTCCATGGTATGACGAGAAGGCGCATTATGAGTATCACGGTGGAGTATCGGGGCACACGATAGAAAATTGCACAGCGTTTAAGAAACTCGTACAAAACATGATCAACATTAGGGTTCTCGAGTTAGAGGGGCCCAATGTGGCGGCCAATCCACTTCCAAACCATGGAGGTCGAGGTGTGAATGCCCTCGAAGAGGTAGATGCGAAGAAAGTAAGGATGGCAGTGTCGAAAGTCAAGTCCCCTCTGAGTTGGGTGTACGAAAAGCTGTGTTGCAGGCTTGATTGAGAGTGGTACGGAGGGAGTATGTGATGGCTATGAGTCGTTTTGTGAGTACCATCAGACTGCGAGGCATGAGATTCAGAGCTATCCAGAATTCAAGAAGTTGGTTTAGGAACTGATGGACAATAAGGATATTGAGTTCCTCGAGGAAGCTTAAGGGTTGTGATGAGTGGCCAGCCTAGCAGTGGTCAAGGGTTTTTATGCATCCAAGTTTGCTTTGTGTTCAGTTTGCTTCTTTTCATTTCATTGCATTTTAATCTTTTTCTTGAAGTAATGTGTGGAATCAACTTTGCTAGCCTTTGCCTGAAGGAAGCAAAGATCTTTTTTGTAAGGGCCTAAGATTGCATATTTTTTAAATTTCAATGAAAGGATGCACTGTGTTTTGTGTTTCAATTATCTCTTCATTTTGTGTATATATATTTGTCTATTGAGTCCCCGTATATCAATTGCACAGGGGACATTGACCTTGACCCAAAGGTTGATTTCGAGCAGCCTTTGTCTAGTGGAAATCGAAAGGTGCGAAGATGATGAATATGTGGCTTACACTCCAAGTTAATTTGGTCATCTATTGAGTACACATAGCATTAGGGCCTTCAGGAAAACAACCGGAAATCTTATGTGCTAAAAAAAGAAAAAAGAAAAAAAAGAAGAAAAAGAAAAAGAAAAAGAAAAAAAGAAGAAAGAAAGAAAGAAAAAAAAAGAAAAATTCGAGAATAATAAAAGCGTAACAAAAGCACTCCAATGTTCGAAGCCTGGTAATAGGCATTTTCGGATACGTGTAGAATTTTTTGGGGCACTCCGATGTAGCAAAAAGTCCAATAAGGTTGCTATGCACCATTCGAATCAAATTTTTTGCTTAATGAGTGAAGATAATATTTTCAAATCATGACAATGCCGAGTAGCTCGGGGTTTTGTTGTTTGCTCCATCATTTATTTCGAGCCAAAGGAATGTGATGAGTTGACTTCCCCAAAATCATAAAGAATTGAGACAAAGTAATAATGATAAAGGCGAAGCCTACAGAGGACAATTATAATTGATTAAAAAACTGAAATAACTCAGAGAGTATTTCACATTTTCAGACATCAGCTCAGCTTTCGAGGTCCCCTAGACACATGATGCTTGATGCGATCCTTGGTAAGCCATAGTAGTGTCGTTCGTGCACATGATATTCGGGGTAATTAATCTGGCTTGATATATCCATAATTTGAAAAGAAAGTCTAGTTTTCGAAAATACATCTCATTTTGAAATTAGATGTAATCTAAATTTTTTTAGTTGACACAAAAAATATTCCTTCCATTGCTTCAGGGATAAAGTTTAGAATGCAAGGTCATGAATGCAAATGATAGCTCATCAGTGGCCATAGTGAGGACAATAGTAAGATTCTACGTGCGATAGTTCAGGGACTTGAAGCGAGTTTCTGTTGAAATGCTTTGATTGCTTAAGAAAATGAAAATAGACCTTAATGAACTTAAGAGAAAAGTTCAGGGGCTTGGGGGCATGTGCTTCCCCTAATGTTGAGATGAGAGAGAAGTTGTCATGATGAGTCGGGACAAAGAGAAGAATTGAACACCCAGTTTGAATGGGGGGCATTGTTATGAGAATAAGCACTACGAGAAGTGTTACGTCTAGTCTGACCAGTGAAAGTCAACAGTCGTCTTCTAAGACGAGACAAAAGATTGAGATTTGGCAAAGATGAGAAAGCCAAAAGAGATTAAGAAGAAGAACAAGGCCAGGATTGACCGATCCGAAGATGAAAGCGTCCAATAAATTTTGATGTCATAATTCATGCATCATTTGTAGTTAGGCATTCTTAGGATTAGGGGCATGCTAACTCACATCATCAAATCATTTTTGCCTATTTTTGACAGGTATATTAAAGCTTTTCCAGTAAAAGGAAGCCTTCCTATCCGTTCAGGCATGAGGAGAATGGAATTCGCTTATCCGTTTGGGCATTTTGAGAATGGAACCCGTCTATCCGTTCGGGCATTTTGAGAATGGAATCCGCCTATCCATTCAGGAATTTTGAGAATGGAGACCTGCCTATCTGTTCGGGCATGAGGAGAATGAAACCCACCTATCCGTTCGGGCATTTTGAGAATGGAGACCCGCCTATCCGTTTGGGGACTTTGAGAATGGAACCCGCCTATCCGTTCAGGCATGAGGAGAATGGAACCCGCCTATCCGTTCAGGCATGAGGGAATGGAACCTGTCTATCCGTTCGGGCATTTTGAGAATGAAATCGGCCTATCCGTTCGGGCTTGGGGAGAATGGAATCTGTCTATCCATTCGGGCACTTTGAGAATGGAGCTTTTACTTTTGGTCTATCCGTTCAGACCTCGAAGGGTTGGAGAATGTTGAAATGAGAAGAACAACTTCAAGCCTCCGTGACCGTTACATTTTCCCGTACCGACTTCTGAACCGCCAGTAGTTCAAGTGCATGGTGACTCGGGATCCAAATAGGGAAGTTGGACAAAATTGGTGCTTATGGCATTTGCTTTATTCTTGCTCCACAAGTATAAGCAAAGGGGGGCAGCTGTAATCACCTATTTTGTCCAGGGTGTTAATATGTTTTCATTTTTAAATAATGGGCCTTATTACTTTTCTTAATTATATATATATATATATATATATATATATATATATATATATATATATATATATATATCGAATGATTAAAAATAAGAACTAAAAAACAAAAAAAAACAAACAATATATGTATATTATGATTATTATTATTATTATTATTACTAATGTTGTGTTTATTATTACTATTATTATTACTACTACTATTATTATTATTATCTATTATCCATTACTACCATTATTATTACTAATATTATACTATTTTGCCATTATTATTATTATTATTATCTATCATTATTATTATTACTAAATATCGTTATTGCTATTAGTATTGCTATTTATTATTTTTATTAATATTATTGTCGTATACTATTATTGTTATTATTATTATTATTATTATTATGAAACAAATCTAAAAATCTAAAAAAAGAAAAAAAACTAATACATATACATAATAGCAAGCCCAATCTATAATAAAAATAAAGCCCAAGTTTATTTATATTAAAAGTCCACTTACATAGATTAAAAAGCCCAAATATTACATAAGGCCCGTTTGGCCCAAACCCTAACTAAATCAGAAAGCCCTAATCAGATAAACCCTAACTTTTATGATTGCTTTGATGCACAGCCGCATCTGGACCATCGAATCAAGGGCAGCTGATCGAACGGTCCAAATGGCCCCTGACGGAAAAACCCTAGAAGCCCCCTCAAGCCCTGGCGCCGCAGAAGCCTCAACCGTCAGATCCAGCTTGAGATCGAATGGCCAAGATTGATTCCCCACGTGCGTGCGATCCACGCGCGACTCTCCACTTTCCAAACGCGCGTGTGCAGTCCACCGCTTGCCCTTTCAAACCCTTGACTGTCCAGATCTCACTGACGGTTAGGATTGCTCCATGACGCCGATTTGTCGGCCACCAAGCTCTCCATGGTCCCCTCTCACGGCCGTCACATGCATGTAAACAAAGTGTTAGAGGAATGCAACAACTAACTGAAGTCAGAGGGAAACAAACAAAAAAAATCAGATGAATACAAACAAGAAAATAGGCAACCAATAGGGATTTTACTTCGATTTTATGTAACTCGAAAAAATGTAATTTCGGTGTTATAAAACCCGAAACCAAACCAATGTATACCCCAAGTTTCGAAAGGGGAAATTTTCCAGAGATCAATACAAGCAAAATCTCAAGTTTTCAGAGGTATATCATTTTCATTTTCATTTCGATGTAAATAAAAAAACATAGAATTAGGTTTTTTACCCTCGTGACGGTCCGTTTTCCTCCGGTCTTTTGCCCTTCTTTGCCGGCGACAAGCCTTCTGGCCCCTTTGAGGCCATGCATGGTGAGTCGGTAAAGACGACAACAAAAATGGTTTTTGGTTCTGTTTTCAAAACAAAAGGGAGAGGTTTTGTTTCGATTCTGGTTTCGTGAAGCAAAAGGGTTTTCTGGTAAATAGGGGTCACTGTTTTGTTTCTGTTCTAGTCGGAAAAGAAGAGGGGTGAAAGGGTTTTTAGATCTCCGGCACCGGTTAACGGCGGTCGGGGTGGTGTTGGGTTGTCGGCGTCGAGAAGAGGTGAGGGCTCTGTGTTTAGGTTTAGGGTTTCTAAAAAGGCTTAAAATGCTTTTAAACATGGTTTTATATTGTTTTTAAAATGGTTTAATTATGTTTTAAACCCCTCCGCGTCTCCCTTATCACGCGAGGAAGGGTTTTCGCATTTTTAAATTCCCTCCGCAGTCCCTCCTGTTTTTCGAGAGTTTTTAATTTTGTCCTTAATTAGATTTCGAGTGGGTTAATTCCCATTTCGATCCCTTCAAGTTTTAGCGTCGTTTTAATTTGGCCCTTGATTTGCATTTTAATAAGTTTTTATGTTTTTATTACCGTCGTGGTCCTTGTTTTTTTTATTATTATTTACTGTGCTTTAATTTTGGTTATATTATATTCCAATATTTATGCTTTCTTTATGCATTTTGCCATATTTTTAAAAAAACATGTTTATGTTTAGTATGTGGTTACCATGTTGATATGTGTTCGTATGATTTGTGGTTATTATAAATGAACATATGCTACATGTTTGCGTTTTAATCTCGTTTGACACCTAATGTTTTTTTATAATATATAGTTTTCATGCATACAATGTAGTTTTGTTTTAATATGTTGTATGCTCGGTTTTTTAATGTATGCATAGCTAGTTTTTATGTTGTTCGAATATGTGTTTTTGGCATGCATCGTTAAATGTCATTCACATGATCTTAGAAATTCCTCAAATATGTGATAATTAATTATAAAAAAGAGGTACTTATTAATTCGCGTATTCGGGTCGAAATATCCTAGCTTATTGGATATTCCTCGAATATTCGAATTAATTTGTATCGTCTAAAGGTAAAATTCGTAATTAAAACAAACAAGACCACATCATCATATTTTATCTGCTTTCACCATGCATAAAGGTGACGTACGGGATCCGAATCCTAAACTAACACGACAGTCAGGCTTATATGTTGTCAGTTTAGTCTTTGGTCCGGTGTACCGTCATCCTTCTTAATTAAATGCTTAATTAATTTGAAACCACCGATTTGATAAAGCTCGTATAATTAAAGTTTAATTTTCGATTAAGAACCCATAATTAAATTCATTTTAAATTTCAGATAATTTCCATCGATTTAAAAGCAACAATTGTTTTGGTACCGATTTTCGGGCGTGATGGGGGTGCTAACCCTTCCTCACACGTAACCAACTCCAGAACCCTTTCAAACGAATCTCTAGTTTTATTTTTATGGTGTCTGGCCTACCTTAGTGGTCGATAGCGACTCTAAATTTTTTTAAAGGTTTTTTCGATACTTGAAATCTTCAAAAGAAGTTCCCCTTTTTAATTGATATTCTAAAAATGTGGGACATTTCAAGGTTTGTCCTTCCTTCAAAGAAAAACAACCTTATCACACTCGGACCATAGCCCTCATTGTCGAACACTTCAACTGGCCACACATGGGGACAGACATTGAAGCCTATGTGAAGACTTGCCTTGTATGCCAGCAAGACAAGATAGAGATGAAGAAGCCCGCGGGACTATTGCAGCCTTTGCCGATTCCCGACCGACCATGGGAAAGTGTTTCCATGTATTTCATTGTTGGTTTACCTTGTACTGACGGCTTGTCGAGTATCATGGTGGTCGTTGACAGGTTTTTAAAGTATGGGATATTCGTCCCGGCATCCAAGGTTTGTCTAGCCAATGAGGTAGCCAGACTTTACTTTAAGCTCGTGGTGAAATATTGGGGGTGCCAAAGACCATCATCAGTGACCAGGACACACAGTTCACATGTCATTTTTGGACCGAGTTGTTCAAGCTTATGAGATCGAGCTTGAACTTCTCGACGAGTGTTCACCCACAGACAGACATGCAAACCGAGAGAGTGAATGCACTCGTGGAGATTTACTTAAGGCACTTTGTGAGTGCTACACAGCATGACTGGCCAAAGCTGTTGGACGTGGCTCAATTCTCTTACAATTTGCATCGAAGTGAAGCCACAAATCAGAAGTCCATTCAAGATAGTGAATGGGCAGCATCCGCTCACACCCAATGCGGTTGCTACCAAGTATGATGGGCCTAATCCAACAACACACCAGTTTGCCAAGGAGTGGCAAGAACAACATGAGTTAGACCGAGCTAGTTTGCACAAGGCGGGGAAGATGACTAAGAAATAGGCGGATCGAAAGCGCAGAGATGTGAACTTTCAAGTTGGCGACCTTGTCCTAGCCAAGTTGACCGGGATTTTGCGCAACCCAACCGTGCACAAGAGGCTTGTGCGAAGATATGAGGGTCCGTTCAAAGTCTTGAAGAGAGTAGGCACCATGGCCTACAGATTGGAACTACCATCATTCATCTGAGCTCATCCGGTGTTTCATGTCAACCTACTTAAGCCATTCCATCGGGATGAGGAGGATCCAGATCGGGACGAGTCACACCGAGCACTACTCGGAGTGAAAGTCTCTTATGAGAACGAGGTCGAAGAGGTCCAAGCCAAAAGGGTCATCCGTCGACCAGGTCACCGGCCAAGGCATGAGTATTTTGTTCGATGGAAGGGACTTCCCGACAATGAAGGGAGTTGAGAACTAGCCGAGGACCTTTGGCAGTTCAAGACTCAAGTGGAGTAGTATCATGCAGACCGCGCGATGACGGCGTCGCTAGCTCAAGTGGGAGAGAATGTCACGGACCATAGACCAACGACTGAGCCAATTCAGCACCGGGGTTCGTCCAGCACACCCTAGAGTGCATCCAGCCCACACCAGGGTGCATCTAGTACGCACCGGGCCACCTAGGGGGCTTGTTTCAGCACCACGGGCCTGCCCAATCGAGCCTAGAAGGGTCTAGTCCGAGTTTGAATAAATTTTGGTGATTTTTCAGCCATGTATTTTATTTTTCTTCCTTTATTTCAATAATTTCATGGCCTCCCTTGATTTTAGGGATGCTAGAGATTTAGGAGCAATCTTAGCCGTTGATGTAATTCAATCTAAGCCGTTGGATGTATGGGGCCTCAAGTATAAATAGAGGTTAGCCCCTCCTCACTTATTCACTTCATCATTAAGGAATACAACTAGCATTCTCAAACACTTGCTTCTTCTTTGTGCTTGTTATTTTCCCTTTCCGTTGTTCGTTTCCGTTTATGCAAGGATCTAAGCCTTTGTGCTTGATTGTTTCAGGCTTACTTAGTCGTAAAAGTTTTCAAAAGCGAGCTAAAGCCGCACGTTCGAGTTAGTGAGATTCTACGGACGTGACATGATGCATAAAATAAAATCATATAAAGTTTGTCCGATTAGAAATAATTTTATCTATAGTTTAGTCCAATGAATACCTAATCGGTTAAACAAATATAATAATAATTCATTTATTATACTAAAAATATAGCATTTATTAATTATTCGGTGAACTACTTTCAAGCTTACTAAATTATTAGTTCGATCCTATTTTAACTAATAAACTAAAATTTTTGTTAACTAGGTCATTAAACATTCAATTTGGTTTCGATAAAGCGACGAACCGTTAACTATTAACAAGAGTGTTGGTGTCAGGACGAATTTAAATGGACTTTAGTGGGTCAATTGACCCCATTTGGTTCTAGAGAATTCTTGTAAAAATAAAAACGTTTGATGGTAGAAGGAGAAATTAAATATATTTTAACCTACTTAACCCCACTTAGTTCTTTTTTTACTGTACCCACTTAGTTCGTTTAACTTTGACTTTCTTGAACTCACTTTGTAGAAATAATGTTTTGATATAATAATTGAAAAATATTTTAGACTAACTTAAAAAGAATTCAAAACTATTTTCAAAGTCCAAATAACTTGAAACTATGTTTAGGGATGTTTTAAAAAGGGTTTTACATGTTTTCAAAAGTCAAACTACACAAAACCATCTAGGTGTTTCGATACGGGGTATTCCAGTAGCAAAAACGCTTAGATACGGATATCGAAACGAGTCTTCCCTGGATGAGGATTTTGCCTAGCGTTTCGATACGGGCTATGTCGTTTCGATACGCCTATGTGGCATCGACCACAACGGTCATAAACCCCAACGACTATTTCTCAACTAACATTTAAATGCAGATCGTTTCGATACGGAGGCAAGCGTTTCGATACGGGTGTTTCGAAACGGCCAAGGGCGTTTCGATACGGGTACTACAACAGCTCTTTCTACTTAAAGGGTGTTTCGAAACGGTCATGAGTGTTTCGAAACGGTGAGCTGCATAACTGCATTTATGGTGGGAAATAAAGTCCTCAACGGCTCCAATTCAACCCAACGGCTAGTAACGGCTACAAACTCATCAAGGAGTATAAAAAGGACCTTCAAGCATCAAGTAATGGTTAATGCTTCAATTGTCAATCAACATATGATCAAGAAATTGTCTTAGAGCTAAATTGTCATTTCTTTGTATAAACAAACACTAGTGAGCCAAAATTGTCAAATTTGCTCAAGTGTTTTAGGTTTTGGGTGAGTGCTTTAATTGTGCAAACAAACACCTATTAGAGGGATTTATGTTTGCTTTTCTTATCTCTTTGTAAAAGAGGGTTTGACCAAGGCTTTGGGTAGAAAGCTTGATCGGTGTATATGGGTTTCCTCCTAAGCCTAGAAAAGGGGACGAATCAATAGTGGATTGATTGGAAATCCTTAGTGGGAAGCTAAGGTAGTGGATGTAGACCTTGGTTAGAAGATTGAACCACTCTAAAATCATTGTGTCATTTACATTTAAGCTTCCACACCACATCCACCCAAAAATTCACCTCTCCACCACTTGATGAGCAACATCGGTTGAACGAATCGAGCACCTCTCAACTCAACACATTTAACACGAAGTCTAGATCCGCCACTGGTTGGTGTGACAGTTAAACAAATTTATATAATAACACATTTGATTCTCATTACTTACACATTCTATCAATTTGATTATAATTAGAATCATAAAACATTTTGTCCTCATTACTTACACATTCTATAAATTTGGTCCTAATTTTAATCAAAAATAATTTAATAAATTTAATCTTTCAATATCAAAAAGATACTTAATAAAATAAGAATAAAAAAAAGGTAGAATTCGAACCTAAATCCCTTAGATTATGGAGACACGTCTAACAATTGAATCAAGTCCAAAATTGAGATATTTGAGGGAATATGAGTGCGTCTAATCGTGGAACCAATTTTAATATTTGATTTATGATTAAAAATGTTATAAATATATATATATATATATATATATATATATCTTAAACTAGAGTTAATGTAACATTTTTTAAATAAAAATGTTATATATGTTTAGTACAAATATAAAAAGGTAAACTTATTAATTATGTTAACAAAAATATTTAAATGATTATATATATGTAATTATAAAATAAAAAAGTAAAAGGTATTGAATTTAGTTTAAAAATATAAAAAATTTGTATCAAACACAATTTAGTCTAACTATATATTTTGTCAATTATGAACTAAATATTTAGCTTCGTTCAGAAGTGTTGTGTCTACATATAAGATTTAGGTTAGAATAGTTTAATCAATCGTAACCTAAATATCTAACTTGGTTAAATGTTAGGTATGCTTATGATTCCCACCAGTCATAGGTTTGAGTGCCCCTTTCCTTTCCTTTTCTTTTTTAATTTTCCTGCCTTTTCACTAATAAGATGTAGTTTAAAATATGGGTTATATTCTATCTATAGTTTACATAAGCTTCAAAGGCTTGCGTAAACCGCAACCTAAATTTTTAAATCTTAAAATTGAAAGACTTGTATACTAAAATATTTTTTTTAAAATATTTATAAAATATTGATGATTATATTCAATCTATAGGCGGTAAAAATAAAAAGCTTCCACAAGCGGCTTGATTTTAATGTTTATGATTAGATTTTAGGGAAAATATATGATGCACTGGTGGTGAAAACATTTTATTTCCACAAGCGGCCTAATTTCAAGAGTTAGGAATCCACTTTAGGGGTTTAGGTCCATGAGTTTAGAATTTAGAGTATGTGGTTAGAATTTAGGGTT
The DNA here is from genome assembly GCA_958450335.1 of Hibiscus tridactylites. Lineage (NCBI taxonomy): Eukaryota > Viridiplantae > Streptophyta > Magnoliopsida > Malvales > Malvaceae > Hibiscus > Hibiscus tridactylites. The sequence continues at coordinate 65,172,418 of OY288275.1, forward strand.
TAGTGTTAGGGTATATGGTTTAGATCGTTAGAGTTTAGGTTTTAGGGTAATATGGTAGAGATTTATGTTTTTACCTATAACCCCTAAATTATAACTCTAAACTCTAAATCCAAACCACATTTCCCAAATTCTAAGCACATAAACTTAAACTTGTAAATTATGAACCCTAAACTAAATTCCTAACCCCTAAAATTAGGGTGCTTGTGAAACAAAATATTTCCACCAACGATGCATGGTATAATTACCCTAGATTTTATGGGTTTAGAGGTTAGTGGTTTAAGTTTAGTGGTTTAGAATTTAGGGATTGTTATTATAATTTAAGGTTCATAGTTAGAATTTATGGTTTAGAGATTGAAGTTTAGAGCTTAGTGTAATATGGTTAAGGATTTATGTTTTAACCTATAAACCCTAAATTATAACACCATTCCCAAAATTCCAACCACAACACATCAATTCTAAACTACTAAACCTAAAATTTAACTTTTAGACCCTAAAATCTAACTTTAAACCCTAAAATTAAGACGCCTGTGGAATTTTTTTTCTTTCTCATTGCCTATGTATTGAATAATTACCCAAATGTTGAACCTCTTTTGTCATTTTTTTTATTTTCCTCCAAGAAGATGGTGACATTAAATTTATTTAATTATTTCTGTTTAAAATCATTACAAAATTAAACGGAATGTGTAATAAAGAGAACCAAATATGTATGCTATGATATAGATTTTCTTAACTATCATGTCAGCAATTCTATTAATAGTAAATGGCTTGATTGAAATCAAATCGAAAGTTTAGTGATTTAATTGTCAAAATCTCTATTTCAGTGGTCAAATAGAATCAAGTCAACCGTTTAGTGACTTTGAGAGTAATTTGCCCTTCATTTTTTGACTTTTTGAATATTTTATAAAAACAAACAAATGCAGTAATACCAGTCTAATACACCGTGCGTGTTTGACCTGCTGAGTTTTTTCGTTAGATACGGTTTATATTGAAAGGGTAAATTACTTAAGTCATCATTGAACTTTAATCTTAAACTTATTTTGGCCACTAAAGTTTTAAAGCGTTCAGTTTACTCATTGAAGTTTAGACATTTAATGTTTTTGGTCATTTCACCTGTTTCTTAGTTGGGTACTAAATTTCACCAATCGTTTTGTCTCACCCTTGAATCCGAATATAACTTCGATTTCATCAAAAAATACCTCAAAGTCCACTAATCGACCAAAAACCTTTCAATTTTTTCTCCCCGAACTTCCTCTTTCGCCGAGGGAGGGAACTATTTCTTAATATATTAATTTTCTCGTGTCGATGAAGCTTTCCACCGTTCAGATCTTGGAGAGGTTTCTCCATTCACTGGTAAATATATACCATAAAAAGTTAACGGAAGAGTGACAAAAAACATTTAATGTCTAAATTTTAGTGAGTAAATTGAATGTTTTGAAATTTTAGTGGCCAAAATAGGTTTGAGAGTAAAATTTAATGAGGCTTTACGTAATTTACCCATATTGTAATTAGTTCTCGTTCTTCTTCGAAAATCACAAGTTGGGTGACTTTATAGGAGAGCTAATTTGACTTGGCCAACAAAATTATTAGAAAAAAAAGCCACACACACACATACTGTATGTGACATGCATCTCCCTCACCTCACTTCCGATTGTTTCCTACATTTTTTTTCTTTCTTTCTTCGTTTCTCCTTTACCAAACACTAATTTTCTCTCCAGTTTGCGCTAAATTATATTGCGAGGAAAAGAAAATTATAATTACGTGGTGGATGGCATTGTGAGAGAGAAAGTGCCAATAAATTTCTCGAATCTTTTGAATCAGACCTTTTCTTTTTTGTTCCATTGGCTTTAGTTCAGAGATTAGTCTGACTGTTCGGTCAACGAACAGCCTGTGAGTGATTCTCGATGTCTGTTTTTGGCCGGTTTGATGGATTCACGATTACTCGTGTGGGAGGTTCATGAAGATTTGAGGGGGATTTAGCTCTTCAAATCAAAAGAAAGAATGATGGAGCGATTTGTCTCTGTTTGCTTCTGGTTGTTTTTGGTGTTCGATTTGGTTTTCAGAGTTGCGGGGAATGCGGAAGGTTCGTGATCATTTTCCTTTTATTTATTTATTGTTGAACTTGGGAAATTCGAATTATTATTTTATGAAACTTAAAGGATTCAAATTACAAGAGTTTAGTAGCTACGGATTGGTTTAGTAGCTTAAGGTTGACTGCTTTTTTTTATAATTTCAATTAGCCTCGTTGCACTAATTGACTTGACCGTAGGGATACTTGCACGCTTCGTAATGATGAATTTCTGCCAAAATTTTGGACATTATTTGTGTTTAATTCTTGATATTCCGTTTAGTGAATTAATCAATGCATTTTCTTAATCAATGTACGAAGTCTAAATAGCGCTATGTTCATTGTGAAAATCTTTAAAGTTATGATGGAGTTTTGGTCCATTCGATTCGAGTTTTTCGTTTATGAAATGAAATAAATGTTCTTTACCCCATTTCCTTTTAGTAGTCCCCCAATGTCGCAAACCAAGAAGCACGCTTCTCTTATTTGCTAGCAGTGACATTAATTATGGCTTAGACTGATGTTTTGCTATCATTGATAATATATTGCCTTGTTTTGGTGTTAAACAGGTGATGCTTTGAGTGCGTTGAAGAACAATTTGGCTGACCCTAATAATGTGTTGCAAAGTTGGGATGCAACCCTTGTTAATCCTTGCACATGGTTTCATGTTACTTGTAATAATGAAAATAGTGTGACAAGAGTGTAAGTTGTATATCTGGCTATTTCAATTGGTGTTACTTCTGAGTTTGTAGGTTGATGTGATAAATGCTTTTTCTTTTGTCAATTCAGTGATCTTGGGAATGCAAATCTATCTGGTCCATTGGTTGCACAGCTTGGACAGCTTCCGAATTTGCAGTATTTGTAAGTTGAAAATTTTCAGGCCTGGTGATTATGTTCTGCCCTACATTGCTAGAATTGTTTTGAGCACTAAAGGATAAACAAATGGAGGAAAAACAGAAAACCAACAGCTTTTCCAAATAGTAAATTTGATTGATTTGGCCTTCTTTTCCATGATTTGGTTTGTTGAGTTTCATACAAATCATTTTTCTTACATTCAGAACTATGGAAAACTGAATAAATAATATAAGTTTCTAGAATGTGTAAGTTAAACTCGGTGAAATTCCAGCACTCCATCTTAGAAAAAGTAGACATAGTTGTAATATTTGTGCTTTTGTCATTAGGCGCTGTCTTTTATTTGTTATGCCATCTTAATCCTGTAGATGGTTTTACTCCATTGGATTTTGTTGTAGATTCATATTCATACAAAGGCACCTAGTAATCTAAGTCAATCTTTTCATGACAGGGAGCTTTATGCTAATAACATATCTGGGATAATCCCAGAGGACCTTGGGAATTTGACAAACTTGGTGAGCTTGGATCTTTACGCGAATGCTTTAACTGGAGACATTCCAACTACTCTGGGCAATCTTGCAAAACTGCGTTTCCTGTATGAACACATTTTTCATTTTATGTAGCTATGTTATTTCGTTTCATTGGGCTCTTGCTTTCTTGTCATGTTTGTTTTGTATTCCTGGAAGGCTTTTATGCATTGATATATTGCTAGCAGAACTGAATAGGTAAATGGTATTGTTATAGAAATGAATGTACATAGACACTTAGCTAATACTCATTGGATGAGGATTCCTAAAATCACTAGAAGAGGAATAAGAACCTAGAACCTAGAACCTAGAACCTAGAACCACCGATGGCACTTTCCATGAACTAGATAATTATACTTGGAGAGGTCTTATTGTTTGTTGAAAAATCCATTGATTGGGCTATGTGAATCCAAAATGATAAGTTTTAGGTAGCAAACCTATAAATAGGTACATGGTACCAAAGACTAGCTAAGGTCCAAAATATGAGATCCTTTCTTCTAGTGTTAACTCCCAAGTTCTGTTCTGTATTTCTTTCTTCTTTTCTTCATTCATGATCTTGTTTGCACAGAAAGACTGATTGGTCATCAAGTGTAATTACCAATGGGAGAAACATATTTTGCTTAGTGAATTCCAGTTGATGACATTGTAGCTCCCTCACATGGGAATATGTGAGGATCTGCTTTAATACTGTGCAGAGACTTGAACGTATACTTGTGAGGTGCCTTTTCTAGATAAAGGCAGAAGACCTTCTGGGTCCAAGTGAATAAAACGTAGCAGGTTAGATGCGGGGCTTTGCAGATGTAGTTTGTATCAGTACATTTGATAGCCTGTTGTGAATGTGAGCTTTAACACCATACTCTTGAAGTTTTGGTTCTGTGGAGCGGGCCTTGATGGCTGTTTGACTTGTGATCCCGATAAGGATATCAGAAATTGAGTGGATGGGATTATGATACTCATCCCTCATCCGATGTGAATGTGATTGTTAGGATCCATGCAAGGGTCCGCGTATGCACTTAGAAGCATCTGGAATTTAAGTTTTTAGTGCCTGTGTTGGGGTGATATGGGCCATATAGAAATAGTTTCTCTGCTTTAGTTGGCTATTGTTTTTTCTTATATCTGTGCTCTAATTATTAGCTGAGCATATTTTCCTATGAGTACATAATTAGTTATCTTATCAATGTGCAATATAATTGATGCTTTCTTTATGTGGAGCAGACGTCTCAACAACAACACGTTGGCAGGTCAAATTCCTAGGTCCTTAACTGCTATTATGCCACTGCAAGTGCTGTGAGTGTTGCTATTAGAAAATAATTTTTTGAACATTAGCTGTTAAACCTTTGCGTAGCTTCAAGGTCCATATATAATGGCATGAGATATTTTATCATCTGATGCAGGGATCTTTCAAACAATAAGCTAGTAGGAGATATTCCAGTTAATGGTTCTTTTTCACTGTTCACTCCTATCAGGTTTTTCTTTTATGCTATCTCATTTTCCTATCAGCCTCTTACTCCCAAATCCTGACCTTCATCACCGCTCCTCGCTCCCATTCTTTCATGTATAATAATACTCTTACTCTACTGGCTACAACTTTTTTGCTATCTCAAGTTGCTGCACCTCTTTTTTACAGTTTTTCTAATAATTTACTCAATAATCCTCCTCCTGCTCCACCGCCTCCTATCCCACCTCCAGCTTCAACTTCATCAGGTTTGGTTCTGATTTTATTCTTATTATCACTGCTAATATAGTACCTTTGATCTTATTATACGAAGAAGATACCTTTGAGTCCAAAATTCAGATCTAAAACATAGTATCTATCAGTGGCTTTAGTTTCATTAGCGGGCTTGAAGATTGCCTGTACCATGAATGTTGCCTGCTGCATTGGTGTTGTTACCAGCTGGAAATGTTAATAGTTGAAAATATTCATGATTCATGTGTAGTAAAAGTATTTATATTAATCTTACTTTGTGCTGGTAGGTAATAGTGCCACTGGTGCTATAGCTGGAGGAGTTGCTATCGGTGCTGCTCTGCTGTTTGCTGCTCCTGCAATTGTTATTGCTTGGTGGCGTAAAAGAAAACCAGTGGATCCTTTCTTTGATGTACCTGGTTAGTGATTTTTCAAAAGATACTTTTAATTACTATTCTGTTGCATTCATGTTTTTTCACTTCTTTTATTTTTGAAAAAAATTCTCTATAGCTGAGGAGGACCCAGAAGTTCATTTGGGACAACTTAAAAGGTTTTCTCTACGTGAACTACAAGTGGCAACAGATTATTTTAGCAACAAAAACATTCTGGGTAGAGGTGGTTTCGGTAAAGTTTATAAAGGTCGCTTAGCTGATGGTTCTCTAGTGGCAGTAAAAAGACTGAAAGAGGAGCGTACTCAAGGTGGAGAGCTGCAGTTCCAAACAGAGGTAGAATTGATAAGTATGGCCGTGCATCGGAATCTGCTAAGACTGCGTGGCTTTTGCATGTCCCCTACCGAACGGCTTCTAGTCTATCCCTTCATGGTTAATGGTAGTGCCGCCTCCTGTTTAAGAGGTATTTTATTGTTCTCTTCTTGCTTGTCTATTTAGTCATATATTTTTTGTTTCTTCATTTCCGTCCTATTTATGTTCCGGTTACCAAATTACTTTTAAAGGCAATTATTTAAGCTTGTGTGAGCTTCAAGTATCATTATCTGATCTGTTGCCTTTTCAATCTGAGAAGAAAATTTTGACCTTCTGGTCATGTATTGTATCCTTAACTTGTTTCAAAATATTCCGACTTTCTTTTGGTACATATGTTTGGTTAGTAAATGTGATTTGTCTTTATATCCAAGTGTGGTTTTGAGAGATTCATAGAATACAAATACGTTGCGAGTTCTTATTATTACAATGGGTCATCTGTTTATCTGATTCTAGAGCGTTCGGAAACTCAAACACCACTTGATTGGGATACAAGGAAACATATTGCTCTCGGAGCTGCAAGGGGCCTTGCATATTTACACGATCATTGCAACCCAAAGATTATACATCGTGATGTGAAGGCCGCAAATATATTGTTGGATGAGGAATTTGAAGCAGTTGTTGGAGACTTCGGGCTGGCAAAACTGATGGATTACAAAGATACTCATGTCACAACTGCTGTTCGTGGCACAATTGGTCACATAGGCCCTGAATACCTATCAACAGGAAAGTCATCAGAAAAAACCGATGTTTTCGGTTATGGTGTTATGCTTCTTGAACTCATTACAGGACAGAGGGCTTTTGATCTTGCCCGACTCGCAAATGATGATGATGTCATGTTGCTTGATTGGGTATGTATATATCAATGGTGATGCATTTCAAAGTTCGAGTTTTGTCATTCTTGTCTAGTGTAGGAATTATCCAATTCTTATTTCAATCGGTTGGCCTAAAGCAACACAATCAGTACCGTATTACAGAAATTCCATTTAAACAGAGCTGAACCTCAACTTTATTTTCCTTGCAAGGTGAATTGGAAAAACAAGTACACTCTAATCGCAACGAAATCCTATATAGTTCCGATAATCTAGACTTGATCCATTCTGCCTGATATTTGATTCCATTAAGATTCACATGTTTGTCAAATAAATTCAAGTAAAGCTTAGCACTGGTACAAGCAGTTTTTTTTTGTTTTACTTTTTAGCTTTAACTTGATAACAATGCTAACATTTCACAGGTAAAAGGGCATCTGAAAGACAGGAAGTTCGAAATACTGGTTGATTCTGATCTTGATGGTAATTACGTAGACGCCCAAGTGGAGCAGCTAATCCAGGTGGCTCTTTTATGCACTCTAGGCTCCCCAATGGAACGGCCGAAGATGGCTGAAGTGGTCAGAATGCTGGAGGGTGACGGCTTGGCTGAAAGATGGGAGGAGTCGCAGAGAGAAGAAATTGTCCGCCAAGAGTCTAACCAAACCCACCACCCGAATGCAAACTGGTTCATCCCGGACTCCACTTCTCACATCCCTCCAGATGAACTGTCTGGTCCCAGATGACCACTTCTGCACATAATGTAAGTCTTTCAGCAGAGCTGGTTTTGCATTTTAGGGTCGCACATCGTTCGAATTTGTGCATATAGTTTTTCCTTTTCTTGCTTTCATATATTGCTCTCATCATTTTGGCCCCACTGATGCCGTTGTTGTAATTTATGTTGTTACATGTTGTACGGAGTTGTTTGTTCGATTACTGTAATTGTTATAGGGAGTTGGGAATGCCAACTGCGGTAAAGAAAACAGTAGTTACTAGAGAAAAAACAGGGCAAGAAGGGTGATAGAAGCAGCAGCCATGTTTTGATGTACCGAAAGATATGTAGGTTAGTGAAGACTGTTACATCAACATATGCAGTAAAGTTATTTACTAAATATTTTTTGTATCATATTATTTAGACCTGTCAATTTTGGTATGATTCAGAACTGAATTTGAAAAATAATCCAAATAGAGAATTACTCGAACGTAACTCGTCTGAATTCGAAATAACCTGCAAATCTAAAACTTAAATTGACTCAATTCACTTGAATCAAACTGAAAATTAAGGTGTTGTTTGATTAACCGAAAAAAGTAAGATTGTTTAGTGATAAAGCAATATGTCATGTAAATAAAGAGTAGAGTTTAGCGTTTAAAACTAAGACGATCGAGAAGAAATGTATTTCTTAGGGGTTCTTATGTGAGAAGTGTTTGTAACTTTCTTCGTACAAAAGTTACATGTGAGGAGGGTTTATAGTTTTATCCGAGCAAAAGTTATAGATTGTTGTGAGGAATGTTTGTAGCTTTATCTTGTGCAAAAAATATGATTTTAGCATAATGATATTTATCGTTTTTGGGATCATGAAGGTAGAGACAAGATCGGTCGAACAATGTTAAATATTGTCTTATTTGAGTATTATTAATTTTTATTTTATTTTTATCTTATGTTGATTATGTTTCTACCGATGAATTCCCAACACAAAATAGTTTGTATGTTAAATTAAACACAAATCATTGACCCTGTAATGATTATAATTCGAAATTATTTAAACCTGAAATGATCAAATTGAAAAACCTAACTTTTAAACCAAAAATAACCAATACAAAATAATTCAAATCCAATATGATTCGAACATGAAATTAACCCGATCCTCCTATTTGATATGTCTAAATAGAAGGCATGTGGGTTTCTCTAGGACACATATTTTGGTTCGCGATATGGACATGTAGGGTTTTATGCATATGATTAAGGTTGTTATTTGCGCCCAGCTATGAGTTGGTCTCTTCCTCTCTCTGGTTCTTCTAAATTTAATGCTGATGGATCGACAAGAAGTAATCAGTAAAGACAAAGTTATGTATTGATTAAAATTAATTGTTGTCTCTCTTAATTTTTTTGGTATAATAATATTTTAAGTTATTTATGCCCTTCATAATATTTGATCGTAGTTCCGTCCGTAATAACTGGAAACATTTAGGTTGTGGGGGAGTACTCTATGATGATATGGTAATGTAGTGTCCTTATTCTCTGGGCTAGTTGACATCCCTGACTCTAATTTTGCCAACTTGTTGCTAATGTAATGGCCGGTGTTTACGTGGAGAGTAGAGAAATGGTTGTGGAAACAGATTACTTTGGTGTGTTCTGTATGGTTTTATAATCCTTGGATGCTTGCTGAAACGTTTAAACCAATCGACTTGTTTCCTTCAATCTATTCCCGATGTGCGAACTGTTCCTGTGTCGAGAGGCGTGACCAGTTGGGCTGATGCAATTGTGAAAGTTGCGGCAGATAGACTTTCAATTTTTATTTCTTAGATCCGTTCAACATTAATTTTTGAACGTCTGTTGAGGGCAAACGGCCGATTGTAGAGGAGTTGAATTTTCTAACTGTGACGAAATACCCATTTTTAAATGCTAAATCATATGAAAAAATGTCCGTTCAAGCACACCTCATACTTGTTCTACACTATTTTTCCATTTGATGCTTTAACATTTGTTAAAGAAACATTGTTGAACACAATTTTACCATTTTGTTGGGGAATTTCCTAGTTTGCAAAGTGTTGTTCTTGGCTCGTGGTGACACAGGGGGATAACATCTCACCCATTAAGGAAACTACTGAGTTTATACTTGTGGGATTAAGATTCCAATCCATGTCTTAGAGCATATAGTTACATAGTATATTCTTAGTAGTATTTGAACATGTACGGTAAATATATAATCTCACAATAAAAAAAACACCAAGATTTACGTAAAAAATTAAAAAAAAAAATACGGGCAAATGAGAAGAAATTCACTAATGTCTAAAAAGATGAATACAAGAGAATTGTGCCTTAACACGATTTATGGGTTATTCAACTCTATATTCTAACCCTTACTCAAAGTGTCTATTTATAAAGATAGATACTTGATTGCAAATGAATTCTAATCAAACTAAATTTCCTTCGGCCCGCTTCTATCGCATCCACTACATATTCTTATTTTTCTCCAATTTTATTTTTTCACTAATTTAATCACATTACACAATTTTAGACCATAATAAAACATAATTTAAGGCACAGCTTCTAACAAAATCCATACCCTAGTATCATACTTATTCGAAAATGTCCTATCGGTTTAGATTTCACCAATTTTTCTTTAGAAAATTTCACCAAACATAAATTCTTCTTATCCACATATTCTTCTTATCCCACAAGTATCACAACCCACGATGCCTTAAAAAATAAAGATGTACGTATACCAGTTTTAGCTAGTGCATCCGTTATTCCATTATAATATTTTGGGCTGAAAACACTTCGTCATATTTTATATCGACTTTTTTGTTGTTGTTCTATCTACATTAAACTTAATCCACTCAAACTGCGAAGGTTGTTATTATTCAAACTTAATCTAACAATATCTTTCTTGAACTCGATGTAGGATCAGCCCACCAATTTTGTTTATTTTTATTAATTTAACATTATCTTATTTTGTATTAAAAAATTCAATTATGCCTTCAATTCCTATACTTGAATGGAATTTGCGATTTAATTTATACACTTTAAAAGTCTTAATTTTCCGATTATAAAATCCTAGCCACTGTTGAGTATTGATCGTCACCAAATATTATCGTCAATACATCTAAATAATCATACCAATTTCAAAAAAAATGGTAAATCATTATAAATTCAATAAATAATCTAAAATTTAATAACCAATTCGTTGATTTAATGAGATAAGATGTTAAATTCTTTAAATAATATTAAGATTTAAATCTTGATATCATGAAAAAAAATTTAAAGAAATCACCACTATAATATGTTTACTAAACATTATTTGAATTAGTACGTTAATAAATTGAATATTAGTTGTTACAAAAAGAATTTAGACATATCTAAAAGAAAACTAATCTTTACAAAAAAAATATTAGTAGAGCGTCAATGATTAAATAGAAGGGTAATCTTCACTCGTGGTCACTTTTGTTTTGGGTTTGTTCTATTTTGATCACTCGAATTCAAAAAAGACTATTCTGGTCACTTACGTTTGAAACTGTTTCTGTTTTGATCACTGGACCGTTAACCTCCGTTAATTAAAAATAATAATTTCTAGTTTGACCCCAAACTTTCAAAACTTCATTTTTCACCATCTTCCCCAAAACTCAATGAACTTCCCCAAAACTACATTAAATGTCTTCCTAAAAGTTAACGAATCTCGCCAAATTTCACTGTTGCGACTAAAAAAATACCGGTGTCACTTAGAAGAACCGGGTTTTAAATGGATTTTGAAAATTTTAATCGGATTTATAAAAATAGAGGAGTCGCCACCGGCCATTTAAAATGGTAGACCGGACACCGAAATAAAACAAGAGATTCTTTTTTCTAAAAAAGGTTCGGGAGTCGGTTACACGCGAGGAAGGATGAGCACCCCCGTCGTGCCCGAAAATCGGTACCAAAAACATTACCGCTTAATTAATATTAAATTTTGCGAATTAAAGTGACGAATCATATCAAAATTTGGTTATACGAGCGAGTGAATTTTAAAGGTCTTAATATTCGAGAAGGAACGTCCGAACCACCACCACCACGACTGGTACTGGCCTCGTTCGTTCCCGAATAAAAAGACGCTCGCATTGCATTTTATAAGTTCGTATGCAACTCAGAAACGTAAACGGGAAATAAAAAAATAATTAAACATAAAGTAAGTGGCATGACACGTATATGCATCATAAAATATATATAGAACATGTATAAAACATATGGGCAAAAATGAGCATATAAATATAAATATCGAGCCAGAAAATTAAAAATGCATGAGTAACAACATATAATATAACCAAAATAAAAAATGCAAAGTAAACAAATAAAATGCAAACTAACAGGGACCACAATGATAATAAAACCATTCTACACATTAATTAAAAATGCAAAGCAGGACTAAATTGAAAAGAAAGAAAAACTTAAAAGGACGCAAAGGGGTATTTTACCAATCGAAAACTGATTAAAATGAAAACGAGGACGAAATTAAAAAGGTTTAAAAAGTTTGAGGGACCACGACCAGGATTTAGAAAAGTGGAGACCCCTACGGGGATATTTTAAAAGCACGGAGGGACTAAAGTAGCGAATAAGCCAATTTTAAAACACAAATCCACTATTAAAAAATGTGTTTTTCAGAAAACGGTTCCCTTTTGCCCATTTCGAATAGAAACAGAGAGCTTTTCTCTCCCTCTTCTCCGTCCGATTAGGGTTTGAAACTCAAAAAGGAGAAGGCCTTTCCGGCGCCGTCAGTCGCCAACCGGCAACGGTGACCTCGAAAAACTGAGAAAAGAAACCTCTTTTTCTTCTCAAAACCTCAGACACGAACCCAAATCTCTTATTCTTTCGAAAAATCCCAAAAAAATAAAACCAAAAACCTCCCTTGTTTCGAACCCACAATCATGATGGCTCACCCTCTAAGGGATTGTTGCCGGGGAGAGACCCGCACCAGAGGGGAAGTCGAACCGAAAGCCAAAGGTAAAAGAAGACTCTGACCCCCTTTTTTTTTAGATTTACGCATGCATGAAAAGATTGAATAAAAAATACTGATACCTCAAAGGTTTTTTTCTCTTTGTATTGCTATTGTGAAAATCTCAAGTGGGTTTTGATTTTTTTTGTGTTTTCAATATCACTCTGCTGATTTCTCTCTATGCTCTCTCCGTTTGTGCTATTCATCTCCTCTCTTTTAAATTGTTTCTCTCTTTACTACATGCGGATGAAAAACAAAACTTCTTTGTGTTCTGTTGTTCTAATCTGATTTCTGGTTGCCATTTTAGTGTATGATTTGTCTTCGTTTGTATTTTTGGAATCTGATTTCTTTGTTTTTTACTGTTGCATGGTTGACGTTTCCAAATCGGTGTAAGCGTGCACCGGGTCAGGGGCGGCAGAGGAGGGGTCACGGGACCGAGTGCATGGGCGCGTGGGGTGATCTGGAATCTTCATCGTCTCGATCTAGGACCGTTGGATCGAATCGATCCAACGGTCGAGGCTGCGTAGCGCAAGGGCAAAGGGGAGACCCTCTCTAGGGTTTTGTGGTGAGACGATATCTGGACCGTCAGATCTGACGGCTGCGGGTTTGGTGGCGCGAGTCCAAAGATGGGGCTCTCCTAGGGTTTCATCTAGAGGCCTGATCTGGATCGTTGATCTTGTGCCAGATCCAACGGTGATGGTTGTGGCGGCTGCATCACAAAGCATGGGATTAGGGTTAGCTTAGGTTTTTTGTCTGCTGGGCTTGTTGGGCTTATTGCATTATTTGGACATGTATGGACTTTATTCATAAATAAAAGTTTATTTGGGCTCTTTGTTCAGCTTTCATCTTTACTATATTAATAATAATAGTAATATATCCTACTTTAGTAATAAGGATGAATAAATAATAAATATAATGACAATAAATAACAATAAGTATAATATCAATAATAAATATAATATTAACAAACGACTAATAGAAATAACAAATAATAACAAATAATAATAAGTACAATAATAGATCAACATATAATAATAATACCACTAACTAGTAATAATACTACTAAATAATGATAACAATACTTAAAAAACTATCAAACACTTAATAATAATATGAGCAAGCAAAAAAAAAAGAATACTATAATAAGATAGTATTAAATATAATATATTAGTAATATTTAGGGGTTTTTGTGAAATGAGAAATATTAATAGTATAATGACTATATAAAAATAATGATGCTAATAGTAATAATATTAATGATAATAATACTATAATAATAAGAGAGTAATAGCAATATAATGGTAGTAACACTCATATATACATATATTTTTTCTTTTTCTATTTCAAATACCTAACAGCCCAATAAGCCCATTAACGACATAAACTTAAAGGGTTTCGAGGTCCGGACAAAATTAGTGATTACAGTTGCCCTTCTTTGCTTATACTTGTGGAACAAGAATAAAGCAAAGACCATAACATAAGCACTAATTTTGTCCTACTTCCCTATTGGACGGTTCACTCCCGACGCAGCCACGCGATTCCAAGTAACTCTTCCCAATGCCTTTTGATCACGAGCTCTCCCCTCAAATGCCCCGAGCAGATTGACAGAGAGCGTTTTTTTGTTGCAGATTTCCATTCTCCAAGTGCCCGAACGGATAGGCATGCTCTATTCTTCTCATGCCCGAATAGATGAGCAGATTCCATATATCTTTGTCTTCCCTTTTTCGTAAGAACAAGCTAGTCATCTAAACAACTTTGCGTTCCCTTCGCGGTCTAAAAGCAAGCTGTCCATTTCGCGGTCAAAAAGCAAGCTGAAACTTCAAATATTTTTGCCTCCATGTCGTGGCCAAAAGGCGAACTTGGGCGTCCAAGTGGATTTGCTCTCCCTTCACGGTCGTAAAGCAAACTGGTCATAACTATAATTTGTCCGACTTCCTTGTTGGACGATTTACTCTCTTGGAGCTGCAACGCGCTACACCGAGTAATTTTCTCTTTGAAGCCCTAAGAATATGAGTTCTCTCTCTATAGGACTCATTTCCTTGGCGTGTTCTTCGAGTGGCAGTTCTTTCTATATAGAACTTTCGTCCTCGTATTTCTGAAATCAAAGATCTCCAAGTCCTCTCTCTATAAGACCCTCCGCTTTCGAGATCCTGAAGCCTTAGGATTCTGAGTTCTTTCTCCACAGAACCCCTCTTCCTTAGCATTCTCTTTGAGTAGTCGTTCCTTCTCTATTGAACTACTCTCTGAAATCAAGGATCTACAAGTCCCCTCTCCGTAGGACCCTCCACTTTTGAGATCCTGAAGCCTTAGGATTCTGAGTTTTTTCTCCACATAAATCCTCTTCCTTAGCGTACCTTTCGAGTGATAGTTCTTTCTCTTTTGAACTTATTGTTGAGTGTGTAAAAGTTCTATTATTTACACCCTTTTTAACCCATATTTCTGCTGCATTCAAGCATCATTGCATTTAGGTTAGTTTTTAGTAAAACATCACAAAAGGATTAAAAGCACGGATTCTACTGAAAGATGGCTATTTTTGCAGGTATCTGCCATAGTAGATGTTGAAGGCAGGCGCAGGGCAGAGAAGCAGGAGAGCTGAACTGGACAAGCATACGAAGAAGACGAAGCTGCCATGGACCTGTCGTGACAGCATGGTGACAGCAGACTTATGAAGAGGAAAAGTAAAGTGGACCTCGATAGATAGAGAAAAATCTGCTCGTCTGTCGTGTGAAAGCCACATATTTTTCCAAGCCCCGGATCAAAAGATATGTCAAGCCAAAGCTCAAGGAGAGGAAATTCCTAGAAACAAGGATGGCGGCTGCAAAGTAGGAATCCTTAGAGATTTAGTCTTTATTAGAATCTTACTTTTAATTAAAGTTGTAATCCTTGTTACCTTAGAAGACTTGAGCCCAAAGCTTATATAAGGGCATAGATTTAACCTAGGAGGCACAACCGATTACCCCATAACCGAAACCAAAAACCCCTGTCGTCCACCCGTCACCGACATGTTCTAAAATCCCCCTAGGGCTACGAGTTGTTTTGTAAAGTAGTTGCAAGGGTTGCTTTGTTTTAGGATTTTTCAATTCAATAAAATAAACTTCAAGTTCTCTTATTTTGGTTTTAACATCTTGCAAGAGCATCGAGAGAGCATTGTGAGGTTATCCATTTACTTAGCATCGGGAGAGTTAAGTATACGAAAGAAATAAGAGCGCGTTCTCTAGTTTATAGTTGAACCATCTCGTGCCTAGGGATAGGGCGAGGTTAAGTGGCTAAGGAAGAATTCATACACATCGGTGTTCATCCTTCGATTCACGCCGGGAGGTATCATCAAAGACGTGTTCATCGACGGACTTGTGCCTAGGGATAGGGCAAGGCAGATCTAGGATTCTTGCCAAACTTGAAGTACGGAGTTGGTGTGTCTGCTGCCGCGACATCCAACGGACAGACGCCGCGATAGGTGCTGTCGGCGACGGGAGCGACGACAGAACTGGAGATCCTAAGCAATTCAATACCTGCACTACCGAGCAATTCAATACCAGCCCATTCTCTTTATCTTGATAATTCAATCCTTTTATTTACGTTTTTATCTTATTATTCTCGTGACAATTCTAAACTATCTCTTTTACTTCGTGCAGTAAACTAAGGTGAAGTCATTAGCCCAATCCCTGTGGAGACGATATCCGATACTTCGTATCACTTTACTACTTGCGTCGTGTACACTTGCACTACAATTGCGATAGACTCTTTTACACGCAACAAGTTTTTGGCGCCGTTGCCGGGGATTGGCAACATAACTACATCTTTCTTTTATTGCACTTTTTGCTTTTATTTTTATTTTCGTTTTTATTTTTAGTTTTTCTTTAATTTTTCTTTTGTGTTTTCAACTCTTGCTTTTCACGAGGTTTTCTTGTTTATACGCAGATCCAAAAGAGGTGAAGATCCTGAGTATAAATTAGATCCAGAGATCGAACGTTCCTTCAATCTCAAGAAACAACTTCGCCGACTTTTAGACAGAAACGAATATCTCGAAGAACAGCTAGAGAAGATGGGCCATAACCAACCTGTTGGTGGTTTCATACCATCCCTTGGCGATAATAACCCACCTGTCGTCGACCCGCCTGGGGCAGATAGACGAAGGTCATGTCGTGACTACATGCTGAACGATCATGTAGAGCTGGAGACCACGCTGCCGGATATTGATGTTGACAACTTTGAGCTTAAACCTGTCATGTTTAGTATGATCAACAACGCCGGGCAATTCAGTGGTTCTGCGACAGAAGATGCTAGGGAGCATCTCAAAACGTCTTAGGAGATCTGTGGTTCGTTTAGACTACCAGGAGTTAGTCCGGAGATACTGAGGCTTCGGTTATTTCCCCATTCATTGAGGGATAGAGCTAAAACTTGGTGGAATAAACTTACACCGGGTTCCATTATGACTTGGGCAGATCTAACTCGTGAATTTTTATCTCGTTTTAATCCTTCACATTTATCTGAGCGATTACGTAACGAAATTGCTACTTTTCAACAGGAAGATGACGAGCCGATGCACGAGGCCTGGGACAGATTTACTACTCTTCTACAGAACTGCCCAATGCATGGATTCCCTGTCTGGAATCAGGTAACTAAGTTCTATAATGCTGCTAACTTACAAACTCGCATTCGAATTGATTCCGCAGCAAATGGACTATTATTGGATAAAGATCCGGACGAGGCATTGCAAGTTTTGAAAAACCTGGCTAAGAATGAGGAGCAGTTTTCGACAGCTAGAAGAGGGGGTAAACGAGTACTTGCTGTCAAGAACTATGAGGCCGGCAGCACTATGAAATCCCAGGTAGCATTCCTTACTAAAGCAATGAAACACTTATTGAATGAAGAAGAATTACGGGGATTTGCTGTCGAGGAAGTTTGTGCTATTTGTGAGGGAAATCATAGTAGGGATGAGTGCCCAATAAATATAGAAGAGGGAAAATATGTTGGAAATTACAAGCCGAATTACAATTCCAACAACTATAATCCAAATTGGAGGAAAGATCCCAAATTTTCCTGGAGTAACCCTAACAATGCCCTGAATCCGCAAGCATATAATCAGAATCAAGGGGGTCCTAGATTGTTGATGCGACAGCAACTACAGCCGCAGAACCTGCCGCAGAACCTGCCGCCGCAGCAGCAACAACAGCCACCACCTGCCACGAGTAGTGTATTGGAACAGACTTTGGCCACTTTTATGTCTCAGACCGGTACGTATATGGAGAATATAAATCAGTTTGTCAAGAAGACGGAAAATTTTATAGATAAAACCGAGATGAGGATGACAAACCATTAAGCTATCTTGAAATCTCTAGAGACACAAATGGGTAAGGTGTCACAACATATTAAGCCGAGGCAGAATGGAGGTTTCCCTAGCAATACTGAAAATGCTAGACCACCCCCACATGTAGACCTGGCAAACTTGACCCGAGACCCGAAAACCGAACGGATTTACCCGAACCGAACCCGAAACCGAACCGAACATGCTTACCCGAAATTTGACCCGAAACCGAAACCAAACCGAAACCGAACCGAAAATGAACTGATTTTTAGTTGAACCGAAATGGACCCGATAGACCCGATAGACCCGAACCGAATGGAACCGAACCGAATGAAACCGAACCGAATGGACCCGAACCGAAGACAACCCGAAATAAATAAAAGATATTAATAGAAATAAAAAAAGATGAGATATGAACAATCGCACAACTCACCAAAAAGTTAAATATATTGGCTTTATAAAGCCATATAAAGGGTGTAAAAAAACTGACCAACCTAAAAACTTGATTAAAACCGACCGATCTCCCATCAACCAGAAATTGACCCGAACCGATCCGAACCGAACAGAACCGAAAATCAACTGAACCGAAAATCAACCGACCCGAAAATCAACCGAACAATAGAACCGAACTGGAACCGAACCGAACCGAACCCGAACCGAACCGAATCTGAACCGAATGATATCAGACCCGAAATAACCGAAACCGAAATGACCCGAACCGAACCCGAACCGATTGACCCGTTTGCCACCTCTACCCACATGAGCAATGTAAGGCGATTACTACTAGGAGTGGGAAGACACTACTAGGGCCGGAAAAAGAAGTTGAAATAGAAAAGGAACCTTCCTTGGATAAACCTGCCGAGGAAGCTGCCCCGACAGGTGATAAACAGACTGCTGCCGATGAGCCTGTCATGACAGCAGAAGCGACAGAGGAGAAAAAAGATGATTATCGTCCTCAGATTCGCATGCAGTGGGAAGGGCGCATTGCAGATTATCGTCCCCCACCACCCTTCCCTCAACGGATACAGCAAGCTAAGCATGAATCTCAACTTAAAAAGATTTATGATATTTTTAAACAGGTTTATATTAATATTCCGTTGTTAGATGTTGTTAGGGAGATGCCCGGTTTTGCTAAATTTCTCAAGGATGTTATGTCGAAAAAATCTAAACTTGGGGAATTTGAAACGGTAAGGATGCAAGAAGGCTGTATGAGCATTCTTCATCGGCAGCCACCCCAGAAAAAGAAGGATTCGGGGAGCTTCATCATACCTTGCGTAATCGGCGACAAATTTGTGGGTCAGGCACTTTGTGATCTTGGTGCCAGTGTTAATCTAATGCCCAAATCTGTTTTTTAGAAACTAGGTATTGGCAAGGCGCGGCCCACGACAGTTACCCTACAGCTAGCCGACCGCTCTTACATTCACTCCGAGGGAAAAATTGAAGATATTTTGGTAAGAGTTGATAAGCTTATTTTTCCTGCTGACTTTCTTATTTTAGATTGTGAGGCAGATGAGAACGCACCAGTCATCCTTGGGCGACCCTTCTTAGCCACGGGAAGATCATTGATTGATGTGGAAAAAGGAGAACTCACCATGCGCGTGAACGATCAAGAGATTAAGTTGAATGTTCTCCAAGCAATGAAACATGCCGATGTGGATGAGGAATGCAAGGCCATCATTGAGGTGACCTTTGATCAACCCTGCATCAGGTCGGGCTGCCGTGATATAAAATTGGGTCACTGCTGTGACAGCCATCTACAGGCCTGTCACGACAGCAATGACGACAACAACAACGACAACACCGACGACAGTGACTCCTCTGAATCCGACACAACTGATACTGAAGGTCATGAGGAGGTAAACTGGTTAGACCATTGTCCAGGTAAGTTATTCGAACCCTTGAATTACACTTCGGATAACCATTTAATCCAAAAGCCCTCTACTGTTGAACCACCTGTCTTAGAACTTAAGCCCCTGCCAGGGCAGCTTAAATATGCTTTTCTTGGTTGTGATGACACACTACCCGTAATCATCTCTGCTAAGATGCCGCAGGAACAGGAACGACAGCTGATCGACATGCTAAGGCAGCACAAAAAGGCGATTGGATGGACGATAGCAGACATACAAGGCATTAGTCCGGCGATATGCATGCACAAAATCCTCCTAGAGGAAGATCATAAGCCGACTATTGATGCCCAAAGGCGGTTAAACCTTGCGATGAAGGAGGTAGTGCGTAAAGAGATAATCAAATGGTTAGATGCTGGTATTATTTACGCCATCTCCGACAGCAAATGGGTGAGCCCGGTGCAATGTGTTCCCAAGAAAGGAGGCATGACCGTGATAACCAACGAGAACAATGAGTTAATCCCAACCAGGACTGTGACCGGTTGGAGGGTTTGTATGGACTATCGGAAGCTTAATAAAGCTACCCGAAAGGACCACTTTCCTTTACCCTTTATTGATCAAATGCTTGATAGATTAGCGGGTAAACCTTACTATTGTTTTCTTGATGGTTATTCAGGTTACAACCAAATTGCCATCGCACCGGAGGATCAAGAGAAAACAACATTCACATGCCCCTACGGAACATACGCATTTAGGAGGATGCCGTTCGGCCTCTGTAACGCACCTGCCACCTTCCAAAGGTGCATGATGGCTATATTCTCTGATATGGTAGAGGACTTCCTTGAGATTTTCATGGATGATTTTTCCGTCTTTGGAGATGATTTTGAGAGCTGCCTCGGCAACCTTCAAAAGGTACTTGAAAGATGTGAAAAAGCTAATCTTGTTCTAAATTGGGAAAAATGCCATTTTATGGTGGATGAGGGGATAGTCCTAGGCCATAAGATTAGCTGCCGTGGGATAGAAGTCGACAGGGCCAAAATAGAAGTCATAGAGAAGCTGCCGCCGCCAACCACAGTCAAGGGCATTAGAAGTTTTTTAGGGCATGGGGGTTTTTATCGGAGATTCATTGCAAATTTCTCAAAAATCACGAAGCCCCTATGCCACCTCTTAGAGCAGAACCGACCCTTTGACTTTAATGAGGAATGTACTGAAGCATTCAAGGTTCTGAAAGAAAAGCTAGTGACAGCCCCCATAGTACAGCCACCAGACTGGACACAACCATTCGAGATCATGTGTGATGCTAGTGATTATGCTGTCGGGGCAGCACTTGGGCAGCGCAGAAATAAGCTGTTTCACGTCATATACTATGCCAGCAAGACGTTAAATGACGCCCAAGTGAACTACACCACCACTGAAAAGGAGCTGTTAGCTGTGGTGTTCTCCATCGATAAGTTTCGTCCCTACATACTTGGAACGAAGGTAATAATACACACCGACCATTCTGCCCTAAAGTATTTGTTCGCAAAGAAGGATGCAAAGCCTAGGTTGATACGATGGATATTGCTATTACAAGAATTCGACCTTGAGATCAAGGACAAAAAGGGGACAGAAAATCAGGTGGCAGACCACTTGTCGAGGTTAGAGACGGGACAGAGTCTACCGTTAGATGAGACACACATACTGGAGACCTTCCCAGATGAGCAGCTCTTAGCTGCCGCAATCGCTGTCGCGACAGCCATGGCGGCAGGTAAGTCTTCTAACCTTCCTTGGTATGCTGATTTCGTTAATTTTATAGTTAGCGGAATATTACCTTCTGATCTTAATTATCAAGCCAGGAAGAGGTTCCAAAATGATGTTAAGCATTATTATTG
This sequence comes from Hibiscus tridactylites, assembly GCA_958450335.1. Taxonomy (NCBI): domain Eukaryota; kingdom Viridiplantae; phylum Streptophyta; class Magnoliopsida; order Malvales; family Malvaceae; genus Hibiscus; species Hibiscus tridactylites. The sequence continues at coordinate 65,193,814 of OY288275.1, forward strand.
GGACGAACCTCTTCTTTTCAAAATATGCGCAGATCAGGTTATAAGGAGGTGTATACCACAAGAAGAGCAAGAAGACATTCTCCATCACTGTCATGCTTCACAATATGGAGGACACTTAGGAGGAAATAAGACTGCTGCCAAGGTGCTGCAGTCGGGATTCTACTGGCCGACATTATATAAAGATGCACAGGAATTTTACAAAAACTGTGACAGGTGCCAGCGGACAGGTAACATCTCGAGAAGAAACGAGATGCCACTACAGAATATTTTGGAAGTCGAGATCTTCGATGTTTGGGGGATTGATTTTATGGGACCTTTTCCATCTTCGTGTGGAAATCTTTACATCCTCCTAGCGGTGGACTATGTCTCCAAGTGGGTAGAAGCAATCGCAACTCAAAGGAATGATGCCAAGACGGTCCAAAAGTTTTTGCACAAAAACATTTTTTCTAGATTTGGCATCCCTAGGGCGATTATCAGTGATGAAGGGAGACATTTTGATAATAGGGTAATTGCTGCCGCCTTGAAGAAATATGGTGTCAAGCACAGGATCGCGACAGCATACCACCCACAGACCAATGGACAGGCTGAGATTTCCAATAGGGAAGTGAAGAACATTCTTGAGAAGATGGTTAAACCAACTAGGAAAGATTGGTCTTTACTTCTGAATGATGCATTATGGGCATACAGGACAGCTTTCAAGACTCCATTGGGCATGTCTCCATACCGACTGATTTATGGGAAAACCTGTCACTTGCCTGTCGAGATTGAGCACAAGGCATATTGGGCAATCAAGGCAGTGAATATGGACTTGGACAAGGCCGGCCAGAAAAGGTTATTAGATCTGAACGAGATTGAAGAATTACAGACAATGGCCTACGACAACGCAAAAATCTACAAGGAAAAGACTAAAAAGTGGCACGATAAGAAACTGCTGCCACGACAGTTCTGCCCAGGGCAGCTTGTGTTGTTATTTAATTCTAGACTTAAACTCTTCCCAGGAAAGCTAAAGTCTAGATGGTCTGGCCCGTTTCAAGTGGTTCAAGTTTTTCCCCATGGTGCCATCACAATTCAATCATTAAGAGACGAGCACCAATTCAAAGTCAATGGACAACGCCTCAAGCACTATCAGGGGACTGAAGCCCCAGGAATACAGGAAGTGGTTACTTTGGGAGATGCCCCACAAGGCATCCCTAATTTAACCTAAGTTTTTTTTTTTATTTTTTTTATTATTATTTATTAGGAATTATGTTTATTTTATTCGAATAATGTTTTATTTTTCTAATTTCAGTTTTTAGGAAATAAAGGAGTCAAGAAGAAAAGGAGAAGTGACCCAAGCCCACCGCCCATCCATCAGCCCAATAAAGCCCATTTATGGAGACCTGTCGTTTCGGCTGCCGCCGCGGACGGATATGACAGGCTGTCAACAGACTGACATGGCAGACGCAGAAGCGTGCGGCAGACGCATAACAGGCGCATAAATGCGTGTTAGACGCGTCAGACACGCTAAATCCAATCTGCCGCTCCGTTCTTCACGCCTGCCGTTGCGGCATTAAATGGGCAGCTACTCGACCGCTATATAAACCCATTCTCATTTTCATTTTTCTCACTTCTGCTTATTCCTCTTTGCTTTCTCCTCTAGTTTTATTTGCTTTCTTCAGATTTTACAACCCTTGCAACCAACATGTCGACTAGACAAACCCGTTGTAGTGCTGCCTCAGCATTCTCCTCCTCAGCAGCAACGCCCTTTGCCAACAAGGAGCTATGGGAAGAACGTGGGTTCGTTTACATCCGACAGGCGCCCATATGGGACTCCGGCCGTTCATTGTGAAGGCCATAACGGCACAACTTTGGGAGGACTTTGCCGAACAGCCGGCAGAGCTAAATGATACTTTGGTCCGGGAGTTTTACGAGGCCATCGACAGAAAAACGGCGACATCTGTCACCGTCCGAGGAGTGGAAGTACCCTTTACTGCCAACAGCATCAATCATATGTTCGGCCTCTTCTTTGGCCCCGATGATGATGCTCACCAACAATTTGTAGACACCCTTGATGCTGCTGCCTATGATGCTGTCATGGTGGAGCTGACAGAAGCTGGTACATCTTGGACAACCAGCAAGAAGAACCCCCACTCCGTCAATAGGGGGCAGCTCCTCCCCGAAGCAAAACTGTGGAACGCTTTCATCAAAAAGCGTATCCTGCCCTCGTCCCACCACACGACAGTCAACCGACAGCGGCTGGCCCTCATTCACTCTATTATGCATGACAGGCCCATCAATGTGGGCAGGTACATGAGGGACAGCATCATCGATTGTGCCTTCCGCTCAGACTCACGACTATGTCTGCCATTCACCATCACCGCCCTCTACCGATGTGCTGCTGTACCAGAGGAGCCCTCCGACAAACTACACCAAGGTCATGGCTGGACCGACAATAACATCTCCAGCCTCATGGAGGTCGTAGCTGCCACACCCATCAGCGCCTTCGATCCGAATGCACCACCTGCAGACTCGGATAAGGAACCTGCCACCGAGCCTGCCCCTGAAGCTGCCACCGCCACCGCTCCGACAGACCAGTCGGCACACATCCTTGCTGCAATCCTACAGGTCGAGGAGCGGCAAATGGGTTTGATGACTTTCATCCGCGATTTCTCAAATGCAACGGTAAATTTTATTACTAATACTTTACATTATTCGGATGTCATCTTCCCCACCTTCCCCGCCCATTATTTCCATATCCCCTCCCCTACTCCTACACCACCTGTCTCTCCCCATACACATTCTGCCACTTCCACACCATCCCCTGCCCCGACGGCAGCAGGCAACCCACCGGCAAACACCTCTTCTAGAGGAACAAAGCGGAATGCCTCAGATGACAGCCCTCTGATCCGAAGAAATTTGGAGAGGGACTTTACGCGGGTCAAGAGAATTAAACACGTGGCAGACAAGAAGAGGTTGCCCAAAGCTAGCACCACCACTAGCAGCTCATGGGACAGTGGCAGCAGTTCCGATGTCCAGCTTGTGGAGCAACCTACCCCTACATCTGCCCCTGAACCTGCCCAGCCGCCTCCACAGCCCAGGCGCCGCCGTCAGATTCGCGTCAGCAGTAGCAGCGAGGACAACGACTAAAAATTTAATTTTTTATTTTCCTCTTATTGCTGTCTGCTTTTATCTTTTGTGATGTATTTTTCATGTTTTTATTTTTCTGTCATTTTGCATTGAGGGCAATGCAACCCTTGAGTTTGGGGGTGGCAACCCTCCATCATTAATGGAGTCTTAAGTAAATCTTTTTTTATTAATTGTTGTGTCTTTTATTTAGTTAAGTTCTCTTAAAAATAATCAGAAAATTTAAACTGTTGGCTTAAAACTGTGAAGTTAGCTTACCTGTCATGACGGCTCTGTCGTGGCAGCATCTTTAGGACAGTTTAAGGAGAAGTTTAGAGCCTTTCTATAGTTCTGAAAACTTAAACACCTTTGTGACTGTTATATTGCTTAGATTTCTTTTAGCCAAACTAGAATAGGAAGCTTAGAACTTGAATAGCCCCTAGAGGTGCCTAACACTGGCTTTAGGAAAGAAGTTTAGCAAAAGAAAATCAAAAACCTAGAGGTGCCCGAAACCGGCTCTAGGAAGCTAACTAGAGGTGCCCGAAATTGGCTCTAGAAAAATTTAGCTTGAAAATAGAAGAAAAAGAAGCATGAAAATGTGCCTTCTTAAAAAAAATAAACTTTGGCATAAAAATTCGAGTTAAGAAGTTGAATATTCTAGTGAAACTAAGAGAGTCTTAGCATATAACTGTTCGCAAGCATGCACACACTACACGAGAGCTATAGGGAGATTCCGGACAGATCCTAACCCTTCCGACAGGTTGCTGCCGCCATAGAGAATGAGCGACGGGTAAGGGACAGTTCACTGTTTGAAGGCCAACAAAAAAAAATTCATTTTTCTTTCTTCATTGCTTGAGGGCAAGCAAAAACTTGAGTTTGGGGGTGTGTTGAGTGTGTAAAAGTTCTATTATTTACACCCTTTTTAACCCATATTTCTGCTGCATTCAAGCATCATTGCATTGCATTTAGGTTAGTTTTTAGTAAAACATCACAAAAGGATTAAAAGCACGAATTCTACTGAAAGATGGCTATTTTTGCAGGTATCTACCATAGTAGATGTTGAAGGCAGGCGCAGGGCAGAGAAGCAGGAGAGCTGAACTGGACAAGCAGACGAAGAAGACGAAGCTGCCATGGACCTGTCGTGACAGCATGGTGACAGCAGACTTATGAAGAGGAAAAGTAAAGTGGACCTCGATAGATAGAGAAAAATCTGCTCGTTTGTCGTGTGAAAGCCACATATTTTTCCAAGCCCCGGATCGAAAGATATGTCAAGCCAAAGCTCAAGGAGAGGAAATTCCTAGAAACAAGGATGGCGGCTGCAAAGTAGGAATCCTTAGAGATTTAGTCTTTATTAGAATCTTACTTTTAATTAAAGTTGTAATCCTTGTTACCTTAGAAGACTTGAGCCCAAAGCTTATATAAGGGCATAGATTTAACCTAGGAGGCACAACCGATTACCCCATAACCGAAACCAAAAACCCCTGTCGTCCACCCGTCACCGACATGTTCTAAAATCCCCCTAGGGCTACGGGTTGTTTTGTAAAGTAGTTGCAAGGGTTGCTTTGTTTTAGGATTTTTCAGTTCAATAAAATAAACTTCAAGTTCTCTTATTTTGGTTTTAACATCTTGCAAGAGCATCGGGAGAGCATTGTGAGGTTATCCATTTACTTAGCATCGGGAGAGTTAAGTATACGAAAGAAATAAGAGCACGTTCTCTAGTTTATAGTTGAACCATCTCGTGCCTAGGGATAGGGCGAGGTTAAGTGGCTAAGGAAGAATTCATACACATCGGTGTTCATCCTTCGATTCACGCCGGGAGGTATCATCAAAGACGTGTTCATCGACAGACTTGTGCCTAGGGATAGGGCAAGGCAGATCTGGGATTCTTACCAAACTTGAAGTACGGAGTTGGTGTGTCTGCTGCCGCGACATCCAACGGACAGACGCCGCGACAGGTGCTGTCGGCGACGGGAGCGACGACAGAACTGGAGATCCTAAGCAATTCAATACCTGCACTACCGAGCAATTCAATACCAGCCCATTCTCTTTATCTTGATAATTCAATCCTTTTATTTACGTTTTTATCTTATTATTCTCGTGACAATTCTAAACTATCTCTTTTACTTCGTGCAGTAAACTAAGGTGAAGTCATTAGCCCAATCCCTGTGGAGACGATATCCGATACTTCGTATCACTTTACTACTTGCGTCGTGTACACTTGCACTACAATTGCGATAGACTCTTTTACACGCAACACTTATCTCTGAAATCAAGGATCTACAAGTCCTCTCTCTATAGGACCCTCTGCTTTCGAGATCCTGAAGCCTTAGGATTCTGAGTTTTTTCTCCACAAAACTCCTCTTCCTTAGCGTACTCTTCGAGTAGTAGTTCCTTCTCTATGGAACTCTCGTCTGAAATCAAGGATCTACAAGTCCCCTCTTTGTAGAACCCTCCATTTTCGAGATCCTGAAGTCGCAAGTTCCTCTTATATAGAGCTTGTTTAGACCCTTTCTCTGTAGGATCCTTCATCTTGAAATCTTTCGGCAAGCTTGAAAGCTTTGATCTGAAATCCTTGAGTGGCGAACATGAAAGCTTCACCTGACATTCTGGAGCGGCGGCTTGAAAGGCTTCGCCTGAAATCTCTGAGCGGCGAGTATCTTCCTCCTTCGCTCCGAAATTCTTGGGTCTTGAGTTTATGTCTCTTTTCCCCTGAAATCATGATGTGACGAGTTTGAAATTCTTCGCCTAAAATTTTTTTACACTTTGAGTATCTGGCTCATCTGCTCCAAAATCTTTTCTAGGTTTTCGCTTTGTCGCTCACTTCTTTTATGAAAGGGGCCCAACTCGCTTTTCGGGTACCTGTGAAAAAGACGAAATGCTATGATGTCATGAGTTAGCATGCTTCTAACCTAGGGATGTTTAACTACTCATGATGAATGACTGGGTTTCCAAGTTATTTAATCATATTAATTTTATTGACATCGTGTCTTTTGGTGTTGCTTCTTGCTTTGATTGTATCTCTTCTCGGTTCTCCCGGACCATTGTTCTTCTTCTTCTCATCTTAACTCACTTCTGGAATTGTCTGCCTCAAAGTGCTCAGACGGGTTTTCACTTTGAACCCTTCTTTCTCTCTCTCTTTTCTTTCTTCTATTTTTTCCTTCTATTTTTTCTTTCTTTCTCTACTTTTATTTTTATTGATTTTTGATTGCCCGAGTAGATAGGCGAATTTCCATTCTCCAAGTGCCTGAACGGATATGCGAGTTCTATTCTCCAAACACCCGAGTAGATGAGCGGGTTGTATGCTTCACATTCCCGAATAGGTGGGTAGGGTTCCATTCTCCATGTACCTGAACGGATAGACATGTTTTATTCTCCAAATGCCCGAATAGATGAGCAAATTTCCATTCTCCAAGTGCCTGAACGGATAGGCGAGTTCTATTCTCCAAATGCCCGAATAGATGAGCGGATTTTATATATCTTTGCTTCGAGCTTTGAGTGTCTGTCTCCTTTGCCTTGAGCTCTGAGTATCTGCCTCCTTTGCTCTAAAATCTTTTTGGCTTTGAGTTTCTGCCTCTCTTGCCTTGAGCTCTGAGTATCTGCCTCCTTTGCTCTAAAATCTTTTTTGGCTTTGAGTTTCTGCCTCTTTCGCCGTGAGTTTGTGATCTGAAGTGTTCCTCTTGAATTTTGCCTCAAACCCTAAAATGTCTTTTGGGTCTTCACTGTGTCTTCTCTTTTCTTTGTCCTCTTTCTTCCTCTTTTTCTCTTTTTGGGCACTCCTTTGAGTTTTCATCTTGAAGTCAACTTCTCTCTTTTTCGATTCTTCTTGAAGGGGGACTTGCACTGATTAGAATCCCATTGCCCCCACTTGCTTTAGGCTTATGTACCTTTTAACTGACCTCTGGTTAATGTCGACTACTTTAACTGGTGTCTTTTTTCCAAAGATGCCACCAATTTTTGGCCCTTGTAACTCTAAATTCGTGGTCAAGAGCGCCTCTTCTGAATTTCGCTCCTTTGCCCCAAAGTGCTTTTTGGGTTTTCGTCTCGGCTCCTCTTCTCTTCTCCTTAATCTTCCTTTTTTTCTTAGGCATATCCTTGTTGCCTTTTATCGAGTTGATTACTGTCTCATCTCAGTGCGTGCCCTCAACACGACGCGCGTGGTTGTTCTCAAGACATCCTCTTCGGCAAGGTGCTTAGGCTCTGAGGGTAACTTCTGTTCCCCGATTCTCAACGTCAAAATTTCTACCCTCATGTTCTATTTAAACACTTCTTAGCAAAGGTCGACTTCATAGTTCGATATTTAACCAAAGACGGTCTTGATATTTCAACTGGAGGTATTAGTAATGTTTGAACCTCCGAGGGTGCCCCTCCGGGTACTAATGGCTTTACCTCGAGCCACGATCAGTCCGCTTGTTCATTCCCATGTAGAAGACTTATGCAAGTGATTGGGTAAAAATAATTTTATTATGAAAATATACATTTGAAGAATCATGTCAAGTGAAAATCAAGTTTGGGGTCTTTGAAAAAAGGTTGACCCGAGTGAAATTTTCCGAATGTTGCAGGGATGCACATATGAAATCTTTTCTAGGCTATTAGGCTTCCAAGAGGAGCGACTCCCATACTTAGTTTCTACCCAGTTTAAAGGTGGCTCTCTTTACCTCACTAACTCACCATGCCCCATCCTTCCCTCTTTTCTGATCTCAATCAGGCATTAGAAGTGTGACAATCCTTGAAGAAAGGTTAACCCCGATAGGCGGAATGTGATCTGAAGACAAATTCATCCTTCCGCGTATGGTCCAAATGGTCTTTTATGGCTTGTAAGGTAGGCTAAGGCTCACGGCTATGAAAGAAAGGGTAAATAGGCCCAAACAAGTGTTTAAGGGTGGTGAAACCAAGGATCATTTCTTCCAATCTGAAGTCTCAATTATGCTTCGATGAAATGCTATTTCCTCTCTTACTTCTTTGGATCGCTCTAGACTGCCCCTTCTTGTTGGGGTTTTCACCCTAGAGTTCATTTCCTTTTATCAAGCGTAGTTTCGGATCAAGTTGCGCCTTTGTATTGTACTGGTGCAGGTTCTTGCTCACAGGTGAACAATTCTTCGAGGCTCATCTAAGCAGAGACTTATTTGGATAGGGAATCCTCTTGTCCCTTTTCTTTACCCGCTTTTCTCCTTTTTGCACTTTTCACTTTAGTGCCTTTGCTTTTGATTTCTTCAGTTTTTATGTCGGTAGCTTTTGACTTGATTTGGGTAGCTCTTTGAGAACCGTTTTTTTTGTTTCCTCAAAATTGCACTTTTCACTTTAGTGCCTTTGCTTTTTATTTCTTCAACTTTTGTGTCGGTAACTTTTGACTTGATTTGGGTAGCTCTTTGAGAATCGACTTTTCTTTCGTTGTTTCCTTTTGATGTTTTTGGCTGCTCAATCTGAAAGTGTATCCAATGAATCTTTTCTCTTTTAATGCCCTTTAGTTCACAAGACATCATTCCCATAGCATAATCAGGATCCAATGTCGTTTACTTGTCCATAGACTTCTATCCTTTTCTGCCCCCAGTGTAGGGGTGATCCTTGGTTTGGGTTCAATCAGAAGAAAAAGTTTTTGATAGGCTCAAACGGGGACAACAATGGATATTTTTTCTTTATTTTCTTTCTGTGTGAATGGAATTGAAGGAATGCCAAATGTCCTTCCATACACTGATATCAAAATTGGTCTTCAGGTGGTAGAAGTTTTAGGGTTATCACTTCATTCAAGAACCTTAGACAACAATGCCCGAGAGGCAAAATTCACTCAATGGGAGTGGCCCAATATTCCTAAACACTTGTTGTCACCCCTCTCTTGGCCTGAGTAGAATAGATGGTGCTTCCATTCGTATCATTCCCACAACATTTGGTTTTTTTCTTTTCTTTTCAAAGTATTAAGGTCATTTTTTTGTAAAAATATAGACATATATGTTTTTAATAGAAAAACAATAAGGTTGTGACCATAAAGAATAAATGAAATGTCTAAAAGAAATTAAGGAAAATAAAATGCTTGCAAAAGTCTCTTTCATTGAAAATAAAACAAACGGACATCACAAAAGCCCTTACAAAAGATGCTAGCTATCACGGGCCAACAGTACAAACTTATACATGCACCTCAACGAGGGAAAGATCCGACAACTAAAGGTGAAACAGACACGATGCATGGAGACATAACATCCTAAACTACATTGAAGACCAGCGTCTTCCAAAAGTTTCCCTTTCAAAAGATTGCCCCATCTTAGGCCGTCTTCAGACCTAATCCGCGCGGTAGACTCGGGAGTATGTTAGCAGAGGGGTGAGTTTTTCCTTCCCTTTCTCGGCACTCTTGGCCTTCCTTAAGCTTCGAGGGTCTTCAGTCGTACCCCGAGGCTTTGAAACTGTGGCACTCCTGGTGGTCTCTACTCGTCTTTGTTGCTCCTGGTCCCATTCTTCATCTATGATTTTCCGCAGTGAATCCTCGATCTTGTCTAGAGCCAACTCAATAGGGCATTCGGAATGGGAGCAGTGCACCTCATATTGGCCGATGACAGCCTGGTCTTCTTCAGATAAGACCTCCTCCATCACAATATCAGAATCCCCGTCCATACTCTCTTTGGGCTTGGGGGTTTTGCCTTTCTTGGTCAGGGTGGCGATCATAGCCTTCAACTCGTCAAATTGTTCCTTGGTTTCATCTTGGAACTTCTTCATGCATGCGATTGTTTCCTTCTGGTTCCACAATAACTGTTGGTGGAACTGCTCGAGCTCATCCATCCTTCTCACCAGGTTGTTCACATTCCCAAAGCGGTATTGGCTGGAAACTGTTCCTTTGTCCATTTTCTCTCTCTTTTCTCTTTCTCTGACATGAGTGTTTTTCCCCAATTAGTAATAGTGCGATGAAATGCCTTAAGCAAATTTTAATGTCCAATGATGGATGTATTATGGACTTGAATTAAAAATGCATGATCATGAGATGGGTGTATGGCTGACAATTTTAATGACGCTTCGAAATGATGTATGAAACAAATGCTACAAATGTATGCAAGTCAAAGGTGTTGGTCATACAGGTGATTCCCCTTAGGTCAACTTTCATTTGTACGTAAAGGAGGCTCCTTGTTACAAGATAGTCATAGCAAAAGTCCTACGAGTACTCTTCTTGCCCCCTAATCATGTTCAAGGAAATGAAAACTTCGACAAAAACGCTGGGGCCGGATTTGCTTTCTTCTCTAGCAATTCAATAACCTCTAAAACTACTGGTATCTAGTCCCGAATGCATCATAAAAACAAATTATCTCCTCGAAGCTGAATCAACCTCTTGACATAATCCATGCCCTTTCCGGTCGCCACGCTCTTTTCGGCTGCCTCTTTGCATTCGGTCGGGTAGTTTCATGATTTTGGATGTTCGGAGTAGATCCGATCTTGATTCACTTCCTCGGAATAGAGAAGGGTTGTGCCTTCTTCGATGGTGGGTATTAGATCTGACACTGTGTGTTCGCTCGGTAAGCTGCTCCCTTAACCTTTCTAATTCAACTTTGACCGTTGTCGGACTTGCTAATTGGCACCATCCTTTCTAGCAACCTCCCGTCCATAATGATAGCCCTTGATTGGGTAAAACCACCTTGACTCAACACCTTTATGTCATGATATGCATGCGAGAATAAGTACAAGAAGATCATAAGAATAACCGTTAGTGTCGGATAAACATGATAAAAAGGCAGGCATGAAAGCAAGCAACCCTATTTATCCCGTTTAATAGACCTAGGTTGTCCGCATGGCTCTAAAAGGGGTGGGCTTTCTAGTTCTCTACATGCAGTTTTGGTTCTAGGAGGTACCCGAACTGTCCTCGCTGTCCCCTTCTAAGGGTAGCAAGGCCCCTGGTCATCACCCATTATAGGCTCCTCTCAACCGAGTTCAATTCGAGGGGACCCTTTCGCTATATCCGCACGGAGAAACGATATTCTCACGAAGATATAGGGTACTCGAGCCCCGAAGGTACTTGCTAAGCCCAAACGGAGGAACAATATCCACACGTAAGCACTAGCGTTTCCCCCCACTTAAACGAACGAGTTTAAATGCCAATTTTAAATGCGTTTAAAATAAACTCGCACTTATAAACAAATATCGATCGATTTGGTCACTTTAATTCGCAACTTCTAATATTAATTGAGCGGTAAAGTTTTTTTTGGCTTGACTCTCTTTTTTGTTTTTGAAAACAAATTTTTATCCCCAGCGGAGTCGCCATCTATTGCGACTAAAAAAATACCGGTGTCACTTAGAAGAACCGGGTTTTAAATGGATTTTGAAAATTTTAAAACCAGAGATTCTTTTTTCTAAAAAAGGTTCGGGAGTCGGTTACACGCGAGGAAGGATGAGCACCCCCTTCGTGCCCGAAAATCGGTACCAAAAACATTACCGCTTAATTAATATTAAATTTTGTGAATTAAAGTGACGAATCATATCAAAATTTGGTTATACGAGCGAGTGAATTTTAAAGGTCTTAATATTCGAGAAGGAACGTCCGAACCACCACCACTACGACTGGTACTGGCCTCGTTCGTTCCCGAATAAAAAGACGCTCGCATTGCATTTTATAAGTTCGTATGCAACTCAGAAACGTAAACGGGACATAAAAAAATAATTAAACATAAAGCAAGTGGCATGGCACGTATATGCATCATAAAATATATATAGAACATGTATAAAACATATGGGCAAAATGAGCATATAAATATAAATATCGAGCAAGAAAATTAAAAATGCATGAGTAACAACATATAATATAACCAAAATAAAAAATGCAAAGTAAACAAATAAAATGCAAACTAACAGGGACCACAATGATAATAAAACCATTCTACACATTAATTAAAAATGCAAAGCGGGACTAAATTTGAAAAGAAACAGAAACTTAAAAGGACGCAAAGGGTATTTTACCAATCGGAAACTGATTAAAATGAAAACGGGGACGAAATTAAAAAGGTTTAAAAAGTTTGAGGGACCACGACCAGGATTTAGAAAAGCGGAGACCCTTACGGGGATATTTTAAAAGCACGGAGGGACTAAAGTAACGAATAAGCCAATTTTAAAACACAAATCCACTATAAAAAATGTGTTTTCAAGAAAACGGTTCCCTTTTGCACATTTCGAATAGAAACAGAGAGCTTTTCTCTCCCTCTTCTCCGTCCGATTAGGGTTTGAAACTCAAAAAGGAGAAGGCCTTTCCGGCGCCGTCAGTCGCCAACCGGTAACGGTGACCTCAAAAAACCGAGAAAAGAAACCTCTTTTTCTTCTCAAAAACCTCAGACATGAACCCAAATCTCTTATTCTTTCAAAAAATCCCAAAAAAATAAAACCAAAAACCTCCCTTGTTTCGAACCCGCAATCATGATGGCTCACCCTCTAAGGGATTGTTGCCTGGGAGAGACCCGCACCAGAGGGGAAGTCGAACCGAAAGCCAAAGGTAAAAGAAGACTCTGACCCTTTTTTTTTAGATTTACGCATGCATGAAAAGATTGAATAAAAAATATTGATACCTCAAAGGTTTTTTTCTCTTTGTATTGCTACTGTGAAAATCCCAAGTGGGTTTTGGTTTTTTTTTTTGTGTTTACAATATCACTCTGCTGATTTCTCTCTATGCTCTCTCCGTTTGTGCTATTCATCTCCTCTCTTTTAAATTGTTTCTCTCTTTATTACATGCGGATGAAAAACAAAACTTCTCTGTGTTCTGTTCTTCTGATCTGATTTCTGGTTGCCATTTTAGTGTATGATTTGTCTTCGTTTGTATTTTTGGAATCTAATTTCTTTGTTTTTCACTGTTGCTTGGTTGACGTTTCCAAATCGGTGTAAGCGTGCACCGGGTCAGGGGCGGCAGAGGAGGGGTCACGGGACCGAGTGCGTGGGCGTGTGGGGTGATCTGGAATCTTCATCGTCTCGATCTGGGACCGCTGGATCGAATCGATCCAACGGTCGAGGCTGCGCGGCGCAAGGGCAAAGGGGAGACCCTCTCTAGGGTTTGTGGTGAGACGATCTCTGGACCGTCAGATCTAAACAGATCTGACGGCTGTGGGTTTGGCGGACCAAAGATGGGGCTCTCCTAGGGTTTCATCTAGAGGCCTGATCTGGATCGTTGATCTTTTGCCAGATCCAACGGTGATGGTTGTGGCGGCTGCATCACAAAGCATGGGATTAGGGTTAGCTTAGGTTTTTTGTCTGCTGGGCTTGTTGGGCTTATTGCATTATTTGGACATGTATGGACTTTATTTATAAATAAAAGTTTATTTGGGCTCTTTGTTCAGCTTTCATCTTTACTATAATAATAATAATAGTAATATATCCTACTTTAATAATAAGGATGAATAAATAATAAATATAATGACAATAAATAACAATAAGTATAATATCAATAATAAATATAATATTAACAAACGACTAATAGAAATAACAAATAATAACAAATAATAATAAGTACAATAATAGATCAACATATAATAATAATACCACTAACTAGTAATAATACTACTAAATAATGATAACAATACTTAAAAAACTATCAAACACTTAATAATAATATGAGCAAGCAAAAAAAATAATACTATAATAAGATAGTATTAAATATAATATATTAATAATATTTAGGGGTTTTTGTGAAATGGGAAATATTAATAGTATAATGACTATATAAAAATAATGATGCTAATAGTAATAATATTAATGATAATAATACTATAATAATAAGAGAGTAATAGCAATATAATGGTAGTAACACTCATATATACATATATTTTTTCTTTTTCTTTTTTTTCTTTTTTTTTTCTTTTTCTTTTTCTATTTCAAATACCTAACAACCCAATAAGCCCATTAACGACATAAACTTAAAGGGTTCCGAGGTTCGGACAAAATTAGTGATTACACTCCCCAAATTAACGAATCTGCAAGTGCTGGATTTGAGTGGCAACAAATTTGGTTCTCGTTTGCCAACACTTCCCAATGGGTTGCTTATGGTTTCCCTCTAAAAAAACTCCTTCACTGGTGAAATCCCAACGCAATATACCCGTCTAATTCAGTTTCAACACATTGATATCTCATTCAATAAGCTGAGTGGCACACCTACAACTCTACTTTTCTCTTTCCCGAACGTCGGGTTCTTAAATTTGACATTGAATATGTTGAGTAGACCACTTGGATACAATCTAACCCGTGGAACCAACCTTGGGTTTGTTGATATATCAAACAATAGGCTAACAGGGAGTTTACCTTCATGTTCAGATTCTGAATCCGAAGATAGAGTGGTATACTATTTGTTATGATAGTAACGTTGTACCATACCCCAAATTATAGAGGCAAAATGATACCACTTTTTATGCCACCTAAATTTTGTGCATCGAATCGATCGATTTGAAAATATACGAGATATGGCTAAATTATAAGGAGAAAATGGTTGAAACACAACTGAAAATGATAATTCCATAAACTCTCCTTACATCCTACTAAGTCCAAACCATTTACACCGAACGCCTACTGTACAACTTTCTACTTGAAACATAATCAAAACCATAACGATGGAGACACAACAAAATTATTGTAATAATTATCACAATATCTCCTCTTCGCCTATTCGAATTCCAAAATTTGCTTGTTTCTGACACCTTGAAGCCTAATTTCTCGGTTAAATCTCTCAATGAATTCCTCGACCCTCCTGTTTAGTTCCTCATTGGACATGCTGGAAAACTCATCGTCTTTGGCACTTTGACCGTTGTGTTCGTCATGTTGCTTTTCTGTATTAGATAGATGTAAAACACCCTTCGTCTTGTCGTTAAGTGTTTTAACATGTTTTACTTTATCGGACTTGCTTTGTCGGATGGTTTTTGGTTCAGTCTTTTTCTTGTTCATCACCCGGTGATGACATGTTCCATTATCAGCTATTGCTTTCATGGGAGCTGAAAAATGAACTTCATTAAGTTTTGGGGGAAGATGGTGAAAAATAAAATTTTGAAAGCTTGGGGGTCAAATTAAAAATTATTATTTTAATTAACGGAGGTTAACGGTCCAATAACCAAAACAGAAACGGTTTCGAACGTAAGTGACCAGAATAGTCTTTTTTAAATTCGGGTAACCAAAATAGAACAAACTCAAAACAAAAGTGACCACGAGTGAAGATTTCCCTAAATAGAATGAACTAATTTTTTCTTTTTTGCTTTAGGTTTGTGTCGCACCATTTTTTCTCTGCTGAGAACTACATTTTTTTTTATTATTGTTTTGTCGGCGTTGTTACTGACTTTGATGTTGGTTACCGACGCCAATTGTTTTTATTTTACTTATTTTTATTATGTTTCATCTTCATTTTTCTTTGTCTTTTTAGTTTTTAATATGAATAACGATGCCTTTGTGACACGTTTATTTCTATCTTTTGGCACGTTTTTTTTTTCTTTCTTGGTTATTTGATCAATTTTTTATTTTATGTTTTATCAGGGTTGGACTTGATGCCCACGGACGGAGCCAAGATCTAATGTCGGGAAGGGCCAAGTTACTTAATTATAAAAATATATGAATTTATTAAGTATTTAAACTCAAAATTAAGGGACAATGCTTAATTTATCTAATATTTAAATTTATAATGACTTAAATTGTTATTAGACTAAAAAAATAAAGGGACCAAATTAATATTTTAGATAATTTAATTAACAATATTAAAAAAATTATATACATTTCTAAAATTTTCAAATTAAAAAAAGAATGTTTATTTCGTCCCTGTTAATGCTGTCGCGACTGGTTAAGATGACGCTTATTTATTATCCTGTTGATCTTCTCTGCTCTAGGCCCTCAGATTGAATTTGGATATGTAGTTTGCGCCGTGGATAGTTTTCTCACAACACTCGATTCTGATTTACGGTTCTCGATGGTCTTCGAATAGCTTGATTCCTTTTGTAGTTCGTTTTGCCGATGCAGTCATATTTATTCGTATCTATATTTCGTTCGAGTCTTTTGGTTGAGTTTTTAACCTTTTCCATGTATGATCCATGTATGATCTAAAGTGACTAGTTCTTGTGTCAATGTTATAGGAAAAATGTCTAAATTATGTATTTAGTTTACGATGATAGTTATAAACCCTTATTACAATATCTTAATAGTGTTTGTATATATATCAAATAATAAATTTATTTAATACATGAATTAAATCTTAATTTTTTTATCAAAATCACATCAACTTTAAAAAATGGGTTTGGACACATTTGCATCAAGACAAGAAGAAGAATAATGCTAGCAGATGAAAGGAAAGCAATGGTTGATCCGATGGCCAACTTTTCAAAGAAAAACGCCACACACAACACATTTAGAGGCCTTACATTATCATTCATCTATCCATCCAAATCCTTATTTTATTTTTAATTTCTTTCTATTAAGTTTTAGCTTTGGCTTACATGCTTGGAAAGTTGGAATTAACATAAAATTTTATAATATTTATGCCGTCATTTTTGTTAAATTTTATCGTTCTAATTTAGAAATTTTAAACTACACAACTACTACACTAGTATACTATGCCCCTCAAACATATTTAAAAGGGTAAACTACTGCGGTGGTCACTTATATTTTCCCCCAGTATAGAGTTGGTCGCTGATTTTGAAAAATGACCAGTAAGGTCACTTACGTTTTCGAGACGTAAACTTTTGGTCACCTAACCGTTTAATGCCGTTAAATTTTAACGAATTTCTGATCTGGCAGTTTAAAAAATTCCTAAATTTTCAAAATTCACAAAATAACCCCATATTCGAAATCCCTAACTCACCAAAACTTAAATCGCAATTTAAGTCGATTCTGTCGCCGATTGTAACGCCGCCGCCAACCACATCCGTCGCCGGACCATCATGATCGTTTACCCTACCACGCCGCTGCCAAAAATTGATCGAAGTCGTGCAAAATGTCGGACGAAAGTTGAAATATTTAAAAAATTCATTCGATCGATTTGCAACAAGCGACGATTGAACGACGACGATTGGTGTAGGGGTGTTTGGGAGAAGGGAGGGCGCTCCATTTTGTCGCCAGAATAGTGGCCAACGACGGCAAGAGTGACCATATTGAGGGATTTAGGTATTTAAAGATTTAAGAATTTGTGAATTTGGGGGTTTTCTGAAATTTTGGGAATTTTGGGGCCATTTCAGTAGATTACCCATATTTTTTCAATTGTCAGATCAGAAAATCGTTAAAGTTTAACGGCATTAAACGGTTGGTGACCAAAAGTTTACGCCCTGAAAACGTAAGTGACCTTACTGGTCATTTTTCAAAATCAGTGACCAACTCTGTACTAAAGGGAAACATAAGTAACCACCGCAGTAGTTTACCCTATTTAAAAATTAATAAAATTATTCAAGAAATTAAAAAAATTAAATTTCAAGATAAAATCAATCGAGTTGAGAAAATTTTCTTAATTTTAAAATTGATTTTGAATACAAAAATCTAGCTTATTTATTATCGTCCACGAAAATATACATAAACAACAAAGATAAGACTTGGCCAATATATTTATATAATTTATATTTTTTAATAAAAATAATTATATTTAAATACATTCGAATTCAATACTATAAATGAATACAAATGAGTACTTTGTGTAAAAACTAAAAGTGGGGCAAAAGAAGGCTTCAAAGGTGCATCTACATTCTTAACTAGGGAACATCGGTCTAACCATAGATATATATTTGTAGGTTAGCAGGTAACATTTAATTCATGTTGATTACACCTTAACCATTGGGATTACCTCAGATTTTGGATTAAATTAGGATTATCAGTAAATTATTTAAATTTCATCCAACCTATAAATTAGAAGATAATATGAATTTAAACATATTTGAACTAAAATCTTCTTGTATATTAGTATAACAATAATGATATCAATTGAACTACTATTTAATTTGCCAAAAATAAGAATTTAACAACACTAAAACAAAATGAAATGATTTTTTTTGTTTAACCGGTATCCGACTCATTGACCGACTAATTCGGATTGAATTTTGCAGGGCCTAATATGACGATAACCCTCCCAATCCAGTTTTCCTAATTTACAACGTCAAAATTAGAACTCATGACCTTGAAAAACAATACACGAATAAAGTTACATTAATAATAATATATTTAAAACCTTTTATATAATCTTTTAACGTATATATTAATGGAAATGGAGTAACAAATAAGCTTATGGAATGCCTATATGTAAACATCCTCATAACTCAAGCAACGTTCATAAAGGAAAAGTATTAAAGCAGTGAGCATCTTCAATTCTTTTACAATATTAAAAATCTTTTCTGATATTATTTATTTTCATCTGTAAACATCCTCTAATTACTCGGTTTTGTTTTTCTTGTTGGTAATTCCTTGAATAAAAAGTTAATGCAGAAGTTTATATTCGTCAAAACTACATAGATTATAAAGAAATATAAAGAAAACAAGAGGAAAGAAAGTTCAACTCAATCTCTCTCTCTCTCTCTCTTTGTCTCAGATTCAATGAATCTAGCCTGGGTTTAATCCTCAATGTCCTCATGATCTCATCGCTGAGACATTGGTATTATAATATATACCGTTGAATCCCAGCAAAGGGTATATATATAATACAAAGAGCAACAACTGTATATGATGATGATGGTGATGATGATATGCAAGCTTTGTGAATTGTAAGTTAAACTACTTTCTTGAAGTACTCTCCATTGACTTTGCCACTTATACATATTTTGTGTTATAATTATTTCTGGGTTTTTTTTATTTTTTTATTTGTGGGGTTGGAAACTTGGCATGTTGATTTCACTATGGGTGGTGGTTGTGTACTGAATCAGAACTGAAAAAGAACAATTGGAACTTCTTTTTCTTCTTTGATATGAAAATTCTCTTTTTATGACTTTCCTTTAGAAAGAGTTTCACTTTCTTACCTGTTTGAGAATATTATAGCTAGATGTAGCAAACTGGTCATTCGGTCCGAGTTATTTCGAATTTGATTAAACTCAGTTTAAATTCGGTCTAGGCTGGTTTGGATTGGTTCGGTTGACTTTTGGTTCGTTGTTAATTTCGGGTTGATGAGAGATTGATCTGTTTTTGTCGAGTTTTCAAGCCGAGTTAAGTTTTTACACCCCATATATATGGCTTTTTATAGCTCGTGGTTCACTTCTCATTTTTCTTTATTTATTTTAATAAAATTTTCTTTATTTCAAGTTGTTTTCGGTTCGGGCAAAGAAATCAATTCAGTCTATTCGGTTCGGTTGAAAATCGGTTCTGGTCCATTTTCCGTTCAACTAAAATTCAGATCGGTTCGATTTATTTCGGGTTACGGATCAGTATGTTCAGATCCTTTTTGGGTCTCGGGTCTCAGATCAAGTTTGTCAGGTCTAATTACTAATCATGGCCACTTTGTCCTTTTACCTGTTTGATGATTTTACGGATCAGTATGTTCGATTTATAAACGTTGAGTGTAATAGTAAGATACAAAATTACATTACAAAAGAAATATAAGTTCGAATATTGGAAATATCCTGTGAAGAGACCTGGTGAACCTCGAAAAGTTAGTCTTTGTGAAACGTAAAACGGACATAGACGATACAATGATCGGTATATTATTGGAACATGGAAAATTCTTGATAAAGTAACATCATGGAATTCTTGAAAAGGGGAAACCACTAAGGATGGTTGAGCGCGGAGAATAGAGATTGCCTGTTATTTTCCTTTACTTATTCAAATCTGAAGCTAAATATCCACCACTATTATTTAAATGTCTCTTTTTTGTTGTAGCAGAAGAAACAAGGTTGGCTACATGACTCTAGGCCTTAGAAAATGGGCAACAATCCACAAAGTCAACACTAACAAAGGATAGTTTATGTTGATAATATACGTGTAATTAATGATCCCTTTCAAACAATACCAAAACAATTTGTTTAGTTCCACATGGTGATATATTTGGCCTCATTTATATTCAACTTGTTGGGGTTTATGAATGTAGAATGGAATAGAGCTAGGTTCATTTTTCTTGCAACAGATGGGAAATCTCTTTTGGACCTCAAACAGTTGACTAATATTGCTCCTTGCACAAGTATAAATGGGAAACTCTGCCCCCATTTTCTTCACAGTTAGCTGCATTGTTCAATACAGGACTTTTAAGTTGGTATATTTACTTAGTCTTTGATTTCACATGCATTTTCTTTACTGCTCTTCTCATGACAACTACTTCGAATCATGTAGGTTATATAATCTCTGGACGGAATGAGTAACCGTGTCACCGATGTGCTTGGCAACAAGGAGATGGATGTTATTGGTGTTTCTTCGTCTCGTCGCAACTCCGAGAATTTGCTACATGTTCACAAGGTGGGAAGACCTCCTAGGCAAAACCTGCTGAAGGAAATTGCAGGCACTGTGAGGGAAACTTTCTTTGCCGATGATCCTTTACGCCATTTCAAGGATCAACCGAGGTCGAGAAAGTTTGTGCTAGGCTTCCAAGCAGTGTTTCCTATTTTTGAATGGGGAAGGCACTATAGCTTTTCTAAATTCAAAGGTGACTTGATTGCGGGACTTACCATTGCAAGTCTTTGCATTCCACAGGTATATAATACAAACAATCCTTGAGATAATGTAATTGAAAGTTTCCGTTTTTTGCTTTTTGTTTCTAATATTTTTTAGTTTACATCAGGACATTGGATATGCAAAGCTGGCGGGTCTGCCTCCCCAATATGGATTATGTAAGCATCTTTGTAAATGATAAGAGTCTTTTTATGGTGGGAATTGTACTGATTTTTGGATTGCATTGCAGATAGTAGCTTTGTTCCGCCTCTTATTTATGCATTCATGGGAAGCTCACGGGATATTGCCATTGGACCGGTGGCCGTGGTGTCTCTCTTGCTTGGTACTCTCCTTCAGGACGAGATTGACCCGTCTAAAAATCCGGCGGAGTACCTGCGCCTTGCCTTCACAGCTACATTCTTTGCTGGCATCACTCAAGTCACACTTGGATTTTTCAGGTAATAAATCCAGTGTCTTGTGATTACTCTATCCTTTGAGCATATATCATATATGCTAAATGGTTGATGTGATTGATTTCAGGCTGGGGTTCTTGATAGACTTCCTATCTCATGCTGCCATTGTTGGCTTCATGGCTGGTGCTGCTGTCACCATTGCCCTTCAACAACTTAAAGGTCTGTTCGGAATAAAAGACTTTACGAAGAAAACTGATATCGTCTCCGTCATGCGTTCGGTTTTCAGGGCAGCACATCACGGGGTAAGTGACTGTTATCTTACTTTTGAGATTCTTTTGGTTTTGTGGCATCAAAAGTGTTTTGAATTTGGCTAATCCTAATGGCAACTTTGTTTTACAGTGGAATTGGCAAACTATACTAATAGGAATGTCCTTCCTTGCCTTCCTTTTGGTTGCAAAGTACATTGTATGATCATAATCCTTACTTTCATCATTTATGTAGAAAGTTGTTTCTTATAATCTAATGATGCTGTATAAAATTGAGCAGGGGAAAAAGAAGAAGAAACTATTTTGGGTGCCAGCAATTGCTCCATTGATTTCAGTCGTCCTCTCCACCTTTTTCGTGTACATCACACGAGCCGACAAACACGGTGTTCAGATTGTATGTACAATCCTTTCTTCTGTTCGATTATCTCCAAGCTTTGCTAAAGGAAAAGTAATGAACATTCATTTTCACTATGCTATCTTCAGGTAAAACACATCAGGAGGGGAATCAACCCAGCATCCGTGGATGAAATATTTTTCTCTGGAGAATATCTTGCCAAAGGTTTCAGGATCGGTGTTCTAGCCGGTATGATAGCGTTAACGGTATGCAAATCCGACCCCTTATTCCTCGCTTTGGCTTAAGGAGATAAGATTCTAATCACTATATCTTTTATCTTTTAGGAAGCTGTAGCAATTGGAAGAACATTTGCTTCCATGAAGGACTACCAGTTGGATGGAAACAAAGAAATGGTAGCATTAGGAACAATGAATATCGTCGGTTCGATGACATCTTGTTATGTGGCCACAGGTGCGAAAACAGAAAGGAGAGTCCGTACCTCTTTCCAGTTTATAATATCATTCGGATAGTAATCATCTAAAATACTCGTGCAGGATCCTTCTCTCGATCAGCAGTAAACTACATGGCCGGATGCCATACAGCGGTATCTAACATAGTGATGTCCGGTGTTGTGCTACTAACACTGGAACTCATAACTCCATTATTCAAGTACACTCCGAATGCAATACTTGCTTCCATCATTATATCTGCAGTGATTGGCTTAATTGACATTGAGGCAGCTATTCTAATATGGAAGATCGATAAATTCGACTTTGTTGCTTGTATGGGAGCCTTCTTTGGTGTGGTTTTCTGTTCGGTTGAGATAGGCCTACTAATTGCGGTGAGGAATTCACGGAGTACATATTCCAAGTTCCAATCGATTTACCACATCCACCTAAATGATCTGTTTCTTGTTGGAACAGGTTTCGATATCGTTTGCGAAAATCCTCTTACAAGTCACGAGACCTCGAACCGCGATTCTCGGAAAGCTTCCGAGGACTACGGTCTATAGGAACATCCTCCAATATCCTGATGCAGCAAAGGTTCCAGGCATCCTCATTGTTAGAGTTGACTCTGCAATCTACTTTTCCAACTCCAACTACATAAAAGAAAGGTTAGGTTTTCCACATACATGAAGAGTAGTGTACCGAACAGAACTCGGTCCAAATATACACATTCCTAAAGTTTAAGCTTCCTGCAGGATTTTGAGATGGCTGGTGGATGAAGAAGAGAGACTGAAAGAAAACTCCCAACCCAGAATTCAGTATCTGATCGTCGAAATGTCACGTAAGCTATCTTTGATTTCCGGTTCAGGTTCATCAAGCTTATTGCGAAAAGAATGCTAATAATTCCTTATGAACTTTACATTGTTTGATCAGCTGTTACTGACATTGACACCAGTGGCATCCATGGCATGGAAGAGTTATTGAGAAGCCTTGAGAAGAGGGATGTTAAGGTAAGCCTAGTATAAACGAAGCTCAAACATTGAACTCAAATAAAAGCTGGGTTTATTATTGTTTTGCAGCTTGTTTTAGCAAATCCAGGGCCAATTGTGGTTGACAAGCTCCATGCCTCAAAGTTTCATGAGATGATAGGGGAAGATAGGATCTTCCTCACTGTGGAAGATGCAGTACGAACATGTGCTCCCAAAATGGATTTAGAACCATGAGTTGGACGAAGAAGCCGGTTGTGAATAAAGATATACATGGAGGGTGATTCAACAAAGTTAAGTAAAAGTGTAGATTGAAGTTGATTTACTAGAGGAGTCATTTTTTCTTCATTGTTGTCCGGTTTTCTTTCAGTGGGGGCATTTGAAATTTTCTTATAAGCTTGTCAGTTCTGGTATGTGTGTGTGCACAACTGAGGTTTTGCTATATGTTTCCCTCTTAATAGAAATCAAAGCATGTTTCCTTGATTCCTTCTATTTCTTTTCAAGGTTTCTTTTACCTTTAGATATTAATTTTAGGCTTCTGTGGTAGATGTATGCGTTACGGTTCATGCACGTGCGGCTCTTCAGCTTTATCTCGACTCATACTCATGATTGCATGCAAGCGCTTGCTAAATGTCATCGGTTAAAACTAAAATTTTATTTAGTATTGTTTTTCAAACCAACTTTTGAAAAAGTTAATTTGAAGTTAAAAATTGTGCTAAATAGCTAGTTTTTTTTAAAAAAATTGCTTTTGAAAAGTGATTTTTAACCTAAACGCAAAAACTAAAATTTTTAGCTTTTGCAGTTTTAAAATTGATTTCGTATTTATTTATAATTTTTTTACAAAGATTGAAAATATATTTATCCGACCCGACTTCTACGAAAATAAAATTGAAAATATGACGTGACTCAACTTTATTTAATTATCTTTTTATGCCTAAGTCGTAAAACTAAACAAAATTAAAATTTAAGTCCTAACTTTAAATTTAAAATCTTTAAACCCTAAACCATAAAAATACATTTTACACCCAAGTCTATAAACTCTAGTACTCCATTAACCCTAGCCTTAACCCTAAATCTTAAACTTAAATTTTTAGTGCGAGGTATAAAAAGGAACACTGGAAAGAGACAAGATAATTTTTATTTGTAGTCCTTAGTCCTTTGATAAAAATTAATATTTGATTTTTCTATTTAAAAATTAGAATTTAAATATCCAAACATTTCCAATTTAAAAACTATATAATTGGATCATCGATATAATTAATTTCTTGTCAAATTTTTTATCCAATAATATATGTCAAGCCATATAGTAAACCGAATATGTGGTGTACTAACAAGAACATTACATTAATTCTGATTGACAAATTCGATCATGAATAACCTCTTCCCTTTAACAAATATAATGATTAAATTTTAAATTTTACTAAAAATAAGGGCTGTTAAAGTATTTTAATTTAGGAATGATCAAATAATTAGTTTAAACCGAATCAACTTAATCTAAATATGAAATATTAAATTTAGGAAAAATATAAAACTAAATCAACAATAAACCATAAAAATCAGAGATAATAATGGGTAAATTATTGTCTATCTATTGTATAAAGTTGAAAGAGAGTTTCCATTAACCCAACAAAGGGAAACCTAGATAATCACCAAGATCAAAATGGCCTTTCCTATGATAAACCAAATTATCACTCACCCAGAACACTAAACTAACATGATAATGAGGAGGCCTACAACAAGAGATCCGGTTGAAACAGAAAGCACCGGTGAGCCTGATTTACCAGGAGCTGGCGCCGGCGCTGCCTCACTTGCTCCCCCTGCGCCGGTTGTTGGGGCATCGGCTGTCGGTGATGGTTGCACACCTACAAATTCAAGAATAAGTTCAGTTATGATCTTAGGCTGGAATTTGTGATTGAAATTTTGAATATGGCATAATTTGATCCACCTACTTCGATAATGTTAAAGTTATTCAAAGAAAATAATCAATAATAAATAACAATTTCAACATTTTAATATCATTTTAAAGGTATAATAGAGCTGTCAAATGGATAAGTGTATTGCTTTTAAGAGAACATACCGGGCGCACCAGCAGGTACAAGAGATACTGCAAAAAAAAAAGAACCCACCTTATTATTCAGCACTCATCAATTCTAAAATAAAACCCAGAATCTGTCCTTCCTTTAAATAAATGCATACGTAACTAAGTAAGGAAAATAACCAAAATTTCCATCAAAAGAGAAAGTCAAGCGTCACTCACGAGCGCATTTAGGGACGGAGGAAGCAGGGATAGTGCAAAGAGCGGGCAAAGTGGAAGCCCTAGTGAGATTCAGAGTTACACCCAGAGAAGCGCTGCTCTTGAACGCCTCGCACAAGCAATCACCGTCTGTTTGAATCACGGTTTTCAAGCCACTGCAGCACGTCACTTCTGGTGTCGGGACCTGACTCCCGCTCGACACAAAGGACAAGCAATCCGCTATGTTGAGGATCAAAGACGAGCAGTCCCCGGTGGGGGAGGAGGAGGAAGAGGGTGACGGCGCCGCCGGTTGGTAGTGGGCGGAGTCAACGGCGGCCCAAATCGAGATAATGGAAAGGGTGAGAGTGAGAGAGAATGTGGAGAGTGCCATTGCTTGGAGAGGAGAAAAGTGGGGTTTGAGTGTTTGGGGAAATGGAGGTTTCTGGTGGAAGTTTAAAAACAATGGGAATTGGAGTGAGGACTCGATGAGAGAATGAAGAAAGCAGAGGCATGCCCTAGTGAAATATATACTATAATATTAATTCAGTCAAAAATAAATCGTTGAAAACATAAAATATAAAATACGAGATTTTAATTATTATTATTATTATATGTATGTCTATTTTTTTTTAATATGCTGATGCGATGCAATAATAGCATCTGTTTAACTTTCTTAGTCTTTTCAAAGACGATACACACAGCATGGCATAACTGGTGCTCGAACCCGGGTCCCAAGGGATGATAAACATCTACCTTTGCCACCAAGACACAAGGGATGAGCATATGTATGTCTATATTTAGAATTCGTGATTATTATTCCTAACAATATAATTACTTCTTTGTGAGCACATTATGTTTATCACTCCATCCGATATTTGTTAGTAGGCTTTAGTTTACGCTATAGAGGAAACTCTAAATTCCAATGTATCAAAATTAAATTCACCGTCATTTTTATTTGATAAGATTATTCTAATATTTTAATTTGTTAATTTATGTTTAATTTTTAATATAGTTTAAGTTAAATTTTCAAATAGACTCCTGATAGATTGACAAGGTTAATTTTGTAATGATTAAATTTTTATAGTTATTTAGATGTGGAAATTAATATTTTTTGTTGCATATAATAATATTTGTATCAAATATATGGTTAATTCTTCTTCTTCTTCTTTTCAATTTGAGGATTGTAACGTTTCTCAACAGAATCCCTTCCAGGTTTGGCAATGAAATCTAATCATATGTTTCAGTTACAAAATATGACAAAGACCAGTCATAGATTTTAAATATAAGGTAGGTAACATAGAATTTTTTATATGTTTTTATCCGATTCGGCAAATATGGAAGAAAACTCAATTTCACATTTGGACTAAAAATTAGGTGGATTGGATTCGTTTTTTTGTCAGGTTAATTTAGATAAGTTCACTCTAAATTTTAAAATCTTCAGGCTAATTTTGGATTACGGTCTTTCATGATATGATATTAATAGGTTTGAAATACATATCGTTTTATGTTATGGTTGTTTCAAGTTTTGACTATTTTGAATTATTGTTTTCGGACGGTTAAATAGAGTAAGTGGATGACTAAGATTAACTTTTTTTTCTCTTATTTTTTATTATTAATCTTAGTAATTCATTTGCTTTAATCAACCCTTTGAAAAAATATAATTTTTTAAGAAAAAATTATGGTGTGAGAGGAAGTGCCGGCCATCCCATATGTGTGCTCTTCCAAGGTGAGCCGTTTAAATCGGGGTGATTATAACTTGTGGGAATAAAACAAGAACACAACACAATGAAGTATTACAATCTAGCTTGTGGGTTGTTTTTTTTTTCTTTACCACTCCATGAAATAATTATTCATATACAAGTAATAATGCGTAAAAGAGACCTATTCACTTTTTAAACATGATTTTAAGGAAATCTACAATGCTATTGTTAGTATTTAAATAGGTGTTTAAATTGGAGCGGTTATTGGGTGACTTTAGGATATATATATAGATATAGATAGATAGATAGATAAGATAAATATTCTATACACATGCGAGCGCCTTAGTTTTAGGGTATATGAAGTTAGTTTAGGGTATAAAGTTTATGGGTTTAGGAGTAGGGGTTAGAATTTAGGGATATTTGTTTCAATTTAAGGTTTAGGGTTATAATTTAGGGTTTATAGGTTAAAACCTAAATCCTCACCATATTACTCTAAAAACTAAACTCTAACATATAAACCCTAAATTATAACCCTAAACCTTAAATTGAAACAACTATCCCTAAATTCTACCCGTACATCTAAACCCCTAAACCCTATACACTAAACTAACTTCATATACCCTAAAACTAAGGCGCTTGTGGAAACTTTCGATTTCCACCGCCAGTGTATAGGATATTAATCCCCCCCCCCCCCACATATATATATATATATATATATATATATATATATATATATATATATATATATATATATATATATATATATATATAACTTAAAATTTAGAGTTATGGTTTATGATTTAAATTTTTAGTGTTGGGACATAAAATAAGACCTACATGGTCACCATGGGACAATTGCACCCCATTTTTTTTAGGGAAATTTGTTTTTAGTGTTAAATTTTTTCTTATAAAATTTAATTTAGTGTGTAGCGGGAGAAGGAATGAAATCTACACACCCATTTGAGAAAGAAAATATTTTGGACACCATTCATGAATTCCTAGATCCGCCACTGATACACACACAAAAGTAAACCTTAAAAATTCTCTACCACTTTTTTGTGTCTCTTTTTATGTCCAACACTAAAACATTAAATCATAAATCCTGACCTTAAATTTTAAATAATAAATTTTAAATTTTAAACCTTAAAGAACAACCTTATGTCATAATTCTAAACCTTAAGTTTAATTTTTAGTCTTAAAGTACAAATAGAGACGAAAAAAAATGGCATAGGATTTCTTATGAACACCAAAAAAGGGGCAGCATAGTGCGCCAAAAGAAGCACGCCAATTCCCTCGCATCGCATTATTAACTTGCATGCATGCATGGACGTAAATATTTCTCACGAACACCCAAGGCCAACGGTTAATAAAATATATTAGTATATGCTGTATATTACATTACAGTTAATTAACCAGATTATCTGTCCATTCAAAAAAATTAATTAACTAGAATTTAAATTTAATAATTTGGAGGAAGGGTTTGTTGGAATTATTATACTACTACAAAACGAAACAATTAGCACTGATTGAAAATTAATAAAATAAAAATTGACCGTGTCGTACGTGGAAGAACCATTCCTTTACTCCTCTAGTAGGCCATATTTTTGGTATGGTGGTGGTGGGGTGATGATGTTTCAAATCCGAGAAACTCTTACTGAGTTTGTTGCTTGCACTTTCACACTCAGACACACTCGTGGTGCTGGTAAGGAAGCTGCATATCTCTTTGCAACGACTCAACTTCATACGCAGCAGATACTATCTGCCTTGGTTCACCTCCTCCTTTTGCCACGCACTTTATTGAATTATTGACTCAAGAATGAGTAATGATGTCGTTTCAATCTTTTGTGTTTGAAAGAATTAACCAAGGTAAAAGTAAAAGAAAAAGGGTAAAGGAAACTTATTATTAGAATGGTTTAATACAAGGGTTTATATATTAATAAAGAAACAAGAAACTCTAATATAACCAAATAACTAACTCTAAAAACTATTTAATACAACTGGATATTTTAATAGCCCCTCAAATTGGAGCATATATGTTATGTATGTCCAACATGAAAATAAGACTCCGAAATAGCGTAGTATGAAGAACCTTTGTGAAGCAGTCAACAAGTTGATTGTGAGTAGAGACTGGTAGCAGCTTAATAAGACCTTGTTGTAACTTCTCTCGTATGAGATGACAATCAATCTCTATATGTTTAGTTCTCTCATGTTGGACTGGATTTTCTGTAATTTTTATTGCAGACAGATTATCACAGAATATATTTGCAGGAGGTAAGTTAAATTGAAGATCAGAAAGTAAATAAATAAGCCATTGTATTTCACAAGTAACAGAGACTAAAGCACGATATTCAACTTCACTGGACGATCGAGAAATAGTTTGTTGCTTCTTAGACTTCCAAGAAATTAAAGCAGTTCCTAGAAAGACACAAAAATCAGTAGTGAATTTCCTTAAGCTTGGACAAGAAGCCAAATCTGAATCAGAAAAGGTATTGATCTGAATTGGATTTTTAGTATGGAAAAACAAAGTTTGACCAACAATGCCTTTCAAATACCTAAGAACTCTATGTATAACAGATAAATGTAAATCAATAGGAGCAGAAATGTATTGAGATGATTGTTGGACATCATAAGCAATATTTGGTCTTGTATTGGTTGGGTAAAGAAGTTTTTCTATGATTCTCTTATATTGAGTAATATATGCTAAAGGTGTACCATTCAACTTTGAAATTTTGTTCTTAGGAACCATGAGAGTCGAAACAAGTTTGGAATTAATAAAGTCATTTTCTTCTAAAAATTTTAGTGTGTATTTTTTTTGACAGAGATTAATTCCTTTGAAGGATCTTGCAACTTTAAATCCTAAAAAGTACTTTAAATCTTTTAAGTTCTGTATTTTAAAAGTAGTATGAAAGAAAGATTTAATTTTATTGATCTCAGTCATGTTAGGGATAGTAAGAACAATATCATCTACATATACTGCCAAAGCAATAAAAGAAGAATTAGTGCCCTTAGTAAATAAAGAAGAATCAGCAGTAGATTGCTTAAAACTTTGATTAAGTAAAACAATAGTTAACCTTTCATTCCACTATCTACTAACTTGTTTTAAACTATACATGCTTTTGTTTAATTTGCACACTAACTTAGGATCTGAAGGAGCAAAATCAGAAGGAGAAGTCATATAGACTTCTTCTTGAAGAAACCCATGTAAAAAAATATTGTTTTTGTCAAGTTGTTGTAAATGTCAGTTCTTAGAGGCAGTAACAGCAATCAACACTACAAAAAATGTACATATATCGACGGACAATAGTCGTCGGTATAGACAATATATACTGACGGAAAATAAAACTGTCGCTAAAGTTCTGATTTATACCGACAGATATATTAACCGTCGGTATAGATATAATTTATACCGTCAGAAGGATAGAAACCGTCGGTATAGATGTAATTTATAACGACGAACTTTAGTAACCGTCGGTATAGGTGAACTATATACCGATGGTTGACTCTATGTGTTGGTATAGATATAGTTTTACCGACGGAAAGTTATAGCTGTTAGTTAAGTTATAGTGTCTACTGACGGTTGACTATGTTAGTGGGTATAGGTAAACTATATATCGACACATGTTTTCTGCCGTCGGTATAGATAGTTTTAAAATTTTTGATTATTTATTAATAATTAATAATAGATATTTAATTATTCATATATTAAAATAAACTAATAAAAAATCTTTAAAAAACCACTCCCCATTACTCTTAGTTCACCCAACATTGACGATTGAAAATACAACTTTCTCAAGCTTCTTTGTTCTCTCGACTTCTCTCGAGCGGCAGTGGCGAACTGACGATTGCAAATGGACAAGAAAGAGACCGACGCTGGTGTATTTCTTTTTCAAAGTCCAGACTTCATCTCGGCAAGTATTTCCTTTCTTCTTCCTTGTTTCTTATCTTATATTCTCCTAATTGTTGAGTTTAGGTTTATCAATCAACGATAGATTTGGGTTTAGGTTTGTCAATCTTTGGTACATTTAGGTTTAGGTTTATCAATCAACAATAGATTTAGGTTTAGGTTTATCAATCTTCGGCAGATTTGGGTTTAGGTTTATCAATATTTTTGATAATGTATTTTTAATTTTTGTTTTCAATCTTTTCTGTTTCCTCTTCTGAAGTTAAATGCTCTTGATCAACTCTTTGTATTATGGGAATTAAAAGTTACTATTTGGATATGTAAAAGTTTCTCAATATAAAATTATAGTATTAATCATGTTTTGTTATCCTAAAAGCTAAGTTGAAAATTGTAGGCTCTATCCATAAAAATTATATGTTTTAATTTTTTAGAATGGTGTTCGTTCTTGTAAGCCTAAAAACATGTCTATTGACCAGCAAATTATCCTGGAAGAGCGACGGTGACAATAAATTTTGGAATGATGTATTTCCTAGAAATTTTCAAAATGAAACTCTTATAGGTGGTAAAAGTCTTGATCCAACTGTCCCGGTAAGCTTTCGTCTTCACATTTGTTATTATTTACTTGTATTGTTTTATTTTCTACTTTATATAGTTTATCAACAACTACAGATTGAGATTGAGATTGAGATTGAGTTTCCTTTTCTTATAATTTGTTCTATTTTATTTACATGTACTGATTTATTTTCTAGACATTTCCGGGAATTTCGACACATGTTTTTGTCTTTTCATTTTGGTTTCTTACGATGGAATGTTATTACGCTTGGTTAGGTTATTGATCCAAAGAGATTGCGATTCCTTTTCCATAAGTTACATAAGAACATTAAGCTCCCGCACAAGAATAATATACTCATAATATTAAAATAATTAACCTTTAGAAATTCACAACACTCACTATTGGTAACAAGTAACAAAATTCAACATAAACTTTTATGGATATATAGATGTATAATATATCTCTTGTAGATTCAATCTGGATTGAGCATGCGTACTTTGAGTTGCAAAATACCTTTTTAGCATATATCGACTGCAGAAGCAGAAAATTAATTCAAATCCAGGAAGCAGATGGTCCATAGCCATTTTACATGTTCCAAAGTAAGTACTTTTTTGAGTTGTTCTTCTAAATTCTACTGTCAAAACAAGTTCAATGTTGCGTGTAAATAGTCTATCGCAATTGGGTGCAAGTATACACGTCGCAAGTAATAAAGTGATACGAAGTATCGGATATCGTCTCCACATGGACTGGAAATACTTCTATCCTTCAATCTCTGCACAAGAAAAGAAATAATTTTAATAAAGTGATGTTGAAAAACTTGAAGATTAACTAAAGTAAACGAGGAAATAATATTGAGAGAATAGACTGGTATTGATTTGCTCAGTAGTGCAGCTATTGCACTGTTCAGAGGAACTTCTGTTGCTTTTGTCGTTGCGTCTGTCACGGCAGCGGTCTGTTGTTGTCGCGGCTGCGACCAACAACTCTGTACTTCAAGTTTGGCAAGAATCCATGTTGTGACTTGTCCTATCCCTAGGCCTAAGTTTTGTCGATGAACACGTCTTGGATGATACCTCCCGACGTGAATCAAAGGATGAACACCGATGTTTGTGAATTCTTCTTTAGCCACTTAAACTTGTACCTATCCCTAGGACAATATGGTTTAACCATAAACTGGAAAACTCGTATTCACTCCTTTCATATACTTAACTCTCCCGATATTAAGTAAATGGATAATCTCACAATGCTCTACCGAAACTCTTACGAGATGTTGAAACCAGAGTAAATAAACTTGAAGTTTTTATTAATTGAACAGAAAAATTCCTAAGAAACAATACAATCCTTACAACTATCTTACAAGATCAACCCTTAGCCCTAGGGGAAGTTTAGAACATAATGGAGAGAGAAAAACGACTAGGGTTTTGGGGGAAGACAACTAGGATCTAGATATCCTTTGCCTTGTCGAATTACATTCATATATATAGGCCTTGGACTTGAGTTTTCTTAATGGCCAAGAATACTAGTTTGAATTAAAGTACAACTCTATTAAAGACTAAATCTCTTAGTAGATATCTTTTAATTCGCCCTATCTTCTTGCTTTGACTTTTTCCTCAAACTTTGGGCAAGGCCTTCCTTGTGCTTCTGAGCTCCGACAGTTATGCAAGTGGTCCACACAAATCAGGCTTTAAAACCTCTATCGATCGAACTCCACTTTGCATTTTCCATCACCGTAGTCTTCATTGTCACCTCTTCTGCCACGACATATGTCACGACAGTGTTGAAGTAGGCCATCTCCTGCAATCCTTTTCTTCAGCTCTGCTGTTATCTTCTGTTCCTCTGTTGTTATCTTCTGTTCCTCTGCTGCCCTAGATACTGCCACGACAGGTACCTGCAAGGATACACCAAAATTAGCAGTATCTGTGCAATATTTCCCATTTGTGATGTTTATGAAAAATCTATCCTAAAATGCAGCTAAACATGCTTGAGTGCATCAATAATATGGGTAAATGAGGGTTAAAATATAGAACATTTATGCACTCAACACACCCCCAAACTCAAGTTATTGCTTGTCCTCAAGCAAATGCAATCTACTAAAAATGAATCTTTTTGTCTTTGGCTTAACTCAATGAACAATTATTACCTACAACACTGTAGAACTAGTGTTTTGATATAATAATTGAAAAATGTTTTGGACTAATTTGAAAAGAATTTAAAACTTGGTTTTAAGTCCAAACAACTTGAATTTATGTTTGAGGTATTTTAAGAGGTTTTTGGAAAAACTTTTCATGCTTTTATATAGCCAAACTTAAGTTTTCAAGCTACCCGTACCGATACGGACCAACCCGTATCGATACCTTTTTGCCCCAGTTTGGTCACTGCCAAAACCCGTATCGAAACAGGCTTGGCCGTTTTGATACGGGTCGTGATCGTTTCGATACGCATGGTAAGCGTACCGATCCCCTTTCAACCACCCCAACGGCTAATTTCCCAACGGTCATTTAAAAGTGAAACCGTACCGATACGCCCTCAAGCGTATCGATACGCCCATGCTAGCAAGAGTCCAACGTCTAGTTTCTGATGAAGGCCGTACCGATACGGATCCAAGCGTATCGATACGGATGGCTGCAGAACAGCATTTATGAAGGGAAATAAAGTTCTCAACGGCTCCAAATCATCCCCAACGGCTAGTAACGGCTATAAACTCATCAAGGAGTATAAAAGGGACCTCCAAGCATCAAGTAAAGGCTAATGCTCATATTGTCAAACAACAAATGATCAAGAATTGTCTTAGAGCTTAAATTGTCATTTATTGTATAGACAAACACAAGTGAGCCAAAATTGTCAAATTTGCTCAAGTGTTTTAGGTGAGTGCTAAATTGTGCAAACAAATACCTATTAGAGGGATTTAAGTTTGCTTATTGTTTCTCTTTGTAAAAGAGGGTTTTGATCAAGGCTTTGGGTAGAAAGCTTGATCGGTGTAAAAAGTTTCCTCCTAAGCCTAGAAAAGGGGACGAATCAATAGTGGATTGATTGGAAATCCTTAGTGGGGAGCTAAGGTAGTGGATGTAGACCTTGGTTAGAAGGTTGAACCACTATAAATCCTTGTGTCAAATTGCCTATTGTTCACCTCTCACTAAAACACCCAATTATCCAACTTCTCCACACTTGGCGAGCAAGAACGGTTGATCGAATCGAGCCCGTAAAATCTCAACAATTGGTATCAGAGCTTGGCTCAATCGAAGGGGATTCACATCCTATTGAGAAGATCCAGCGAGCTCGATCACTAGTTCATCAACCGGCTCAAACGGCACAATCAATCGACAAACTGCCTTTCTTTGACGGAACCCACTATGCCCATTGGAAGACAAAGATGAAGTTCTTCATCAAATCAAGAGATTACAAGCTATGGGATATAGTTGAAGATGGTCCGTTCGTGCCTCAAAGAAGCAAAGCTGAATGGAGTGCCGACGATCGCAAGAAGATGGAGCTAAATTGCAAAGCCTTGCACATCTTGTTTTGTGCTTTTGGCCCAACCATCTATGAGAATATGTCTTCTTGTGAGAGTGCTAAGGAGGTATGGGACAAGCTTGAAGTCACATACGAGGGAACCGATGAAGTCAAGGAGACCAAGATTGGGCTCCTAACCTTAGAGTATGAGAACTTCAAAATGGATCCGGAAGAGAACATCGAGAAGATGTTTGATAGGTTCTCCACCATCACCAATGGTCTTAAAGGTTATGGAGAAGCTATCTTGGAGGAGAAACTTGTCCGAAAGCTCATCTACTCACTTCCCGAGTCTTGGGACTCAAAGAGGACCGCCATCATCGAAGCCAAAAATTTGAAGACTTTGAAGCTTGATGAACTCATGGGGTCACTCCTTACTCATCAAATCATGAAGAAGAATAAAGAGGATGAGAAGAAGAGGGAAGAAATTAGAGCTATGGGAGATAAGAAAATCAAAGGGCTTGGCATCAATGCTAGTGCCATGGCTCTCAAATCCTCCACTTGTCATCATGTCTACTTAAGTGAAGAGGAGGATGAAGATGAAGAGATAGTTCATCTCTTCAAGAAGTGTGCCTCGTTCATGAAGAAAGCTTTGAGAGAGCTTGAACGAGAACCCAAGAGAAAGAAGAGGGCAAGCACTTCAAGCCATAAGAAGAAGGCACATGTGGCTACTTGGAGTGATGAGGACTCCACCGACGATGAACAAGCCAACCTTTGCCTTATGGCCATCAAATAAGATTCAAGGGTAACTTCTAATTCATCTACTTCATGTTCTTACTCTTTTGATGAATTACAAGATGCCTATGATGATTTGGTTTTAGACTTTAAAAATCACATTTTGAAAAACAATAAAGTGATTTCAAAGTTAAAAATTCAAAATGATTTGATTTCTAAAACCAAACTTGAACTTGAAGCAAAACTCAAGGAGTTTGAACTAAAATGTTTTGATTTGCAAAAATTGCTTCAAAAAGTTCAAGAGGAAAAAGATTTGATTTCCAAAGAGCTTGAAGAGAAAAACAATTTTGGAAAATCAAATTTTTATGTTAGACAATCTAGTGCCCATAGATTTGTAAAAGGAAATTGTTTTAGAAGTGTTTGGGTCCCAAAAGGACTAACCACTTCAATTAAAAAGGATGACATTGAAAAATGGATTCCTAAGGGGACTAAAATTTTTGCAACTAACGTTTATGGATCCAAAGCAATTTGGATACCAAAAATCACTTGATTGTCCTTTTCTAGGTGTGATGGAGATGTTCAACAAGTCAAACTTTGAGGGGGAGCTCCATGCACACAAGGAAGAACACTTGAAGAAGGAAGGCTTCACATCCTCCCTTGGGTTCAAGTGTTGGTAAAAATTCTAGTTGTTTTTTTATTTCTTTTGTTTATGTTAGTTTAAATTCAACTAGATGATCATATATGTTGGACTAACATTTTTGATGATGCTTTGAGTAAGGGGAGCCATTTTAAAATCAAAATTGTATTTTTGTCAAATTTTACCTCTATTGTTATTTTGAACTTAATATTTTAAATTCTTTTTGATATAACAAAAAGGGGGAGAAATGGTTTGAAAAATTGAATTTTCAAATGAATAAGGGGGAACTTTATTTGATTTCATATCTTCAATCTCTTATTCACTTTTTTAAAGTTAAAGGGGGAGAATCCCAAACAATTTTTCAAGTGATTTTTATTATATCAAAAAGGGGGAGATTGTAGAACTAGTGTTTTGATATAATAATTGAAAAATGTTTTGGACTAATTTGAAAAGAATTTAAAACTTGGTTTTAAGTCCAAACAACTTGAATTTATGTTTGAGGTATTTTAAGAGGTTTTTGGCAAAACTTTTCATGCTTTTATATAGCCAAACTTAAGTTTTCAAGCTACCCGTACCGATACGGACCAACCCGTATCGATACCTTTTTGCGTCAGTTTGGTCACTGCCAAAACCCGTATCGAAACAGGCTTGGCCGTTTCGATACAGATCGGGATCGTTTTGATACTCCTAGTA
Organism: Hibiscus tridactylites; assembly: GCA_958450335.1. Taxonomy (NCBI): domain Eukaryota; kingdom Viridiplantae; phylum Streptophyta; class Magnoliopsida; order Malvales; family Malvaceae; genus Hibiscus; species Hibiscus tridactylites. Next base: position 65,230,774 of record OY288275.1, read on the forward strand.
AGCGTACCGATCCCCTTTCAACCACCCCAACGGCTAATTTCCCAACGGTCATTTAAAAGTAAAACCGTACCGATACGCCCTCAAGCGTATCGATACGCCCATGCTAGCAAGAGTCCAACGTCTAGTTTCTGATGAAGGCCGTACCGATACGGATCCAAGCGTATCGATACGGATGGCTGTAGAACAGCATTTATGAAGGGAAATAAAGTCCTCAACGGCTCCAAATCATCCCAAATGGCTAGTAACGACTATAAACTCATCAAGGAGTATAAAAGGGACCTCCAAGCATCAAGTAAAGGCTAATTCTCATATTGTCAAACAACAAATGATCAAGAATTGTCTTAGAGCTTAAATTGTCATTTATTGTATAGACAAACACAAGTGAGCCAAAATTGTCAAATTTGCTCAAGTGTTTTAGGTGTTGGGTGAGTGCTAAATTGTGAAAACAAATACCTATTAGAGGGATTTAAGTTTGCTTATTGTTTCTCTTTGTAAAAGAGGGTTTTGATCAAGGCTTTGGGTAGAAAGCTTGATCGGTGTAAAGGGTTTCCTCCTAAGCCTAGAAAAGGGGACGAATCAATAGTGGATTGATTGGAAATCCCTAGTGGGGAGCTAAGGTAGTGGATGTAGACCTTGGTTAGAAGGTTGAACCACTATAAATCCTTGTGTCAAATTGCCTATTGTTCACCTCCCACTAAAACACCCAATTATCCAACTTCTCCACACTTGGCGAGCAAGAACGGTTGATCGAATCGAGCCCCTAAAATCTCAACAAACACCTTCACCATCAAGATCAATATCCTTTTGAGTGTTTATGGATTTAATCGGAGCAATACCATAATTCTTGTGTGAGTGTGTGCATGCTTTGTGAACAAATATGAGTTTAGACTCTTTAACAACAGAATAGTTACTTTACTTGCTTGAGTTTTCTTTTGAAAATTATTCTTAACTAGAGCCAATTTCGGGCACCTCTAGCTTGGCTTCTAAAGTTTTTCTATTTTTACTAGAGCCAGGTGTTTGGGCACCTCTAGTTTTAAATTTCCTAGAGCCAGTGTTAGGCACCTCTAGGAGTACTTCTAGTTTAATATCCTAGAGCCAGTGTTAGGCACCTCTAGGAGTAAACTAATTCTAAGTTTTCTTTCTATCTCAAGTAGTTAAGCTTCCTATTCTAAGTTGCTAACAGAATCTTAACATCATATAAGTCACAAAGGTGTGTTTAAGAGTTCAGAACTATAATAAGGCTCTAAATACTTCCTAAAACACTCTAAAGATACTGTCATGACAGAGAATGTCGCGACAGGTAAAAGTAGTTCAAAGACTTAAGCCAATTTTTTTTGACACAAAAAATAACACAAATTAAAATAAGTTCATTAATGATAATTAAGAGGAATGCCTACCCCTAACCTCGGGGGTTGCATTGTCCTCAATGCATGACACTAACATAAAATAAAAAACATCACAAAAACAGAAAATAAAACACGGACGACCGAAAAGTAAAAGGACTTAAGTTGAGGAGTTGTCATCGCTGCTGCTGTCGATGCAGAGCTGTCGTCGGGCAGTTGCTTTTATGGCAGAGGCTGGTTTTGGAGTTGGAGAGGGTGAGGCTACCTTCTTCTTTGCCTCTCGAGGTGGCTGGACTCTAGTGGGTGAAATTTTTGGTGCCTTGTCCAGGACCTCGAGCTCACTATCACTGTTGTTGCTGCTGCTGCCGTTTGCTCTGTCGCGGCAGGGTCCCTCAACGTCAATATTAAGTTTTTTCTTCTTAATCTGAGGGAAATCCTTTGCTATCTCCTGGACGACAGAGGGCTCGGAGTCAGAGTCATCCTGCTAGACTGAGGAGGAGGAGAAACCTTCAAAATATTTTAGGTCTATTTCTGGAAGTGGTTCCTTTCGTTTGGTTCCTCGAGGAGTGGCAGATCGTCTGTCGCCGTCTCCAGCCGTGGCAGTTGGTGAAGCAGAGGCCGCTGTTGGTGTGAGCGTCTTGGGGCTGGCAGCAGGTGTAGGGGCAGAGAGAAAGGTTTCTAGAAAAGAGGGAAACTGCACGTTTGGATAATTAAGCTCAACTTTTATAAAGTTTACCATGGCAGTGGTGAAGTCCCTCATGTACTCCATGAATCCCAACTATCGTGCATCCATCTTCTTCAGCCGTTGAATTATTTGGTTGGAAGAGGTGGCTTCTGGTTGTACAGGTTCTGTCTGCTCGGGCTCTGCCATGACAGGTTATGTGGAATCTGGTTCCGTCATTGGTTCTGTTGCGGCAGAGGGATCGACATATGCCATTGGGGTGGCTGCTTTCAGTTCCATCAAGCTATAGATGTTCTGCTGCGTCCACCCCTTGCCCTGGATCTTCACGTCTTCATCAATTTCGGGCACATTGTGGGCTCGACAGAGGGATGTGATTCGGTAGGGGAAAAAGAGGGGGCCCATTCCTCTTAATGCACACTCATGGATGCTGTCGAGGATGTATTTACCTACGTTGATCTGCCTCTCATTAAGGATGGAGTGTATGAGGGCAAGCCTCTATCGGTCCACTGTTGTGTTATGAGACGTTGGCATGAGACGTTTTTTCACAAAGTGGTTCCACAGTTTGGCAGTAGGTGTAAGTTGAGTTCTTCGCACCGTCCATCTGTATTGATGTACGAGGGCAAGCCTCATGGATGCCGCTCATTAAGGATGCACACTCATGAGACGTTGGCATCCTCGTTCCAAGTGCTGCCCTCTTCAGTCAGGTCTGCCATGATGCCGTCATAGTCTGCCGATGACAGATTGCTAATAAACCTGTTGTGTGCATCCTCTTTCCTGCCCACATATATGCTATATAAAGTATTGATGTAGGCTGGCTCGAGAGAGATTTCCTTACCCCTAATAGTGACTGTCGTGGCATCCTTGGATGTGACGGCAGCATAAAATTCGCGGACAAGTGTAACGTTCATCACCTCGGGTTGTGCTGCGAACATCTGCCACTTTAATGCAATGATCTGTTTGGCAATGAACCCTTCGAGCCCTAGATCTCTTGTCTTCTTTGTGTAGGTGAAGCCTCTTTTTTCCCACATCTCCCGTTTTTGAAAAGAATCATAGTATCTTTCTCTTAATCTGCCGAGGCGAACCTTCTATGAATTCTACTGTGGCTAGGAGTGGAGACTGCCGTGGCAGATGTAGAGGCAACACTTCTTCTAGTCGATCTCATCGTCATTGTAAGGAACTGTAGAAATGAAAGAAAATACTTGAAAAGCTAAAATGCTCGGAAACAAAGTAGAGAGAAGAGAATGAGGTGAAAAATGAAATGGAGGTAGTGGTTTATATAGAACGGGGTTCTACCCGTTGAAGCTGTAACGGGTGGCGTGAAAAATGGAGCCAGCTGTCACGTGGTTTCCTGACGCGTCTGTTACGCGTTTCCGTGTCTGTCGCGACAGCGTGGTGACATGCTATATTTGCGCGTCTACCGCGACAGTTGGTGACCGACTGTCACGACAGCCTCGTTACCGTTGGGCTTCTTGGGCTTTTGTAAGTATGGTGGGCTGGTTCATTCTTTCTCTTTACTTTGCTTCTTTTATTTACCTAAAAACTAAAATAACAACATATTAAATTCGTATTTCCTAAAACAATAAAAATAAATAAAAAAAAGTAAAATAAAATAAAATAAAACTAAGTTAAATTAGGGATGCCTTGAGGGGCATCTTCTAAAGTAACTACTTCCTGCTCTTTTGGGGCTTCAGTCCACTGATAGTGCTTTAGACTTTGTCCATTGACTTTGAATTAGTGCCCGTCCTTGATTGATCTGATTTTGATGGCACCATGAGGAAAAACCTGGACTACTTGGAAGGGTCCAGACCACCTAGACTTTAGATTTCTTGGGAAAAGCTTCAACCTATAGTTGAACAATAAGACCTTCTGCCCTGGGGTGAACTGTCGTGGCAACAGTTTTCTGTCGTGCCACTTCTTTGTTTTGTTTTTGTAAATTCTGGCATTGTCGTAGGCCATGGCTTGAATTTCTGCAATTTCATTTAAGTCCAGTAGCCTTTTCTGCCCTACTTTGTCCCAGTCCATGTTAACTGTCTTAATAGCCCAATGTGCTTTATGTTCAATCTCGACAGGTAGGTGACATGTTTTTCCGAAGATGAGGCGGTACGATGACATTCCCAATGGTGTCTTAAATGCAGTTCTGTAGGCCCATAATGCATCATTCAGGCGAAGAGACCAGTCTTTCCTAGTTGGTTTAACCATCTTTTCTAGGATGTTCTTTACTTCTCTATTTGAGATCTCAACCTGCCCATTAGTTTGAGGGTGATATGCTGTTGCAATCCTGTGCTTAACTCCATACTTATTCAATGCACTAGCAATCACCCTATTTTCAAAGTGCCTACCCTCATCACTAATGATCGCCCTTGGGATGCCAAACCTTGTGAAGATTTGTTTGTGGAGAAATCTTTGCACGGTCTTGGCATCATTCTTTTGCGTGGCGATAGCTTCTACCCACTTGGACACGTAGTCTACTACCAGTAGTATGTACAGATTCCCACAAGAGGCTGGGAATGGTCCCATGAAGTCGATTCCCCAAACATCAAAAATTTCGACTTCAAGAATGTTCTGCAAGGGCATCTCATGCCTTCTAGAGATGTTTCCAGTCCTTTGGCATTTGTCACAACGCTTGTAATAGGCTTGTGCATCCTTGAACAGTGTAGGCCAAAAGAAACCAGATTTCAGAACTTTGGCAGCAGTTTTGTTTCCTCCAAAGTTTCATTCATAAGGAGCATCATGGCAGTGGTGGAGCTCTTCTTTCTATTCTTCCCGTGGTATGCATCTCCTAATGATCTGATCTGCACAGTGCTTAAATAGAAGAGGTTCATCCCAATAATAATGTTTTGCATCATTTTAGAACCTCTTTCTTGCTTTGTAGTTAAGTTCATGAGGTAGTAAACCACTAACAAGGTAATTTACTATGTCAGCATACCAATGGATCTCAGAAAGTGTACCTGTCGCCATGGCTATCGCGGCAATGTTGGTGGTAGTGAATAACTGCTCGTCTGGGAACGTCTCCTGTATGTGAACTTTGCTTTTGTCTTGATCCTTTCCCATCTCCAGTCTTGACAAGTGGTTAGCTACTTGGTTTTCTGTCCCCCTTTTGTCCTTGATATCTATATCGAATTCTTGCAATAGCAGAATCCAACGTATCAATCGTGGTTTTGCGTCCTTCTTGGTGAACAAATATTTTAATGCTGAATGATCTGTATGGACTACCACTTTTGTTCCAAGTATGTAGGGTCTGAACTTGTCAAAGGCGAACACCACCGCTAGCAACTCCTTCTCTGTTGTGGTGTAGTTTATCTGGGCATCATTTAAAGTCTTGCTGGCATAATATATAATGTGGAAGAGTTTCTCCTCCCGCTGCCCTAGTGCTGCCCCGACATCATAGTCACTAGCGTCACACATTATCTCGAACGGTAAACTCCAGTCTGGTGGCTGCACAATTGGGGCTGTTACCAGCTTCTCCTTCAGTGTCTTGAATGCTTCAGTACATTCAGTATTGAAATCAAAGGTCCCATTCTGTTCCAACAAGAGACACATGGGTTTAGTAATTTTAGAAAAATTGGCAATAAATCTACGATAAAACCCTGCGTGTCCCAAGAAACTTCTAATACCCTTGATTGTGGTGGGTGGCGGCAGTTTTTCGGTAACTTCGATTTTTGCTCTGTCTACTTCTATGCCGCGGCATGAGACCTTGTGTCCCAGCACTATGCCCTCATCCACCATAAAGTGGCATTTCTCCAAGTTCAGTACAAGGTTTGCCTCCTCACATCTTTCATGCACCTTCTTCAAATTGCTTAGGCAATCGTTGAAACTGTCTTCAAAGACGGAAAAGTCATCCATAAAGATCTCCAGGAAATCTTCCACCATATCTGAGAATATTGCCATCATACATCGCTGAAAAGTTGCTGGTGCATTGCATAATCCAAATGGCATTCTTCGAAAGGCTATGTTCCATATGGGCATGTGAAGGTTGTCTTCTCCTGGTCCTCCGGTGCAATTGCAATTTGATTGTACTCTGAGTAACCATCAAGGAAACAATAATAAGGCTTCCCCACTAATCTATCTAACATTTGATCAATAAAGGGTAAGGGGAAGTGGTCCTTCCGGGTAGCTTTATTAAGCTTCCCGTAGTCCATACAAACCCTCCAACCGGTCACAGTCCTGGTTGGGATTAGCTCGTTGTCCTTGTTGGTCACCACAATCATGCCTCCCTTCTTGGGTACGCATTGCATTTGGCTCGCCCACTTGCTATCCGAGATGGCGTAGATAATTCCAGCATCAAGCCACTTGATAATCTCTTTTCGTACCACCTCTCGCATAGCTTCGTTTAGTCTTCTCTGGGCATCAATTGTCGACTTATGGTCATCCTCCAGAAGGATTTTATGTATACAAATTGCTGGACTGATGCCTTGGATGTCGACAATGGTCCATCCAATCACCTTCTTATGCTGCTGTAGCATCCTGATCAGCTGTTGTTCCTGTTCCTGTATCAACTTAGAAGAGATGATTACGGGCAACATATCATTAAGACCAAGAAAAACATATTTGAGCTGCCCTGGCAGGGGTTTAAGATCTAAGGCAGGTGGTTGATCTATGGAAGGCTTTTGAATCACATGTTCATTAGAGGTATAGTTCAATGGTTCAAAGAACTTACCTGGACGTGTGCCTATCCAATTTACCTCCTCAGGACATTCAGTATCAGGTGTATTATTGTCTGAGGAGTCACTGTCGTCAATGCTGTCGTGGCAGTCATCTAGGTGACTGTGGTGACAATGACCAAATTGTCTGTCGTGACAGCTTGTTCTAATGCAGGGTTGGTCAACAATTACTTCTGATATTGCCTTGCATTCTTCCTCTGTATCAGCCTGTTTTATGGCTTGGAGAACATTGAACTTGATCTGCTGGTCATTGACTCTCATAGTCAGTTCTCCTTTTTCTATATCGATCACTGTTCTGCCTGTGGCTAGAAAGGTTCGCCCTAGGATGATCGGTGCATTCTCATCTGCTTCACAGTCTAAAACAAGAAAGTCAGCAGGGAATATAAATTTATCCACTCTTACCAGAATATCCTCAATCTTTCCTTCCGGCTGTACGTAAGAGCAGTCAGCCAATTGCAGCATGACTGTTGTGGGTCTTGCTTGTCCAATACCTAGCTTCTGAAAAACAGATTTGGGCATTAGATTAATACTAGCACCAAGATCACAAAGTGCCTTACCCACAAACTTATCACCAATTATGCATGGTATGGTGAAACTCCCAAGATCCTTCTTCTTTGGGGGTGGACGCTTGTGAAGGATTGCCATGCATCCTTCCGTCATCATTACAGTTTCAAGTTCCCCTAGTCTGGATTTCCTGGACATTGCATCTTTCAGGAATTTTTCATAACCGGGCATCTGCTTAATGGCCTCTAACAACAGAATGTTGATGTGTACTTGCTTGAAAACATCATAGATCTTTTTAAGTTGGTACTCATGTTTCTGTTTCTTTAACCGCTGTGGAAAAGGGGGTGGAGGATGACAATCTTCGAGGCGTCCTTCACATGGGAATCGTATCTGAGGAGGCTCACAATCTTCAGCTTCTTCTGTCGCCTCCTCTACTTCTTCTGCTGTCGTGGCAGGGGCGACGACAGCATGTTGCTTCCTTTCTGCCGGGGCAGTGTTCTCGACAGGTGTCTGTAGGGTCGTATTCTTACTAGATGTTTCTTTCATTATTGACCCTTGTAGCTGTTTCCCACTTCTCGTTGTAATGGCCTTACACTGCTCATCTGTGGGTTTTCTAGTGACCTAGTATCAGTAGGGAATCCTCAATTCTGCCTCGTGTTGATGAACTGTGAAACCTGACCCATCTGTGTCTCTAGAGATTTTAATGTAGCTTTATGGTTTGTCATTCTCATCTTTGTCTTGTCCATGAAGGTTTCAGTTTTCTTGACAAAATGATCCATGTTAGCCATATATGCTCCAGATTGAGACATGAAGATTGCTAGGGTCTGTTCCAGTATGCTTGTGGTGGCTACCGGCTGCTGTTGTGGCTGCTGCTGTGGTTGCTGTCTTGACAGAATTCTGGGACCTCCTTGGTTCTGGTTATTCTAGATTGGAGGATTCAATACATTGTTTGGATTACTCCAAGAAAATTTGGGGTCCTTCCTCCAGTTTGGGTTGTAGTTGTTTGAATCATAGCTTATGTTCTTGTTGTAATTTCCAGCATACATTCCCTCTTCCAGTTGTATGGGGCACTCTTCTGTACTATAGTTTCCACTACAATTTTCACACACCTGCTCGGCAGAAAATACAACCTTAGATTCTTTTCAATGCAGGTTTTCAACTACCTTGGTGAGGTATGCAATTTGAGTTTTTACCGAATTGTCAGATTCGTACTCCTTGACAAGTGCTCCTCGTCTTCCTCCTCTTCGAGCCGTGGGGAACTGTTCATCGTTCTTTGCTTACTTTTTCAACACCAACATTGCATCTTCTGGTTCCTTGTCTAGTAACAACCCGTTTGCTGCTGAGTCCATCCTCATCCGAGTGTGTGCATTGGCAGCATTATAGAATTTGACAACCTGATTCCATACATGGAATCTATGCTTCGGGCAGTTCCATAAGAGAGGTGTAAATCGGTCCCACGCCTCATGCATTGTTTCGTCATCTTCCTGTTGAAAAGTAGCAATCTCGTTACGCAATCTTTTAGATAAAAAAGAAGGATTAAAATGAGAAAGAAATTCACGACAAAGATCCGCCCAAGTTCTTACTGAACCCGGTGTTAACTTGTTCCACCAGGTTTTTGCTCTATCCCTCAATGAATGAGGAAATAGCCGGAGTCTCAGTACTTCCGGGCTTATTCCTAGTTGTCTGAATGATCCATAGATCTCCTGGAAGGTTTTTAGATGTTCACGTGCATCCTCTGTAGCAGAGCCACCAAATTGTCCGACAGAGTTTATCATGCTGAACATCACAGGTTTTAGTTCAAAGTGTTCAGCTTCCACATCTGGCAGCGTAGTTTGCAGTTCAACGTGATCATTGTCCATATACTCCCGGCATGTCTGTCGTGCTGCTGGGGCAGCAGGAGGTTGCCGATCGTTTTGGGCATCAATAAGAGGATCAACATCAACCCTGGGCTTGTTGTTGCTGTTATCTACCCTATTGCATTGTCTTTCGTTCACCATTGCTTCAAGTCTTTCATCAAGATAGTTATTTCTTTCTATCAAGAGTCGGGCTTGGTTCCTGAGGTGGTATGTCCGATCGATTTCTTGATATAATTCGTATTCAGGTTCTTTACCACGTCTCGATCTGTGCATAAGCAATATGAGAACCTTGTGAAAAACAAAGGGAAAATAAAACTACTAAAAAAAGAAAAGAAATAAAAACAAAAAGTGCAGTAATTAAAGTTAAAGGTATGTTGCCAGTCTCCGGCAACAGCGCCAAAAACTTGTTTAATGTAAATAGTCTATCGCAATTGGGTGCAAGTATACACGTCGCAAGTAATAAAGTGATACGAAGTATCGGATATCGTCTCTACAGGGACTGGAAATACTTCTATCCTTCAATCTCTGCACAAGAAAAGAAATAATTTTAATAAAGTGATGTTGGAAAACTTGAAGATTAACTAAAGTAAACGAGGAAATCAAATTGAGAGAATAGGTTGGCATTGATTTGCTCAGTAGTGCAGGTATTGCACTGTTCAGAGGAACTTCTATTGCTTCTGTCGTTATATCTGTCGCGATAGCACCTATCGCGGCAGCGGCCAACAACTATGTACTTCAAGTTTTGCAAGAATCCCTGTTGTGACTTGTCCTATCCCTAGGCCTAACTTTTGTTGATGAACACATCTTGGATGATACCTCCCGGTGTGAATCAAAGGATGAACACCGATGTTTGTGAATTGTTCTTTAGCCACTTAACCTTGTACCTTTGTCTAGGTCAAGATGGTTTAACCATAAACTGGAAAACTCGTATTCACTCCTTTCATATACCTAACTCTCCCGATATTAAGTAAATGGATAATCTCACAATGCTCTCCCGAAACTCTTATGAGATGTTGAAACCAGACTAAATAAACTTGAAGCTTTTATTAATTGAACAAAAAAAATCCTAAGAAACAGTACAATCCTTACAACTATCTTACAAGATCAACCTTTAGCCCTATGGGAAGTTTAGAACATGATGGAGAGAGAAAAATGACTAGGGTTTTGGGGGAAGACGGCTAGGAGCTAGATATCCTATGCCTTGTCAAATTACATTCATTTATAGGCCTTGGACTTGAGTTTTCTTAATGGCCAAGAATACTAGTTTGAATTAAAGTACAACTCTATTAAAGACTAAATCTCTTAGTAGATATCTTTTAATTCGCCCTATCTTCTTGCTTTGACTTTTTCCTCAAAATTTGGGCAAGGCCTTCCTTGTGCTTCTGGGCTCCAACAGTTATGCAAGTGGTCCACAAAAATCAGGCTTTAAAAGCTCTATCGATCGAACTCCACTTTGCATTTTCCATCACCATAGTCTTCACTGTCGCCTCTTTTGCCACGGCAGATGTCACGACAGTGTTGAAGTAGGTCATCTCCTGCAATCCTTTTCTCCAGCTCTACTGTTATCTTCTGTTCCTCTGCTACCCTGGATACTGCCACGACAGGTACCTACAAGGATACACCAAAATTAGCAGTATCTGTACAATATTTCCCATTTGTGATGTTTATGAAAAATTTATCCTAAAATGCAACTAAACATGCTTGAGTGTATCAATAATATGGGTAAATGAGGGTTAAAATATAGAACATTTAAGCACTCAACAATCAACTCCTGTAAGAATAACTTGAACTTTTTGGCATTCTCGTTTAGAGAGAACTGGACTTAGAATTACAAAGAAATGAAGATATTATCAGTAGCATACATGATGATATTCTCAGCCATGTCATCTCGTTTCTTCCTTTCAAATATGCCGTTCAAGCCACTTTCCTTTCCACCCGATGGAAAGATCTATGGAAGAGAAACTCCCCACAACGAAAAGGAACAGTAGACGAAGCTTTTGCTGCAATTTCAAGCTTCCTCATTAGTTGTTTCGATTCATGATCGGACCGACAACCGACGAGTAATTGCTTCAAGGTTGGTGATGTTGTGCTTGTTGAAGATGAGAGTGACGGAGAATGATTTTCAAATGATCGGACTTAAGACACTGGTAGGTATTGCTCTATGCATATCTTGTTTTAATTGTTTGGATGTAAATCTCATCATTTTTATATGTATAATCCGTTGATTATTCTGCCCACGTTAAAATTGATGTTATCTTTAAGGTATAGAGTGATTTTGTGTAACCCCCTCGTCCCGGGCTAGACGATAGACCGGTCCAAGCAGGTTACATGGGGAAAACCGAAGCGAAACCCATTAAGGCTCCACTTCGATTAGCAACCTTATTTTTTTGTTGATTATCTTGTCTAAACGAATCATTTAGTCCTATGTGAGAAACGATTGCGGAAAGGATAAAGGAAAAGATACAAACGAGGTGTAAGGTAATATAAATTTACCGAGTGACATGTTATGTCCAATTGCATGCTTACGAAACCAAAACCATACATAAATGATATCCACGAGCCTAACAAGGAAGCTTACAAACAAACAGGACTAAAACCCAACATCAGAGAACCATTGAAGATGCTAAAAATCCCAAATACAAGCCTACGTTTCGAAACTGGCTTGCCCGTTTCGATACGTGGGCTCCAGTTCAAAAGACAGACCAGGTTGTACCGATACAGTCCACTCCATTCCGGTACGGGGTCTCCAGTAACAAAACGTTCCGGAATAGGTTCTGAAACGAGCCTTCACAGAGGCAAACCGTATCGAAACGCGTACCGAAATGGGGACTCACAGTGTCAAATCGTATCGAAACGACACCACCCCCGTTCCGATACGAGTATCCCTGGAGCTACACCCATTTCGAAACCAATACACGTGTTTCGAAACACCTACACTTTGTGTGACCCTGAAGGCAGTTTTTTGCATCTCCAAGTGTCCCCAAACTTGCCCTAAAACATCAAGAATCAAGAAAACAACAACAAGCATACAATCTATAGGCATTTCACCCTACTTCAAGCATGCTCAGACATATACACATACATGTTAAGGCCATTCATTCAAAGAAACATGCATCCATATCACATAGCATAAAACAAGATTTCATGCCTTCATTACAAAACACAAGCATTCATGAAGCAATGTTAATAGCCCTCAAAACAAACACTTAGGCATTCAATATAAACATGGTTTACAAATCCACAACATCAAACATTAACAAAATATAACCAACACATAGGAGTCTAGATACACGCTCCTACAACACGTAGCATCCCCATTGCTAAACTAATACATTATTTACTTAAACCATACTTGAGCAACTACCACACGCTTGGATGCCCTTTCCTTGCTCCTTGCTAACTCCACACTAAGGATCTGCATTGTCGAAAACAAGAGCGTAAGCTAGAAGCTTAGTGAGGGAGCTCTAAAACAAAACAACGATAATGCAGGGTTCAAGCATGACATCCTTAAGACATTCACAAGGCATACATATAGGGTAACATAGTAACATAGCCACAATTACAAAAATGCATGAACATGACATCTTACCTCATGTTATGCTAAACAAGATATAACAATTATCTTATCACTACCACCACACATGAACAAGTATATTGGCAACTATTAGCTTACTCGGGTATGTGGATAATTTTCGTTGGGATTTTCACCCCCAACGTACTCAACAATAATTACCTTCTGGTGGGATTACACTCATCACCGTTCTCACTCAAGGATGAGATTACACTCATCATCACATGCTAACATTTTCCGGTGGAATATTACCTCACCGTACTCCTCCTTGATGACTACACGTCACCAAGGCCACGCACGAATTTGACTCTTATCGTGTGCACACTCATCCTAATGATCGATCATTTATACCCGGTAATTAACTAGTGCCAATCATACTATACAAGTTACACCATGATACCAAAATCATGCAACACAACATATCCTCGTCAATGAACAACATCAATATATATCACAACATGCTTAATCGAGCACATGCAACGCAAATCCACATTTATGCACATTAAGAAAAGCGCATAAAGCAAACAAGAGATTAAGCTACCAACTTAATCTCCAGCTTGGATTGGCCTACCAAGCACAATCCAACACCTCATCTACACACTTGAACCAATTTAAAACTTTTTTAAACAAACCACTCACCGAACACCCCTAAGCAAACCGAGAAAGCCGAATCAAGCCTCCAAACTTTCCGGAATCGAGCCCGAAGCTTCTCCAATGATTTCCCTTGATTCTAACCAGTCAAAAACAACATATTACTCAACCAAATCATCCAAAAAACACTGTCACAAATCAAACTACAACCACAGCCATTTTCTACAATTTCAAGCCAAAACCAATACAAAAATCCCCATTTTCGAGCTCACACACAACCCAGCAGAAAACCATCGAATCCAACACCCAAACCAACATTAAACACCTTCAAAACAACCCTCAAGCATTACTATATCATCAGCCCCACTCTTCTACACCAAACTACCTCAAAAACCCAAGTTTTCAACCTTTTAAAATACCCAGAAAACACATTTCGGGATTTTCATCAAAACTCCACCATTTTGAGATATAATATACTTTAAGGGCAAGATTAAAACATATTATAACTTTGCAAATCAAAACCCCCATAAAAAACCTAACAAAGCTTCCTCATTTTTCTTGAATTTTTGAAAACTTGAAAACTTCAACAATGGTGTTTATGTAAAACTAGAACCATGGAAATGTTTGAAATGAAGAGGAGAAGTCAAAAATGACTTAACCTTGAAGAGAGCTCTTGAAATGGTGAAGAAATTTGATGGAATAGTAACTTGGGGTTAAGGGGAGGTTTAGTGTCGTGGAAAAAGACTAAGGATGAAGATGAACACTTTAAAATAAAAGTCCCTTTTCTTCTCATCTTTTTCCTTTATTTTAAAAGTACCTTTTTGCCCTTAATGAAAATCAAACCTTTTTAATTTTAAAGCAAAACCCATTTTAATTAAAACGAGCCCGACGACTCGAACTCGATTCACACACTCAACTCCCGACCCCTAAACCCGGGTGTTACAACTCTCCCCCACTTAAGGAATTTCGTCCTCGAAATTACCTGACTGAAAGAGATACGAAAACTACCTTTCCATATCCTCCTTTCTCTCCCAAGTGGCCTCGTCCACACCTCGACGTTGCCACCTCACTTTGACCAATTCAATCGATCTACCACGCAACACTTTGTTGTCTGAGGCTAAGATCTCAACTGGTTCCTCATCATACGTCAAATCCGGATTCAATTCAATCTCTTCCACATGCATCACATGCGACAGATCTGATCTATACATACGGAGCATCGAAACATGGAACACATTGTGAATCCTCTCTAACTCTGAGGGCAAACATAACTGATAAGCAACCGGATCGACTCGCTTCACAATCTCATACGGCCCAATGTACCTCGGACTCAGTTTCCCCTTTTTGCCAAATCTCATAACTTTCTTCCATGGAGAGACTTTCAAGAACACTTTATCTCCCACGGAATACTCAACTTCTTTCCTCTTCAAATTGGCATAGGACTTCCGCCTATCAGAAGCTACCTTCAAACGATCACAGATTAACTTCACCTTATCGGTAGTCCCCTTAAGCAAATTCGACTTCGGTAACAACTTTTGACCTACTTCGGCCCAACAAATCGAAGTTCTACATTTTCTACCATACAATGCATCATACAGAGCCATCTCAATGCTCGACTGAAAATTGTTATTATAAGCGAACTCGACCAATGGTAAGTGTTTCTCCCAAGTACCCTGAAAATCAATGATGCAACAACGCAACATTTCCTCTAAAATCTGTATAACCCTCTCTGACTGACCATCTGACTGAGGATGATACGACGTGCTGAAGTTCAATCGGGTACCCAAAGCTGTATGAAAACACTCCCAAAATTGGGCTGTAAATCTCGGATCTCTGTCAGATACAATCGACTTCGGCACACCATGCAGTCTCACAATATCACCGATGTACAAATCGACCAATCTATCTAAGAAGTAAGTCGTATTAACAGCTAGAAAGTGAGCACACTTCGTGAAACGGTCAACTATAACCCACACTGAGTTCTTCTTCGTATGAGTCAAAGGCAAACCCGAAACGAAATCCATGGTGATATTTTCCCTCTTCCATTCCGAAATCCTCAACGGTTGCAACAAACCTGATGGAACCTGATGTTCTGCCTTCACTCTTTGACATACCATACACTTACTCACAAAGTCGGCTACGTCCTTCTTCAAACCAACCCAATAGTATTCATTTTTCAAATCACAATACATCTTTGTACTACCGGGATGCATGGAAAACAGGCTATTGTGTGCTTCAGTCAAGATCGTACGTCTCAAATCACTATCATCCGGCACAACTATTCTATCTTTGACACACAAGACCCCATCAACACTAAAACTATAGTCCGACGGTTTACCTTCGGCTATATCTTGCACGTGAGGTGCCAAGGATCTATCTAACAACTGCTTCTATCTAATCAACTGGCCTAAGGAAGGTCTAACCTGAAGCTTGGCCACTAGACCACCATCACCGGACAAACTCAAACTAGCAAACATGACTCTCAACTGAACGACTACCTTCCTACTTAAAGCATCGACCACAACATTGGCTTTACCCGGATGGTACTCAATCGTGAGATCATAGTCCTTGAGCAACTCTAGCCACCTACGTTGTCTAAGGCTCAACTCTCGTTGTGTCATGATATACTTCAGACTCTTGTGATCCATATACACTGTGCATTTATCACCATACAAATAATGTCTCCAAATCTTTAAGGCAAATACAACTACACTAGCTCTATGTCGTGTGTCGAATAATTACGCTCATGAGTCTTCAACTGTCTCCAGGCATAAGCCACCACTCTTTTGTCTTGCATGAGCACACAACCTAAACCTACATATGAAGCATCACTGTAGATCACATAATCTTTCCCCGACTCTGGCTGAATCAAAATCGGTGCATTGGTCAAAGCTTCTTTCAGTTTCTCAAAGGCTTGCTGTTTCGCATCTAACCACTCAAACTGAACATTCTTCTGAAGCAACTTTGTGAAAGGAGAGGCTATCTTCGAGAATCCATTCACAAACCTCCTATAGTAACCCGCTAAGCCTAGGAAACTACGAATCTCTGTCACAGACTTTGGTTGCTTCCACTCAACAATAGCTTCTATCTTATTCGGATCAGCTGTAATCCCCTCAACTGACAATACATGCCCTAGAAAGACTACTTCTCGGATCCAGAACTCGCACTTACTCGACTTAGCATAAAACTGGTTGTCTAGAAAAGTCTGCAAAACTAACCTCAAATGCCTATCATGGTCTTCCTCGGTACGCGATACACCAAAATGTCATCTATGAAAACAACCACAAACTAATCTAAGTACTGATGGAAGATTCTGTTCATCATATCCATGAAAGCAGCCGTTGCGTTAGTCAACCCAAACGGCATAACTAAGAACTCGTAGTGACCATAACTAGTCCTAAAAGCTGTCTTCGGTACATCAACCTCTCTTACCTTCAACTGGTAGTAACCGGATCTCAAGTCAATCTTCAAAAAGACTGATGCCCCATATCAACTGATCAAACAAATCGTTGATACGCGGCAAGGGATACTTGTTCTTTACTGTCAACTGATTCAACTGTCTATAATCAATGCACATTCTCATACTACTGTCTTTCTTCTTCACAAACAATATCGGAGCGCCCCAAGGTGAAGAACTCGGACGGATAAAGCCTCTATCTGACAACTCTTGTAATTGAGTCTTCAACTCTTTCAGTTCTTTCGGTGCCATACGGTACGGAGCAATCAAAACAGGAGCAAAATCTGAATATGTCTCTATAGCAAACTCTACCTCTCTGTCAGGCGGTAAACCCGGTAATTCTACCGGAAACATACTCGGAAAATCACACATTGTTCTGATATCATGTGGTCCAACTTCATTCATGTTCGGGTTCATCACGTAGGCCAAGTACGCCTCACAACGCAACTCAACTAATCTTTGAGCCTCTAAGGTTGAAACAACATTCGAAAAGAATTTTACATTCTCACCTACTACTACAATCTCATAATCATCCGCAAGCTTCAAGAAGACTCTCTTAGTTTCGAAATCTATCCTAGCTCTATGTTTTGTAAGCCAATCCATACCCAAAATTACATCGAAACCATAAAACGGTAACTCCATCATATCCACAGGAAATAAATGCCCCTGAACTATTAACGGACACCTTCTGTACATCTTCCTAACCACTACTGTATCCCCGAAGGAACTAGTAACGCTAACACCTACCTCTAATACCTCACAAGGTAAATTCAACATCTTTGCATGCTCACTCAAAATATAAGAATGCGTAGACCCGGAGTCAATCAAGGAAAGAAAACTCAGAGACTGTATCGAGAAGTTACCTGCAATCACATCCGTGTCGTTCTGTCCCTCTCGCTGAGCATAAACACTAGCCTGACCTCCGCCCTCTGGCTGAACCGCAACTACATGTGCTACATTTCTCTGGCCATCATTTCTTGGCTGGAAGTTACCTCGACCGCACCCACGGCCTCTCGGATAATCAATAGCTCTAGCAGGAGCCTGAACCTGAACTGGTGCATACCCAGCCTAATGTGGACAATCACGCCTAAGGTGATCTCTAGCTCCACAGTTCCAACAAGAATGAAAGTTTCCCCAACACTCACCGGTGTGATTCCTCCCGCATCAAGCACACTCGGGCAAACGCCCACCAACTCTCTGGCCCTGATGGCCTCTACCGTGGTTACCACCACCACGTCTATGATCATAATGATGCCTATTGTCCCTATGCCTCTTGGCATCACCTCTATCAAAGTCGCCAGACCTCTTCCCGGAACTAGACCACCAGAACGTTTGGTCAAACCCAAACTGTGCTCTATGTCTTTGGCCCTAGCGACCAAGACATCAAAGTCTATGTAGTCCGTAGCCAAAGTGTACCTCTTTATCTCCTCACTCAACCCGTAACGGAAACAGTCGCAACGTTTCCTCTTAGTAAGAACTATCTCGGACGCATACTGAATCAATCTGACGAACCGTATCTCATACTCGGTCACTATCAAGTTACCCTGAAGCAAAGCCATGAACTCTCTCTTCTTCTCATCAAGATAACGGGGACCCAAATACTTCTTGCAGAAAGTAGACTCAAAAAACTCCCAAGTGACCTCGGCCTCTGGCATGCCCATAGTAATGGTGACCCACCAAGTGTAGGCATCACCCTGTAGCAGAGAAACAACACACCCAAGTCTGCGTGCTCCAGTACAACCCATCTGAGACAAAATACGGACAGTCTTGTCAAACCAAGCCTTGGATCTCTCGGGCGCCAACCCTCAGAACTCTTCACCTCCCAAACTGCGAAGCCTCTCAAGTGGCAACCCGGTGCCCTCACCCTGAGGTTGTGCCACTACTTGACCCCCAACCACAGCTGCTTGAAAAGCCCTAGCTATCGCCTGAACTAACGGAGCCAAATCTATATCGGCTGGACCTTGGCCAACCTGAGGTCCTACACCCTCGGCTCTCGCCTCACCTCCCGCTTGACGAGGAGGAGAAGGAGGAGGTGGAGGAGCCTGCGCCTCAACAACCGGCTCAACTCCTGGAGTTGCTGCCCATGGTTCTGGGTGAACCATCCTAGGCCTGCCTTTAGGTCTCATCTTACGGCTAGCAATATAACAACTACAAACAAACAAACACACAAGGATTAAGTTAGCAAAGGCAATGGTCCAACATGCTCAAGTATATTCCTTTACTTAAAATCTTTTCCAATAAGTAATAGTAGCAATGGGGACTCGACACTACGCCTCAACACAACAATCATACTAGCACATGCCTTCAAACACCGTGAGAACAAGCAAACAACAAGCATTCATAGAAAAACATCCACCGTACAACATACACCTCAAGCTTACCTTACTTACCTACCCGAGGTCGCAGAAACCTCAGGCTCTGATACCAACAAATGTAACCCCCCTCCATCCCAGGCTAGACGACAGACCAGTCCGAGCAGGTTACACGGGGAAAACTGAAGCGAAACCCGTTAAGGCTCCACTTCGATTAGCAACCCTATTTTTTTCGTTGATTATCTTGTCTAAACGTATCATTTAGTCCTATGTAAGAAACGACAGCGGAAAGGATAAAGGAAAAGATACAAACGAGGCGTAAGGTAATATAAATTTACCGAGTGACATGTTATGTCCAATTGCATGCTTACGAAACCAAAGCCATACATAAAAGATACCCACGAGCCTAACAAAGAAGCTTACAAACAAACGGGACTAAAACCCAACATCCAAGAACCTTTGAAGATGCTAAAAAGCCCAAATACAAGCCTGCGTTTCGAAACAGGCTTGCCCGTTTTGATACGCGAGCTCCAGTTCAAAAGCCAGACCAGGCCGTACCGATACAGTCCACTCTGTTCCGGTACGGGGTCTCCAGTAACAAAGCGTTTCGGAACCTGTTCCGAAACGGGCCTTCAAAGAGGCAAACAGTATCGAAACGCGTACCGAAACGGGGAGTCAAACGACACCACCCCCGTTCCGATACGAGTATCTCTGGAGCTACACCCGTTCCGAAACCAGTACACGCGTTTCGAAACACCGGCACTCTGTGTGACCCTGAAGGCAGTTTTCTGCATCTCCAAGTGTCCCCAAACATGCCCCAAAACATCAAGAATTAAGAAAACAACAACAAGCATACAATCTATAGGCATTTCACCCTACTTCAAGCATGCTCAAACATATACACATACATGTTAAGGCCATTCATTCAAAGAAACATGCATCCATATCACATAGCATAAAACAAGATTTCATGCCTTCATTACAAAACACAAGCATTCATGAAGCAAGGTTAATAGCTTTCAAAACAAACACTTAGGCATTCAACATAAACATGGTTTACAAATCCACAACATCAAACATTACCAAAAGATAGCCAACACATATGAGTCAAGATACACGCTCCTACAACATGTAGCATCCCCATTGCTAAACTACTACACTATTTACTTAAACCATACTTGAGCAACTACCACACACTTGGATGCCCTTTCATTGCTCCTTGCTAACTCCACACTAATGATCTGCATTGTCGAAAACAAAAGCGTAAGCTAGAAGCTTAATGAGGGAGCTCTAAAACAAAACAACGACAATGCAAGGTTCAAGCATGACATCCTTAAGACATTCACAAGGCATACATATAGGCTAACATAGTAACATAGCCACAATTACAAGAATGCATGAACATGGCATCTTACCTCATGTTATGCTAAACAAGATATAACAATTATCTTATCACTACCGCCACACATGAACAAGTATATTGGCAACTATTAGCTTACTCGGATATGCGGATAATTTCCGTTGGGATTTTCACCCCCAACGTACTCAACAACAATTACCTTCCAGTGGGATTACACTCATCACCGTTCTCACTCATGGATGGGATTACACTCATCATCACATGCTAACATTTTCCGGTGGAATATTACCTCACCGTACTCCTCCTTGATGACTACACGTCACCAAGGCCACACGCGAATTTGACTCTTACCGTGTGCACACTCATCCTAATGATCGATCATTTATACCCGGTAATTAACTAGTGCCAATCATACTATACAAGACACACCATGATACCAAAATCATGCAAAACAACATATCCTCATCAATGAACAACATCAATATATATCACAACATGCTTAATCGAGCACATACAACGCAAATCCACATTTATGCACATTAAGCAAAACTCATAAAGCAAACAAGAGATTAAGCTACCAACTTAATCTCCAACTTGGATTGGCCTACCAAGTACAATCCAACACCTCATCTACACACTTGAACCAATTTAAAACCGTTTTAAACAAACCACTCACCGAACACCCTTAAGCAAACCGAGAAAGCCGAATCAAGCCTCCAAACTTCCCGTAATCGAGCCCGAAGCTTATCCAACGATTTCCCTTGATTCTAGCCAATCAAAAACAACATATTACTCAACCAAATCATCCAAAAAACACTGTCACAAATCAAACTACAACCACAAAGCCATTTCTCTACAATTTCAAGCCAAAACTAATACAAAATCCCCATTTTCGAGCTCACACACAACCGAGTAGAAAACCATCGAATCCAACACCCAAACCAACATTAAACACCTTCAAAACAACCCTCAAGCATTACTATATCATCATCCCCACTCTCCTACACCAAATTACCTCAAAAACCCAAATTTTCAACCTTTCAAAATACTCACAAAAACACATTTCGATATTTTCATCAAAACCCCACCATTTGGAGATATAATATACTTTAGGGCAAGATTAAAACATATTATAACTTTTCAAATCAAAACCCCCATAAAACCTAACAAAGCTTCCTCATTTTTCTTGAATTTTTGAAAACTTGAAAACTTCAACAATGGTGTTTATGTAATACTAAAACCATGGAAATGTTTGAAATGAAGAGGAGAAGTCAAAAATGACTTAACCTTGAAGAGAGCTCTTGAAATGGTGAAGAAATTTGATGGAATAGTAACTTGGGGTTAAGGGGAGGTTTAGTGTCGTGGAAAAAGACTAAGGATGAAGATGAACACTTTAAAATAAAAGTCCCTTTTCTTCTCATCTTTTTCCTTTATTTTAAAAGTACCTTTTTGCCCTTAATGAAAATCAAACCTTTTTAATTTTAAAGCAAAGACCATTTTAATTAAAACGAGCCCAACGACTCGAACTCGATTCACACACTCAACTCCCGGCCCTTAAACCCGGGTGTTATATTTTGATCTATATAATTCTCTTGGTTGGTATGATGCAAAGATGATGATTAGTTGTTTATTTGAAGTAGAGATGTATTGTTTCAGCTTGCAAGTTTCAATTGTTTTGAGTCCCTTGATTTAGAGCCCAGCTTGCTACTGTTTACTGCACAATAGAAACTCTTTCCATGTCCTGGAGTAAACTCGTTTTCACTAAATTTTAAAGTTTGCACAATGATTATTCCTATAATTCGTATCAATGTGTTGATTTTGGGCGTCTTTTTTTGCAGGAACGTGATACATGGAAGTGACTCGTATAATTCACCAATTGACATTTGCAGGTATATATCGTTCTTCATCACTTGTTCTCCATCAATTGACATTGGCAGGTATATATCATTCTTCTCTCCTTCCATTTATCTTCTTATAATTCGTATCAATGTGTTGATTCCGGTCGTCTTTTTTATGCAGTAACATGATTCATAAAAGTGATTCGGTTGAGAATGCATGGAAGGAAATTGCATTATGGTTCCTAGAAAGCCTTGTTAACTGGCATAGCAGTGTCCACCCCTGGATCTGAGTAGATGTTTTGACTAAGCTATTGCAGATCATGGCATCCTCATGCTTGCTAATTGTTGCTGAACTTTTTAATAAACTTTTTACTAAGTTAATCACATTTTGTTACCGTTTAAGGTGTTTGTTTGATTGATACATGCACTAGCAGTAACATATTTTAATATAATTTGGTTTGTATGAATAAAATTTCAGTTGGTTACATGTTTGCATTTTATTGTTACTGAACACTTTTAAAGTGGATTTTAGTAGCTCCAATCAGTGATTCCAATGATTTTATTTCTAGTCTTATTATAATATAAAATTTTAATTTTTAAATAAATGCCAATTAAACCTACACCGACAGACATAACCGTCAATTTATGTATCTTATACAAATTTACATGATACATATACTAATGGACAACACCGTCAGTAAAAGTAAAACCTTATAGTAACAGTCAAATAGTCAGTAAAACTCAGATGTTGTATATGCAACATGTATACCGACGGATTGGGTCCGTCAGAATAGATACACTAATTTGTCGGGTTATGCCATACCTATGCCTACGGATATGTTTGTTGGTATAGGATTTCAGCATCTATACCGACGGAATCAGCCGTCGGTATAGAGATATACAGACTAGCATTTTACTGACGACTATTTGTCTGTCGAAATATCTCTTTTGTCCGTCGGTATATGGTCTAAAACCCTATATTGGTGGATTTTTAGTGTTTTACCGACGCTTTTTTGTCCGTCGATATATGTCATTTTTTAGTGGGAATAAAATTAGAATTTATAAGGGTCAAAATTGTAAGTAGCTATGCGAGATTAGACAACATTAAAAAAAGAAATGACCAAAATAACAATTAACACCAATATAGTAAAAGACACATTATTTTTTCGGATTTTCAGATAATCTGAAAATCAAAATATCTCGATGCGTATCTAATTTAATTATTTGTTTTTTTATTTGAATATTTGATCAGAATTATCCAAAAATATAAAAAGGGATCGAATATCTGAATTTTCGGATCGAATTACTCGGACCATTTTTTTGAAAAGTACTAATGTTAAGTATCATAATTAAATTCAAAAGTAAATAAAATTTAAACCCAATGTACGACCCTAGTTGTATAGTGTGATTTAATCCCCTCGATAGTATGAGTTCCAGCATAGTTATTTGCATGTGATAAGAAAGAGAATGTGTAAGATAGGATGTTATGAAAAATATAATACGTGGATAAGATTAACAGTAGAATTTAATATATATATATATATATATATATATATATATATAGGATAAGATTCGGATATACAATGTAAAAGTTTTTAAATTTTATATATTTTTTGTCGTTGGATAGGTGCAACGAATGACTGAGATTAACAGTAGAATACGTGGAGACTATCACTTGGAAAAAAAGTAAGGAGTTAATCTCAGTCATCCATTTTTATCATCCAACGATCCAAAAAATGTATAAAACATTAAAAAAATTTACACTATATATATATATATATATACTTTCAACGCACCAAAAATTAATGAAAACAAAAACTAAATTATTGTAGTAATTATATAAAATATGAGATTGATTGGAACACAACCTAGCACACTAATTTAAAACATCTGGTATTATAAAAAATATAACATGGTGAAAAAATAATATTAATATAATAAGCGTACATGAATAAGTTAAAATTTGAATGCAACAAATTATTAAATATAAAAAAATATTAATTTATAATATTTCAAACAGTGAACCCAACAAGTATTCCAGTGGAAAATCAGAAGATATTCATCACAGGGACACATGTTCAAATTGCTATGTCTACAAAATGTATGCATATTATCAAAGGGTTAAGAATGTATGAACATATAATACATTGTAATCATCTTTAAACTATTTAAAAAAATATTTTGAACATTAAAAATTAATATGAACATGATCTAAAAATACAATACCAACCCAACATAAAGGAGTGAGCAGTTCTATTTAATTGAGGAGGTATATTTTTCTTTATGTAGAGGGGGGACAGAAGGAGTTGTTCAATTTTTAATTCAAAATTTAATGCCAATTAATACTTATACTATAGTCTAGTCAATTTATTTTTTATTGAATTTTTCTCTAGCAATTGTATGTCTCAAACATTGGGTAAATTACGTCCAAAGTCAACTAATTATGAGTTTATTAACAAAATTCCACTCGATTATAATATTGTTACAAAGCGATCACTACATCGTTAGAAATGAAACAAATATCTCATGTGTTCTGATATAATAACATTTCTAGTTTTCAAAACTTATGCGTTCTTTTAATTTTGTCCTAATTTAAAATAATTCAATAAATTAACCCTTCATACTTAAACATTTTATCAATTTAGTCTTATTTTGCGATATTGTCAAAACAAACGAGCATGTCGAATCAAAGCATTAGTTAGATAATTTTATTATGAAAAAAACAACAACAATCAGTTACTGTTAAACTGTTATTATATTAGAAAAGTTTTATAAGGTTTTTGGGATAAGAACAATCATTTTTTTAGAAAAAAAAACTAAAGTGATGAAAATTTTTAAATAGGAAGGACTAAATTTATTGAATTGTCTCGAATTTAGATAAAATAGATAGGTTGCATAAGTTTTTAGGACTAAAACTATTTTTATACTATATCACATCATTATTCACGTTTAATATTTAATAACCACTAATTTATTTGTAACAATATTTTAATTGAGTGACATGTTTGTAACTTTTAAAAGAAAAGTGACATGTTTGTTTCCAAACCATTTCATTTTTAACAAATTAAACTTCTTATATTAAAATGAAAATTTTGCCAAAAAAAGCTTTATATTTAACATGGTATTAATATAGTTAGTAGCAGTATGATCCTCTCACACTATGTAAAACTTTTAAGTCTTACACTTTTTAGACTGTCGGATATATAAAAGCAAATAGATGACTGGGATCAATAGTAAATGATGAGATTTTTAAGGAAAAAGGAGAATAAAATATCCTAGTCATTCATTCACCCTCATTCGACCTAACCCTAATTAAGATAGAATTTGGACGCCGGATGAGAGTAAATGGATAACTGGCATTTAGGTGAACCAAAAGACATCAAAATATTGAGGTGAATTTCTAGGTTCCATGTGGGTATAAATAGGCATGAAGGCAAGAATCAAAAACATGCCTAAACATCAAAGCAATAGTTTAATCATAGTTTGCAATGGCTGTTAAACTTTCTCATATGTTTTTTGGAGCATTTCTTTTACTCTTTGTGCTACAACCTTGTGTCATCAAGTCTCTGAAGCTTGATTCCCTTCAAAATCTTGAGCAAGTCCAGAAAGGAGGAGGTGCCAGCGGGATTAATCAAGTCAAGCAATACCTCAAGAGATATGGCTATTATCCCCATGGCGTGAAGCTCACACTCGACAATCGTTTCGACGATTCTTTGGAGTCTGCTCTGAAAGCATATCAACAATTTCTCTATCTGGATGTAACAGGCAAGATCGACTCTGCTACTATCAAAACAATGTTGACTCCTAGGTGCGGTATGCCTGATAATCAAGGTGAATCTCACTTGGTTTCTAATTATAACACCACAAGCTTTAAGTGGAGCAAGTACAACCTTTCATATTCTATCAGTAATGCTCCCAGTGGGTTTACAGTAAATGGAGTGGATACTGTATTTGCTAGAGCAATGAAATCATGGGCAGATGTTTCTCCCTTCAAGTTCACAAAGAATTCAAATAGCGATATCAAAGTGGGGTTTTACTCAAATAATCATGGGGATGCTCCATTTTATGATCCAGTGAATAAGGCTCAGGCATATGCTCATGCTTTTTATCCACAAGATGGGAGGGTTCACTTCAATACATTATATACTTGGTCCACCAATCCTACAAGTAGACAAGCCGACATGGAATCAGTAGCTGTGCACGAATTAGGACATACTATGGGTCTTAATCATAGCGGGCTACTATCAGCTATCATGTATCCATATTATGATCTAGGAGCTATCAAAAGGAATCTGACCCAAGATGACAAAGATGGTTTAAAAGCAATGTACAAGTACTAAAAGACATTGCACCAATGAAACCTGCATAGGTTTCATAATAACTATACTGAAAATGAAATAAGTGATTACAGATATACCATAGCTTAACTGTTGGATTAATGTAATCTAATAGATATGGAAGCTTTAGTTTCCTATCATGGTGATGGTATGCATAATCTATGACTATGAATTACTTGAAGTTGTTATGTGCTGCATTTGTGGCGTATGCTTTTGAAGATTCCAATGCATTATGCTATATATTGGTGCCTAATAACTAGGGATCAAATTGAGGTTAAAACATATATATTTTTTTCAAAATTTAGGGGGAATTATAGGCATCCCATAATTTTTTAATAAACTAAAAAGCAAAAAACAAGTACCAATTACAACTAGTTGGTCTAGTGGGATGAGGAACTAAATCCCTTAAGCAAGGTCAGGATTTCAAATCCTAGCGTTGTGAATAGAAAAAAAGGGTTGGAAGGGTGGTCCCTATAATGGGTCTCCGTAAAAATCGATCTGAATTAGTCGGATAGTGAGTCGTAAACCAATGGTTAAACAAAGTAAAAAAAAGAAGTGATGGGGTTGGGGCTACAACCCCTCCCACCTATATAATAGCTCTATTCCTGCTGATAATGAAGAAAAAAAAGTATAAGAGTGATAGGACTTGAACTAGAATAGGATGTTAAGGGAGAAAATTACTTAGTGACCTAAGTAGTATTTAAACAAAAACTTGAGATGAAAAACAAGGTGTAACTTGAATAATATTTAAACTTATGGACTTGCATTTCAATTAAATCAAAAGGTTTGTGAGACAAGACCCATTATAACTTCTATATAGTTCTCTCCAGGTCTACCATTACATTCCCTCAATGATGCACTTTGAATTTTTATATTTTTAAGAATTTTTTTGAAAAATTGATTTTGATGATGTGGAACACTCTGATCGAGTCACGTGTCATTATATCTTTGACCTTTAGAGGGTATTGACGCTCTTTGCGGTCAACATAACAAAGGGGCAAATTGGGTGAAATTTGAATTTTTAGGGCTAAATTGGGTGAAGAATTTTCATAAGGACTTAATTGGTTTTTTTATTTATCGTTAAGGGATAATTTGACCTTTAAGCCGTTTATTGATTTTTCAAATTATGATCAAAATGATCGAATTTATAAATTTTGAGGACTAATTGTGTTATTAAACAAATTTAGCCAAGCTGCCACATCACCCCACTTAGCAACAATTAGGTCTCAGTGACCATTTTGTAACATAATCAATAGTTTAATGTCCAAATTGAAGCAATTAAAAGTTTAATTACCACAATGAACAATTTAGCAAAGTTCAATGATAATTTATGAACTTTACCCTAAAAATTAATAATACATATGATAATAATATAATAAAAATGAGACGAGATTGTATTATATAATATTAAAAATAATCAAAACATATTCTGATAGACAAATGAGACACCAAATGCATTAGCGAAATGTGAGGTGGACGTGTGTTGTGATTTTAAGTGATTGATTGAAATGGACTTTGGGGATCGATTTTTCTTGCAAATTGTTTTTTTTTTTGCATAATTTTTGTTCGAACTTTTTATAGCTTCTTGAGATTGCTTGTTTTGTTGTTCATTTGGCACTATTTAGTGATATGTTTTTCCCTTAATGAAACCATTATCCATTAATAAAAAATAATTATATTAATAAAAATCAAGAAAATAATAGTAGTATTTTATAATAAAAATATAATAATAAATATAGAATACAATAAATTAATGAAAAAATTATGGGAAAATAAAATAAATATGCTATGAGATCAAATTATACGAAATTAGTAAGTAGCTATACGAAATTAGACTACATTCAAAGAAGTGATCAAAATAACAATTAACACCAATATAGTAAAAGACATATATTTTTTTTCCAGATTTACGGATAATCTGAAAATCAAAATATCTCGATGCGTATCCAATACGCGAGGGGGTCAATAGCACAGAGGTATGAAGATATTTTAGTGGAACATTCGTGGTTTGTGATCAAGGTCAAAGAAAAAAGTTGTACAAGACAGGTTACGACAATATCAAGGGGAGATGGTTTGTCTTCAAGAAACTAAATTGGAGGACATTGCCTTACCATTGGTGAGTTCGATTTGGTTTACTAAATTTTTTTTACTTTGTGTTTCCACCCCGATTGATCGGTCGGGGGGAGTTTTGGTTTGGGAAACATCTAGATTTAGAATTGAGTGAAAGCAAATTTTGGAACATTGTGTTGTTGTGAAACCTATGTTTGATTTTGATATAATTAAGTTGTTAAGGATCAAATTGAAAAACTTGAAATTGTTTTCTAAGTCTCATTAATAAGTTTTAAATCACCAACACTTTAAAACTGATTTGAAAAACTCAAACTCCAAATATTTTCTAAGTGTTCCAAGGCCAAACTATTGAAAACCGTCCAGGTGTATCGATACGCTTCCAGCCGTATCGATACCTTTTTTACAAAGTTGGCTACTGGAAAGACGCGTTTCGATACCCCTTTAACCGTATCGAAACAGATTACATCTGTATTGATACGCCCCTCTGTAAAAAGTGAAGGAGTTTGAATGGTGTGCCGATACGGCTTCACCCGTATCGATACGATTTTAATTGAATTTTTAATTCGAATTGTTTTAAATGCTTTCGACCGTTGGTGTCAGTTGTTAGGTAACCAATATTTAAAATGACAGTTGACCCGTATCGATACGGGAAACCCTCGTATCGAAACGGAAACTTCCAATGAGCTAAGTTGAGAAAAAAGGTATCGATACGGTCTTACCCATTTCGATACACTCCTTGTCCCGTACCAATACGCCTACGTGCGTTTCGATACCCCCTCTTTATTATGTACAACGACTCTTTCTTTTTGAGACAGGTATCGATACAGCTCCCCGTGTATCGATACGTATAGCTACAAAAGTGCATTTATGGTGGAAAGAGAGGGTCCCAACGGCTCTATTCAATTCCCTAACCACCCAAACGGCTAGAATTGATAGAGGAGGTATAAATTGAAGCTCTTTGAAGACAAGCAACAACTATTGCATTAAAGACAAACATTCTAGCAAAAATCCAACCTCAAGTGTGCCTAATTTCCAATCTCTTGTAATTCACAAATTGTGTTGTATCCAATTCTTATTTTATCTTCAAATTTGGGTTGAGTGTTGTACTTCAAGGGACAAATTTGTATTTGAGAGATATACTTCCTGTCCAATTTCTTCTTTGATTATTTGTGAGGGTTTGGTCAAATTTTGGGTAGAAAATTTGACCGGTTGTGTAAAGGTTACCTTCTAAGCTTTGAAAAGGGGAAGAACAAATAGTGAATTGTTGAAATCCTTAGTGGTAGCTAAGGTAGTGGATGTAGAGTTCATTTGGAACTTGAACCACTCTAAAACCCTTTGTTCTTCATTTTTAAATTGCCCTTTCACTCCACAAAGTTTTTAAATCCCAATTCACCCCCCTCTTGGTCTTGATCATTCAATCGATCCACTAAACAATTGGTATAAGAGCCTACCTCTTTAAAGGATTCACAACCACAAGAGGAGTTCCTAGGAAGAGTGAGATCAACAAAAAATCAAGCCATGGCTTCTACCTCCGGTTCAAGTATGCATGAGTCACAATCTACTACAAAGCCACCATTCTTTAATGGTGACAACTATCCTTTTTGGAAGAATAGGATGCGCCTCTTCATCAAGTCCAATGATTATTTGGTGTGGGATGTCATTGAAGATGGTCCTTACATTCCATTGAAGCAAGACAATGAAGGAAAGATGGTCTTGAAGAAAAAGATAGAGATGAGTGAAGATGAAAGGAAAAAGATTCAAATAAATGACAAAGCTCTTCACATGCTCTTTTTCTCCTTTGGACCCGACATCTATTCCAAAGTCTCATCCATTGAGAGTGCCAAGGAAGTATGGGATACTCTTGAGACCACCTATGATGGAACCAATGATGTGAAGGAAACCAAGATTGGAATTCTCAATCTTAGCTATGAGAATTTCAAGATGGAGTCCGACGAAACGATGTCCAAGATGTTTGATCGCTTCTCAACCATTGTCAATGGGCTCAAAGGATTTGGAGAGACGATTCCGGAAGACAAGCTTGTCCGGAAGATACTTTACTCACTTCCCGAATCTTAGGATGGGAAGAGAACCGCCATCACAGAGGCCAAAAATTTGAAGACTCTAAAGCTTGATGAGCTAGTGGGTTCTCTCCTCACTCATGAGATTATGAAGCAAGGAAGGGAAGAAGAGAAGAAGAATGAAGAGAAGAAAGTAGAGAAGCTAGAGGTGGAAAAGAAGAAGAGAATGGGAATAGCCCTCAAAGCTACATTACTTGAGGAAAGCTCTTCTAGTGAGGAGGATGACTTTGAAGAATTGGCTATGATAGCCAAGAAGTTCTCTCGATTCATGAGGTCAAATCGTGGAAGAAAAATTCAAAGGAAGATGGACTTCGAAGGTAAAAACAAAGAAGAAGCGAGGGATCAAATCATTTGCTTCGAGTGCAATAAACTCGGCCACGTTCGTTCGGAGTGCCCTCAACTCAAGAAGAAGGGCTTTGAGAAGAAGAAGAAGCTCAAAGCCAAGCTTGCTACTTGGAGTGATGAGGAGTCATCCGAGGATGACGAACAAGAAGTGGCCAACCTTTGCCTCATGGCACTTGAGGAAGATTCCTCCATGGTAACCTCTAACTCATCATCTTTAGATTTTTCATATGATGAATTAAATGATGCATATGATGAGTTGCAAGAGGTCTATGATGAATTAGTTGAGAAATACAAAGAGTCGGTCATTAGGAATAAGAAAATCATTTCGGAATTAAAAGATAAAAATGACTCTCTTTCTCAAGCTAATTTAAAATTTGAGAAAAAGATTTTAGGGTTGAAAGATGAACTAAAATTCTTCAAGGATGAAAATGTTGACCTTAATAATCTTATTTCTCAATGCAATAGTGAACACCAAAAGGTGTTGGGTGAGCTTAACAAGCTCTAGGAGTCTTTGAAAAATGTTGGTAGTATGAAGCATGAAATAGGTGAATCTTCTAAAACAAACCAACATAAGAAAAAGACTAATAACTACAAACAAAGTACCTCTCCTAGATATAGTAGAACTAAAAGGATTAGAAGTGTATGGGTTCCTAAGGAACTTGTAAAATCTAATAATATTGTTGCTATGTCACCTTTGATTCCTAAGGGAACCAAGTTATTGGGAGCTAACACTCGTGGACCCAAAATGATTTGGGTACCAAAAACAAAAGTTTAATATCTTTGTTTGTAGGGGGAGCATTGCTACAAGGCCAAAGCACAAAGTCAAAACTCATGGTACCTTGATAGTGGATGCTCGAGGCATATGACCGGAGACAAGAGTAGATTCATGGATCTAAAGCCAAAAAGTGGGGGAGTGGTTACATTTGGTGACAACTCAAAAGGCCACATTAAAGGTATTGGCTCTATAGGTAATCACTCTACTATTCTTATTGAAAATGTCTTGTATGTCGATGGTCTTAAACACAATTTGTTAAGCATAAGTCAATTGTGTGATAAAGGATTTAATGTTTTATTTGATAAAAATGGGTGCAAAATTGTTGACATTAAATCTAATAATATTATGCTCATAGGTCATCGCATAGGTAACATTTACATGGTGCATCTAGATGACATACATACATCTCATGCATGTTTAGTAGCTCAAAATGAAAATGATGCATGGTTGTGGCATAGGAAACTAGGACATGCTAGCATTAGTGTTTTAGAAAAACTAGTTTCCCTTGATCTAGTTAGAGGTTTACCCAAGATTAAGTTCTCAAACGATAAAATTTGTGATGCATGCTCTAAGGGTAAACAACATAAGTCTTCCTTTAAATCCATTAATGATGTTTCTACAAGTAGATGTTTACAACTTATCCATATGGATTTATTTGGGCCAATTAGGACTATGATCTTGGGTGGTAAATCTTATGCATTTGTTCTTGTAGATGATTTTTCTAGATTTACTTGGGTTCTATTTTTAAGTACTAAAGATGAGGCTTTAGAAAAATTCATCTCATTTTCAAAACTAACCCAAAATGATCTTGAACTCAAAATTTCCCATATTAGGAGTGATCATGGAACCGAATTTCAAAACTTAGGGTTTGAAGAGTTTTAAATGAAAATGGTATTAGCCACAATTTTTCGGCTCCTCGAACTCCTCAACAAAATGGGGTAGTTGAGAGGAAAAATAGAACTTTACAAGAAATGGCTAGAACCATGCTTTGTGAAAATAATTTACCTAAATATTTTTGGGCGGAAGCCACAAACACCGCTTGCTATATTGTTAACAGAGTAATGATTAGGCCAATTTTAAAGAAAACACCTTATGAGATTTTAAAATCTAAAAAGCCTAACATTAGCTATTTTCATCCTTTTGGTTGCAAGTGTTTTGTTTTGAATAATGGAAAAGACAACTTAGGTAAATTTGATGCAAAAAGTGATGAAGCTATTTTCATAGGATATTCTTTAACCTCTAAAGCTTATCGTGTATTTAACAAGAGAACTTTAATAGTAGAAGAATCTATACATGTTGTATTCGATGATAACCTCCTTCCAAAGAAGGATTCTTGTGATGATGATGATGTAGGAATCATAAATGCCTTTGATGGAGGACAAACTTCAAAGGAGGATGAGATTCCAACAAAAGAAGAGGACACACAAGATCCACCTCTTGAAGCCTTGAAGGACTTGGCTCTTGAGGAAAAGGAAGTGAGCTACCCAAGGGAGTTCAACTATGTCAAAGATGGTGAAATCTTGGGTGATCCATCCAAGGGGGTAACCACTCGATCTTCTCTTAGACTAATGAATCATGCTGCATTTATCTCATGCATAGAGCCTAAGAATATAAAAGAAGCATTGAAAGATGATTTTTGGATTATGGCTATGCAAGAAGAGTTAAATCAGTTTGAGAGAAGTGTTGAGTGTGTAAAAGTTCTATTATTTACACCCTTTTTAACCCATATTTCTGCTGCATTCAAGCATCATTGCATTGCATTTAGGTTAGTTTTCAATAAAACATCACAATTATATAAAAGGCACGGATTCTACTAAAAGATGGTGTATTTTGCAGGTAGCTGCCATAGTTGACGATGAAGGCAGGCGCAGGGCAGATAAGCAGAAGAGCTGAACTGGACAAGCAGCCAAAGAAGACGAACATGTCATGGACCTGTCGTGACAGCATGGTGACAGCAGATTTATGAAGAGGAAAAGTCAAGTGGACCTCGATAGATAGAGAAAAATCTGCTCGTCTGTCGTGTGAAAGCCAAATATTTTTCCAAGCCCCGGATCAAAAGATATGTCAAGCCAAAGCTCAAGGAGAGGAAATTCCTAAAAGCTAGGATGCGGCTGGAAAGTAGGAGACTTTAGAGATTTAGTCTTTATTAGAATCTTAGTTTTAATTAAAGTTGTAATCCTTGTTACCTTAGATAACTTGAGCCCAAAGCTTATATAAGGGCATAGATTTAACCTAGGAGCAAGAACCGATACCCCATAACCAAAACCAAAACCCTGCCGTCCACCCGTCACCGACATGTTCTAAATTCCCCCTAGGGCAACGGGTTGTTTTGTAAAGTAGTTGCAAGGGTTGCTTTGTTTTAGGATTTTTCAAGTTCAATAAAATAAACTTCGAGTTCTTTTATCTTGGTTTTAATATCTTGCAAGAGCATCGGGAGAGCATTGTGAGGTTATCCATTTACTTAGCATCGGGAGAGTTAAGTATACTAAAGAGATAAAAGCGCGTTCTCTAGTTTATAGTTGAACCATCTCGTGCTTAGGGATAAGGCGAGGTTAAGTGGCTAAGGAAGAATTCATACACATCGGTGTTCATCCTTCGATTCACGCCGGGAGGTATCATCAAAGACGTGTTCATCGAAAGACTTGTGCCTAGGGATAGGGCAAGGCAGATCTGGGATTCTTGCCAAACTTGAAGTACGGAGTTGGTGTGTCTGCTGCCGCGACTGCCCACGGACAGACGTCGGGACAGGTGCTGTCGGCGACGACAGAACTGGAGATCCTAAGCAATTCAATACCTGCACTACCGAGCAATTCAATACCGGCCTATTCTCTCTATCTTGATAACTCAACCTTTTATTTTGCGTTTTTATCATATTATTCTCGTGACAATCTTCTAAACTATTTCCTTTACTTCGTGCAGTAAATCAAGGTGAAGTCATTAGCCCAATCCCTGTGGAGACGATATCCGATACTTAGTATCACTTTACTACTTGCGTCGTGTACACTTGCACTACAATTGCGATAGACTATTTTACACGCAACAAGTTTTTGGCGCCGTTGCCGGGGATTGGCAACATAACTACATCTTTCTTTTATTGCACTTTTTGCTTTTATTTTTATTTTTTTTTTCGTTTTTATTTTTAGTTTTTCTTTAATTTTTATTTTTTGTTTTCAACTCTTGCTTTTCACGAGGTTCTCTTGTTTATGCGTAGATCGAAAAGAGGCGAAGATCCTGAGTATAAGTTAGATCCAGAAATCGAACGATCATTTAATCTCAAGAAACAGATTCGCCACCTTTTAGACAGGAACGAATATCTTGAAAAACAGCTAGAGCAGATGGCCCGTAACCAGCCTGCTGGAGGAGACATACCGCCTGTCGGCGACCCGCCCGCAGCAGGTGGACGACGGTCATGTCGTGACTACATGCTGAACGATCATGTAGAGCTGGAGACCACGTTGCCGGATATTGATGTTGACAACTTCGAGCTTAAGCCTGTCATGTTTAGTATGATCAACAACGCCGGGCAGTTTAGTGGTTCTGCAACAGAAGATGCTAGGGAGCATCTCAAAACGTTCCAGGAGATCTGTGGTTCGTTTAGGCTGCCAGGAGTTAGTCCGGAGATACTGAGGCTTCGATTATTTCCCCATTCATTGAGGGATAGAGCTAAAACTTGGTGGAATAAACTTACACCGGGTTCTATTATGACTTGGGCAGATTTAACTCGTGAATTTTTATCTCGTTTTAATCCTTCACATTTATCTAAGCGATTACGTAACGAAATTGCTACTTTTCAACAGGAAGATGACGAGCCGATGCACGAGGCCTGGGACAGATTTACTACTCTTCTTCGGAACTGCCCAATGCATGGATTCCCTGTCTGGAATCAGGTAACTAAATTTTATAATGCTGCTAACTTACAAACTCGCATTCGCATTGATTCAGCAGCAAATGGACTATTATTGGATAAAGATCCGGACGAGGCCTTGCAAGTTCTGAAAAATCTAGCCAAGAATGAGGAGCAGTTTCCGACAGCTAGAAGAGGGAGTAAACGGGTACTTGCTGTCAAGGACTATGAGGCCGACAGCACTATGAAATCTCAGGTAGCATTCCTTACTAAAGCAATGAAACACTTATTGAATGAAGAGGACTTACGAGGATTTGCTGTCGAGGAAATTTTTGCTACTTGTGAAGGAAATCATAGTAGTGAAGAGTGCCCGATAAATATAGAAGAGGGAAAATATGTTGGAAATTACAAGCCAAACTACAATTCCAACAACTACAACCCTAATTGGAGGAAAGATCCAAAATTTTCCTGGAGTAACCCTAACAATGCCCTGAATCTACAAGCATATAATCAGAATCAGGGGGTCCTAGATTGTTGATGCGACAGCAACTGCAGCCGCAGAACCTGCCGCAGAACTTGCCGCCGCAGCAGCAACAGCAGCCACCACCTGCCACGAGTAGTGTATTGGAACAGACTCTGGCCACCTTTATGTCTCAGACTGGCACGTATATGGAGAATATTAATCAGTTTGTCAAGAAGACGGAAACCTTTATGGATGAAACTAAGATGAGAATGACAAACCATGAGGCTACCTTGAAATCTCTAGAGACACAAATGGGTCAGGTGTCGCAGCATATTAAACCAAGGCAGAATGGAGGTTTCCCTAGCAATACTGAAAATGCTAGACCGCCCCCACATGAGCAATGTAAGGCAATTACTACTAGGAGTGGGAAAAAGCTACCAGGGCCGGAAAAAGAAGCTGAAACAGAAAAGGACCCTGCTTTGGATAAACCTGCCGAGGAAGCTGCCCCGACAGGTGACAAACAGACTGCTGCCGATGAGCCTGTCACGACAGCAGAAGCGACAGAGGAGAAAAAAGATGATTATCGTCCTCAGATTCGCATGCAGTGGGAAGGACGCATTGCTGATTATCGTCCCCCACCACCCTTCCCTCAACGGATACAGCAAGCTAAGCATGAATCTCAACTTAAAAAAATTTATGATATTTTTAAACAGGTTCATATTAACATTCCGTTGTTAGATGCTGTTAGGGAGATGCCCGGTTATGCTAAATTTCTCAAGGATGTCATGTCTAAAAAATCTAAACTTGGGGAATTTGAAACGGTAAGGATGCAAGAAGGTTGCATGAGTATTCTTCATCGGCAGCCACCCTAGAAAAAGAAGGATCCGGGGAGCTTCCTCATACCTTGCGTAATCGGCGATAAATTTGTGGGTAAGGCACTTTGTGATCTTGGTGCTAGTGTTAATCTAATGCCCAAATCTGTTTTTCAGAAACTAGGTATTGGCAAGGCGCGGCCCACGACAGTTACCCTACAGCTAGCCGACCGCTCTTACGTTCACCCCGAGGGAAAAATTGAAGATATTTTGGTAAGAGTGGATAAACTTATTTTTCCTGCTGACTTTCTTATTTTAGATTGTGAGGCAGATGAGAACGCACCAGTCATCCTAGGGCGACCCTTCTTAGCCACGGGAAGATCATTGATTGATGTGGAGAAAGGAGAACTCACCATGCGCGTGAACGATCAAGAAATTAAGTTGAATGTTCTCCAAGCGATGAAACATGCTGATGTGGATGAGGAATACAAGGCCATCATTGAGGTGACCTTTGATCAACCCTGCATCAGGTCGGGCTGCCGAGATATAAAATTTGGTCACTGCTGCGACAGCCACTTACAAGCCTGTCATGACAGTGATGACGACAGCGATGACGACAGCACCGACGACAGCGACTCCTCTGAATCCAATACATCTGATACTGAAGGTCATGAGGAGGTAAACTGGTTAGACCATCGTCCAGGTAAGTTATTCGAACCTTTGAATTACACTTCGGATAACCATTTAATCCAAAAGCCCTCTACTGTTGAACCACCTATCTTAGAACTTAAGCCCCTACCAGGGCAGCTTAAATATGCTTATCTTGGTTGTGATGACACACTGCCTGTAATCATCTCTGCTAAGCTGCCGCAGGAACAGGAACGACAGCTGATCGACATGTTAAGGCAGCATAAAAGGGCGATAGGATGGATGATAGCAGACATTCAGGGCATTAGTCCGGCAATCTGTATGCACAAAATCCTACTAGAGGAAGATCATAAGCCGACTATTGATGCCCAAAGGCGGTTAAACCTTGCGATGAAGGAGGTAGTGCGTAAAGAAATAATTAAATGGTTAGATGCTGGTATTATTTACGCCATCTCCGACAGCAAATGGGTAAGCTCGGTGCAATGTGTTCCCAAGAAAGGAGGCATGACCGTGATAACCAACGAAAACAACGAGTTAATCCCAACCAGGACTGTGACCGGTTGGAGGGTTTGTATGGACTATCGGAAGCTTAACAAAGCTACCCGAAAGGACCACTTTCCTTTACCCTTTATTGATCAAATGCTTGATAGATTAGCGGGTAAACCTTACTATTGTTTTCTTGATGGTTATTCAGGATATAATCAAATTGCTATTGCACCGGAGGACCAAGAGAAAACGACTTTCACATGCCCCTACGGAACATACGCATTTAGGAGGATGCCGTTCGGCCTATGTAACGCACCCGCCACCTTCCAAAGATGCATGATGGCTATATTCTCCGACATGGTAGAGGACTTCCTTGAAATCTTCATGGATGATTTTTCCGTCTTTGGAGACGATTTTGAGAGCTGCCTCGGCAACCTTCAAAAGGTACTTGAAAGATGTGAAAAAGCTAATCTTGTTCTTAATTGGGAAAAATGCCATTTTATGGTAGATGAAGGGATAGTTCTAGGCCATAAGATTAGCTGCCGTGGGATAGAAGTCGACAGGGCAAAAATAGAGGTCATAGAGAAGCTGCCGCCGCCAACCACTGTCAAGGGCATTAGGAGTTTTTTAGGGCATGCTGGTTTTTATAGGAGATTCATTGCAAATTTCTCAAAAATCACCAAGCCTCTATGCCATCTTCTAGAACAGAACCGATCCTTTGACTTTAATGAGGAATGTACTGAAGCATTCAAGGTTCTGAAGGAAAAGTTAGTGACAGCCCCCATAGTACAGCCACCAGACTGGACACAACCATTTGAGATTATGTGTGATGCTAGTGACTATGCTGTCGGGGCAGCACTTGGGCAGCGCAGAGACAGGCTGTTTCATGTCATATATTATGCCAGCAAAACATTGAATGACGCCCAAGTGAACTACACCACCACAGAAAAGGAGCTGTTAGCTGTGGTGTTCTCCATCGACAAGTTTCGTTCCTATATACTTGGGACGAAAGTAATAGTGCACACCGACCATTCTGCCCTCAAGTACTTGTTTGCAAAGAAGGATGCCAAGCCGAGATTGATACGGTGGATCTTGCTATTACAAGAGTTCGACCTTGAGATCAAAGACAAAAAAGGGACAGAAAATCAGGTGGCAGACCACTTGTCAAGATTGGAGACGGAACAGAGTCTACCCATTGATGATACACACATACTAGAGACCTTCCCAGATGAGCAGCTCTTTGCTGCCGCAATAGCTGTCGCGACAGCAATGGCGGCAGGTAAGTCTTCTAACCTTCCCTGGTATGCTGATTTCGTTAATTTTATTGTTAGCGGAATATTACCTTCTGATCTTACTTATCAAGCCAGGAAGAGGTTTCACAATGTGCGCAGATCAGGTTATAAGGAGGTGTATACCACAAGAAGAACAAGAAGACATTCTCCATCACTGTCATGCTTCACAATATGGAGGTCACTTAGGAGGCAATAAAACTGCTGCCAAGGTGCTACAGTCAGGGTTCTACTGGCCGACATTGTATAAGGACGCACAGGAATTTTACAAGAACTGTGACAGGTGCCAGCGGACAGGTAACATCTCGAGGAGAAACGAGATGCCACTGCAAAATATTTTGGAAGTCGAGATCTTCGACGTTTGGGGGATTGATTTTAT
Organism: Hibiscus tridactylites; assembly: GCA_958450335.1. Lineage (NCBI taxonomy): Eukaryota > Viridiplantae > Streptophyta > Magnoliopsida > Malvales > Malvaceae > Hibiscus > Hibiscus tridactylites. The sequence goes on from OY288275.1 coordinate 65,270,475, forward strand.
GGGACCTTTTCCATCTTCGTGTGGAAATCTTTACATCCTCCTAGCAGTGGATTATGTCTCCAAGTGGGTAGAAGCAATCGCAACTCAAAAGAATGATGCCAAAACGGTCCAAAAGTTTTTGCACAAAAACATCTTTTCTAGATTTGGCATCCCTAGAGCGATTATCAGTGATGAAGGGAGACATTTCGATAATAGGATAATTGCTGCCGCCTTGAGAAAATATGGTGTCAAGCACAGGATCGCGACAGCATACCACCCACAGACCAATGGACAGGCTGAGATATCCAATAGGGAAGTGAAGAACATTCTTGAAAAAATGGTCAAACCAACTAGGAAAGATTGGTCTTTACTTCTGAATGATGCATTATGGGCATACAGGACAGCTTTTAAGACTCCATTGGGCATGTCTCCCTTTCGACTAATCTATGGGAAAACCTGTCACTTGCCTGTCGAGATCGAGCACAAAGCATATTGGGCAATCAAGGCAGTAAACATGGACTTGGACAAGGCAGGCCAGAAAAGGCTGTTAGATTTGAATGAGATCGATGAAATACGGACAATGGCCTACGACAATGCAAGGATTTACAAGGAAAAGACTAAGAAGTGGCATGACAAGAAGTTGCTGCCACGACAGTTCTGCCCAGGGCAACTTGTGTTGTTGTTTAATTCTAGATTGAAACTCTTTCCAGGGAAGCTCAAATCTAGATGGTCTGGCCCGTTCCAAGTGGTTCAAGTTTTTCCCCATGGTGCCATTACAATTCAATCATTAAAGGACGGGCACCAATTCAAAGTCAATGGACAACGCCTCAAGCACTATCAGGGGACTGAAGCCCCAGGAATACAGGAAGTGGTTACTTTAGGTGATGCCCCACAAGGCATCCCTAATTTAACCTAATTTTTATTTTTATTTCTATTTTATTAATATTATTTATTAGGAATTAGATTTATTTTATTCGAATAATGTTTTGTTTTTATAATTTCAGTTTTTAGGAAATAAAGGAGTCAAGTGAGAAAGAAGAAGTGGCCCAAGCCCACCGCCCATCCACCAGCCCAATAAAGCCCATTTATGATAACCTGTCGTTTCGGCTGCCGGCGCAGGCGGACTTGACAGGCTGTCAACAGGCTGACACCGCAGACATAGAAGCGTGCGGCAGACGCACAGCAGACGCATAAATGCATGTCAGACGCGTCAGACACGCTATATCCAATCTGCCGCCCCGTTATTCCCGCCTGCCGTTGCGGCATTAAATGGGCAGATCCCCAACAGCTATATAACCCCGTTCTCCCTTTCATTTTCATCACTTCTGATTTTTTCTCTCTTGTTTTCTCCTCTAGTTTTATCTGTTTTCTTTCTTTTACACAGCCCTTGCAACCAAAATGTCTTCAAGACAAACCCGTCGTAATGCTGCTGCCGCCTCTTCTTCCGCAGCAGCATCCCCCTTCGCCAACAAGGAGCTATGGGAGGAGCGTGGCTTCATTTACAACAGAGATGCTCCCCATATGGGACTCCGGCCGTTCATTGTGAAGGCCATAACGACACAGCTATGGGAGGACTTTGCCGAGCAGCCGGTAGAGTTAAATGATACGTTGGTCCGAGAATTTTACGAGGCCATCGACAGCAAAACGGCGACATCTGTCACCATCCGAGGGGTGGAAGTACCTTTTACCGCCAACAACATCAACCATACGTTCGGTCTCTTCTTCGGCCCCAATGATGATGCTCACCAACAATTTTGGGACACCCTCGACGCTGCTGCCCATGATGCTGTCATGATGGAGCTGACAGAGGCTGGGACGACATGGACCACCAACAAGAAGAACCCCCACTCCGTCAATAGGGCGCAGCTACTCCCTGAAGCAAAACTATGGAACGCTTTCATCAAAAAGCGTATCCTGCCCTCGTCCCACCACACGACAGTCAACCGACAGCGGCTGGCCCTCATCCATTCTATCATGCATGACAGGCCCATCAATGTGGGCAGGTACATGAGGGACAGCATCATCGATTGTACCTTCCGTTCAGATTCAAGACTCTGCCTGCCGTTTACTATCACCGCCCTCTGCCGCTGTGCTGCCGTACCAGAGGAACCCTCCGACAAAATCAAGACGGGCAGCGGCTGGACGGACAACAACATCTCCAGCCTCATGGAGGTCATAGTCGTGTCACCCCTCAACGCCTTCGACCCAAATGCCCCTCCTGCTGATTCCGATGATGAACATGCCACCGAACCTGCCCCAGAAGCTACCACCGACACCGCTCCGACAGATCAGTCTGCCCACATCCTTGCTGCCATCCTAAGGGTAGAGGAGCACCAGATGGGGTTGATGACTTTTATCCGCGACTTCTCAAATGCTACGGTAAACTTTATTACCAATACTTTACATTTTTCGGATGTCATTTTTCCCACCTTCCCCGACCATTATTTCCATATCCCCTCCCCCACACCCACACCACCTGTCTCTCCCCACATGCATTCTGCCGCTTCCACACCAACCCCTGCCCCGACGGCAGAAGGCAGCCCACCGGCAGACACATCCCCTCGAGGAACCAAACGACCGGCCACTGATGACAGCCCTCTTCTCCGGAAGAATTTGGAGAGGGACTTTACGAGGGTGAAAAGAATTAAGCATGTGGCAGACAAGAAAAGGCTGCCCAAAGCCACTTCCACCAGCAGCTCATGGGACAGCGGTAGCAGTTCCGATGTCCGGCTATTGGAGCCTCCTGCCCTTCAACCTGCCGATGCACCTACCTCTCCACCGGCCGATGAACCTGCTGATCAACCTGCCCCGGAACCTGCCCAGCCCCCTCCACAACGCAGACGCCGCCATCAGATCCGCGTCAGCAGCAGTAGCGAGGACAGCGAGTGAAAATTTAAGTCTTTATTTTCCTCTTACTGCTGCCTGTTTTTATATTTTGTGATGTACTTTTATTTATCTTGTTTTTCTTTATTTTTTGTGTCATTTTGCATTGAGGGCAATGCAACCCTCGAGTTTGGGGGTGGCAACCCTCCATTCTAATGGAGTCTTTAGCACATCTTTTGATTAATTATTGTGTCTTATTATTTATCTAAGTTCTTTAAAAAAAATCAGAAAATTTAAAACTGTTGGTTTAAAACTGTGGAGTTAACTTACCTGTCATGACGGCTCTGTCGTGGCAGCATCTTTAGGACAGGTTAAGGAGAAGTTTAGAGCCTTTCTATAGTTCTGAAAACTTAAACACCTTTGTGACTATTATATTGCTTAGATTTCTTTTAGCCAAACTAGAATAGGAAGCTTAGAACTTGAATAGCCCCTAGAGGTGCCTAACACTGGCTCTAGGAAAGAAGTTTAGCAAAAAGAAAAAAAAACAAAAACCTAGAGGTGCCCGAAACCGGCTCTAGGAAGCTAACTAGAGGTGCCCAAAACTGGCTCTAGAAAAATTTAGCTTGAAAAATAGAAGAAAAGAAGCATGAAAATGTGGCTTCTAAAAAATAAACTTTGGCATAAACATTCGAGTTAAGGAGTTGAATATTCTAGTGAAACTAAGAGGGTCTTAGCATATAACTGTTCACAAGCATGCACACACTGCACGAGAGCTATAGGGAGATTCCGGACAGATCCTAATCTCTCTGACAGGATGCTGCTGCCTTAGAGAATGAGCGACAGGTAAGGGACAGTTCACTGTTTGAAGGCCAACACAAAAATTTTCATTTTTCTTTCTTGATTGCTTGAGGACAAGCAAAAACTTGAGTTTGGGGGTGTGTTGAGTGTGTAAAAGTTCTATTATTTACACCCTTTTTAACCCATATTTCTGCTGCATTCAAGCATCATTGCATTGCATTTAGGTTAGTTTTCAATAAAACATCACAATTATATAAAAGGCACGGATTCTACTAAAAGATGGTGTATTTTGCAGGTAGCTGCCATAGTTGACGATGAAGGCAGGCGCAGGGCAGATAAGCAGAAGAGATGAACTGGACAAGCAGCCAAAGAAGACGAACCTGTGATGGACCTGTCGTGACAGCATGGTGACAGCAGATTTATGAAGAGGAAAAGTCAAGTGGACCTCGATAGATAGAGAAAAATCTGCTCGTCTGTCGTGTGAAAGCCAAATATTTTTCCAAGCCCCGGATCAAAAGATATGTCAAGCCAAAGCTCAAGGAGAGGAAATTCCTAAAAGCTAGGATGCGGCTGGAAAGTAGGAGACTTTAGAGATTTAGTCTTTATTAGAATCTTACTTTTAATTAAAGTTGTAATCCTTGTTACCTTAGATAACTTGAGCCCAAAGCTTATATAAGGGCATAGATTTAACCTAGGAGCAAGAACCGATACCCCATAACCAAAACCAAAACCCTGCCATCCACCCGTCACCGACATGTTCTAAATTCCCCCTAGGGCAACGGGTTGTTTTGTAAAGTAGTTGCAAGGGTTGCTTTGTTTTAGGATTTTTCAAGTTCAATAAAATAAACTTCGAGTTCTTTTATCTTGGTTTTAATATCTTGCAAGAGCATCAGAAGAGCATTGTGAGGTTATCCATTTACTTAGCATCGGGAGAGTTAAGTATACTAAAGAGATAAAAGTGCGTTCTCTAGTTTATAGTTGAACCATCTCGTGCTTAGGGATAAGGCGAGGTTAAGTGGCTAAGGAAGAATTCATACACATCGGTGTTCATCCTTCGATTCACGCCGGGAGGTATCATCAAAGACGCGTTCATCGACAGACTTGTGCCTAGGGATAGGGCAAGGCAGATCTGGGATTCTTGCCAAACTTGAAGTACGGAGTTGGTGTGTCTGCTGCCGCGACTTCCCACGGACAGACGTCGCGACAGGTGCTGTCGGCGACGGGAGCGACGACAGAACTGGAGATCCTAAGCAATTCAATACCTGCACTACCGAGCAATTCAATACCGGCCTATTCTCTCTATCTTGATAACTCAACCTTTTATTTTGCGTTTTTATCATATTATTCTCGTGACAATCTTCTAAACTATTTCCTTTACTTCGTGCAGTAAATCAAGGTGAAGTCATTAGCCCAATCCCTGTGGAGACGATATCCGATACTTAGTATCACTTTACTACTTGCGTCGTGTACACTTGCACTACAATTGCGATAGACTATTTTACACGCAACAAGAAGTAACGTTTGGACATTAGTTGATAGGCCTAGTAATCAATCTACCATAGGAACTAAATGGGTCTTTAGGAACAAACTAGATGAGAGTGGTAACATTGTGAGAAATAAAGCTAGTCTAGTAGCACAAGGTTACACTCAAGAAGAGGGAATAGATTTTGATGAAACCTATGCACCTGTAGCTAGAATGGAAGCCATTAGGATGTTGCTTGCATATGCATGTTATCATGATTTCAAGCTTTTTCAAATGGATGTTAAAAGCGCGTTTTTAAATGGCTTTATAAATGAGGAAGTGTATGTGGAACAACCACCGGGTTTTGAAGACTCAAAATTTCCAAATCATGTTTTCAAACTCCCTAAAGCTCTTCATGGTTTAAAACAAGCTCCTAGAGCTTGGTATGAAAGACTTTCAAACTTTTTGATTGAAAAAGGTTTTGAAAAAGGCAAGGTGGACACAACACTTTTTATAAAAAGGTATAAAAATGACATCTTAGTAGTACAAATTTATGTTGATGATATTATATTTGGTTCTACTAACGAATGTCATTGCAAAGAATTTGCTAAGCTAATGCAAGGTGAATTCGAGATGAGCATGATGGGGGAGCTCTCATTCTTTTTGGGACTCCAAATCAAGCAAAAGAAGGATGGCACCTTCATCAATCAAGCAAAGTACAAAAAGGATATGCTCAAGAAGTTTGACTTGGAGAATGCAAAGCCTCAAGCCACACCTATGAGCTCATATACAAAGCTTGACAAAGATGAAGGAGGTAAGTGTGTTGACTGTAAGCTTTACCGTTCTATGATTGGATCATTGCTTTACCTTACCGCAAGTAGACCAGATATCTTCTTTAGTGTTTGCTTGTGTGCTAGGTTTCAAGCTAGTCCTAGAGAGTCTCACCTTATAGCCGTTAAGAGAATCTTTAGGTACCTTAGAGATACTCCTTATTTAGGTCTTTGGTACCCTAGAGACTCCACCTTCAACCTTCATGCTTATTCGGATGCAGATTATGAGGGGTGTAAAATTGATAGGAAAAATACTTCGGGAACTTGTCAATTCCTAGGTAGTATGCTCATATCTTGGTTCTCTAAGAAACAAAATAGTGTAGCCTTATCTACCACCGAAGCCGAGTACATATCCTTAGGGAGTTGTTATGCTCAAGTCCTTTGGATGAAGCAACAACTCTTAGATTATGGTATTAAAGTTGAAACCATACCCCTTAAGTGTGATAACACTAGTGTCATATGTTTGACAAAAAATCCCATCCAACACTCTAGAACCAAACATATAGAAATAAGGCATCATTTCATTAGAGATCATGTCCTTAAAGAAGATGTTGTTATAGAGTATGTTGACACCTTAAATCAATTAGCGGGCATATTTACAAAACCTTTAGACAAAGATCATTTTTGGTCCCTTAGGAGAGAGTTAGGTCTAACTAGCCTATCTTGACCTTTTAGGACCTCTTTTGTGCTTAAAATTGCTTGATCTTGTGAAATTGCATGTTTGTGTGTTGTAACTCTTGAAAATATCCATGCCTATAGCTAGGGGGAGTATGATTCTATTAAAATATGCTTAGAACTGCTCATTCATCATTTGCATTCCTTTAAGAGGTGTTAGAATCGAGCTTATGGTTATTCTTTAGGCTTAAAATGTATTTCCGGGTTTATGGTATCGATACGATCTTACGCGTATCGATACGAGTACTATATTAGCTTCCCAAACTTCATTTTGCCTTACACGGGTATCGATACAGTTAAAACCGTTTTATTACGAGCTTCAATCGTTTCGATACGAGCTTCAATTGTTTCGATACGGATTGCATATGTTTCAATACGATCCTTCAACGGGCATTTTTATGAAAGTTACGTCTTTACCCCCGTATCGATACACCCTCAGGCGTATCGATACGTTATTGCACAGACTGCTTTAATTTGGCATTTAAAGTCTTCAACTTTTACCAAAACTAAAATTCTCAAAACCCTAAAAACCCTAGCCGTTTTCAGCCTATAAATAGCCTCTTCCTCCCTCATATTTTCACACCACAACTCAAAAACATCAATAGGGTTTCAAATCAAGCAAAGCTCTAAGGCTTTTTCATCAATTTGGTGCTAGGCTTTTCTTCCATTCTTCTCTAATCACTATCAAGGTAAAACCCTTTCTTTTTCTTTTTTTTTATTTTTCGTTTTCAAATCTTTTGTCTTGTTTTTATGTTTGTCTCCTTAACAAAACTTGTTTTTCAAAATTTCTTTTCAAAATTTCTTTTGTAAATTTTTTTTCTTCTACCTTGATTTTTGATTTTTCAATGAGTTGAACGAAGAAATCTTAATTCATACATTTGTTTTCTAGTTCATGGCTCCATCTAGGAAGAGAACTCGTCTCAATGAAACCAGTGAATCATCCAATACCGGAGAGGGTGCTCGTCCGAATCTCACTGAAATCTATCAACACTCTTTCCAAACCCAAGGAGCTCTCACATATTTTCGTCAATTCCAAAACTACAAGATCCGTCCGGAAAGGGTAATCTCTATCCCTTTTCTTGATTCGGAGAGATTCAAGTTTGAATATCTACCTTTTCTCCAACGTTGGAAGTTTATGGATTTTCTCCCCATTCCCGGGTTTTATTTTCGTATTTTGGTTTTAATCTTTTATGCTAATGCCAAATGTTGTGCTAATCGTGATGGGGTTGTTATCGGGGTTAATTCTTGTCTCATGGGCAAGAAAATCACTCTAGATGTCAAATCTATTTGTGAGGTTTTTAAGTTGGAGGATGAAGGCCTTGATGATGAGAACGCTTTAGGCCATGTTCTTAGTGGTTCCGTCACCGCCCTCAATGCTCAAGATCAGATCCTTCATTTGATGGTCTCTTGGTGGCTTAGGCCTTCCGGAGGAAAGTACTCTACCATCCGTCAAGTGGATGACTTTTGGATTCGATGCTTCCGTGAGAGAAAACGTCCAAACCTTGCTTGTATCATGTTTGCGGAGATCGTTTATCTTGTGCAACATTGCCACACAACTCTTGTCACTTCCTTCACCTATGGTACGACCCTAAGCTATTTCTTTTTACAAAAGGAAATTGATTGCTCGCATGACTTCCTAACTCCCCTCACCGATCCCATCGATGAACGCTCTCTTGCAAGGGGTAAGTTCCATTATTTTAATGGTAGTTGGTTACGTCTATCCGAGCTTCCAACCGAGGCCACGACACAATTGGAAATCCTCAAGGTGAACAAGTTCCTCAAGCTCCTCCACCTCCTCCTCAACCTTCCATGGATGCTCTATTGAATTTCCTTAATGAGCAATTCACGGGATTGCGTACGGAGATGGCTTCGGGGTTTACAACGATTGATATTCGTTTGACGAATGTGGAGAACCGCCTCACAACTCTTGAAAGCGATCACAATTCTATGAATATCTCTCTCACCGCTTTCCATGATGAGTGGCGTAATAGCATGAGGAATGATGATCCAATTGTGGATGAAGATGAAGATGATGAAGAAGGTGATGATGATGCTTAGTAGCCTCTCCTTGCATTCCATGCATATCATCTAGGATATTTTATTTATGCACCTTTGTTTCATGTTTTTAGGATTAAGTTTGTTTTATTTTGAACCTATGCTTTGATTTTCTGTTATGTTGGATTTTTTTTACGTTGATGTTATGCTTTATTTTGAACTTAATGATAATTATGTTGCTTATCTATTTATACTTTTGCCTAAGTTATGCACTTTACTTTGTCTCAATTATTTTTGATCTAACAAAAAGGGGGAGAGGGAAGCTCACAAAACTTAAATTTTTTTTTGATTTTTAACTTAAAAGTTACCTAGCTCATATTAAGGGGGAGTTAATTTTGCAAAGTTTTTCAAAGTGTCAAAAATTTCAAGTTTTGGTTTTGTTATATCAAAAGGGGGAGATTGTGAAACCTATGTTTGATTTTGATATAATTAAGTTGTTAAGGATCAAATTGAAAAACTTGAAATTGTTTTCTAAGTCCCCTTAATAAGTTTTAAATCACCAACACTTTAAAACTGATTTGAAAAACTCAAACTCCAAATATTTTTTAAGTGTTCCAAGGCCAAATTATTGAAAACCGTCCAGGTGTATCGATACGCTTCCAGCCGTACCGATACTTTTTTACAAAGTTGGCTACTGGAAGGACGCGTTTCGATACGCCCTTAACCGTATCGAAACAACGTATCGAAACAGATTACATCTGTATCGATACGCCGCTCTGTAAAAAGTGAAGGAGTTTGAATGGTGTACCGATACGGCTTCACCCGTATCGATACGATTTTAATTGAATTTTTAATTAGAATTGTTTTAAATGCTTTCGACCATTGGTGTCAGTTTTTAGGTAACCAATATTTAAAATGACAATTGACCCGTATCGATACGGGAAACCCTCGTATCGAAATGGAAACTTCCAGTGAGCTAAGTTGAGAAAAAGGTATCGATACGGTCTTACCCGTTTCGATACACTCCATATCCCGTATCGATACGCCTACGTGTGTTTCGATACCCCCTCTTTATTATGTACAACGGCTCTTTCTTTTTTGAGACAAGAATCGATACGGCTCCCCGTGTACCGATACGGATAGCTGCAGAAGTGCATTTATGGTGGAAAGAGAGAGTTCCAATGGCTCTATTCAATTCCCTAACCACCCAAACGACTAGAATTGATAGAAGAGGTATAAATTGAAGCTCTTTGAAGACCATCAACAACTATTGCACTAAAGACAAACATTCTAGCAAAAATCCAACCTCAAGTGTGCCTAATTTCCATTCTCTTGTAATTCCCAAATTGTGTTGTATCCAATTCTTATTTTATCTTCAAATTTGGGTTGAGTGTTGTACTTCAAGGGACAAATTTGTATTTGAGAGATATACTTCTTGTCCAATTTCTTCTTTGATTCTTTGTGAGGGTTTGGTCAAATTTTGGGTAAAAATTTGACCGGTTGTGTAAAGGTTACCTCCTAAGCCTTGAAAAGGGGAAGAACAAATAGTGAATTGTTGAAATCCTTAGTGGTAGCTAAGGTAGTGGATGTAGAGTTCATTTGGAACTTGAACCACTCTAAAACCCTTTGTTCTTCATTTTTAAATTGCCCTTTCACTCCACAAAGTTTTTAAATCCTAATTCACCCCCTCTTGGTCTTGATCATTCAATTGATCCACTCAACAGTTGTGATCACCGGGTCTTGGGTGAGTGAGTCTTGGAGATGTGGGATATTTTGCTTATATGCTTCTTGTTCGGTAGAGGGTTAATTAGCGTTTTGGCTAAATTTTTTATCTATGATGCGCAATTTTCATGGCCCATGGTGTGTTTGTGGTGATTTTAACGTGGTTCGTTTGCCTTCGAAAAGACAAGGATGTAATGGAAGTGCGATAGGGAAAAAACTATGTGAATTTCATGAATGAAACGTCATTGATGGATATCCCGATGCAAGGGAAACAATTTATCTGGTATGATTCAGGGAACAAATGTAGTCGTCTGGACATATTCGTTGTGACAGGAGAATGGGTAGATCGTTTTAACCAATTGAAGCAATTGAACCTGCCAAGGGGAATCTCTGATCACATACCGTTACTATTAGTGGGAGAAGCAGAAGACTGGGGCCGAGACCGTTTCGTTTCATCAACTGCTGGATGGATCAACGAAAACATGTGAAAGATATGGAAATGGAATGGTTAAATATCTCTAATGTTGCAGGTGAACGTCCTATTACACACAAACTCAAAGAGATAAGCATTTTCCTAAGAAGGTGGAACAAGGTTGTTTTCATGTCCGCCAATTTATAATTTATGGTCCTGTGTTATGTGATGGTGGGGTGTTGTCATTGTTCTCCCATCATCGCTTCTAGAGTTCATGAACATTTTCTTTTATGGACAGTTTGAGGGTCTTGTTGGACAGGGCTGGATTGATGCTTGTGCAGCTGTATTATGGTCAGTGTGGCTTGGAAGAAATAAATTAATTTCCAGTAAGAAGAATCTCTCGGTAGATGAACTTTTGTTCCTTGTAAAGCTGAGATCTTTGTATTGGATGAAGACCTCCAAATGGGCGGTGGATGTTGTCGAAAATCAATGGTGGTTGTGTCCTTGGAGTGTTATACCGTTCCCCCTAATTGTGTGAGTAGATTGCGTGTTGTTTGGGGACCGCCTTCAAGGGGTGTTTTAAAATTCAATATTGATGGCTCGGTGAAAGGGAAACCAGGACTAGCGGGGTGTGGAGGTGTTTTGAGGGACTCTAATGGAAAGGTACTTACTTTATTCTCGGGTCTTTTGGGGGTTGATAAGTGCCCAAAAGTCCTATATTTTCACTCATTTTAGGGCAATTATCGCTTAACCTACACCCAATTAAGTCGCATTATGACATTTTATGCGTTAATTTCAGTACTTGTACCTTTTATTCTTATATTTGATATATTCTATGAAAAAGGTATTGTTTAATGCATATTCGGTACTTGTGTAGATATACTCACTGCTGGGGCAGTTGATACCGTGTGGGCAATAAAGAAATATGAGCTACTGAAAGGATCCTGATCGAGCTGAGCCAAAGATGATAGCTTCTACTAAGGGAAGCTGGATTATGAAGATGAAGCCTTACAGAGCATATTTAGTGATAGACCTCTGCCGAGGCAGTAGATATTCCCTACCGAGGCAGCGCACAGATCAACCCGCCGAAGGGCAAACTAAGCAAAGTGGTAGCTGATTTGAAGAGCAGAAAATGCCTAATTTTTCTACACACTTTGCGCGGCAATGAGAGCTCGAGAGGAGGACGAAAAGGTGGAAGGAAGGTTAAAGATGGAATTCGGGCAAAAGAGGATAAATGCATTAAAATTAAAGAGATTCACCTCTTTTATGAAGTCAAGTCCAAGTCTAACTTAACTTCATCTTCAAGAAGAATCATGCCCTACTCCAACCCCTATATAAGGAAGGCTTGCCGCCATCAAGGAAACGAAGAAGGACGAGAGAGCTTAGGATTAGTTTGTGTTTTCTTTCCATTCGTTATGTTTTAATTTTCTTTAGGGTTAGGATTAGTTGTTTAGTAGTTGTGTGAAGACAATTGTACTTTGTTTTAGTTTTAATGCAATTTAGTGCAAAGTCCTTATAGTTGTAAGTTTGGCAACATGACTGAAAGTGTTAAAAAAATTAATTCCATTTTGATGGGTGCACCCTTTAGCAACTAAACGAGCCTTATGTCTTTCTAGACTACCATCAAATTTTAGTTTAGCTTTATATACCCACTTATATCCTATGATATGTTTTCCTGGAGGAAGAGTAACTAGACTCCAAGTATCATTATTTCTAATGCTAAGATTTTCTCAGTGATGGCTTTTTTCCATTCATCATGCAAAAAAGCTTCTTTAAAATTCTTAGGTTCTTTTAAAACAGCAAAATTATTAATATAACCGAAATATGCATCAGAAAGATGTTGGTAAGATAGTACCTGTGCAATAGATGTAATTTAGAACGGCGAACTTTAGTAACTGTCGGTATAGGTGAACTCTATACTGATGGTTGATTCTATGTGTTGGTATATATATAGTTTTACCGGCAGAAAGTTATAGCTGTCAGTTAAGTTATAGTGTCTACTGACGATTGACTATGTTTGTGGCTATATGTAAACTATATACTGACGCATGTTTTCTGTCGTCGATATAGATAATTTTAATTTTTTTGATTATTTATTAATAATTAATAATAGATAATTAATTATTCATATATTAAAATAAACTAATAAATAATCTTTAAAAAAAACCCTCCCCATTACTCTTAGTTCACCCAACATTGACGATTGAAAATACAACTTTTTCAAGCTTCTTTATTCTCTCGACTTCTCTCGAGCGGCAGTGGCAAACTGACGATTACAAATGGACACGAAAGAGTTCGATGCTGGAGTATTTCTTCTTCAAAGTCCAGACTTCATCTCGGCATGTATTTCCTGTCATGTTGGAAGTTGAGAAGAGAGGAGGGAAATCGAAGAAGAAACAATTCAAAAGCGAGGGAATCAGCCAAAAAGAAGGGAACGACGCAATTTTGATTAGTGCCACTAAACAGGCCGGCCCAAATCTGAAGACAACAGACTCGACCCAAGCAGCTGAAACCGGTTGAGCCCCATCATCTGGAGACCGTTAGACATAGGGTGATAGCTTGACACGTGTCTAAAAATAATTGTACGAGTGTCCTGAGTTGTTACATATTTGCTGAGCTATGTAACGAATTCTTCATCGTGTATCATCAATGAAAACCTAAGCTTCAAGCTTTTCTTCCTTAAACCTTTATTCTCTGCTGCTCCTTAAACCCTTTCTTGTTATTTCTTACTTTTTTACTATCGATCGTTACAACTTGGTATCCAGAGCTAGATTGTTGATCCCCTGCGAAACTGGGAAAGCCAAAGAAAAGTCAAGCCATGGTAGAAAGTTCTGACCTTGCGAAGATGCAACAACAACTAGATAAAATGCAAGAGACACTCAACAAGGTGGAAAATGAAGAAAACATTCCCAAATGGTGGGACAAGCAAAAGTGTGATATGGAGGCTAGGTTCGGGGGGCTAGAATCGAGAATGGATGCAACACAAAACTCACTGGATAAGCTCGTTGGCTTATTAACCAGAAAAATGGAAGAGATGAGCCCAGGAAGTGCTACACCCCCACTCAAAGCCACAGACCACTCACCAGGACCGTCACAAACCACAAAAACAGAAAAAGGACCTACTTTGATAACAGTGTTGAATGGCCAGGAAAAATACTCCTACAAACCCGATGAGCCCGGAATCCTTCAGAACAAACCAAAAGAGAGTACCTTTCATCCGAAAACACCACCAGTAACCCAAAAACCAGTTTTTGAAGAAATAGCAACAGAAAGCATCCCTACTCAAACAACGGGAGTTGGAACCCAAAAAAATTTCTCACTTAGACCAAGAATAGAACTTCAGATGTTTGATGGGAACAATCCGAGGGGCTGGATAAGAAAGTGCCAGAAATACTTTACGATCTTTGAGGTTCCTGAAGAGCAAAAAATGGAGTTAGCTGCTATGCATCTAGAAGGAAAAGTAGAGGCATGGTTCGACGGGTATGTAATGCAAAAACATAGAATATCATGGCATGAGTTTACTGCTGATATTTGCCATAGATTCAATGATAAAACAGATGCTGACATTGTAGAAGAGTTCAAAATGTTAATACAGAAAGGAAGTGTGGAAGATTATCAAGATAAATTCGAAGAACTCAGACCTTATATGGTCCTACTCAATCCTTACTTAGATGAAAGCTACTTTGTATCAAATTTCATAAGTGGATTGAAAGAAGAGATAAGGCATAGAGTTAAGATGCATAAACCCATGACTGTGGCTGAAGCTTGCAGACAGGCTAAGTTGAGTGAGCTATCACTGGAATTAGAAACCAGGAGATATAAACCTAGTTTCAGAAATTCAACCTTCACTTCAAACTCCACTATACAAAAAGCCTACACCCCAACCCACCCATACCCATCTAAACCTACCAACCAAACCACACAACCTACAAATACCAAGCAATCACTTACTGATTATAGACGAGCCAATAACCTTTGTTTCCGATGTGGCGACCCTTTCAACCCTGGCCACCAATGCAAAGTTAAGCAGCTCAACTTAATGGAAGAGGAAGATAGCCCTGTGGAGGATAATGAATTGCCAGTGAGCAAAACAAAACAAGACTGGGAGCATCTCGAAGAAGAACTGGAAATTTCGATGAATGCTCTGACTGGCCATGTGGGCCATAGTACCTTGCGGATTCAGGGATCTATTTCAGGCAAACCTATCAGTGTCCTAGTGGACAGCGGTAGTACGCATAGTTTTGTAACACCTAGTTGGGCAAAAGAAGGTGTTGAAGTAATTGAGACTGAACCTTTGGCTATAACAGTGGCCAATGGAGAAAATTGTACAGTTTGGCTAAAAGCAAACAACTCCTTTGGAAAATGCAGGGTCATACCTTTGAACATGATTTTCGAGTATTACACATGGTCGGTAGTGATATGGTTCTTGGAGTGGATTGGATGCGCAAATATAGCCTGGTCAGTATGGATTTCAACCACAGGACCTTAAGCTTTCAAAAAGATGGCAGAGAAATTCAGCTGCAGGGGGGCCAGAAACAATTTCAGTTCAAGGTAATTTCCGGAGAGAAATTACAGAAAATGGCTGCAAAAGATACAGATATTGTGGGGGAGATGTATTTGCTCAGTGCTGCTGCAACAATTACTAGCCCAATATGATGAAGTTTTTACAGAACCAGCTGGGATGCCCCCTGCTAGAAGTCATGATCATGCTATTGTGCTAAAAGAAGGATCTCAACCCGTCAATCTCAGACCGTATCGATTCCCACATTTTTAGAAGAATGAGATAGAGAGGCAGATACAGGAAATGTTGCGCTCTTCTATTATCCAAACCAGCAAAAGTCCATTCGATTCACCTTGCTTGTTGGTCAAGAAGAAGGATGGAACATGGCGTTTATGTGTTGATTACAGACAACTTAACGCTATGACAATAAAAAAACAAATTTGCAATTCCAGTGGTTGAGGACCTTCTCGATGAACTTGCTGGGGCGAACTGTTTTTCTAAAATAGACTTGCGATCCGGCTATTTGCAGATCAGAATTCGAGCTGAGGATATCCCTAAAACAGCTTTTCGTACTCATCATGGGCATTTTGAATTCAAAGTCATGCCCTTTGGACTCACGAACGCTCCAGCAACATTTCAAGCTCTCATGACCGACTTATTTGGACCATTCTTGAGAAGGTTTGTTTTGGTGTTCTTTGATGACATTTTAATTTATAGTGCATCATGGCCAGATCACATTACACACCTTACCACAGTCCTTGATTTGTTGAAAGCTAACAAATTATTTGCCAAGCAATCCAAGTGCTTTTTTGGACAGCAACAGGTGGATTATCTAGGCCATATTATATCGGCCAAAGGAGTCTCTACTGATCCACTAAAGGTTGAAGCTATGTCGGACTGGCCACTATCTAAGACATTGAAAGCTTTGAGGGGATTCTTGGGGTTGACAGGTTATTACAGGCCGTTCATTCAACACTATGGTGGCATTAGTAGACCTCTCACAGCCTTGCTAAAGAATAATTTCACTTGGACCCCTGAAGCTAAACTAGCCTTTGAAGAACTAAAGCATGCTATGTGTACTGCCCCTGTTTTAGCTCTTCCGGACTTCACTAAACCCTTCTATTTGGAGACCGATGCGAGCTCAAAAGGAATTGGTGCAGTCTTAACTCAAGGTGGGCGACCCATAGCCTATCTCAGTAAAGCTCTCAACCCCAAAGATGCTGATTTGTCAGTGTATGAAAGGGAATATTTGGCTATACTCATGGCTGTTACAAAATGGCGTCACTATCTCGAAGGAGGTCCATTTGTCATCACAACCGACCATGAACCTCTAAAGAATTTGCTCGAATAGAAATTGACTACAACTATTCAAAAAAAAGGCCTCACTAAGTTGCTGGGACTTGATTATGTGATCAAATATAGGAAGGGGAAGAGTAATATGGCTGCTGATGCACTTTCCAGAAAAATGATCGACGACCCTGAGTTACTCACCTTATCTGCGTCCACACTAACTCCTACTTGGGTCCATGAAGTGGAACGCACCTACACACAAGATACATTTGCCCAAGAGAAAATTATAGCTATTTCTGCTAGTCCTGATTCGGTTGCCAAATGGACTTATTCAAGGGGTATTCTACGATACAAGAAGCGCGTTTATTTGGGCACTCACGGTAGCTTACGAAATCAAATCCTCCTACAGCTTCATGATTCACCAGTGGGAGGCCATTCTGGCGTACAAGCGACTTACCAAAGAATTAAACTGGGTTTCTACTGGCCAGGACTTAAGAAGGATGTCAAACAACACATTGCCCACTGTGATGTGTGTCAACGAACAAAAGTTGAGCATGTTCCCAAACCAGGGTTACTCCAGCCTATCCCTGTTCCACAGCAGGCTTGGGAAATTATTTTGATGGATTTTGTCGAAGGGCTTCCTACCTCTAAAAAGTTCAACAGTATTTTAGTGGTGATCGACAAATACACTAAATACAGCCATTTCCTAGCCCTCTCTCACCCCTATACTGCACCTGATATAGCTAAACTCTACCTCGACAACATCTACAAACTCCATGGTCCTCCTCGCGCTGCCATTTCAGACAGAGATAAGATTTTCACTAGCCTATTTTGGAAAGAATTGATGAAACTGACAGGTACTACGAATTGGTTCAGTACAGAATATCACCCCGAAACTGACGGGCAAACAGAACGCCTCAATCAGTGCTTGGAGCAGTACCTCAGGGGATTTTGTTTTCTGAAACCCAAGGACTGGGCAAAGTGGCTATCTCAGGCCGAATGGTGGTACAACACCAACTACCATACCGCCTTGAGCATTACACCTTTTGAAGCCCTCTACGGCTACAAACCTCCTCTGCTAACATGGGAGACGGAATCAGTGGTACACAGTGTTATCGAATGGATGCAGACAAGGGAACAGATCAAAACAATACTCCAGGATCAATTACACAAAGCTCAGAGCAGAATGAAACATTATGCAGACAAGAAGCGTTCTGACAGTGAATTTTCATTTGGGCAAATGGTTTACCTCAAACTCCAACCGTATCGGCAAACGTCCCTGGCCCTCCGAAAGAACTTAAAGTTGGCAGCCCGATTCTACGGTCCCTACGAAATTGAATAGAGGATTGGATCAGTGGCGTACAAATTGAAATTGCCCCCCTCTTCAAGAATCCACCCTGTTTTTCATGTGAGCTTGCTTAAGAAGAAAGTGGGAGACAATGTCGTTACCTCTCTACATCCGCCGGAGACCACTGATGATGGGCAGATTCGGATTTACCCAAGACAAATCCTGGACAAAAGAATGGTCAAACGCCAAAACAGAGCGGTGACTCAACTTCTTGTGCAATGGGCGAACCTTGGACCGGAAAACGCAACCTGGGAAGACTACACTGTCCTTCGTTCCCAGTTCCCAGACTTCGATACTTGGGGACAAGGATCTTCTGATGGAGGGGGTATTGTCATGTTGGAAGTTGAGAAGAGAGGAGGGAAATCGAAGAAGAAACAATTCAAAAGCGAGGGAATCAACCAAAAAGAAGGGAACGATGCAGTTTTGATTAGTGCCACTAAACAGGCCGGCCCAAATCTGAAGACAACAGACTCGACCCAAGCAGCTGAAACCGGTTGAGCCCCATCATCTGGAGACCGTTAGACATAGGGTGATAGCTTGACACGTGTCTAAAAATAATTGTACGAGTGTCCTGAGTTGTTACATATTTGCTGAGCTGTGTAACGAATTCTTCATCGTCTATCATCAATGAAAACCTAAGCTTCAAGCTTTTCTTCCTTAAACCTTTATTCTCTGCTGCTCCTTAAACCCTTTCTTGTTATTTCTTACTTTTTTACTATCGATCGTTACATTTCCTTTCTTCTTCCTTGTTTCTTATCTTCTATTCTCCCAATTGTTGAGTCTAGGTTTATCAATCAACGATAGATTTGGGTTTAGATTTATTATTCTTTGGTACATTTAGGTTTAGGTTTATCAATCAGCAATAGATTTGGGTTTAGGTTTATCAATCTTCGGTAGATTTGAGTTTAGGTTTATCAATATTTTTTATAATGTATTTTTAATTTTTGTTTTCAATCTTTTATGTTTCCTCTTCTGAAGTTAAATGCTCTTGATCAACTATTTGTATTATGGGAATTAAAAGTTACTATTTGGATATGTAAAAGTTTCTCAATATAAAATTGTAGTATTAATCATGTTTCGTTATTCTAAAAGCTAAGTTGAAAATTGCAGGCTCTATCCATAAAGATTATATTTTTTAATTTGTTAGAATGGTGTTCGTTCTTGTAAGCCTGAAAGCATGTCTATTGACCAGCCAATTGTCCCATGTGGTCTTATAGCTTGGAGTGATCAAGAGGGGTATCTCCTGGAAGAGTGATGGGGACAATAAATTTTGGAATGATGTATTTTCTAGAAATTTTCAAAATGAAACTTTTATAGGTGGTAAAAGTCTTAATCCAACTGTTCCGGTAAGCTTTCGTCTTCACATTTGTTATTATTTACTTGTACTGTTTTATTTTCTGCTTTATATAGTTTATCAACAACTACAGATTGAGATTGAGATTGAGTTTCCTTTTCTTATAATTTGTTCTATTTTATTTACTTGTACTGATTTATTTTCTAGACATTTCCGGAAATTTCAACACATGTTTTTGTCGTTTCATTTTGGTTTCTTACGATGGAATGTTATTACGCTTGGTTAGGTTATTGATCCAAATAGATTGAGAATTGAGATTCCTTTTCCATAAGTTACATAAGAACATTAAGCTCCCGCAGAAGAATAATATACTCATAATATTAAAATAATTAACCTTTAGAAATTCATAACACTCACTATTGGTAACAAGTAACAAAATTCAACATAAAATTTTATGGATATATAGATGTATAATATATCTCTTGTAGATTCAATCTGGATTGAGCATGCGTACTTTGAGCTGCAAAATACCTTTTTAGCATATATCGACTGCAGAAGCAGAAAATTAATTCAAATCCAGGAAGCAGATGGTCCGTAGCCATTTTACATGTTCCAAAGTAAGTAATTTTCTGAGTTGTTCTTCTAAATTCTACAGTCAAAACAAGTTCAACTCCTGTAAGAATAACTTGAACTTTCTGGCATTCTCGTTTAGAGAGAACTGGACTTAGAATTACAAAGAAATGAAGATATTATCAGTAGCATATATGATGATATTCTCAGCCATGTCATCTCGTTTCTTCCTTTCAAATCCGCCATTCAAGCCACTTTCCTTTCCACCCGATGGAAAGATCTATGGAAGAGAAACTTCTCACAACGAAAAGGAACAGTAGACGAAGCTTTTGCTGCAATTTCAAGCTTCCTCCTTAGTTGTTTCGATTCATAATCAGACCGGCAACCAACGAGTAATTGCTTCAAGGTTGGTGATGTTGTGCTTGTTGAAGATGAGAGTGACGGAGAATGATTTTAAAATGATTGGATTTAAGGCGCTGCTAGGTATTGCTCCATGCATATCTTCTTTTCATTGTTTGGATGTAAATCTCATCATTTTTATATGTATAATCCGTTGATTATTCTGCCGACGTTAAAATTGCAGTTATCTTTAAGGTATAGAGTGATTTTGATCTATATAATTCTCATGGTTGGTATGATGCAAAGATGATGATTAGTTGTTTATTTGAAGTAGAGATGTATTGTTTCAGCTTGCAAGATTCAATTGTTTTGAGTCCCTTGATTTAGAGCACAATAGAAACTCTTTCCATGTCCTGGAGTAAACTCGTTTTCACTAAATTTTAAAGTTTGCACAGTGATTATTCCTATAATTTGTATCAATGCGTTGATTTTGGTCGTCTTTTTTTGCAGGAACGTAATTCATGGAAGTGATTCGTATAATTCACCAATTGACATTTGCAGGTATATATCGTTCTTCATCACTTGTTCTCCATCAATTGACATTGGCAGGTATATATCATTCTTCTCTCCTTCCATTTATCTTCCTATAATTCGTATCAATGCGTTGATTTCGGTCGTCTTTTTTTTTTGTAGTAACGTGATTTATGGAAGTGATTCGGTTGAGAGTGCATGGAAGGAAATTGCATTATGATTCCTAGAAAGCCTTGTTAACTGGCATAGCAGTGTCCACCCCTGGATCTGAGTAGATGTTTTGACTAAGCTGTTGCAGATCATGTCATCCTCATGCTTGCTAATTGTTGCTGAACTTTTTAATCAACTTTTTACTAAGTTAATCACCTTTTGTTACCGTTTAAGGTGTTCGTTTGATTGATACATGCAATAGCAGTAACATATTTTAATATAATTTGGTTTGTATGAATAGAATTTCAGTTGGTGACATGATTGCATTTTATGGTTACTGAACACTTTTAAAGTGGATTTTAGTAGCTCCAATCAGTGATTTCAATGATTTTATTTATGGTCTTATTATAAAATAAAATTTTAATTTTTAAATAAATGCCAATTAAACCTATACCGACAAAATTAATCGTCAGTATATGTATCTTATACAAATTTACTAATGGACAACACCGTCAGTAAAGGTAAAACCTTATAGTGACGGTCAAATTGTCAGTAAAAATCCGATGTTATATATGCACCATGTATGCCGACGAATTGGGTCCGTCGGAATGGATATACTAATTTGTCGGGTTATGACATACCTATGCCTACGAATATGTCTGTCGGTATAGGATTTCAACACCTATACCGACAGAATCATCCATCGGTATAGAGATATATCGACTAGCGTTTTACTGATGAATGTTTGTCTGTCGAAATATCTCTTTTGTCCGTCGGTATATGGTCTAAAACCCTATACCAACGGATTTTTAGTGTTTTACCGACGCTTTTTTGTCCGTCGGTATATGTCATTTTTTGAAGTGTGAATAAAATTAGAATTTATAAGGGTCAAAATAGTAAGTAGCTATATGAAATTAGACAACATTAAAAAAAAGACCAAAATAACAATTAACACCAATATAGTAAAAGACACATTATTTTTTCGGATTTTCGGATAATCTGAAAATCAAAGTATTTCGATGCGTATCTAATCTGATTATTTAGTTTTTCTTTTGGATATTTGATCAGAATTACCCAAAAAAATATAAAAAGCTATCGAATATCTGAATTTTCAGATCGAATTACTCGGACCATTTTTTTAAAAGTACTAATGTTAGGTATCATAATTAAATTCAAAAGTAAGGAGTTAATCTCAGTCATCCATTTTTATCATCCAACGATCCAAAAAATGTATAAAACATAAAAAAAATTTACACTATATATATATATCCTTTCAACGCACCAAAAATTAATGAAAACAAAAACTAAATTATTGTAGCAATTATATAAAATATGAGATTGATTGGAACACAACCTAGCACACTAATTTAAAACATCTGGTATTATAAAAAATATAACACGGTGAAAAAATAATATTAATATAATAAGCGTACATGAATAAGTTAAAATTTGAATGCAACAAATTATTAAATATAAAAAAATATTAATTTATAATATTTCAAACAGTGAACCCAACAAGTATTCCAGTGGAAAACCGGAAGATATTCATCACATGGGACACATGTTCAAATTGCTCTGTCTACAAAATATATACATATTATCAAAGAGTTAAGAATATATGAACATATACTACATTATAATAATCTTTAGACTATTAAAAAATATTTTGAACATTAAAAATTAATATGAACATGATCTAAAAATACAATACCAACCCAACATGAAAGAGTGAGCAGTTCTATTTAATTGAGGAGGTATATTTTTCTTTCGGTAGAGGAGGGACAGAAGGAGTTGTTCAATTTTTAATTCAAAATTTAATGCCAATCAATACTTATACTATAGTCTAGTTAGTTTATTTTTTATTGAATTTTTCTCTAGCAATTGTATGTCTCAACCATTGGGTAAATTACGTCCAAAGTCAATTTATTATGACTTTATTAACAAAATGCCACTCGATTATAATATTGTTACAAAGCGATCACTACATCGTTAGAAATGAAACAAATATCTCATGTGGTCTGATATAATAACATTTCTAGTTTCCAAAACATATGTGTTCTTTTAATTTTGTCCTAATTTGAAATAATTCAATAAATTAACCCTTCATACTTAAACATTTTATCAATTTAGTCTTATTTTGCGATATTGTCAAAACAAACGAGCATGTCGAATCAAAGCATTAGTTAGATAATTTTGTTATGAAAAAAAACAACAATCAGTTACTGTTAAACTGTTATTATATCAGAAAAGTTTTATAAGGTTTTTGGGATAAGAACAATCATTTTTTAGAACAAAAACTAAAGTGATGATAATTTTTAAATATGAAGGACTAAATTTATTGAATTGTCTCGAATTTGGATAAAATAGATAGGTTACATAAGTTTTGAGGACTAAAACTATTTTTATATTATATCACATCATTATTCACGTCTAATATTTAATAACCACCAACTTATTTGTAACAATAATTTAATTGAGTGACATGTTTTTAACTTTTAAAAGAAAAGTAATATGTTTGTTACCAAACCATTTCATTTTTAACCGTCAATATATGTATCTTATACAAATTTACATGATACATATACTAATGGACAACACCGTCAGTAAAGGTAAAACCTTATAGTGACGGTCAAATTGTCAGTAAAAATCTGATGTTATATATGCACCATGTATGCCGACGGATTGGGTCCGTCGGAATGGATATACTAATTTGTCGGGTTATGCCATACCTATGCCTACGAATATGTCTGTTGGTATAGGATTTCAACACCTATACCGACGGAATCATCCATCGGTATAGAGATATATCGACTAGCGTTTTACTGACGACTGTTTGTCTATCGAAATATCTCTTTTGTCCGTCAGTATATGGTCTAAAACCCTATACCAACGAATTTTTAGTGTTTTACCGACGCTTTTTTGTCCATCAGTATATGTCATTTTTTGAAGTGTGAATAAAATTAGAATTTATAAGGGTCAAAATAGTAAGTAGCTATGCGAAATTAGACAACATTAAAAAAAAGACCAAAATAACAATTAACACCAATATAGTAAAAGACACATTATTTTTTCGGATTTTCGGATAATCTAAAAATCAAAGTATCTCGATGCGTATCTAATCTGATTATTTAGTTTTTCTTTTGGATATTTGATCAGAATTACCCAAAATATAAAAAGGTATCGAATATCTGAATTTTCGGATCGAATTACTCGGACCATTTTTTAAATGTACCAATGTTAGGTATCATAATTAAATTCAAAAGTAAATAAAATTTAAACCCAATGTACGACCCAAGTACTATAGTGTGATTTAATCCCCTCGATAATATAATTTCCAACATAGTTATTTGCATGTGATAAGAAAGAGAATGCGTAATGATAGGATTTTAAGAAAAATAAAATAAAATTTAAATTAAATCACTATTAAAAATTATACAAAATAAAAAACCAATCAAACTATGACATATGATTTAAATAAATTATTAAAATTAATATATATATATATATATATATATTATATATATATATATAGGATATGATTCGGTTATACAATGTAAAAGTTTTTAAATTTTATATATTTTTTGTCGTTGGATGGGTGAAATGAATGGCTGAGATTAACAGTAGAATATGTGGAGACTATCACTTGGAAAAAAAGTAAGCAGTTAATCTGAGTTATCCATTTTTATTATCACTTGGATGGCGGAAATGAATGGCTGAGATTAACTCCTTACTTTTTTCCACAAGTGATAATCTTCACATATTCTACTGTTAATCTCATACATCCGTTTCACTCATCCAACGATCCAAAAAACGTTTAAAACTTAGAAAGATTAACATTGTGTAACTGGATCCTATCCCATATATATATATATATATATATATATATACTTTCAACACAACGAAAATTAATGAAAACAAAAAATGAATTATTGTAGTAATTATATAAAATATGAGATTGATTGGAACACAACCTGGCACACTAAATTAAAATATATGGTATTATGAAAAATATAACACGGTGCAAAAAATAATATTAATATAATAAGCGTACATAAATAAGTTAAATTTTGAATACAACAAATTATTAAATGTAAAAAATATTAATTTATAATATTTCAAACAGTGAACCCAACAAGTATTCTAGTGGAAAATCAGAAGATATTCATCACATGGACACATGTTCAAATTGCTATGTCTACAAAATGTATGCATATTATCAAAGAGTTAAGAATGTATGAACATATACTACATTGTAATCATCTTTAAACTATTTAAAAAAATATTTTGAACATTAAAAATTAATATGAACATGATCTAAAAATACAATACCAACCCAACATAAAGGAGTGAGCAGTTCTATTTAATTGAGGAGGTATATTTTTCTTTATGTAGAGGGGGGACAGAAGGAGTTGTTCAATTTTTAATTCAAAATTTAATGCCATTCAATACTTATACTATAGTCTAGTCAGTTTATTTTTTATTGAATTTTTCTCTAGCAATTGTATGTCTCAAACATTGGGTAAATTACGTCCAAAGTCAATTAATTATGAGTTTATTAACAAAATTTCACTCGATTATAATATTGTTACAAAGCGATCACTACATCGTTAGAAATGAAATAAATATCTCATGTGTTCTGATATAATAACATTTCTAGTTTTCAAAACTTATGCGTTCTTTTAATTTTGTCCTAATTTGAAATAATTCAATAAATTAACCCTTCATACTTAAACATTTTATCAATTTAGTCTTATTTTGCGATATTGTCAAAACAAACGAGCATGTCGAATCAAAGCATTAGTTAGATAATTTTATTATGAAAAAAAACAACAATCAGTTACTGTTAAACTGTTATTATATTAGAAAAGTTTTATAAGGTTTTTGGGATAAGAACAATCATTTTTTTAGAAAAAAAAAACTAAAGTGATGAAAATTTTTAAATAGGAAGGACTAAATTTATTGAATTGTCTCGAATTTAGATAAAATAGATAGGTTGCATAAGTTTTTAGGACTAAAACTATTTTTATACTATATCACATCATTATTCACGTTTAATATTTAATAACCACTAATTTATTTGTAACAATATTTTAATTGAGTGACATGTTTGTAACTTTTAAAAGAAAAGTAACATGTTTGTTTCCAAACCATTTCATTTTTAACAAATTAAACTTCTTATATTAAAATGAAAATTTTGCCAAAAAAAGCTTTATATTTAACATGGTATTAATATAGTTAGTAGCAGTATGATCCTCTCACACTATGTAAAACTTTTAAGTCTTACACTTTTTAGACTGTCGGATATATAAAAGCAAATAGATGACTGGGATCAATAGTAAATGATGAGATTTTTAAGGAAAAAGGAGAATAAAATATCCTAGTCATTCATTCACCCTCATTCGACCTAACCCTAATTAAGATAGAATTTGGACGCCGGATGAGAGTAAATGGATAACTGGCATTTAGGTGAACCAAAAGACATCAAAATATTGAGGTGAATTTCTAGGTTCCATGTGGGTATAAATAGGCATGAAGGCAAGAATCAAAAACATGCCTAAACATCAAAGCAATAGTTTAATCATAGTTTGCAATGGCTGTTAAACCTTCTCATATGTTTTTTGGAGCATTTCTTTTACTCTTTGTGCTACAACCTTGCGTCATCAAGTCTCTGAAGCTTGATTCCCTTCAAAATCTTGAGCAAGTCCAGAAAGGAGGAGGTGCCAGCGGGATTAATCAAGTCAAGCAATACCTCAAGAGATATGGCTATTATCCCCATGGCGTGAAGCTCACACTCGACGATCGTTTCGA
The DNA here is from genome assembly GCA_958450335.1 of Hibiscus tridactylites. Taxonomy (NCBI): domain Eukaryota; kingdom Viridiplantae; phylum Streptophyta; class Magnoliopsida; order Malvales; family Malvaceae; genus Hibiscus; species Hibiscus tridactylites. The sequence goes on from OY288275.1 coordinate 65,297,002, forward strand.
CGATTCTTTGGAGTCTGCTCTGAAAGAATATCAACAATTTCTCTATCTGGATGTAACAGGCAAGATCGACTCTGCTACTATCAAAACAATGTTGACTCCTAGGTGCGGTATGCCTGATAATCAAGGTGAATCTCACTTGGTTTCTAATTATAACACCACAAGCTTTAAGTGGAGCAAGTACAACCTTTCATATTCTATCAGTAATGCTCCCAGTGGGTTTACAGTAAATGGAGTGGATACTGTATTTGCTAGAGCAATGAAATCATGGGCAGATGTTTCTCCCTTCAAGTTCACAAAGAATTCAAATAGCGATATCAAAGTGGGGTTTTACTCAAATAATCATGGGGATGCTCCATTTTATGATCCAGTGAATAAGGCTCAGGCATATGCTCATGCTTTTTATCCACAAGATGGGAGGGTTCACTTCAATACATTATATACTTGGTCCACCAATCCTACAAGTAGACAAGCCGACATGGAATCAGTAGCTGTGCACGAATTAGGACATACTATGGGTCTTAATCATAGCGGGCTACTATCAGCTATCATGTATCCATATTATGATCTAGGAGCTATCAAAAGGAATCTGACCCAAGATGACAAAGATGGTTTAAAAGCAATGTACAAGTACTAAAAGACATTGCACCAATGAAACTTGCATAGGTTTCATAATAACTATACTGAAAATGAAATAAGTGATTACAGATATACCATAGCTTAACTGTTGGATTAATGTAATCTAATAGATATAGAAGCTTTAGTTTCCTATCATGATGATGGTATGCATAATCTATGACTATGAATTACTTAAAGTTGTTATGTGCTGCATTTGTGGCGTATGCTTTTGAAGATTCCAATGCATTATGCTATATATTGGTGCCTAATAACTAGGGATCAAATTGAGGTTAAAACATATATAATTTTTTCAAAATTTAGGGGGAATTATAAGCATCCCATAATTTTTTAATAAACTAAAAAGCAAAAAACAAGTACCAATTACAACTAGTTGGTCTAGTGGGATGAGGAACTAAATCCCTTAAGCAAGGTCAGGATTTCAAATCCTAGCGTTGTGAATAGAAAAAAAGGGTTGGAAGGGTGGTCCCTATAATGGGTCTCCGTAAAAATCGATCTGAATTAGTCGGATAGTGAATCGTAAACCAATGGTTAAACAAAGTAAAAAAAAAAGAAGTGATGGGGTTGGGGCTACAACCCCTCCCACCTATATAATAGCTCTATTCCTGCTGATAATGAAGAAAAAAAAGTATAAGAGTGATAGGACTTGAACTAGAATAGGATGTTAAGGGAGAAAATTACTTAGTGACCTAAGTAGTATTTAAACAAAAACTTGAGATGAAAAACAAGGTGTAACTTGAATAATATTTAAACTTATGGACTTGCATTTCAATTAAATCAAAAGGTTTGTGAGACAAGACCCATTATAACTTCTATATAGTTTTCTCCAGGTCTACCATTACATTTCCTCAATGATGCACTTTGAATTTTTATATTTTTAAGAAGTTTTTTTGAAAAATTGATTTTGATGATGTGGCACACTCCGATCGAGTCACGTATCATTATATCTTTGACCTTTAGAGGGTATTGACGCTCTTTGCGGTCAACATAACAAAGGGGCAAATTGGGTGAAATTTGAATTTTTAGGGCTAAATTGGGTGAAGAATTTTCATAAGGACTTAATTGGTTTTTTTATTTATCGTTGAGGGATAATTTGACCTTTAAGCCGTTTATTGATTTTTCAAATTATGATCAAAATGATCGAATTTATAAATTTTGAGGACTAATTGTGTTATTAAACAAATTTAGCCAAGCTGCCACATCACCCACTTAGCAACAATTAGGTCTCAGTGACCATTTTGTAACATAATCAATAGTTTAACGTCCAAATTGAAGCAATTAAAAGTTTAATTACGACAATGAACAATTTAGCAAAGTTCAATGATAATTTATGAACTTTACCCTAAAAATTAATAATACATATGATAATAATATAATAAAAATGAGACGAGATTGTATTATATAATATTAAAAATAATCACAACATATTCTGATAGACAAATGAGACACCAAATGCATTAGCGAAAGGTGAGGTGGACGTGTGTTGTGATTTTAAGTGATTGATTGAAATGGATTTTGGGGATCGATTTTTTCTTGCAAATTGTTTTTTTGCATGATTTTTGTTCGGACTTTTTATAGCTACTTGAGATTGCTTGTTTTGTTGTTCATTTGACACTATTTAGTGATATGCTTTTCCCTTAATGAAACCATTATCCATTAATAAAAAATAATTATATTAATAAAAATCAAGAAAATAATAGTAGTATTTTATAATAAAAATATAATAATAAATATAGAATACAATAAATTAATGAAAAAATTATGGGAAAATAAAATAAATATGTTATGAGATCAAATTGAATAAAATTATAATTTAAAAGGGTCAAAATAGTAAGTAGCTATGCGAAATTAGACTACATTCAAGGAAGTGATCAAAATAACAATTAACACCAATATAGTAAAAGACATATTATTTTTTTTTCAGATTTACGGATAATATGAAAATCAAAATACCTGGATGCGTATTCAATACGCGAGGGGGTCAATAGCACATACGTATGAAGATATTTTCTTGGAACATTCGTGGTTTGGGATCGAGGTCAAAGAAAAAAGCTGTACAAGACATGTTACGACAATATCAAGGGGAGATGGTTTGTCTTCAAGAAACTAAATTGGAGGACATTGCCTTACCATTGGTGAGTTCGATTTGGTTCACTAAAAAATTTTACTTTATGTTTGCACCCTGATTGATCGGTCGGGGGAGTTTTGGTTTGGGAAACATCTAGATTCAGAATTGAGTCAAAGCAAATTTTTGAACATTGTGTTGTGATCATCGGGTCATAGGTGAGTGAGTCTAGGAGATGTGGGATATTTTGCTTATATGCTTCTTGTTCAGTAGAGGGTCAATTAGCGTTGTTGCTAAATTTGTTATCTCTGATGCACAATTTTCATGGCCCATGGTGTGTTTGTGGATATAATGGAAGTGCGATACGGACAAAAAACTATGTGAATTTCCTAAATGAAGCGTCATTGATGGATATCCCGATGCAAGGGAAACAATTTATCTGGTATGATTCAGGGAACAAATGTAGTCGTCTGGATAGATTCGTTGTGACATGAGAATGGGTAGATCGCTTTAACCAATTGAAGCAATTGAACCTGCCGAGGGGAATCTCTGATCACATACCGTTACTATTAGTGGGAGAAGTAGAAGACTGGGGCCGAGACCGTTTCGTTTCATCAACTGCTGGATGGATCAACGAAAACATGTGAAGATATGGAAATGGAATGGTCAAATATCTCTAATGTTGCAGGTGAACGTCCTATTACACACAAACTCAAAGAGATAAGCATTTTCCTAAGAAGGTGGAACAAGGTTGTTTTCATGTCCGCCAATTTATAATTTATGGTCCCGTGTTATGTGATGGTGGGGTGTTGCCATAGTTCTCCCATCATCGTTTCTAGAGTTCATGAACATTTGCTTTTACGGACAATTTGAGGGTCTTGTTGGACAGGGCTGGATTGTTGCTTGTGCAGCTGTATTATGGTCAGTGTGGCTTGGAAGAAATGAATTAATTTCCAGTAAGAAGAATCTCTCGGTTGATGAACTTTTGTTCCTTGTAAAGCTGAGATCTTTGTATTGGATGAAGACCTCCAAATGGGCGGTGGATGTTGTCGAAAATCAATGGTGGTTGTGTCCTTGGAGTGTTATACCGTTCCCCCTAATTGTGTGAGTAGATTGCGTGTTGTTTGGGAACCGCCTTCAAGGGGTGTTTTAAAATTCAATAATGATGGCTCGGTGAAGGGAAACCAGGATTAGCGGGGTGTAGAGGTGTTTTGAGGGACTCTAATGGAAATGTACTTGCTTTATTCTCGGGTCTTTTGGGGGTTGATAAGTGCCAAAAAGTCCTATATTTTCACTCATTTTTAGGGCAATTATCGCTTAACCTACACCCAATTAAGCCGCATTATGACATTTTATGCGTTAATTTCAATACTTGTACCTTTTATTCTTATATTTGATATATTCTATGGAAAAGGTATTGTTTAATGCATATTCGGTGCTTCTGCAGATATAATCGCTGCCGTGGCAGTTGATACCGTGTGGGCAATAAGGAAATAGGGGTATGGTGCAGAATGAGCTACTAAAAGGACCCTGATCGAGCTGAGCCAAAGATGACAACTTCTACTGAGGGAAGTTTGATTATGAAGATGAAGCTTTACAGAGCAGATTCAGTGATAGACCTCTGCCGAGGCAGCATATATTCCCTGCAGAGGCAGCGCACAGATCAACCTGCCGAAGGGCAAACTGAGCAAAGTGGTAGCCGATTTGAAGAGCAGAAATGCCTGATTTTTCTACACACTTTGCGCGACAAGGAGAGCTCGAGAGGAGGAAGAAAAGATGGAAGGAAGGTTAAAGATGGAATTCGGGTAAAAGAGGATAAATGCATTAAAATTAAAGATATTCACCTCTTTCATGAAGTCAAGTCCAAGTCCAACTTAACTTCCTCTTCAAGAAGAATCATGCCCTACTCCAACCCCTATATAAGGAAGGCTTGCCGCCATCAAGAAAACGAAGAAGGACGAGAGAGCTTAGGATTAGTTTGTGTTTTCTTTCCATTCGTTATGTTCTAATTTTCCTTAGGGTTAGGATTAGTTGTTTAGTAGTTGTGTAAAGACAATTGTACTTTGTTTTAGTTTTAATGCAATTTAGTGCAAAGTCCTTATAGTTGTAAGTTTGGCAACAATACTGAAAGTGTTAAAAAATCAATCCCATTTTGTTGGGTGCACCCTTTAGCAACTAAACGGGCCTTATGTCTTTCTAGACTACCATCAGATTTTAGTTTAGCTTTATATACCCACTTACATCCTATGGTGTGTTTTCCTGAAGGAAGAGTAACTAGACTCCAAGTATCATTTCTCTAATGCTAAGATTTTCTCAGTCATAGCTTTTTTCCATTCATCATGCAAAAGAGCTTCTTTAAAATTCTTAGGTTCTTTTAAAACAACAAAATTATTAATATAACCGAAATATGCATCAGAAAGATATTGGTAAGATAGTACATGTGCAATAGATGTAATTTATAACAACGAACTTTAGTAACTGTCGGTATAGGTGAACTATATACCGATGGTTGATTCTATGTGTTGGTATAGATATAGTTTTACCGACGGAAAGTTATAGCTGTCAGTTAAGTTATAGTGTCTACTGACGGTTGACTATGTTTGTGGGTATAGGTAAACTATATACCGACGAATGTTTTCTGCCGTCGGTATAGATAGTTTTAAATTTTTTGATTATTTATTAATAATTAATAATAGATATTTAGTTATTCATATATTAAAATAAACTAATAAAAAATCTTTAAAAAACCCCTCCCCGTTACTCTTAGTTCACCCAACATTGACGATTGAAAATACAACTTTCTCAAGCTTCTTTATTCTCTCGACTTCTCTCGAGTGACAGTGGCGAACTGACGATTGCAAATGGACACGAATGAGACCGATGCTGGAGTATTTCTTCTTCAAAGTTCACACTTCATCTCGGCAAGTATTTCCTTTCTTCTTCCTTGTTTCTTATCTTCCATTCTCCCAATTGTTGAGTCTAGGTTTATCAATCAACGATAGATTTGGGTTTAGGTTTATCATTCTTCGGTACATTTAGGTTTAGGTTTATCAATCAGCAAAAGATTTGGGTTTCGGTTTATCAATCTTTGGTAGATTTTGGTTTAAGTTTATCAATAATTTTTATAATGTATTTTTAATTTTTGTTTTCAATCTTTTATGTTTCCTCTTCTGGAGTTAAATGCTCTTGATTAACTCTTTGTATTATGGGAATTAAAAGTTACTATTTGGATATGTAAAAGTTTCTCAATATAAAATTGCAGTATTAATCATGTTTCGTTATTCTAAAAGCTAAGTTGAAAATTGCAGGCTCTATCCATAAAGACTATATTTTTTAATATTTTAGAATGGTGTTCATTCTTGTAAGCCTGAAAGCATGTCTATTGACCAGCCAATTGTCCCATGTGGTCTTATAGCTTGGAGTGAACAAGAGGGGTATCTCCTGGAAGAGTGATGGGGACAATAAATTTTGGAATGATGTATTTTCTAGAAATTTTCAAAATGGAACTCTTATAGGTGGTAAAAGTCTTGATCCAACTGTCCCGGTAAGCGTTCGTCTTCACATTTGTTATTATTTACTTGTAACCCCCTCGTCCCGGTCTGGACGACTGGCCGGTCCGAGTGGGTCACACGGGGAAAACCGAAGTGAAACCCGTTAGGGCTCCCATTCGGTTAGCAACCCTAGGAAATTTCTTTTAACCTTATCTTGTCTAGAGGCTTTAATACTTCCTATGTGAAACACAACAGCGGAAACACAATGAATTAAAACAAACATGCAAGCAAGCAATTTAAAACAACCCATTTTAGTTTGTACAGCAGGCCGTATCGATACTCTAGAAGAGGGTATCGATACGCCTTGATTAGGTCAACTGCCCAAAGTCAAACCAGGGAGACCGTATCGGTACACAGGTTGACCGTACCAATACGCCCTCGACAGTCAACTTCTCACGGTCAACGAGATAAGACACTACCGATACACCCAAGACCCGTACCGATACGCCAAAATCTCGTCAAAATCTCATATTTCCAGAGAGGTTTTGGCGTATCGATACACCCCCGTGTACCGATACGCTAAGCCAAATCTGAGTCCCAAAGTGTAGGACCGTATCGATACGGCCCTTGGGCGTACCGATACGCCCTGCACTGCAAGACTCAAATTAGCAGCAAAAGGCACAAAGACTCAACTCTAGATGCAATTTACGACTTGCCTAGTATCATATCGACACTCATACATCATTTAGAAACCAAAAATTAGACGTGCAATGCTACTTAACTGAACCAACATGAAATACATCTCAAGATAGGCATTTAGGTAGGAAACTTGCATAAAACACACATGACTTCACCAATCCATTCAAGGCAAACAAACACACACATAGGCAATTCATGACAAGGTTTACATGCTCCCATAACATCTCATAGCATTCATAGAAAAGGGTCTAAACCCTCAAACACAAGACATTAACAACAATCCAACATACATGAGTCCAACAATGCTCATACAACACATGGCACCAACAAACCAACATGCTAGAACATCAAAAGCCAACAAAGGAGTTTGAACTCCAACACCATACAAGTCTAATACCCCCAAAGTCTAGGCATTATTACAATTACTTAAATCACACTTGAGCTACTTGAGAACTCCAAAAATCTCCTCCCTTGCCCACTTGCCTTCTGAACTATAACGATCTGCATGTTGGAAAAAGGAGAGCGTAAGCTAGATAGCTTAGTGAGTGAAGCTCTAAAACTCAACAATCATGCAGTTTTCAAAACACTTTTCTTAAATAATAAATAAACCATTGAATGCACGAAAGATATCACAACAAGACAACTACATGGTTTGCACATGCACAACCAACACACACGGTGGGACCACACATCACCGTTCGACTAGTAGTTTTTCGATGGGACCACTCATCACCTTACTCTACTACTAGTCACTATCGGTGGGACCACTCATCACCGTAGTTATGACAACCATCACGTGAGGCTCGATATCGACAACGACTACACAAAATCAACGGATGTAAAAGCAATCCACAATGCACATGATAACACAACAATTAATTACGCATCATCACATAACCATTAAGGTAGGATTAGTGAACTTACACTTGGGTTTAGGTGAGCCCTCAAGACTCCACCCAAACCCCCAAGAACCCCTTTTCGAAAGCAAAACAAGGTTAAACATTTCTACTCACCGTTGCAACCCAAACGGAAGCCGAACACCGATCTCAAATCTCCAAATTCCTCGGATTTGTGCCCGAAGCCTCTCCGATATTTTCCCTTGATTCTAGTCAATCAAAAACAACAATTTACTCAATCATTCAGCCCCAAAATCACAGTCACAATCAAGATACAATGTAACACCCCAATTTTGGGCTTAGAAGTTTTGGGTTTGGACCGGGCTGGTCAGACTGTAGTTCGAATATAAAAGGTGGTTTTTAGGAAAACCTAGTTCGGGTTGCAATAAAAATATGGAAAAATGTCTTAAAATCCTCTTTTATTATATATAAGAGAATGGTGAAATCAATTTTACAAAATGAGGTTTGGAAGTGTGACATTTTGGGTTAGTGACCAAAATGTAATTTTTGGAAACTGGCTGACTGTTTTAAAAAGGATTAAAACTTTGAATCTTTAAGGAGCTATTTACCCAAAAGAGTTTCTCCAGATTTTTCTTAATAATAATCAATTAATTAATGGTTTTAAATAAAAGGTAAAAGGGAGGGAAAGATATTTTGTCATTTTTAACTAACTTTTCCCAAATTTCCATTTTCCTTTTCTCTCAACTTTTCTCTCAACCCAAACACATTTCTCCAGCAAAATTCTCTCTGATTTTGACAACTAAAGATGAGATTTCAATCCTCATTTGATCTCTAATCAATTCTACAACAAAACCTTGGCATTAGCTTATTGAATTTTCAAGAATCTTGGTTCCAAAAAGGGAGAAACTCAAGTTTAGAGGTATGAACGTCCTTTTCCTCTAAATTCTCAGTTCTTTACTGAAATTCCCAAGTTCTCAATCCTTGATTTGAGTTTTATTAAAGGTTTTGATGTTGAGATCTTAATTTTGGCTTAAAATGAAAGATTTGGATTTAATTTTGAAGAAATTCGTAATAATTGATTGGGCTCTATTTTGAGATGTCTTTTTGATGTAATTTGGATGTCTAAATGATGTATAATTGATGTTTGATCAATGCAATCCCGAATAGGTTGATTTTCCTAAGTTTTTACTTGTGAAAATGGTGGTTTTTGGGGTGATCTTGGTGTTTTGTTAATGCTGGAGGTATATGGACGTGTTTGGGATCATTTTGGATGTTAATTGATGTTTAAAAATGGTTAGAAGTGATGGATCTTGGCTGGGTTAAGTTTTGGAAGAGTTTGGAGGTGATTTCGGTTGTGTTTGGTAGTCGAAATGTTGGATTTGTGTAGAGCAGCGAGTTGAGTTGTGTGGCTGGTGTTTTTAATGCATAATGATGCATTAATCCTCTGTTGTTATGTGCTTGAAACAGGGGAGAATGATCCGTGAGCAATAGAGGTGGCGTTGAAGGTTTCGGATGCTTGGAAGGCTTGTTGGCTAGCCTTGTTTTGTGTATCGGTGAGTGAAGTTGGGTTTTCGGCTTTAAAACCAAGGTTTGAAGGTTTTGGGAGCTTAGTTTAAGTCTAAACAACTTAGCTAAGCTCAAGAGTAAGTAAATGGAATTTCTCTCTTGGTTTGTGTTATGAATTGGTTTTTAAAGCACTTGTGATTGTTGGATGCAATGCATGTGATTTGCGTGTTTTAAATTCTATTTTGAAAGTATATTTTAGCATGGTTTAATGTTGGTTTTGAAATCCATGTGTGAAGGATGCTCAAGGTAAGAGATCCTTGGTTTTGTACTTTGGAATTGATGCATAGTGTTGCATGTTGTTTAATGGCTTTGTGTAATGCTTCAAAAACAGTGGATTGATGATGGTAATTGGTGGTTTTGGCATTTTGGTTATGCTTGTAAAACAATGGATTAATGTGGTAAGATGGTTATATTGGCAAGTGATGTAAGTGGTTCTTGGTTACTTTAATCGGATATAGTTAGCCGGCTATAGGATTGGGTGCACCGTGAATAAAGTCGCCTTGGATGTGGAGTGGTTGTGATTGAACCGGTAACTCCATCCAAGTACACTAATGAGATGGTTAAGAACACCATGGTGGTTAAAATTCCATGGGTGGGTCTTGTGTTAAGGTCATAATGGTGGTTAAAATTCCATTTGAGGACCTTGTGTAAGCAAAGGTCATAATGGTGGTTAAAATTCCATTTGAGGACCTTGTGCTTGTTAAGATCACAATGGTGGTGTAAAGTCCATGTGTGGATCTTGTGTAGTATGTCCGGGATCTCGTTAGTGATGTTATACAACTACCAATGGGTGATGTTAAGGTCATATGGTGGTTAAAATTCCATATGAGGACCTTGTGAATGTTAAGGTCATATGGTGGTTAAAATTCCATATGAGGACCTTGTGAATGTTAAGGTCATATGGTGGTTATATTCCATATGAGGACCTTGTGTATGGTAAGGTCAAAATGGTGGTTAAAATTCCATTTGGGGACCTTGAGATTGGTAGTGTGTATGAAGCGTAGGGACAACGCTTGTGATCCGCGTATCCGATTGGATGTTGAGTTGAAAAGTGGATATGGTTTATCACTTGGAAGCCAATATAATGTTCTTGAGTGTAATGAAACATGAGATGCTTGAAATGATGCATGGTTGCATGAGAAGTGTGTAATGTACCAAGAATGCATGTATTACTTGTTAGCTTGAACAAGTGTTTATTTTCTATTGAGAATGGTGCATGTGTGCATGAAATCTCTTAAGTGCATTGAAGTCTTGAGAAGACTTGTTTTTAAAGGCATGTAATGCAAATATTGATTTTGTGGTTCATATGTTGCATTTGTTTAATGCATGAGATAGATTGAATGAGTAAGTGGTTATTAAAGGTTTCTTGCTTTGAAATGATTTTCAATGTATGAGAAAAGTATGATGTGAAGTGGAAGTGTTTTCCAAGGATCTTGTATTTAACTTTGCATATGATATTCATGCATGGAATGGTTAAATTGATGGTTTTGCAAGGTTGTGCTTTGAAGTGAATTACTTAGCTTTTCTAAGCTAAGGGTTGGTTTTCATGTTTGAGCAATGCATGATTTAAAGCATGTTGTTAAAAAGGGTTTTCAAACATTGCTTTGGTTTATCGAATTGTGTTGCTTTTAAAAGAGGTTTTATGACTCGCTGCATTGATGGTGTTTTGGTTTTGAGCATTCCACACTAAGCATTATGTGCTTACGCTCCTTTTTGTCCATCAATGCAGATATTTGAAGTTGGGACAGCGAGAAGCAAGGGATTCAAGAAGAGCTCCACTTGAGATGTATGTCTCGGTTAATAGCTATAGATAATAAAGGCAATGGGGGAGAATCTCTTATGTTGATGTTTAATGAGATTGTGTATGTTGGACAAGTTTGGTTTATGATTTTGAACTATGTGGTTTAGCGCTTGCAACGTTTGAGTATTCTTATTCTTAAGTCGTTATGCTATGCTTCTTGTTTAAAAAGCATGTTTGAGTGTTGGATGTGTTGAATGAGTTGGTGCACCTAGGGGTGGTTTTGTATCTAGATTTTGATGCAAATTGGTAGGTATGATGCTTGGCATGTTGTTGATTTAATGTGGGGTGGTTTGGAGCATGTTTGATGGGGTTTAAAGGTGTTTAAAAAGGCCTATCTGCTGTTTCTGGGCAGGGTGTTTCGAAACACCCTTGCCTGTTTCGAAACAGGCCCTTGAATTGGCCAGGGTGTTCCTGAACGGCCTAGACCCATTTCTGAACACTTTGGCTACTGCCAAGGGGTGTTCCTGAACGGCCTAGACCCGTTTCGGAACACTTGACCGTTGGGCATAAAATTTGAATGGTTTTGAGGTTTGCAAGCTTTACGTTTTAGTCCTGATTCTTGTATATGCAATTGCTTGAGTTTGAGATGTCCGTTTGAGATGAAATTTGGCAGAGAGGCATGAAACATGACTAATTTCATAATGGTAACTTAAAAATTGGTAAAGTCCTCTTAATTTTCAGAATTTACGAATTGGTCCCTAAATTCATATTTTGTGCAATTGGGTCCCTTATTGTTTTCCGATTGCTATGATTTTTGAGTAAGCTTATCTCAAGAGTATGCCTAGGTTAAATGTGCATCTAGAAAAGTTTAAAAAGAAAAAAAAGGGTCGTTAATCAAGGTTGACTTTCGGGTTGACTTTGGTTTTCCCCGTGTAATCTTCGTAGTTCGGGTCAACCGTCTAGGCCGGGCTACGAGGGTTACATTTGGTGGTATCAGAGCTGAGTTGCGAATGCTTTGGGGAAATGGTAAATTGTTGTAATATGTGTTTGATGTTTATTCTGATGTGTGGTTGAAAGCTGGTTGAAATGCGTGTTTTTGAGCGAATTGTTGATGTTTTTAGCATGCTTTTTGATTGTGGATTTTCATTGAGCTAATGTGGAATTGTGCTGATGTTATGCTGGTGTTGTGAGATGATTTTATGAATAATGAAAGTGTAATGGGCATGATATGTTGATATTATGCTGTTATGAGTGAATGTTGTTGATGAGAGCATGGTCGAAGTATGTGGATTGATCTGCTTGATGTTTTGATATCCATGTTTTTATTGACTGTTATGTTATGTAAAAGGGGAGAATTCGGGATACCCATTGCCTTATTATTATAGCTATTGTGTTATTTTGGAGTTGGAGTTTGAATCCTTGCTTAAAGCTGGTCTGATCGATTTGTTTGTTTTGTTATGATTGTTTGTTGTTAATAGCATGGCAAAATCGATGAAAGAATGGCAGTTAGGTGAGATGGTTGCTTCTTTAGAGCAGGTTGTTAAGGCGTGGAATTCACCTTTTAATGGAGGTGTTTCGTCTCAGTCTTTTGTGCCTGGAGTTGAGGTAGTGAGGCAGGAGGAAGAAGCTGGTTCTGTGATGAAGAGTTCATCACCTATTGTTCAAGAGGTGTTGGGAACATCTCAGGCTGTGGCAAAAGTAAGGCCTGTAGACGTGCCGGTTGTGGGATGTGCGGGTTTGTCGAAACATCGTTTACATGATTTGGGAGCTGTGGAGTATCATGGTTCGACACCTGAGACATTCGAGGCCTGGTTGGCCAGTGTAATTCTGATTTTGGATCAGGAAGGTTGTGACTATGCCTGTAAGCTGGGAAGTGTTGTCTCATTGATGTTGGAGGACGCTTGTGCCTGGTGGACGTGTGTGGCGGTGGCATCGCACATCCACGATATAGATTGGGACTTCTTTGTGTCTGCTTTTTATGAAAGGTACCTTGGAGAGGAATTCCCAAGGGTTAAGCAACATGAGGGTGTGGTTTCAGTTTATGAAGGTGAGAGAAGTTTAAGCAAGAGAGTTGCGAGTACTGACCTCCGGAGCGGTCAGCGTAAGAGGCTACGTGATAGAAGGTTTTGCTTGAATCGAAGTCATGGTGGTAGTGCAATGTAGGGCAAGTGCTACATGATCAAGGAGTGGAAGCTCAGTTACCGGTGTGTGACCGTTGTGGAAGGCGCCATGTTGGAGGTTGTTGGGGCGCAGAAGTTTGTTGGAACTGTGGTTCTAAAGAGCATGTGAAGCGAAATTGTCCTCAAGTGGTGAGATCAGCCTCAGTGGTAGCAGAAGGGTCTCTGAAGGGTCGTGGGCACGGCCGAGACAAGGTTCGAAGATGGCAGGAAGGGCAGAAAGGTGTGAGGAGCTTGGAGAATGAAATCTGTTGGAATTGTGGGTCTGTTGGACATATGAGACGTAATTGTTTGAAGTTGGCTCGGGGTAGCCAGGGTTCTTTACCGCAGGGAGATGGTGATGACCTTAGTGTGTTAGCTGATGCTACAGTGGTGCGGCTGGAGAATGATGGTTCTGCGAGGAAGAGAGCTCGTCTGTTGAAGCTCTGGGGCAGTGAGATGTGTACAGGTAACCTTGTTAAGTAACCTTTGCCCTAGTTATCTTAGTTTGGTTTCGGTTTGGTCTTTCCATGCGTAGTGGGTATGGTCTCGTTGCTAGCATGTTGGGGTAGTAGTTGTTGTTGTTTTGAAAACAACTTTAGTGTGAAGAGGGCATTAGTGAGTATCTTGTGGATAATGGGTTGCTAGAATGATAGAGTTGGTCAAGTTAGAAGTGAGATAGGAGGTTGTTCTTAGACGGATTCCGAGGATGTTATTGGTGGGTGTGAACCGACATACATGCACAATTAAAATCATTCGTTATATGCTATATTATATATGTGCTGGTCCATGCATACATGTGACATGACATTAGAGGTTTTGCATACATGTACATCAGGCATTGATAGGGCATATTGGTGACCATGCATACGAACGTTCACACTCGCTAATAGCTAGTCGGGTCCGTTAGTGTTGTGATAGTATAGGTTGGATGGTGGGTTTTAAAAGTTTTTCTGGTGATGGGTGAATGTTAGAAGTTATGGAGGGTATTAAGCAAGTTGTTAGTAATAGTGAGTGCGGTATAGCATGTTGGTAGAAGGAAGGTGTTTGATGCTTAATGAGTTTAGCGGTATGGTGGTGAGGAGATTACCGTTTGAGTTAGAATAAGTCAAAGTGGTTGTGAATAGCTGGTAGAAGTGGTAGTTTCTTGGTGTTAAGTGCTGTGGTAAGTTAGTGGATGTGTTCCAAAGTGCTGAGGTAACTTGGCATTGAAGTAGTAGTAGAAGGATTGTTTATGTAGGTGTTGGTTCGTAGCAACCTTCGAAGAGTTGAGAAGATGTTGAGTTGTGGGTTGTAGAAAAGGGTTAGCCTGGGAGAATAGAAGTTTCGTAACCTAAATATGTATGTATAGGTTGGGCGATGTTCTAGTAAGGCAAGTGTTGTAGTCAATACTTGAAGTGGAAAGGCAATGTAAGATCAAAGGCCATTGTTGGTTGGACGGGTTCTTGTGAGAAGTGGTTGGCTGGTTGTGAGTAAGTAAATTCCGTCTGAAGACAGCTTGTGGTGTGTGGAACGGCTGGCGAAATCAAAGTTGGGGCTTTGTGATGTTATTTTTCGGATGTTAGGTGAGTAGTCCTGGTGAATCGTTAAGGTAATGATAGCGGCGGATGTGAAGGAGTATTAGCAATACGTTGAGAAGTTTGAGTAAGCAGTTGATGCTTAAGAATTTTTGCTTGTTGTGGTAGTCTTTGAAAGAGGTTGAGTAGTTTTGCAAGGAGTTTTAGAAGCAGTGAAGGTTGTGGGTCACTTGGTGGCTGAACTGGATTGGTTGGTGTCACTGTGTGAACAAGTTTTGGGAGTTATGAGCTAAGGTGGTGTATGCTCTAAAAGTTGGAGTTTTTCAAGTTATTGTTGGGGCTATGTGCAGTTCAGAAGTGTGAAAGGTTAAGATGTGGTTAACATTTGAGTGTTCTGGAATTCGAGAACAGTTTGTGGTGGTGTTGAGTTTGGGTGGAGTTTTGTGAGGAGAGTGTTCGGTGGTGGTTAAGTCTCCTCTGTTGCTTTGTGTGTTGCTTTGAGAAGTTTGGTTGTTCTCTTTTCGCCGGTTGAAATTTCGAGGACGAAATTTCTTAAGGGGGGGAGAGTTGTAACACCCCAATTTTGGGCTTAGAAGTTTTGGGTTTGGACCGGGCTGGTCAGAGTACAGTTCGAATATAAAAGGTGGTTTTTAGGAAAACCTAGTTCGGGTTGCAATAAAAATATGGAAAATGTCTTAAAATCCTCTTTTATTATATATAAGAGAATGGTGAAATCAATTTTACAAAATGAGGTTTGGAAGTGTGACATTTTGGGTTAGTGACCAAAATGTAATTTTTGGAAACTGGGTGACTGTTTTAAAAAGGATTGAAACTTTGAATCTTTAAGGAGCTATTTACCCAAAAGAGTTTCTCCAGATTTTTCTTAATAATAATCAATTAATTAATGGTTTTAAATTAAAGGTAAAAGGGAGGGAAAGATATTTTGTCATTTTTAACTAACTTTTCCCAAATTTCCATTTTCCTTTTCTCTCAACTTTTCTCTCAACCCAAACACATTTCTCCAGCAAAATTCCCTCTGATTTTGACAACTAAAGATGAGATTTCAATCCTCATTTGATCTCTAATCAATTCTACAACAAAACCTTGGCATTAGCTTATTGAATTTTCAAGAATCTTGGTTCCAAAAAGGGAGAAACTCAAGTTTAGAGGTATGAACGTCCTTTTCCTCTAAATTCTCAGTTCTTTACTGAAATTCCCAAGTTCTCAATCCTTGATTTGAGTTTTATTAAAGGTTTTGATGTTGAGATCTTGATTTTGGCTTAAAATGCAAGATTTGGATTTAATTTTGAAGAAATTCGTAATAATTGATTGGGCTCTGTTTTGAGATGTCTTTTTGATGTAATTTGGATGTCTAAATGATGTATAATTGAGGTTTGATCAGTGCAATCCCAAATAGGTTGATTTTCCTAAGTTTTTACTTGTGAAAATGGTGGTTTTGGGGTGATCTTGGTGTTTTGTTAATGCTGGAGGTATATGGACGTGTTTGGGATCATTTTGGATGTTAATTGATGTTTAAAAATGGTTAGAAGTGATGGATCTTGGCTGGGTTAAGTTTTGGAAGAGTTTGGAGGTGATTTCGGTTGTGTTTGGTAGTCGAAATGTTGGATTTGTGTAGAGCAGCGAGTTGAGTTGTGTGGCTGGTGTTTTTAATGCATAATGATGCATTAATCCTCTGTTGTTATGTGCTTGAAACAGGGGAGAATGATCCGTGAGCAATAGAGGTGGCGTTGAAGGTTTCGGATGCTTGGAAGGCTTGTTGGCTAGCCTTGTTTTGTGTATCGGTGAGTGAAGTTGGGTTTTCGGCTTTAAAACCAAGGTTTGAAGGTTTTGGGAGCTTAGTTTAAGTCTAAACAACTTAGCTAAGCTCAAGAGTAAGTAAATGGAATTTCTCTCTTGGTTTGTGTTATGAATTGGTTTTTAAAGCACTTGTGATTGTTGGATGCAATGCATGTGATTTGCATGTTTTAAATTCTGTTTTGAAAGTATATTTTAGCATGGTTTAATGCTGGTTTTGAAAGCCATGTGTGAAGGATGCTCAAGGTAAGAGATCCTTGGTTTTGTACTTTGGAATTGATGCATAGTGTTGCATGTTGTTTAATGGCTTTGTGTAATGCTTCAAAAACAGTGGATTGATGATGGTAATTGGTGGTTTTGGCATTTTGGTTATGCTTGTAAAACAATGGATTAATGTGGTAAGATGGTTATATTGGCAAGTGATGTAAGTGGTTCTTGGTTACTTTAATCGGATATAGTTAGCCGGCTATAGGATTGGGTGCACCGTGAATAAAGTCGCCTTGGATGTGGAGTGGTTGTGATTGAACCGGTAACTCCATCCAAGTACACTAACGAGATGGTTAAGAACACCATGGTGGTTAAAATTCCATGGGTGGGTCTTGTGTTAAGGTCATAATGGTGGTTAAAATTCCATTTGAGGACCTTGTGTAAGCAAAGGTCATAATGGTGGTTAAAATTCCATTTGAGGACCTTGTGCTTGTTAAGATCACAATGGTGGTGTAAAGTCCATGTGTGGATCTTGTGTAGTATGTCCGGGATCTCGTTAGTGATGTTATACAACTACCAATGGGTGATGTTAAGGTCATATGGTGGTTAAAATTCCATATGAGGACCTTGTGAATGTTAAGGTCATATGGTGGTTAAAATTCCATATGAGGACCTTGTGAATGTTAAGGTCATATGGTGGTTATATTCCATATGAGGACCTTGTGTATGGTAAGGTCAAAATGGTGGTTAAAATTCCATTTGGGGACCTTGAGATTGGTAGTGTGTATGAAGCGTAGGGACAACGCTTGTGATCCGCGTATCCGATTGGATGTTGAGTTGAAAAGTGGATATGGTTTATCACTTGGAAGTCAATATAATGTTCTTGAGTGTAATGAAACATGAGATGCTTGAAATGATGCATGGTTGCATGAGAAGTGTGTAATGTACCAAGAATGCATGTATTACTTGTTAGCTTGAACAAGTGTTTATTTTCTATTGAGAATGGTGCATGTGTGCATGAAATCTCTTAAGTGCATTGAAGTCTTGCGAAGACTTGTTTTTAAAGGCATGTAATGCAAATATTGATTTTGTGGTTCATATGTTGCATTTGTTTAATGCATGAGATAGATTGAATGAGTAAGTGGTTATTAAAGGTTTCTTGCTTTGAAATGATTTTCAATGTATGAGAAAAGTATGATGTGAAGTGGAAGTGTTTTCCAAGGATCTTGTATTTAACTTTGCATATGATATTCATGCATGGAATGGTTAAATTGATGGTTTTGCAAGGTTGTGCTTTGAAGTGAATTACTTAGCTTTTCTAAGCTAAGGGTTGGTTTTCATGTTTGAGCAATGCATGATTTAAAGCATGTTGTTAAAAAGGGTTTTCAAACATTGCTTTGGTTTATCGAATTGTGTTGCTTTTAAAAGAGGTTTTATGACTCACTGCATTGATGGTGTTTTGGTTTTGAGCATTCCTCACTAAGCATTATGTGCTTACGCTCCTTTTTGTCCATCAATGCAGATATTTGAAGTTGGGACAGCGAGAAGCAAGGGATTCAAGAAGAGCTCCACTTGAGATGTATGTCTCGGTTAATAGCTATAGATAATAAAGGCAATGGGGGAGAATCTCTTATGTTGATGTTTAATGAGATTGTGTATGTTGGACAAGTTTGGTTTATGATTTTGAACTATGTGGTTTAACGCATGCAACGTTTGAGTATTCTTATTCTTAAGTCGTTATGCTATGCTTCTTGTTTAAAAAGCATGTTTGAGTGTTGGATGTGTTGAATGAGTTGGTGCACCTAGGGGTGGTTTTGTATCTAGATTTTGATGCAAATTGGTAGGTATGATTCTTGGCATGTTGTTGATTTAATGTGGGGTGGTTTGGAGCATGTTTGATGGGGTTTAAAGGTGTTTAAAAAGGCCTATCTGCTGTTTCTGGGCAGGGTGTTTCGAAACACCCTTGCCTGTTTCGAAACAGGCCCTTGAATTGGCCAGGGTGTTCCTGAACGGCCTAGACCCGTTTCTGAACACTTTGGCTACTGCCAAGGGGTGTTCCTGAACGGCCTAGACCCGTTTCTGAACACTTTGGCTACTGCCAAGGGGTGTTCCTGAATGGCCTAGACCCGTTTCGGAACACTTGACCGTTGGACATAAAATTTGAATGGTTTTGAGGTTTGCAAGCTTTACGTTTTAGTCCTGATTCTTGTATGTGCAATTGCTTAAGTTTGAGATGTCCGTTTGAGATGAAATTTGGCAGAGAGGCATGAAACATGACTAATTTCATAATGGTAACTTAAAAATTGGTAAAGTCCTCTTAATTTTCAAAATTTACAAATTGGTCCCTAAATTCGTATTTTGTGCAATTGGGTCCCTTATTGTTTTCCGATTGCTATGATTTTTGAGTAAGCTTATCTCAAGAGTATGCCTAAGTTAAATGTGCATCTAGACAAGTTTAAAAAGAAAAAAAAGGGTCGTTAATCAAGGTTGACTTTCGGGTTGACTTTGGTTTTCCCCGTGTAATCTTCGTAGTTCGGGTCAACCGTCTAGGCCGGGCTACGGGGTTTACATACAATTCCAAGACCCATTCACCACATTTCCATCCCATGAACCAACAAACATCCTTCATTTTCGTACTCCCTAATGACCCAGCAGGAAACTACCAATTCCAAAGTCCAAAACACCTCCAAACATCCTCAAAACACCCTTCTAATACCATCATAACCCCAACCCAACTCTCTTTCACAAAACCACACCAAAAACACAAAGTTTGACACTTTTAAAATACCCCCAAAACCCAATTTCAGGATTTCTTAATAAAAATCAACCAAATTGAGATATAATGTACCTTAGGGCTAGGTTAACTCATAATTTAACTCTACACATCAAAACAAAACGAAAATCCTTTAAAGTTTCATGCTTTCTCTCCAAAAACTTGAAAACCTCAAAAACCTTGAAAGAGGATTTCTATGGAAAATAAAGCTATGGAAATGTTGGAAATAGTGAGGAGAATTCAAAAGTGTGCTTACCTTGAAGAGAACACTTGAAATGACGGTGGGATTTGATGGAATAGTGTTTTAGGGGATAAGAGGGGTTTAATGTGAAAATGAAGAGAAGGAAGAAGATGGATATCATTTCAAAAATCCTTTTTTTCTCATCTTATTTCCTTTTATTTGAAAATTACTATTTTGCCCTTAATGAAATCAAACCCCCTTCTAGTTTAAACCAAAGCTTAATTAAATTTTAAAACGAACCCACGACTCAAACCCGATTTACTCGAGTAACATCCGGCCCCTAAACCCGGGGCGTTACAACTCTCCCCCACTTAAGGAATTTCGTCCCCGAAATTACCTGACTGAAAGAGATAAGGAAACTGCCTCTCCATATCCTCCTTTCTCTCCCAAGTGGCCTCGTCCACCCCTCGACGTTGCCATCTCACCTTGACCAACTCAATTGATCTACCACGCAACACCTTGCTGTCTGAGGCTGAGATCTCTATTGGTTCCTCACCATACGTCAAATCTGTAACCCCCTTGCCCCGGTCTGGTCGACTGACCGGTCCGAGTAGGATACACGGGGAAAACCGATGTGAAACCCGTTAAGGTCCCACCTTGGTTAGCAACCCTAGAAAATTTCTTTTAATTATATATTGTCTAAAGGCATATTTACTTCCTAAGTGATCACGACAGCGGAAAACATCACGAAACAAAAGCAACCAATCCAGAACAATACATTGAACAACCCATTTTAAACTTACACAACAGGCCGTATCGATACACCAGCCAAGGGTATCGATACGCTTTGACCAAGTCAACTTCCTCAAGTCAAACCAGGAAGACCGTATCGATACAGCCCTTGGGTGTATCGATACACCCTCCTCAGTCGACATCTCTCGGTCAACGATACAAAACCGTACCGATACGCTTAGAGCCCGTATCGATACGCCAAAAACTCGTTAAAATCTCGGAATTCCAGTAAGTTTTGGGCGTATCGATACACCTCCGAGTATCGGTACCCTAAGCCAATTCTGAGTCCCAAGGTGTAGGACCGTATCGATACGACCCTTAGGCGTATCGATACGCCCTGCACTGCAAGACTCCAAATTGCAGCAAAACGATACGAGACTCGACTCTAAATGCAATTTACGACTCTCCTAATCACATACAACCAACCATACAACACATAGCAACCAAGAACTACTATATAAAACTATTTAGGTGAACAACGAGGGATTTCCAACATGGCATTCATACAAAGATGGATATTGCATATCAAGGCATACTTAAAAGCTTAAAAGCCAAAGGCACATGTCTTCACACATAGGTTTACATGCTCATCCAAACCACATATAGCATCCAAGGAATGACCATACATCATAAGCATTTAACCAAGACATAACATGGTTACAAATCCAAAGCATAGCATAAACAACATTCAACATTTATGAGTCATACAACGCTCATACAATCACATAGCAGCCCCATTGCTAAACTATTACTTTATTTACTAAACCATACTTGAGCAACTACAAAAGCTTGGAATGCCCCTTTCCTTGCTCCTTGCTAACTCCACTCTAATGATCTGCATTGTCGAAAACGAGAGCGTAAGCTAGAAGCTTAGTGAGGATGCTCTAAAACCAAAAACAACGACAATGCAGGGTTCAAGCATATCATCCTTAATATCACACACCAACATGCACAAGCATCAATATAGCAATCTAGCTAGCAACTCAAAAGGGCAAAACATGGCATCTTACTTCATGTCAAGCTCATCAAGATAAAGCAATTATCTAAACAACATAACCACAAGAGTAGGTACATTGGCCACTACTAGTTTACTCGGATATGCAGATTACTCTCAACAACAACATTACCTCGGTGGGATTACACTCATCACCGGACCTCGCATGGATGGGATTACACTCATCATCACACATGCCCTACGGATGGGATTCCACTCATCATCACGTATAATATAAACATTTCCGGTGGAATATTACATCACCGTACTCCTCCTTGATGGCTTAACGCCACCAAGGTCACGCGCGAATTTGACTCAACCGTGTGCACACTAATCCTAATGATCGATCATTTATACCTGGTAAGTTACTAGTGCCAATCATACTATTAAAACCACATCATGACAGCCATCATTCATATCACACATCCATCATCACACACATCAATGTATACTCAAACATAAACAATTCATGCTTCACAAATCATAATAGGCATAATCATTTAAAGCTTATAAACACACAAGAAGTTAAGCTACCAACTTAACTTCTACCTTGGAATGGCCTACCAAGCACATCCCAAAACCTCAACTACACACTTGAATCAATTTAAACAAGTTTGAAAGTTTCACTCACCACCCTTCCTTAAGCAAACCAAGCAAAGCCACTCAAGCCTCCACAATTTCCGAAATCGTTCCCGAACCTTCTCCGATGTTTCCCCTTGCTTCTAACCAATCAAAAGACAAGGTATTACTCAACCAAATCATTGCCAAACTCAGCCACAATCTCAACCCACAATCACAAGCCAAAACATCATAATTTCAAACTCAAACTAACCACAAAACTCACATTTTCGTACTCCATTTTTACCCAGCTGAAATCTACCATTTCCAACACCCAAATTACCTTTAAAGACTTCCAAAACACTTTCCTAACAACCCTATACCATCAGCCCTTCAACCCAACACAAAACCACACCAAAATTTCAAGTTTTGACACTTTCAAAAATGCCCCCAAAACCCATTTCGGGATTTTTGTCAAAATCCTTCCATTTCAAAATATAAGGTGTAATAAGGCAAGGTTAACTCAAAACTTAACTAAACAAACCAAAAACAAGTTGAAAACCCATTAAAGTTTCATGCTTTCCTCAAACTTTGAAAACTTGAAAAACTAAAAGATGGTCCATTTTGAAATCTAAAACCATGGAAATGATTGGGATGGAAAGGAGAATTCAAAAACGAAGTTACCTTGAAAGGAACTCTTGAAATGATGAAGAGAAGAGATGGAACAGTGATTTGGGGAGGGTTTGGGTTTCTCACGTGGAAGTGAAAAATGAAGAAGAAGATGACCCTTTTTTTCTTTTTGTTTCAAAAAGCTTGTCTTCTTTTATTTGACTTAATTACAACAATGTAATTGCTAGGATTTTAATCTCATTTGAAATAAAACCAAGGTCTAATTAAATTAAACCAAAACTGACAACTCGAACCCAACACACATACACAACTCCTGACCCCAAAACACGAGTGTTACAAAATCCGGATTCAGTTCAATATCTTCTACGGGCATTACGTGAGACGGGTCCAATCTATACTTTCGGAGCATCGACACGTGGAACACATCATGAATCTTCTCTAGCTCGGTCGAGAGTCTCAATCTATATGCAACGGGACCAATCCTCTCAACTACCTCATAAGATCCAATGAACCTCGGAATCAACTTACCTTTCCTACCAAACCTCATCACCTTCTTCCAAGGTGAGACTTTCAAAATCACTTTCTCACCCACGACATAATCTATCTCTTTCCTCTTTAAATCGGCATACGACTTCTGTCGGTCTGAGGCTGCCTTCAAACGATTACATATCAACTTTACCTTCTCGGTAGTACCCTTAAGCAAATCGGGCATCGGTACAAGCTTTTGTCCGGCTTCGGCCCAACAAATTGGAGTCCTACACTTCCTACCATAAAAAGCTTCATACGGTGCCATCTGAATACTAGCCTGGTAACTGTTGTTGTATGCAAACTCTACTAACGGTAGATATTTCTCCCACGACCCCTGAAAATCGATGATACAACATCTCAACATGTCTTCCAACACCTGAATCACTCTCTCAGACTGACCATCTGACTGCGGATGATACGAAGTACTGAAGTTCAGCCAAGTACCCAAGGCACAATGCAGACACTCCCAAAATCTAGCTGTAAACCTCGAATCTCGGTCTGACACAATCGATTTCGGTACCCCATGCAACCTCACTATCTCCCTGATGTACAGATCGGCAAACTTATCTAAAGTATAGGTGGTATGAACAGGTATGAAGTGAGCACACTTAGTAAACCTATCAACTATTACCCACACTGAATTTTTCCTCGAAGGAGTCAACGGTAACCCTGATACAAAATCCATGGTGATACGTTCCCACTTCCATTCCGGAAACTTCAACGGTTGTAACAACCCTGAAGGAAACTGATGATCTGCCTTGACTCGCTGACAAACCATACACTTACTCACAAACTCGGCCACATCCTTCTTCAATCCAACCCAATAGTACCCTTCTTTTAACCCTCGATACATCTTTGTACTACCCGGATGCATAGCAAAAGGACTGTTATGAGCTTCATTCAAGATCGTACGTCTCAACTCGACTTCTTCCGGAACCACTATCCTATCCTTGAAACATATGATCCCATTCTCACCAAAACAATAATCGGTAGGCTTATCTTCGGCTATATCTTGCACGTGAGGTGCCAAAGACTCGTCTCGCAACTGCTTCTCTCGAATCAACTGAGCTAGAGAAGGCTTAACCTGAAGTTCGGCTATCAACCTACCATCCTTGGACACACTCAATCTTGCAAACATAGCTCGCAACTCAACTGCCACTTTTCTACTCAAAGCATCAGCCACTACGTTTGCCTTACTCGAATGGTATTCTATCGTATGGTCATAGTCCTTAAGAAGTTCTAACCACCTAAGCTGCCTAAGGTTCAACTCTCTCTGAGACATCAAGTACTTCAAACTCTTGTGGTCGGTATACACGGTACACTTCTCACCATAAAGATGATGTCTCCAAATCTTCAAAGCGAACACTACGACGGCTAACTCTATGTCATGAGTGGGATAGTTCTTCTCGTGCACTTTCAACTGTCTCAAAGCATAGGCTACCAGCTTACCTTCTTGCATAAGCACACAACCTAAACCTACTTACGATGCATCACTATAAATCACAAATTCTCTTTCCGGCTCAGGCTGTATCAAGATAGGAGCTTCGGTCAAAGCTTTCTTCAACTTCTCAAACGCTTCCTGCCTTGCATCTGACCACTCATACAGAACATTCTTCTGAAGCAACTTAGTCAAAGGAGCCGCTATCCTAGAAAATCCCTCGACAAATCTTCTATAGTATCCCGCCAAACCTAAGAAACTGTGGATTTCTGTCACTGACTTCAGTTGTTTCCAACTCACTATAGCTTCTATCTTCTTGGGATCCACACTAATCCCATTAGCCGAGATCACATGACCTAGGAAGACTACCTCCCTAATCCAAAACTCACATTTGCTTAGCTTGACATACAACTGGTTCTTAAGCAAGTTTTGAAGCCCCAACCGCAAATGCTCATCGTGCTCTTCTTCCGTCCTAGAGTACACTAGGATGTCATCTATGAACACTACCACAAATCTGTCTAAGAACACATGAAACACACGGTTCATCATATCCATGAAAGCTGCTGGAGCGTTAGTCAACCCAAAAGGCATCACCAAGAACTCATAGTGCCCATAACGTGTACGAAAGGCCGTCTTCGGTATGTCTACATCCTTTACCTTCAACTGATAGTACCCGGATCTCAAGTCGATCTTTGAAAACACGGAAGCACCTCTCAACTGATCAAGCAAGTCATCTATCCTAGGCAAAGGGTACTTGTTCTTCACTGTCACTTTGTTCAACTGCCTATAATCTATACACATCCTCATGCTACCGTCTTTCTTTTTCACAAACAAGACCGGAGCACCCCAAGGAGAAACACTAGGTCTAATGAAACCTCTATCGGACAACTCTTGAAGTTATGTCTTCAACTCTTTCAACTCCTTCGGTGCCATACTATACGGAGCAATAG
Organism: Hibiscus tridactylites; assembly: GCA_958450335.1. NCBI lineage: Eukaryota > Viridiplantae > Streptophyta > Magnoliopsida > Malvales > Malvaceae > Hibiscus > Hibiscus tridactylites. Next base: position 65,322,593 of record OY288275.1, read on the forward strand.
ACACTGGTGCAGAATCAGAATACATATCAATAGCAAACTCAACTGCTCTATTAGGAGGCAAACCCGAGAACTCTTCCGGAAAGACACTTAGGAAATTACATACTGTTCTGACGTCTTGTGGTCTAACCTCACTCATATTTATATTCAGCACATAAGCCAAATAATCCTAACAACCCGAACTCAACAACTTCTGAGCTTCCAAAGCCGAAACAACATTGGACAAGAACCTAACGTTCTCGCCAACTACCACAACCTCAAAGTCATCCGTAAGCCTCAAGGAGACTCTCTTGGTCTCAAAGTCAACCCTAGCTCTATGCTCTACGAGCCAATCCATGCCCAAAATCACGTCAAAGCCATAGAACGATAACTCTATCATATCAACCGGAAACACGTGGCCCTGAACCATCAAGGGACACCTTCTATACATTTTCCTAATTACCACTGTATCACCAAAAAGCTAGTAACGTTCACACCTACCTCTAACCGTTCACATGGTAACCCTAATGACCTTGCGTGCTCACCCAAAATATATGAATGTGTCGACCCCGAATCTATCAAAGATAGCAAACTCAAAGACTGTAACGAGAAATTGCCTGGAATGACGTCTGTGTCATTCCCAGCCTCACGCTGGGCATACACCATAGTCGGTCCTCCTCCCTCGGGCTGAATTGCCGCTACATGAGCTAAGTTCCTCTGACCCTCGTTCCTCAGCTGAAAGTTTCCACGACCCCGCCCACAGCCTCTCTGATGCTCAAAACCCCTAGCTGGGGTCGGTCCGCCCCTAGCCGGGTGTGGACAGTTACACCTCATATGATCTCGGGAACCACAGTTCCAATATGGCCCGAAGGTACTCGTACACTCACCCTGGTGGCGTCTCCCGCATCTAGTGCACTCCGGAGTGTGCACCACAACTCCTTGGCCCTGATGGCTCCACCTATAGTTACCACCCCTCTGTCTCGAATCAGGCTGATACCTTCTATCCCTATGCCTCTTGGCATGATCTTTATCCCAGTTCGCGTGTCTCTTCCCGGAATCGGACCCACTAGCACGGGAACTGGAGCCCAAGTTCTGCTAATTATCCTTGGCCCTAGAGACCAAAACATCGAACTCAGTGTAGTTAGAGGCAAGCATGTAGGTCTTCACATCTCTAGTCAACCTATACCGGAAGCGCTCACATCGCTCCCTCTCACTAGGAACCAACTCAGGTGCATACTGGCTCAATATCACAAATTGAACCTCGTACTCAGACACGGTCCTGTTACCCTGAACCAAGGCCATAAACTCCATCTTCTTCTCATCCAAGTAATGAACTCCGAGATACTTCCTCTTAAAGGCATTTCTGAAGAACTCCCACGTGATATCCGCTTCGGCCATACCCGAAGTAACATTGATCCACCAAGTATATGCGTCCCCCTGAAGCAAGGAGACGATGCAACCCAACTTACGGGCGTCTGAGCACTCCATCTGTCCCAAGATGCGTGTGGTACTCTCAAGCCACGCCTCCGAACCCTCGGGAGTCAACCCTAGGAACTCAACTTCGCCCAAACTACGGAGCCTCTCTAGGGGTAATCCTGTCCCCGCTCCCTGAGGTGGTGCTGCAGCTTGTACACTGGCCAAAACTGTCTGAAAAACTCCGGCTATGGTCTGAATCAAATGGGTCATGTCCGCGCCCGCTGGACCCTGACCTGCATGTGCTCCAACACCTCCAACATTAGCATTGGCCTGAGGCCCATTACCATCACCCTCGACTTGCGCACCGCCCTGAGGCACATTTCCTTCGCTACCTACTCCATTACCACCGGGAGTAGGAGGAACAGAAGGCTCACCCCCGGGTGCCTGGTCACCCGCTCTAGGTCGCCCCCTCGGTCTCACCATATTAAGATAGAATCTAAAACATAAAACACACAACACACAAGAAAAACATTAGGTTAGCAAAAGGGCAAGGACTTAGGTTCTCAAGCTCGTTTAATCAAAACCATTTTTTGACAATAACACCTAACGATGGGGACATTTGACTAACCCTTAACCAAAACAAAAGCCATTAAAACACGCTTCCAAACACCGTACTAGCAAGCAACTTCAAGCATACATGGTAAAACACTCATTGATACAGAGCAACAATATAACATATCAACCTTACCTCACTTACCTACCCGAGGTCTCGGAAACCTCAGGCTCTGATACCACCAAATGTAACCCCCTCGTCCCGGTCTGGACGACTGGCCGGTCCGAGTAGGTCACACGGGGAAAACCAAAGTGAAACCCCTTAGGGCTCCCCTTCGGTTAGCAACCCTAGGAAATTTCTTTTAACATTATCTTATCTAGAGGCTTTAATACTTCCAATGTGAAACACAACAGCGGAAACACAACGAATTAAAACAAACATGCAAGTAAGCAATTTAAAACAACCGATTTTAGTTTGTACAACAGGTCGTATCGATACTCTAGAAGAGGGTATCGATACGCCTTGACTAGGTCAACTGCCCAAAGTCAAACCAGGGAGACCGTATCGGTACACAGGTTGACCGTACTGATATGCCCTCGACGGTCAACTTCTCACGGTCAACGAGATAAGACAGTACCGATACACCCAAGACTCGTACCGATACGCCAAAATCTCGTCAAAATCTCAGATTTCCAGAGAGGCTTTGGTGTATCGTTACACCCCCGTGTACCGATACGCTAAGCCAAATTTGAGTCCCAAAGTGTAGGACCGTATCGATACGGCCCTTGGGAGTACCGATACGCCCCGCACTGCAAGACTCAAATTAGCAGCAAAAGGCACAAAGACTCAACTCTAGATGCACTTTATGACTTGCCTAGTATCATATCGACACTCATACATCATTTGGCAACAAAAAATTAGGCATGCAAGGCTACTTAACTGAACCAACATGACATACATCTCAAGATAGGCATTTAGGTAGGAAACTTGCATAAAACACACATGACCTCACCATTCCACTCAAGGCAAACAAACACACACATAGGCAATTCATGACAAGGTTTACATGCTCTCATAACACTTCATAGCATTCATAGAAAAGGGTCTAAACCCTCAAACACAAGACATTAACAACAATCCAACATACATGAGTCCAACAATGCTCAAACAACATATGGCACCAATAAACCAACATGCTAGAACATCAAAAGCCAGCAAAGGAATGAAGATATTATCAGTAGCATACATGATGATATTCTCAACCATGTCATCTCGTTTCTTCCTTTCAAATCCGCCGTTCAAGCCACCTTCCTTTCCACCCGATAGAAAGATCTATGGAAGAGAAACTTCCCACAACGAAAAGGAATAGTAGACGAAGCTTTTGCTGCAATTTCAAGCTTCCTCCTTAGTTGTTTCGATTCATAATCGGACCGGCAACCGACGAGTAATTGCTTCAAGGTTGGTGATGTTGTGCTTGTTGAAGATAAGAGTGACGAAGAATGATTTTAAAATGATTGGATTTAAGACGCTGCTAGGTATTGCTCCATGCATATCTTGTTTTCATTGTTTGGATGTAAATCTCATCATTTTCATATGTATAATCCGTTGATTATTCTGCCTACGTTAAAATTGCAGTTATATTTAAGGTATAGAGTGATTTTGATCTATATAATTCTTATGGTTGGTATGATGCAAAGATGATGATTAGTTGTTTATTTGAAGTAGAGATGTATTTTTTCAGCTTGCAAGATTCAATTGTTTTGAGTCCCTTGATTTAGAGCACAATAGAAACTCTTTTCATGTCTTAGAGTAAACCCGTTTTCACTAAATTTTAAAGTTTGCACAATGATTATTCCTATAATTCGTATCAATGTGTTGATTTTGGTCGTCTTTTTTTTGCAGGAACGTGATTCATGGAAGTGATTCGTATAATTCACCAATTGACAATTGCAGGTATATATCGTTCTTCATCACTTGTTCTCCATCAATTGACATTGGCAGGTATATATCATTCTTCTCTCCTTCCATTTATCTTCCTATAATTCGTATCAATGTGTTGATTTCGGTCGTCTTTTTTATGCAGTAACGTGATTCATAAAAGTGATTCGGTTGAGAATGCATGGAAGGAAATTGCATTATGGTTCCTAGAAAGCCTTGTTAACTGGCATAGCAGTGTCCACCCCTGGATCTGAGTAGATGTTTTGACTAAGCTATTGCAGATCATGGCATCCTCATGCTTGCTAATTGTTGCTGAACTTTTTAATCAACTTTTTACTAAGTTAATCACATTTTGTTACCGTTTAAGGTGTTTGTTTGATTTATACATGCACTAGCAGTAACATATTTTAATATAATTTGGTTTGTATGAATAGAATTTCAGTTGGTGACATGTTTGCATTTTATGGTTACTGAACACTTTTAAAGTGGATTTTAGTAGCTCCAATCAGTGATTCCAATGATTTTATTTCTGGTCTTATTATAAAATAAAATTTTAATTTTTAAATAAATGCCAATTAAACCTATGCCGACAGAATTAACCGTCAGTATATGTATCTTATACAAATTTACATGATACATATACTAATGGACAACACCGTCAGTAAAAGTAAAACCTTATAGTGACAGTCAAATTGTCAGTAAAAAACCGATGTTATATATGCACCATGTATGCCGACGGATTGGGTCCGTCGGAATAGATATACTAATTTGTCGGGTTATGTCATACTTATGCCTACAGATATGTCTGTCGGTATAGGATTTCAACACTTATATCGACGGAATCATCCATCGGTATAGAGATATACCGACTAGCGTTTTACTGACGACTGTTTGCCTGTCGAAATATCTCTTTTGTCCGTCGGTATATGGTCTAAAATCCTATACCAACGGATTTTTAGTGTTTTACCGACGCTTTTTTGTCCGTCGGTATATGTCATTTTTTTTTTGAAGTGTGAATAAAATTAGAATTTATAAGGGTCAAAATAGTAAGTAGCTATGCGAAATTAGACAACATTGAAAAAAGAAATGGCCAAAATAACAATTAACACCAATATAGTAAAAGACACATTATTTTTTTGGATTTTCGGATAATCTGAAAATCAAAATATCTCGATGCGTATCTAATCTGATTATTTAGTTTTTCTTTTGGATATTTGATCAGAATTACCCAAAAATATAAAAAGGTATCGGATATCTGAATTTTCGGATCGAATTACTCGGACCATTTTTTAAAAGTACTAATGTTAGGTATCATAATTAAATTCAAAAGTAAATAAAATTTAAACCCAATGTACGACCCTAGTACTATAGTGTGATTTAATCCCCTCGATAATATGAGTTCCAACATAGTTATTTGCATGTGATAAGAAAGAGAATGTGTAAGATAGGATTTTAAGAAAAATAAAATAAAATTTAAATTAAATCACTATTAAAAATTATACAAAATAAAAAACCAATCAAACTATGACATATGATTTAAATAATTTATTAAAATTAATATATATATAGGATATGATTCGGTTATACAATGTAAACGTTTTTAAATTTTATATATTTTTTGTCGTTGGATGGGTGAAACGAATGGCTGAGATTAACAGTAGAATATGTGGAGACTATCACTTGGAAAAAAAGTAAGGAGTTAATCTGTGTTATCCATTTTTATTATCACTTGGATGGCGGAAATGAATGGCTGAGATTAACTCCTTACTTTTTTCCCCAAGTGATAATCTTCACATATTTTACTGTTAATCTTATCCATCCGTTTCACTCATCCAATGATCCAAAAAATGTGTAAAACATAGAGAGTTTAATACTGTGTAATTGGATCCTATCCCATATATATATATATATACTTTCAACGCAACGAAAATTAATGAAAACAAAAAATGAATTATTGTAGTAATTATATAAAATATGAGATTGGTTAGAACACAACCTGGCACACTAAATTAAAACATCTGGTATTATGAAAAGTATAACACGGTGCAAAAAATAATATTAATATAATAAGCGTACATGAATAATTTAAAATTTGAACACAACAAATTATTAAATATAAAAATATTAATTTATAATATTTCAAACAGTGAACCCAACAAGTATTCCAGTAGAAAACCGGAAGATATTCATCACAGGGGACACATGTTCAAATTGCTATGTCTACAAAATGTATGCATATTATCATAGGGTTAAAATGTATGAACAGATACTACATTGTAATCATCTTTAGACTATTTAAAAAATATTTTAAACATTAAAAATTAATATGAACATGATCTACAAATACAATACCAACCCAACATGAAAGAGTGAGCAGTTCTATATAATTGAGAAGGTATATTTTTCTTTCGGTAGAGGGGGTACAGAAGGAGTTGTTCAATTTTTAATTCAAAACTTAATGTCAATCAATACTTATACTATAGTCTAGTCAGTTTATTTTTTATTGAATTTTTCTCTAGCAATTGTATGTCTCAAACATTGGGTAAATTACGTCCAAAGTCAATTAATTATGAGTTTGTAACCCCCTTAGCCCGGCCTAGACGCTCGACCCGAACCACGAAGATTACACGGGGAAAACCAAAGTCAACCCGAAAGTCAACCTTGATTCATGACCCTTTTTTTCCTTTTTAATCTTGTCTAGATGCTTGTTAACCTTAAGTGAGTACTCACGAGATACGATAGAGAAAGGCACAACGATTGGGTAACATATAGGGACTCGATTGCACAATAAACAAATGTGGGGACCAAAATGTAATTTCTGTAAATTAGAAGGTCCTTATTGATTTTAAAGTTACCAATATGAAATTAGTCATGTTACATGCTTCCCTGCCAAAATTCATCTTAATTGGACTTCTCAAACTCAAGCAATTGCAATCTTAACATTTGGGACTAAAGTGTAAAACATGCAAACTTCAGAACAATTAAAATCTGTGACCAACGGTCACCTGTTTCGAAACACCTATCTTCCGTACCGAAACGCTAGAGTATCACTCTCCCATTTCGAAACTTGTTCCGGAACACGGCTCTCCAGTAGCCAAAACGTTTCAGAACAGCCTCCGATCGTTTCGAAACACAAAGGCCATTATAGGCCCCCGTTTCGAAACACCATAGAGTGTTTCGATACGATTTTCCCAGAAACTGCAACAGGGACTGGTTTTTCACCCAAAACCCATTCAAACTCATCCTAATGACCCTCTAATCATGCCAACAAGTCAACAAACATATTTGATACATATTTAGGACTCCCTAACACATTCATGACATCAAACATAAAAACCCACAAGTCTAGAGGCATACTTCCTATTATCAAATCACAAATAGGCAATCCAACCTCAAAACAAGTAATTAAGGCCATTTACAATTCAAACCAACCAAGGCAAACATGCCACAACCCTAGGGAGTTTAACACATCTCCCAAAACAAAACTTGGTTTCCCATTGCCAATTTATAAAAACTAATAGTGTATGAAAACTTCACCGTACGTAAGCTTGGATTTCCTTGGATGAACTTAGCTTCCTTGATGCCTGAAAACACCTCAATTATCTACATTATTGGTAAAAGAGAGTGTAAGCACAAATGCTTAGTGAGACATGCTCTAAAGAAAACCAACACAATAATGCACATTTAGAAAACACTTCCATTAAAGCTTTTAAACCACATGCTCATTTCTATCTTGCTTAGAAATCTTTCAAAACAACTTCTCATTGAAACCACATGTACCTTAATTCTATCTCATGCATTAAAACCAATGCAAAACTCATGGCAAGGCCATACACATGCTTGTAACATCAAAGCATTTCTAAAATAACTTTCATATGCATATCTCATAGCATAAATCATTTCATCAAAGGTACATGTGTAACAAAAACCATTCCATCATTTATATTGGCATTTAACATCTCATTAATACTCGGATATGCGGACACATTTCTACACTAGACTCTTCCGGTGGAATCTCGCTTCACTGTACTCACTTGTCTAGCAACAAAACTTTCGGTGGAATCTCTCATCACTGTACTCACATGGCGGAATCTCTCATCGCCACAAAGCTTGGGTGTTTCACCAAGTCCTACCCGATGGAATGCCCATCATCGGAATATCTCCCTTTGGCTTAACCAAAGAGCACGTACGAATTTTTAGTTTATAGTGCACTCTCATCCTATTGATCGATCAATTATATCCGGTAAGTTTCTCAACATCTATGCCGATATAATGTGTTAAAATATCATCACACCTACTGTTTTTCATGCAATGTAACTCAAAGGTTTTCTCTCCACATTTCAAATCATAAATCATACTTTGCTTCAAACCAAAAGCTCAAATCTATTCAATGCAACATGCCATCTCATGACATCTCTACAAGCATAATCTCATGCTCTAAATCATGCATGAAAACAGTAGGAATTTAACAATCTCAAACCATGAGCATGTAAAAGCATTTTAGGGGCAAACACCACTTTAGAGAGACCAAATCAACGATACTTACTTCCGGATTTAGGAAGGTGTTTCAAACCTCTCCTAAATCCCCAAACCTTGTATTTTTTCCTTATGGACTTCTAACCCAATCGCACTCACCAATTTCGTTTCGCTTGCTTGCCGAAACGCCAATTAAGCTTCCAGATCAACTCCAAAAGTGTCCGAAGATGTCTCCCCTGTTTTAGACACATAAAAGCAGAGGATTAATGCATCATCATGCATTGAAATCTTCAGCCAACACCCCAAAACTCGCTCCTCTACCTAAACCCAACATTTCGGCTACCAAACACAACCGAAATCACCTCCAAACTCTTCCAAAACTTAACCCAGCCAAGATCCATCACTTCTAATCATTTCTAAACATCAATTAACATCAAAAACAACCCTAAACTCGTCCTTATACCTCCAACTATAACAGAACACCAAAAACACCTCAAAAACCACCATTTTCATAAGCAAAAACTTAGGAAAACCAACCTATTCGGGATTGGATTGATAAAACCTCATTTCCAACATAATTAAACATCCAAAATACATTATAAAACCATCTCAAACAGAGCCCAATCAATTACCACAAAAAATCCACAAGACCTCTTCCAAATCTTGAGTTTTAAGCCAAAATCTTGTTTCTAAAATTAAAACCATCTATAAAACTTTAATAAAGGATTGACAACTTGGGAGTTTCAGTAAAGATTTGAGTATTTAGAGAAGAACAATATTACCTCTAAAAGATGATTCCTCCTTGATTTGGGCAAATTTCCATGAAAACACTATGTAGAAATCAATGGATTTGTTGCAAGATTGATTAGAAATCAATGAGTGATGGAAATCTCATCAATTGAAGTAAAAATCAAAGTGAATTTTGTTGGAGAAAAAGTGTTTGGATGATAGGATTTTGAGAGAAAATGGAATGAGAGAAAATTTTAGAAAAGTTGTTATGAAAGTCAAAAGTAGTTTAACACCTTTCTTTTATTTAATTAAATCATTAATTAAATCACCCAAATTAAGGAAAAATCTGGAGAAAACATTTTGGGTAAATTAGCTCCTTAAATATTCAAAGTTTCAATCCTTTACAAAACAGTCACTACTAAACTTTGCAAAAATCGCAATTTGGTCACTACACCGAAATGTAGTATTTCCAAACCTTATTTTGTAAAATTGATTTCACCACTCTCTTACACATATTAAATGAGCATTTTTAGATATTTTTCTATATTTTTAAAACACCCCGAACTAGGTGTTCCCTAAAACTCCCTTTTATATTCGAACCGTTTCTCAGACCGATTCGGTTCAGACCCTAAACTTCTAAGCCCAAAATTGGGGTGTTACAGAGTTTATTAACAAAATGCCACTCGATTATAATATTGTTACAAAGCGATCACTACATCGTTAGAAATGAAACAAATATCTCATGTGGTCTGATATAATAATATTTCTAGTTTCCAAAACTTATGCGTTCTTTTAATTTTATCCTAATTTGAAATAATTCAATAAATTAACCCTTCATACTTAAACATTTTATCAATTTAGTCTTATTTTGCGATATTGTCAAAACAAATGAGCATGTCGAATCAAAGCATTAGTTAGATAATTTTATTATGAAAAAAACAACAATCAGTTACTGTTAAACTGTTATTATATCAGAAAAGTTTTATAAGGTTTTTGGGATAAGAACAATCATTTTTTAGAACAAAAACTAAAGTGATGAAATTTTTTAAATAGGAAGGACTAAATTTATTGAATTGTCTCGAATTTGGATAAAATAGATAGGTTGCATAAGTTTTGAGGACTAAAACTATTTTTATACTACATCACATCATTATTCACGTCTAATATTTAATAACCACTAACTTATTTGCAACAATATTTTAATTGAGTGACATGTTTGTAACTTTTAAAGAAAAGTAACATGTTTGTTTCCAAACCATTTCATTTTTAACAAATTAAACTTCTTATATTAAAATGAAAATTTTGCAAAAAAAAAAAAAAGCTTTATATTTAACATGGTATTAATATAGTTAGTAGCAGTATGATCCTCTCACACCATGTAAAACTAAGTCTTACACTTTTTTAGACTGTCAGATATATAAAAGCAAATAGATGACTGAGATCAATAGTAAATGATGAGATTTTTAAGGAAAAAGGAGAATAAAATATCCTAGTCATTCATTCACCCTCATCAAACCTAACCCTAATTAAGATAGAATTTGGACCGCTAGATGAGAGTAAATGGATAACTGGCATTTAGGTGAACCAAAAGACATCAAAATATTGAGGTGAATTTCTAGGTTTCATGTGGGTATAAATAGGCATGAAGGCAAGAATCAAAAACATGCCTAAACATCAAAGCAATAGTTTAATCATAGTTTGCAATGGCTGTTAAACTTTCTCATATGTTGTTTGGAGCATTTCTTTTACTCTTTGTGCTACAACCTTGTGTCATCAAGTGTCTGAAGCTTGATTCCCTTCAAAATCTTGAGAAAGTCCAGAAAGGAGGAGGTGCCAGCGGGATTAATCAAGTCAAGCAATACCTCAAGAGATATGGCTATTATCCCCATGGCGTGAAGCTCACACTAGACGATCGTTTCGACGATTCTTTGAAGTCTGCGCTGAAAGCATATCAACAATTTCTCTATCTGGATGTAATAGGCAAGATCGACTATGCTACTATCAAAACAATGTTGACTCCTAGGTGCGGTATGCCTGATAATCAAGGTGAATCTCACTTGGTTTCTAACTATAACACCATAAGCTTTAAGTGGAGCAAGTACAACCTTTCATATTCTATCAGTAATGCTCCCAGTGGGTTTACAGTAAATGGAGTGGATACTGTATTTGCTAGAGCAATGAAATCATGGGCAGATGTTTCTCTCTTCAAGTTCACAAAGAATTCAAATAGCGATATCAAATTGGGATTTTACTCAAATAATCATGAGGATGCTCCATTTTATGATCCAGTGAATAAGGTTGAGGCATATGCTCATGCTTTTTATCCACAAGATGGGAGGGTTCACTTCAATACATTATATACTTGGTCCACCAATCCTACAAGCAGACAAGCCGACATGGAATAAGTAGTTGTGCACGAATTAGGACATACTTTGGGTCTTAATCATAGCGGGTTACTATCAGCTATCATGTATCCATATATTGATCTTGGAGCTATCAAAAGGAATCTGACCCAAGATGACAAAGATGGTTTAAAAGCAATGTACAAGTACTAAAAGACATTGCACCAATGAAACCTGCATAGGTTTCATAATAACTATACTGAAAATGAAATAAGTGATTACATATATACCATACCTTAACTGTTGGATTAATGTAATCTAATAGATATGGAAGCTTTAGTTTCCTTACATGGTGATGATATGCATAATCTATGACTATGAATTACTTGAAGTTGTTATGTGCTGCATTTGTGGCGTATGCTTTTGAAGATTCCAATGCATTATGTTATATATTGGTGCCTAATAACTAGGGATCAAATTGAGGTTAAAACATTTTTTTTCAAAATTTAGGGGGAATTATAAGTATCCTATAATTTTTTTAATAAACTAAAAAGCAAAAAACAAGTACCAATTACAACTAGTTGGTCTAGTGGGATGAGGAACTAAATCCCTTAAGCAAGGTCAGGATTTCAAATCCTAGCGTTGTGAATAGAAAAAAAGGTTGGAAGGGTGGTCCCTATAACGGGTCTCCGTAAAAATCGATTTGAATTAGTCGGATAGTGAGTCGTAAACCAATGGTTAAACAAAGTAAAAAAAAGAAGTGATGGGGTTGGGGCTACAACCCCTCCCACCTATATAATAGCTCTATTCCTGCTGATAATGAAGAAAAAAAAGTATAAGAGTGATAGGACTTGAACTAGAATAGGATGTTAAGGGAGAAAATTACTTAGTGACCTAAGTAGTATTTAAACAAAAAGTTGAGATGAAAAACAAGGTGTAACTTGAATAATATTTAAACTTATGGACTTGCATTTCAATTAAATCAAAAGGTTTGTGAGACAAGACCCCTTATAACTTATATATAGTTCTCTCCAGGTCTACCATTACATTCCCTCAATGATACACTCTGAATTTTTATATTTTTAAGAATTTTTTTGAAAATTTGATTTTGATGACGTGGCACACTCTAATCGAGTCACGTGTCATTATATCTTTGACCTTTAGAGGGTATTAACGCTCTTTGCGGTCAACAAAACAAAGGGGCAAATTGGGTGAAATTTGAATTTTGAGGGCTAAATTGGGTGAAGAATTTTCATAAGAACTTAATTGGTTTTTTATTTTCGTTGAGGGCTAATTTGACCTTTAACCCATTTATTGATTTTTCAAATTATGATCGAATTTATAATTTTGGAGGACTAATTATGTTATTAAACAATTTTAGCAGGGCTGCCACATCACCCCACTTAGCAACAATTAGGTCTCAGTGACCATTTTGTAACATAATCAATAGTTTAATGTCCAAATTGAAGCAATTAAAAGTTAAATTACCACAATGAACAATTTAGCGAAGTTCAATGATAATTTATGAATTTTACCCTAAAAATTAATAATACATATGATAATAATATAATAAAAATGAGACGATAGTGTATTATATAATATTAAAAATAATCACAACATATTCTGACAGACAAATGAGACGCCAAATGCATTAGCGAAAGGTGAGGTGGACGTGTGTTGTGATTTTAAGTGATTGATTGAAATGGACTTTGGGGATCGATTTTTCTTGCAAATTGTTTTTTTGCATGATTTTTGTTTAGACGTTCTATAGCTTCTTGAGATTGCTTGTTTTGTTGTTCATTTGGCACTATTTAGTGATATGCTTTTCTCTTAATGAAACCATTATCCATTAATAAAAAATAATTATATTAATAAAAATCAAGAAAATAATAGTAGTATTTTATAATAAAAATATAATAATAAATATAGAATACAATAAATTAATGAAAAAATTATGGGAAAATAAAATAAATATGCTATGAGATCAAATTGAATAAAATTATAATTTAAAAGGGTCAGAATAGTAAGTAGCTATGCGAAATTAGACTACATTCAAAGAAGTGATCAAAATAACAATTAACACCAATATAGTAAAAGACATATTATTTTTTTTTTCAGATTTACGGATAATATGAAAATCAAAATATCTCGATGCGTATCCAATACACGAGGGGGTCAATAGCACAGAGGTATGAAGATATTTTCGTGGAACATTCGTGGTTTGGAGAACATTGCCTTACCATTGGTGAGTTCGATTTGGTTTACTAAAATTTTTTACTTTGTGTTTGCACCCCGATTGATCGGTCGGGGGAGTTTTGGTTTGGGAAACATCTAGATTCAGAATTGAGTCAAAGCAAATTTTCGAACATTGTGTTGTGATCATCGGGTCTTGGGTGAGTGAGTCTTGGAGATGTGGGATATTTTGCTTATATGCTTCTTGTTCAGTAGAGGGTCAATTAGCGTTGTGGCTAAATTTGTTATCTCTGATGCACAATTTTCATGGTCCATGGTGTGTTTGTGGTGATTTTAACGTGGTTCGTTTGCCTTCGAAAAGACAAGGATGTAATGGAAGTGCGATAAAGACAAAAAACTATGTGAATTTCCTGAATGAAGCATCATTGATGGATATCCTAATGCAAGGGAAACAGTTTATCTGGTATGATTCAGGGAACAAATATAGTCGTCTGGAAAGATTCGTTGTGATAGGAGAATGGGTAGATCGTTTTAACCAATTGAAGCAATTGAACCTGCTGAGGGGAATCTCTGATCACATACCGTTACTATTAGTTAGAGAAGCAGAAGACTGGGGGCCGAGACCGTTTCGTTTCATCAACTACTGGATGGATCAACGAAAACATGTGAAAGATATGGAAATGGAATGGTTAAATATCTCTAATGTTGCAGGTGAACGTCCTATTACACACAAACTCAAAGAGATAAGCATTTTCCTAAGAAGGTGAAACAAGGTTGTTTTCATGTCCGCCAATTTATAATTTATGGTCCCGTGTTATGTGATGGTGGGGTGTTGCTGTAACCCCCTTAGCCCGGTCTAGACGGTTGACCCGAACTACGAAGATTACACGGGGAAAACCAAAGTCAACCCGAAAGTCAACCTTGATTAACGACCCTTTTTTTCTTTTTAATCTTGTCTAGATGCATATTAACCCTAATCATACACTCGAGGATAACATACTCGAAAACCACAGCAATCGGACAACGATCAGGGACTCAATTGCACAACATGTGAAATTAGGGACCAAATTGTAAATTCTAGAAATTTAGAGGACTCAATCAGTTTTAAGGTTACCAATATGAAATTAATCATATTACATGCCTCTCTACCAAATTTCAACTTAAACGGACATCACAAACTCAACCAATTGCATATACAAACATTGGGACCAAAACGCAAGGATTTCAAAACATAAAACCGTCAATTTCAGTGCCCAACGGTCGGGTGTTCCGAAACGGGGATGATCCGTTCCGAAACGTGGGACCATTCTGAAACAGGTTTCGGAACAGGGCTTGGCAGTGGCAAAACCGTTCCGGAACGGCTCTACCCGTTTCGAAACGCCAAGGCCATTTCAGGCCCTCTATTCCGAAACGGTAGCACCTGTTTCGAAACGTGCTGCCCAGAATTGCAGATTTTTGCTGGTTTAATTCACAATTGACCCATCAAACACATTCCAAAGGCAACCAAAACATACCAGCAAGTCATTCAACACTCAATGAACATTTTAGCATCAACCAATCTCAATCATAGCCTCAATTTAAGAAAAACCCAAATCTATAGGCATGCATCCTATATAGAATACCATGCAATCACCAAAACTCCAAAACCAAATTCCAAAGGCCATTTACAAGTCTCAACATCAACAAAAGCACAAAACCAACTTAGGGAGTCCAAAACATCTTCCAAAAACACAATTTAGGTTCCCATTGCCAAATGCCAAAAGCTAAACAAGTTATGAAAATTGTCACCATACATGAGCTTAAGCTTCCACTTAGATTCTTGACCACCTTGCTGCCCCTTTAAGCACTTCAATGCTCTGCATTATTGGTTTAAGAAAGAGAGAGCGTAAGCACATAGCTTAGCGAGGAATGCTCAATTAAAACATCACAATAATGCATTTACAAAAACACTTTTTCAAAGCCTTTAGTTTCAAAACAACATTTATCAAACAACTATGTTTACAAACCAAGCATTTCATGCTTCAATCCATCATCATGTCTTATTGGCTTACAAGTGATAATTCATAACATTTTTCAACTTAAAACACAATTGACAATCGGATACGCGGATTACAAGCGTTGTCCTATACGCTTCATACACACTTCCAATATCAAGGTGGAGCATGGTACAATCACAACCCCTCAACACCTATGATGGAGACTATGGTACAATCACAACCCCTCCACATCACTCATTGGTAGTTGTATAACATCACTAACGAGATCACGGGACATACAACATAAGATCCACACATGGACTTTTAACCACCATTGTGATCTTATAATACACAAGGTCCACACATGGACTTTTAACCACCATTGTGACCTTAACAATACACAAGGTCCACACATGGACTTTTAACCACCGTTGTGACCTTAACACAAGATCCACCCATGGACTTTTAACCACCATGGTGATCTTAACCATCTCGTTAGTGTACTTGGATGGAGTTTACGGTACAATCACAACCTCTCACATCCAAGGCGACTTTATTCACGGTGCACCCAATCCTATAGCCGGCTAACTATATCCGATTCAAGTACTTTTAAAACAACACATCACTTGCCAATATACATCATTTAACATCATTAATCCACTATTTTAAAGCATTTAACAAAGCCATTAAATCCACATGCATCACTATGCATTGAAATCACATTTATCAATGTAAAACCAAGGATCTCTTACCTTGAGCATCCTTCAACACATGGCTTATAAAACCAACAATAAACATGCCAAAATATGCTTTCAAAAACAGAATTTAAACATGCAAACAAATCATTTTGCATTCAACCAACTCATGGCTCATCAACAAGAGAGTTTTTCCGAAAACTTACTCTTGAGCTTAGCTAAGTTGTTTAGACTTTAACTAAGCTCCCAAACCTTCAAAACATTGGTTTCAAAGCTGAAAACCAAACTTCACTCACCGATTCTGTTTCGCAAGCTTGCCGAAACACCAATCAAGCTTCCGGATCAACACCACAAGGATCCGAAGATGTCTCCCCTATTTTAAACACATCAAAGCAGAGGTTTAATGCATCATCATGCATTAATATCTTCAACCAAAACACCTAAACTCACTGCTCTCATCAACATCCACATTTCGGCTACCAAACACAACCGAAATCACATCCAAACACCTCCACAACACTACCCAGCCAAGATCCATCAACTCCAAACATAATTATACATCAAATAACATCCAAAAAGGATCTAATCACGTCCTTATACCTCCAGCTATAGCAGATCATCAAGATCACCCCAAAAACCATCACTAACTCAAGCAAAACTTAGGAAAATCAACCTATTCGGGATTGCATTGATTAAACCTCAATTTCACACCAATTATACATCCAATTTACATCAAAAAGACACCTCAAAACAGTGCTCAAACATTTCATACGAATTTCATCAAAATTAAACCAAATCTTGCATTTTAAAGCCAAGATCAAGAACACAACCATAAAACCTTCAATAAAACTTAAATCAAGGATTGAGAACTTGGGAATTTCAGTAAAGAACTGAGTATTTAGAGGAGAAGGACGTTCATACCTCTAAATGTGAGTTTCTCCTTGTTTGGAACCAAGATTCTTGAAAATTCAATAAGCAAATGCTAAGGTTTTGATGTAGAAATGATTAGAGACCAATTGAAGATTGAAATCTCATTTTTAGATGTCAAAATCAGAGGGAAAAAGGCTGGAGAAAAGTGTTTGGGTTGAGAGAAAAGTTGAGAGAAAAAAAATGGAAAATTTTGAGAAAAGTTAGTTATGACAAAAAAATATCTGATTCCCTCCTTTTTCCTTTCATTAAAAACCATTAATTAAATGTTTAATATTAAGAAAAATCTGGAGAAACTCTTTTTGGGTAAATTAGCTCCTTAAAGATTCAAAGTTTCAATCCTTTTAAAACAGTCACCAACTTTTCAAAAATTACATTTTAGTCATTAACTTGAAATGTCACATTTCGAAACCTCATTTTGTAAAATTGATTTCACCACTCTCTTATATATAATAAAAGAGAATTTTAAGATATTTTTCCATATTTTTAATGCATCTCGAACTAGGCTTTCCTAAAAATCACCTTTTATATTCGAACCGCAATCCGACCGGTCCGGTCCAAACCCAAAACTTCTAAGCCCAAAATTGGGGTGTTACAACTCTCCCCCCCTTAAGAAATTTCGTCCCCGAAATTTACCTGAAGGAAAAAGATACGGAAACTGCTTCAACATGTCATCCTTCCGTTCCCACGTGGCTTCTTCAACACCACGATGTTTCCACAACACCTTTACCAACTCAATGGTTTTGCCTCGAAGAACTTTACTATCCGAATCCAGAATCCTCACCGGTTCCTCATCATAAGTCAAATCCGGATTCAATTCCACTTCCTCCACAGGCATCACATGCGAAGGATCCGATCTATACTTCCGAAGCATAGAAACATGAAACACATCATGAATCTTTTCCAACTCTTGCGGTAACCTCAACTTGTACGCAACAGGACCCACACGTTCAATCACCTCGTATGGTCCAATGTACCTAGGGCTCAACTTACCCTTTCGGCCAAACCTCATCACCTTTTTCCAAGGCGAAACTTTCAAAAACACACGGTCACCCACCGCATACTCAATCTCCTTACGCTTCAAATCCGCATAAGACTTTTGCCGATCAGAAGCTGCCTTCAAACGCTCACAAATGAGCTTCACCTTCTCCGTAGTTCCCTTCAACAAAGCTGGCATCGAAACCAACTTTTGACCCGTTTCAGCCCAACACAGAGGAGTCCTACACTTCCTCCCGTACAAAGCTTCATAAGGTGCCATTTGAATACTTGCCTGATAACTAATATTATAGGCAAACTCCACCAAAGGCAAATGTTTCTCCCAAGAGCCCTGGAACTCAATCACGCAGCACCTCAACATATCCTCCAAAACCTGGATAACACGCTCGGATTGTCCATCCGACTGCGGATGATAAGACGTACTGAAATTCAACCGTGTACCCAAAGCCTGATGCAAACACTGCCAGAAACGCGATGTAATCCTCGGATCCCTATCCGACACAATCGACTTTGGCACACCATGCAGCCGTACAATCTCAGCAATGTACAACTCCGCAAGCTTATCCAAAGTGTACGTAGTATGCACAGGCAAGAAATGCGCACACTTCGTCAGGCGATCCACAATCACCCACACCGAATTCTTCTTCGATGGCGACAAGGGCAAACCAGATACAAAATCCATGGTAATCCTTTCCCACTTCCACTCAGGAATTCTCAACGGTTGCAAAAACCCTGAAGGAAACTTATGCTCAGCCTTAACTCGCTGACACACCATGCACTTGCTTACAAACTCATCAACATCTTTCTTTAAACCCACCCAATAGTACTCATCACGAAGATCACGATACATTTTAGTACTACCAGGGTGCATAGCAAAAGGACTACTATGACCTTCAGTCAGAATAGCACGCCTCAACTCAGCATCATTGGGCACTACTATCCGACTCCCAAAGCATAACACTCCAGCATCATTAAAACAGAAATCCGAAGGCCTATCCTCCGCAATATCCTGAACATGTGGCACCAAAGAATAATCCAACAACTGCTTTTCCTTAATCAACTGAACCAAAGATGGTTTCACTTGCAACTCAGCCACAAGACCACCATCACGCGAAATACTCAAACTGGCAAACATAGCCCTCAACTCAACAGCTACCTTCCTACTCAAGGCATCCGCTACAACATTAGCTTTACCCGGATAATACTCAATCGTCAGATCATAATCCTTGAGCAACTCCACCCAACGTCTTTGCCTAAGATTCAACTCCTTCTGGGACATCAGATACTTCAAACTCTTGTGGTCCGTGTACACGGTACACTTCTCACCATACAGGTAACGTCTCCAAATTTTCAAAGCAAAAACCACCGCAGCCAACTCAATGTCATGCGTAGGATAATTGCGCTCATGCACCTTCAACTGCCGTGATGCATAAGCCACCACCTTACCCTCTTGCATCAACACACATCCCAAACCAACATAGGACACATCACTATACACCACAAACTCTTTCCCTGATTCCGGTTGAATCAAGATAGGAGCTTGCGTTAAAGCTGTCTTAAGCTTCTCAAAAGCCTGTTGTCTCGCTTCTGTCCACTCATACTTAACATCCTTCTGCAACAACTTCGTCAAAGGTGCAGCAATCTTTGAAAACCCATACATGAATCTCCGATAGTATCCCGCCAAACCAAGGAAACTACGGACTTCATGAACAGACTTAGGAAGCTTCCAATTCATCACCGCCTCAATCTTCTGAGGATCAACACGAATCCCCTCAGCAGAAACCACATGACCAAGAAACACAACTTCTCTAAGCTAGAACTCGCACTTGCTCAGCTTGGCATAAAGCTGATTCTCCAACAAAGCTTGCAACACAATTCTCAAATGTCCTTCATGCTCTTCCTCAGTACGCGAGTACACAAGGATATCATCAATGAACACCACAAAAAACTTATCTAGGTATTCATGAAATACTCGATTCATCATGTCCATGAAAGCTGCAGGAGCATTCGTCAAACCAAACGGCATCACAAGGAACTCATAATGCCCATACCTCGTTCTGAAAGCTGTCTTTGGCACATCCACATCCTTCACCTTCAGTTGATAATACCCTGACCTTAAGTCAATCTTAGAGAACACAGACGCTCCCCGAAATTGATCAAAAAGATCATCAATTCTCGGCAATGGATACCGATTCTTGATAGTCAACTTGTTAAGCTGACGGTAATCAATGCACATTCTCATAGTGCCATCCTTCTTCTTTACAAACAAGACCGGTGCACCCCAAGGTGACACACTCGGCCGAATGAAACCACGATCAAGCAACTCCTGAAGTTGCGTCTTCAGCTCTTTCAACTCTTTCGGTGCCATTCGATAAGGAGTAATGGACACTGGAGTTGTGTTTTCATACAACTCAATCCCAAACTCCACTTCGCGATTAGAAGGCAATCCCGGCAACTCCTCCGGAAACACACTAGGAAACTCTCGCACAGTCCTGATATCTTGCACACGCAACTCCTTAGAGCTAGGATTCATCACAAAAGCTAGGTAAGCTTCACAACCTTGCCTCAGCATCCTGCTCGCCTCCAATGTAGACACCACATTGGCAAGAAACTTCACATTCTCACCAACCACCACTACCTCATAATCATCCGCAAGCTTCAACGAAACTCTCTTATTCTCACAATCTACTACAGCTTGATGCTCAACAAGCCAATCCATACCAAGGATTACATCAAAACCATAGAAAGGCAATTCCATAAGGTCAACATGAAAAACATGATCTTGCACAACCAAGGGACACCTTCTATAAAGCTTTCGAGTCACAACAGTCTCGCCAAAAGAACTAGTGATACGCATACCAACATCCAAAGACTCAACAGGCAATCCAAGCAATTCAGCATGCTCACGCAATATGTATGAATGTGTAGATCCAGAATCAATCAAGGAAAGTAATAACAAGGATTGCAAAGTGAAAGTATCTGCGATCACATATGTGTCATTTCTCCCCTCCCTCTGAGCATACACTCTGGCCTGACCACCACCCTCAAGCTGAACAGCTACAACATGAGCCACATTCCTTCCACCATCCTCTCTACGCTGGAAGTTACCACGGCCGCGCCCACGACCTCTCTGTGGTGTAACAACTTCAGGTGCACGCCCTTGGCCACCACCGGCCAACAGAGGACACTCCCTCCTCATGTGATCCGCTGATCCACAGTTCCAACATGAGTTACCAGTCTCCACAATAGGAGCCTGCACCTCCCTCACTGCTCGAGGACAATCATGCCTCAGGTGTCCACGCGACCCACATGTCCAACATGTGTTCGGTTCAGCTCTCGCCTTGTCCCCCTGAGCAGGCGCACCTTGGCCTCCACCACCTCACCTAGCTGAAGACTGATACTTTCGTTCACGTCCTCTCTTGTTCCGTCCGCCACCGGAACTATACTCAGCAGCTCGCTTGCCCACACTAGGACCAGCACCTCTAGAAGATAGACTCAAATTCAACTCAATGTCCTTTGCTCTACCAACCAGCACATCAAAGTCAGTGTACTCAGCAGCCATCATATAGGTCTTCACCTCCGTCACCAAACCATAACGGAACCGTTCACACCTCTCCCGCTCATCAGGAACAAGCTCAGGTGCGTACTGACTGAGCCGAACAAACTGAACCTCGTACTCAGCTACAGACATGCTCCCTTGAGTAAGAGACATGAATTCCCTTTTCTTCTCATCCAGGTATCGCACACCCAGATACCTCCTCTTGAACGCGTTCAGAAAGAATGTCCAAGTTACATCAGCTTCCGCCATCCCAGAGATAGAGGTCGTCCACCAAGTATACGCATCATCGTGCAACAACGATACCACGCAGCCCAGCTTCTGCACATCATTACAATTCATTTGACCCAAGATTCTCTTGGTACTTTCCAGCCAAGACTCAGAACCTTCAGCAGACAAACCCCTGAACTCAGTCCCTCCCAGACTGTGCAAACGTTCTAGAGGTAGTCTAGCATTAGCATCTTTCTGATTCCCAGCTCCTTGAGCTCCAGCTACTGCCGCCCGAAAGGCTCCAACAATAGCTTGTATCAGCATTGTCATGTCAGGAACAGCTTGCCCCTGACCAGCTTCAGGTCCAGCGACCCCAGCCGCAACATCAGCTCCTTCACCCCCAGCACCACCACCACCAGGCGGAGGAGGTAAATCCACAATGTTTTCAACATTCTCCTCATTCTCGTTTTGAGCCATAGCTCGAGTATTAATCCTTGTCTCTCTACGAGGTGCCATACTAAACAATGCAATCACAATGCAATAAACAAAATCAGGCTCAGCAAGGTAAGCAATCCAAGTACTCAAGCTCATTTCCAATTAAAACAAATCATTTCATTAGCTTTGATTTGGCAATGGGTCCCTCTAACATGCTTCACCACAACATACATCACAACTGTAACATACTTACAATTCATACATCATGCTTTCACTCAACAAGCATACAAAACAATCATACACTTAACACCCACACAACCGTTCCCAAACATTCGAGAGCTCAGCTCTGATACCACCAAATGTAACCCCCTTAGCCCGGTCTAGACGGTTGACCCGAACTACGAAGATTACACGGGGAAAACCAAAGTAAACCCGAAAGTCAACCTTGATTAACGACCCTTTTTTTTCTTTTTAATCTTGTCTAGATGCATATTAACCCTAATCATACACTCGAGGATAACATACTCAAAAACCATAGCAATCGGACAACGATCAGGGACTCAATTGCACAACATGTGAAATTAGGGACCAAATTGTAAATTCTAGAAATTTAGAGGACTCAATCAGTTTTAAGGTTACCAATATGAAATTAATCATATTACATGCCTCTCTGCCAAATTTCAACTTAAACGGACATCACAAACTCAACCAATTGCATATACAAACATTGGGACCAAAACGCAAGGATTTCAAAACATAAAACCGTCAATTTCAGTGCCCAACGGTCGGGTGTTCCGAAACAGGGATGATCCGTTCCGAAACGCTGGACCGTTCCGAAACAGGTTTCGGAACAGGGCTTGGCAGTGGCAAAACCGTTTCGGAACAGCTCTACCCGTTTCGAAACGCCAAGGCCATTTCAGGCCCTCTGTTTCGAAACGATAGCACCTGTTTCGAAACGTGCTGCCCAGAATTGCAGATTTTTGCTGGTTTAATTCACAATTGACCCATCAAACACATTCCAAAGGCAACCAAAACATACCAGCAAGTCATTCAACACTCAATGAACATTTTAGCATCAACCAATCTCAATCATAGCCTCGATTTAAGAAAAACCCAAATCTATAGGCATGCATCCTATATAGAATACCATGCAATCACCAAAACTCCAAAACCAAATTCCAAAGGCCATTTACAAGTCTCAACATCAACAAAAGCACAAAACCAACTTAGGGAGTCCAAAACATCTTCCAAAAACACAATTTAGGTTCCCATTGCCAAATGCCAAAAGCTAAACAAGTTATGAAAATTGTCACCATACATGAGCTTAAGCTTCCACATAGATTCTTGACCACCTTGCTGCCCCTTTAAGCACTTCAATGCTCTGCATTATTGGTTTAAGAAAGAGAGAGTGTAAGCACATAGCTTAGCGAGGAATGCTCAATTAAAACATCACATTAATGCATTTTTACAAAAACACTTTTTCAAAGCCTTTAGTTTCAAAACAACATTTATCAAACAATTATGTTTACAAACCAAGCATTTCATGCTTCAATCCATCATCATGTCATATTGGCTTACAAGTGATAATTCATAACATTTTTCAACTTAAAACACAATCGACAATCGGATATGCGGATTACAAGCGTTGTCCCATACGCTTCATACACACTACCAATATCAAGGTGGTGCATGGTATAATCACAACCCCTCAACACCCGTGATGGAGACTATGGTACAATCACAACCCCTCCACATCACTCATTGGTAGTTGTATAACATCACTAACGAGATCACGGGACATACAACACAAGATCCACACATGGACTTTTAACCACCATTGTGATCTTATAATACACAAGGTCCACACATGGACTTTTAACCACCATTGTGACCTTAACAATACACAAGGTCCACACATGGACTTTTAACCACCATTGTGACCTTAACACAAGATCCACCCATTGACTTTTAACCACCATGTTGATCTTAACCATCTCGTTAGTGTACTTGGATGGAGTTTACGGTACAATCACAACCTCTCACATCCAAGGCGACTTTATTCACGGTGCACCCAATCCTATAGCCGACTAACTATATCCGATTCAAGTACTTTTAAAACAACACATCACTTGCCAATATACATCATTTAACATCATTAATCCACTGTTTTAAAGCATTTAACAAAGCCATTAAATCCACATGCATCACTATGCATTGAAATCACATTTATCAATGTAAAACCAAGGATCTCTTACCTTGAGCATCCTTCAACACATGGCTTATAAAACCAGCAATAAACATGCCAAAATATGCTTTCAAAAACAGAATTTAAACATGCAAACAAATCATTTTGCATTCAACCAAGTCATGGCTCATCAACAAGAGAGTTTTTCCGAAAACTTACTCTTGAGCTTAGCTAAGTTGTTTAGACTTTAACTAAGCTCCCAAACCTTCAAAACATTGGTTTCAAAGCTTAAAACCAAACTTCACTCACCGATTCCGTTTCGCAAGCTTGCCGAAACACCAATCAAGCTTCCGGATCAACACCACAAGGATCCGAAGATGTCTCCCCTGTTTTAAACACATCAAAGCAGAGGATTAATGCATCATCATGCATTAATATCTTCAACCAAAACACCTAAACTCACTGCTCTCATCAACATCCACATTTCGGCTACCAAACACAACCGAAATCACATCCAAACACCTCCACAACACTACCCAGCCAAGATCCATCAACTTCAAACATAATTATACATCAAATAACATCAAAAAAGGATCTAATCACGTCCTTATACCTCCAGCTATAGCAGATCATCAAGATCACCCCAAAAACCATCACTAACTCAAGCAAAACTTAGGAAAATCAACCTATTCGGGATTGCATTGATTAAACCTCAATTTCACACCAATTATACATCCAATTTACATCAAAAAGACACCTCAAAACAGTGCCCAAACATTTCATACGAATTTCATCAAAATTAAACCAAATCTTGTATTTTAAAGCCAAGATCAAGAACACAACCATAAAACCTTTAATAAAACTTAAATCAAGGATTGAGAACTTGGGAATTTCAGTAAAGAACTGAGTATTTAGAGGAGAAGGACGTTCATACCTCTAAATGTGAGTTTCTCCTTGTTTGGAACCAAGATTCTTGAAAATTCAATAAGCAAATGCTAAGGTTTTGATGTAGAAATGATTAGAGACCAATTGAAGATTGAAATCTCATTTTTAGATGTCAAAATCAGAGGGAAAAAGGCTGGAGAAAAGTGTTTGGGTTGAGAGAAAAGTTGAGAGAAAAGAAATGGAAAATTTTGAGAAAAGTTAGTTATGACAACAAAATATCTAATTCCCTCCTTTTTTCCTTTCATTAAAAACCATTAATTAAATGTTTAATATTAAGAAAAATCTGGAGAAACTCTTCTTGGGTAAATTAGCTCCTTAAAGATTCAAAGTTTCAATCCTTTTAAAACAATCACCAACTTTTCAAAAATTACATTTTAGTCACTAACCTTAAATGTCACATTTCGAAACCTCATTTTGTAAAATTGATTTCACCACTATCTTATATATAATAAAAGAGAATTTTATGATATTTTTCCATATTTTTAATGCATCCCGAACTAGGCTTTCCTAAAAATCACCTTTTATATTCGAACCGCAATCCGACCGGTCCGGTCCAAACCCAAAACTTCTAAGCCCAAAATTGGGGTGTTACAGTTGTCATAGTTCTCCCATCATCATTTCTAGATTTCATGAACATTTGCTTTTACGGACAGTTTGAGGGTTTTGTTAGACAGGGCTGGATTGTTGCTTGTGTAGCTATATTATGGTCACTGTTGCTTGGAAGAAATGAATTAATTTCCAGTAAGAAGAATCTCTCGGTTGATGAACTTTTGTTCCTTGTAAAGCTGAGATCTTTGTATTGGATGAAGACCTCCAAATGGGCGGTGGATGTTGTCGAAAATCAAAGGTGGTTGTGTCATTGGAGTGTTATATCATTCCTTCTAATTGTGTGAGTAGATTGCGTGTTGTTTGGGAGCCGCCTTCAAGGGGTGTTTTAAAATTCAATATTTATGGCTCGGTGAAGGGAAACCAGGACTAGCGGGGTGTGGAGGTGTTTTGAGGGACTCTAATGGAAAGGTACTTGCTTTATTCTCGGGTCTTTTAGGGGTTGATAAGTGCCCAAAAGTCCTATATTTTCACTCATTTTTAGGGCAATTATCGCTTAACCTACACCCAATTAAGCCGCATTATGACATTTTATGCGTTAATTTCAGTACTTGTACCTTCTATTCTTATATTTGATATATTCTATGGAAAAGGTATTGTTTAATGCATATTCGGTGCTTGTGTAGATATAATCGCTGTCGGGGCAGTTGATACCGTGTGGGCAATAAAGAAATATGGGTATATTGCAGAATGAGCTACTGAAAGGACCCTGATCGAGCTGAGCCAAAGATGACAACTTCTACTGAGGGAAGCTGGATTATGAAGATGAAGCCTTATAGAGAAGATTCAGTGATAGACCTCTGCCGAGGCAGCGCACAAATCAACCTGCCGAAGGGCAAACTGAGCAAAGTGGTAGCCGATTTGAAGAGCAGAAAATGCCTGATTTTTCTACACACTTTGCGCGACAAGGAGAGCTCGAGAGGAGGACGAAAAGATGGAAGGAAGGTTAAAGATGGAATTCGGGCAAAAGAGGATAAATGCATTAAAATTAAATAGATTCACCTCTTTCATGAAGTCAAGTCCAAGTCCAACTTAACTTCCTCTTCAAGAAGAATCGTGCCCTACTCCAACCCCTATATAAGAAAGGCTTGCCGCCATCAAGAAAACGGAGAAGAACGAGAGAGCTTAGGATTAGTTTGTGTTTTCTTTCCATTCGTTATGTTCTAATTTTCCTTAGGGTTAGGATTAGTTGTTTAGTAGTTGTGTAAAGACAATTGTACTTTGTTTTAGTTTTAATGCAATTTAGTGCAAAGTCCTTATAGTTGTAAGTTTGGCAACAATACTAAAAGTGTAAAAAAAATCAATTCCATTTTGCTGGGTGCACCCTTTAGCAACTAAACGGGCCTTATGTCTTTCTAGACTACCATCAGATTTTAGTTTAGCTTTATATACCCACTTATATCCTATGGTATGTTTTCCTGAAGGAAGAGTAACTAGACTCCAAGTATCATTATTCTCTAATGCTAAGATTTTCACAGTCATTGCTTTTTTCCATTCATCATGCAAAAGAGCTTCTTTAAAATTCTCCGATGGTTGATTCTATGTGTTGGTATAGATATAGTTTTACTGACGGAAAGTTATAGCTGTCAGTTAAGTTATAGTGTCTAAATATACTCTCAACCATTTGACAATGAACACTCAATCACCCTGCTGCAGCTGCTGGTGCTCGAACTCGTGACCTCTAGAAACAACAACCGTTCCCTTAACCACTGAGACAAGTAGTATCTGTTAACAACCCAAGCTAAAGTGATTACAAGTAGTATATGTTCTAAATTTTTTGATTATTTATTAATAATTAATAATATATATTTAATTATTCATATATTAAAATAAACTAATAAAAAATCTTTAAAAAAACCCTCCCCATTTCTCTTAGTTCACCCAACATTGACGATTGAAAATACAACTTTCTCAAGCTTCTTTATTTTCTCGACTTCTCTCGAGCGGCAGTGGCGAACTGACGTGTAACCCCCTCGTCCCGGTCCGGGCGGCTGATCATTCCGAGTGGGATACACGGGGAAAACCGAGGCGAAACTCGTTAAGGCTCCACTTCGGTTAACAACCCAAGAAAAACTTTCTTTTATTTATTATCTTGTCTAGATGCTTTAATACATCCTATGTGAATCAACGACAGCGGAAGCAACAAGCGAGGCGAGACAATCAAACAAGCAATTTAAAACAACCCATTTTAGTTCAAACAGCATGTCGTATCGATACACTAGAAGAGGGTATCGATACGCATTGACTAGGTCAACAGCCCAAAGTAAACATAGGGAGACCGTATCGGTACACTGGTTGACCGTACCGATAAGCCCTCACTGGTCAATTTCTCATGGTCAACGATACAAGACCGTACCGATACACCCGAGACCCGTACCGATACGCCAAAATCTCGTCAATATCACAGATTTCCAGAGAGGTTTTGGTGTATCGATACACCCCCGTGTACCGGTACGCTAAGCCAAATCTGAGTCCCAAAGTGTAGGATCGTATCGATACGGCCCTTGGGCGTACCGATACGCCATTCACTGCAACACTCAAATTTGCAGCCAAAGACACTAAGACTCAACTGTAGATGCAATTTAAGACTCACCTAGCCACAAGCAAACATTCATACAACATTTAGGAACCAAGAATCAACATACGAAACATTTTAAATGAGCAAGGAGCATCAACAACATTCTCATAGCATATCATATAAGAAGCTAAGGATCCAACCATTAAACATGTCATAAAAGCATATAACTAAGGCCCGCATGGCCAACATACATAGCATAAGCAAACCACAACTGAACCATATACAAAATAAAGGAGTCTTAACACGCTCCTAAACACAAGACAACATACTCAATTCCCCATTGCTTAACTATTACATCTTTAGCTTAAAAGTTCATACTTGAAGATTAAGATATCACACTTGGAGGCCTTTCTCCTTGCACAAGCAACCAACGAACTAAGGATCTGCATTGTCGAACAAAAGAGAGCGTAAGCGTAAAGCTTAGTGAGGGTAAGCTCATAAAACAAACCTCGACAATGCAGGGTCCAAGCACGAGCAACAAAACCAAGGATGAATGCATGTTTCCTTACCTTCGGAACCACATGAATCAAATATATAAGATGCATGAACACAACCTCAATTATCATGCCATGCTCAACATGTCCATAACACAACCATATGAAACACATTTAACAAACCGTATTGGCACCTAGCTATGACCCGAATACGCGGATAACAACAGTTGGAACTCACATCCAACAACTCAACCATTACATTACCTTACGGTGGGATTACACTCATCACCGTTTCACGCGGAGGGGATTCCACTCATCCTCACGCCCCGTTGATGGGATTCCACTCATCACCGACTAAAATATAAATGGAGATTTATGGGCGTACCCGTACTCCATCTTGGCGACTACCATCACCAATACCACGCGCGCATTTCGACACTCGTGTGCACACTAACATCCTAATGATCGATCATTTGTACCCAAACATACTAGTGCCAATGCTAACACATTTCATAATTCAACCTCACAACATTCTTACCAATTTCCGTTCTTAACACTTACTCACCATGATCCACCATCATGCACAAACTACATTCGAACAACTATGCATGTCACAATGCATAAAACATCATGCCTCAACACACATGTATATCACAATATACATCATCAATCACATAAATATGGATCAAGAGGCATAATCACACAATATTCAAAGTTCAACCATAGTCTTCTAAACTAAAGCTTGAGATTAGACTATCAGTCTAATCCCAATTCTAGGTGGGTTTACCAAGCCCGACCTAGGTCTACATGCTCGAACCAAACATTATGAAAACCAATTTAAAACCGAAGAACCACTCACCGACTACTCCGAGCTCAACAACTCTAGCCAATCAAACCACCAAGCTATCCAGATTCGTTCATGAGGTCTCACCAAAACAAAACCTTGATTCTAAGCAATCCAACACAAGCAAAACATCAACAATCAGTCAACAATCACCGAAGCAAACCCGAAACACATTTTCAAGCAAATAGCCAACTAAGAACACACCCAAACTAGCATTTTCGAGCAGCCCAAAAGCCAAACCAGAAAACCATATTTCCATCCTCCAAAATGTCATCTAACATCTTCAAATTAACCCTTAACCGTGACAATATCACCAGCTTTCAATTTCTCATCCAAAACAGCCCCAAAATCTAATTTTAAACCCTTCTAAAACCCCCAATAAACCCATATCCAAAAATCATTATAAAACCATGTAAAAATTAGATATGTTGGACATTTTGAATAGTAAATAACTTATTTAACAACAACAAATCAAAAGCTTAACTAAAGGCCATCAAAGTTATCATTTTTACTTCAAAACCCAAAAACTTCAAAATGTAATATAATGTGTTTTATTGAAAACTAATGGTATAAAAATGAAGAGAAAGATAAGGACAACTCAAAAACATAATTACCTTTCGAAAATCTTAAAGAATGAAGAGAGGAGGAAATGGAATAGTAACTTGAGAGGAAGGGGAAAACTTGTCATTGCTTTGAAGAGGAGGGGGAATAAGATGATGAAAAATGCACTTTTATTTGTTTTGTTTCATTTTAAAAGCCAAAAGACATTTTTACCCTTAATGAAAATGGATAATTACAATAGTGGAAAATCCATGTCTATTTGGGTTTAATTCAAAACAAGCCCAACATATATTTATTTGTTTTGAAAATACAAGGCCCAAAATTATATTTTAATAATTTAATTTCATCCGACCCCCAAACCCGGGTGTTACAACTCTCCCTCACTTAAGGAATTTCATCCTCGAAATTACCTGACGGAAACAAGTACGGAAACTGCTCAAGCATATCAACTTTCCTCTCCCAGGTGGCCTCTTCCACACCTCTATGTCGCCACAACACCTTGACCAACTCTATGGTCTTGCCACGCAACACCTTGCTATCCGAAGCAAGTATCTCAACTGGTTCTTCATTGTAAGACAAATTTGGATTCAGTTCTATCTCCTCAACGGGCATAACATGAGATGGATCTGATCTATATCTCCTAAGCATCGACACATGGAATACATCATGGATCTCCTCTAACGATGAAGGTAATCTCAAATGGTAAGCTACTGGCCTAATCCGCTCAACTATCTCATACGGACTGATAAACCTCAGACTCAACTTGCCTTTCCGGCCAAATGGCATTACCTTCTTCCACGGGGACACTTTCAGAAACACTTTCTCACCCACTGAAAACTCAATCTCTTTTCTCTTCAAATCTGCGTAAGATTTCTGACGATCGGAAGCTGCTTTCATACGGTCACAAATCAACTTCACCTTATCAGTAGTCCCCTTAAGCAAATCTGGCATAGGTAACAATTTTGGACTCGCTTCGGCCCAACAGATTGGAGTCCTACATCGCCTACCATACAACGCCTCATAAGGAGCCATCTGGATACTAGCCTGGTAATTGTTGTTGTAAGCAAACTCGACTAAGGGTAAATGTTTCTCCCATGATCCCTGGAAGTCGATCACACAACAATGGAGCATATCCTCTAATACTTGTATCACTCGCACTAACTGACCATCTGACTGCGGATGATATGAAGTACTGAAATGCAAACGACTACCTAGGGCACTATGAAAACAACCCCAGAACCTCGATGTGAATCTCAGATCTTTGTCTGATACAATAGACTTCAGAACTCCATGCAGTCTCACAATCTCGCAGATGTACAAATCTGCCAATTTATCTAGAGAATCAGTGGTGTTCACGGCTAAGAAATGGGCACGCTTAGTGAATCTATCAACTATTACCCAGACAGAATTCTTCTTCGAAGGAGACAATGGCAACCCTGACACAAAGTCCATAGTGATTCTTTCCCACTTCCATTCCGCAATTTTCAACGGTTGTAACAAACATGAAGGGTCCTGATGTTCTGCATTTACTCTCTGACATACCATGCAATGACTCACATACTCGGCCACATCCTTCTTCAAACCAACCCAGAAATTATCACTCTTTAGATCTCGGTACATCTTAGTATTGCCCGGATGCATGGAAAAAGGACTCGAATGTGCTTCGCTCAGAATCATACGTCTCAACTCAACATCAGCAGGTACTACAACTCTGTCTTTGAAACACAACACATTCTCATCACTGAAACTGTACTCTATCGGTCTACCTTCTGCAATGTCCTCAACATGTGAAGCTAGTGATACGTCTTGCAACTATTTCTCTCTAATTATCTGAATCAACGAAGGCTTCACTTGCAACTCTGTAATCAAACCACCGTCCTTTGATACACTCAGCCAAGCAAACATGGCCTGCAACTCAACTGCAACTTATCTGCTTAACGCATCGGCCACTACATTTGCCTTACCCAGATGGTACTCAATAGTCAAATCATAATCTTTCAATAGTTCAAGCCTTCTTCTTTGTCTCAAGTTCAACTCTCTCTGAGTCATCATATACTTCAAGCTTTTATGAT
The DNA here is from genome assembly GCA_958450335.1 of Hibiscus tridactylites. Lineage (NCBI taxonomy): Eukaryota > Viridiplantae > Streptophyta > Magnoliopsida > Malvales > Malvaceae > Hibiscus > Hibiscus tridactylites. The sequence continues at coordinate 65,355,236 of OY288275.1, forward strand.
CAGTGTAAACCGTGCACTTCTCACCATACAAGTAGTGATGCCAAATCTTCAACGCAAACACAACTGCTCCTAACTCAATGGCGTGCGTAGGGTAGTTCTTCTCGTGCACCATCAACTGTCTCGAAGCGTAAGCAACCACTCTCCTTTCTTGCATCAGAACACACCCTAAACCTACGTAGGAAGCATCGCTATAGATTATGAACTCTTTCCCTGAAACTGGTTGTACTAACACTGGAGCATTCGTCAAGGCTTCTTTTAATTTCTCAAAAGCACTTTGTCTCGCATCTGACCACTCAAACTTAACTCCTTTTTGCAACAATTTAGTCAACGGATCGGCTACTCTAGAGAAACCATCAACGAACCTCCTATAGTAACCAGCTAGTCCTAGGAAACTCCTAATCTTTGTCACTGACTTAGGTTGTTTCCCCTCAACAATGGCTTCAATCTTCTTCGGATCAACACGAATACCTTCAGCTGATACCACATGGCCAAGAAACACAACCTCTCGGATCCAGAACTCACATTTACTCAACTTATCATACAATTGATTGCTCATCAATCTCTGCAAAACGAGTCTCAAGTGCTCATCATGCTCTTCTTCTGATCTTGAGTACACAAGGATGTCGTCTATGAAAACAACTACAAATCGGTCTAGATAGTCTCGGAAAACTCTATTCATCATGTCCATGAAAGCTGCTGGTGCATTCGTGAGCCCAAACGGCATCACAAGGAACTCATAATGACCGTATCTAGTCCTAAAGGCTGTCTTCGGAACATCAGATTCTTTTACCTTCAACTGATAGTACCCTGATCTCAAATCTATCTTCGAAAACATAGAGGCACCCCTCAACTGATCAAACATGTCATCTATACGCGGCAACGAATACTTGTTCTTTACTGTCAACTAGTTCAACTGCCTATAGTCGATACACATCCTCATATTGCCATCCTTCTTCTTCACAAACAACACGAGAGCACGCCAAAGCGAACTACTAGGCCTAATAAAACCTCGGTCTAACAACTCCTGAAGCTGGCTTTTCAACTCTTTCGGAGCCATACGGTACAGAGAAATAGAAACTGGAGTAGAACCTAAAATAGTCTCAATCACAAAATCTACATCTCTGTCAAGAGGCAAACCCGGTAACTCTTCTGGAAACATACCCGGATAATCACAAACTGTCCTGATATCTTTCGGTCTAAACTCACTCATATTCGAATTCATCACATACGCTAAATAAGCCCCACAATCGGAGTCCATCAACCTATGAGCCTCTAAAGCCGACACAACGTTCGACAAGAACTTAAAGTTCTCGCCTACTACTACTACCTCGTAGTCATCAAAAAGCTTCAACGAAATTCTCTTTGTCTCAAAATCTACACTAGATCTGTGCTCAACCAACCAATCCATACCCAAAATGATATCAAAACCGTATAACGAAAGTTCCATCATATCAACCGGAAACACATGACCCTGAATCTTCAGCGGAAACCTCCTATACATCCGTCTAACTACAACTGTCTCACCGAAGGAACTAGTCACATGCATCCCTATGTCTAAAATCTCAACAGGTATGTCTAACTTCTTTGCATGCTCACTCAAAATATAAGAATACGTGGAACCCGAATCGACTAAGGAAAGCAAAGACATGGACTGTAACTCAAAATTACCTACTATCACATATGTGTCATTCCCTGCCTCTCTCTGTGCGTAGACTCTAGCTAGTCCACCGGCCTCTGGCTAAACTGCCACTACATGAGCAAGATTCCTCAGTGCTCTACCCTAGGTGCATCAGCCCTTGGCTGGAAGTAACCACGACCTCTCGGATGGTCAATCGATCTCGTAGGAGCCTGAGCCTGAATAGGTGCCTGTCCCGCCTGATGCAGACACTCTCTCCTGAAGTGGTCTCTCGATCCACAGTTCCAGCAAGCATGATAGTTTCCCCAGCACTCTCTGGAATGCTGTCTCCCACATCGGGCACACTCGGGAAACGCCCTCCAGCTCTCTGGCCCTGATGGCCTCTACCGTGGTGGCCACCGCCACGCCTATGATCATACTGTTGTCCACTGCCCCGATGCCTCTTGGCATCACCACGATCGAAGTTGTTGTTCCTTTTCCCTGAACTGGATCCTCCCGAACGCTTGGTCAGCCCCAAGCTATGCTCGATGCCCTTGGCCCTAGCGACCAAGACATCAAAATTAGAATAATCTGTAGCCAAGGTGTACCTCTTGACCTCCTCATGAAGTCCATACCTGAACCGATCACAACGGCCCCTCTCAGTAGGAACCAACTCCGGAGCATACTGACTCAATCGGACAAAGCGGATCTCATAATCTGTCATTGATGTGTCTCCCTGAACAAGAGCCATGAACTCCCTCTTCTTCTCATCTAAATATCTCGGGCCCAAATACCTCTTTCTAAAAGCAGTCTCAAAGAAATTCCAACCGATCTCGGCCTCAGTCACGCCGGAAGTAATGGTGACCCACCAAGTGTAGGCATCACCCTGAAGTAACGAAACTACATAGCCCAACTTACGAGCCCCAACACATCCCATCTGAGCCAAAATATGAATTGTCTTCTCTAGCCATAACTCTGATCTCTCAGGCGTAGATCCCCTGAACTCATCCGCTCCGAGGCTACAAAGCCTCTCCAAGGGTAAGCTAGCATCATCCCCTCTCAGCTGTGCTGCAGCCTGAGCTCCGGCAACCGCAGCCTGAAACGCTCCCACTATAGCTTGAACTAGCGGAGCCATGTCTATCCCCGCAGGACCATGCCCACCCTGGCCAACTTGAGGTCCCGCTCCCTCAGTTCTAGCCTCGCCTTCCTCGTTAGGCTGAGGAGGTGGTGGTGGTGGAGGAGATCCGACTCCAACAGCAGGCTCTTCCACATAGCTTCTACCCCAACCACCGGCTCACCAGCAGGAGCTGCAACACGGGGTTCCTGTCGAACCAACCTGGGTCTACCTCTAGGCCTCGACATAACAGCTGACAGATAACAACTACAACAACAACATACAAAATAGGGTTAGCAAGGGCAAGGGTCAAAATGGATCAAGTATGTTTTCCCTCACTTAAAAATCTCTTTTTCCGATGTAATAGAAGCAATGGGACTCTACTCAACACCTAACGGACAAGTCACACATCAACATGCTTCAAACAACGCACACACACGATCAAACAAACAACAAGCATACATGACAAGCAAACACCGTGCAATTGCAATACAAGAATTCAACTTACCTCACTTACTTGCCCAAGGTCTCGGAAACCTCAGGCTCTAATACCAACAAGTGTAACCCCCTCGTCCCGGTCCGGGCGGCTGACAGATCCGAGTGGGCTACACGGGGAAAACCAAGGCGAAACCCGTTAAGGCTCCACTTCGGTTAACAACCCAAGAAAAACTTTCTTTTATTTATTATCTTGTCTAGATGCTTTAATACATCCTATGTGAATCAACGACGGCGGAAGCAATAAGCGAGGCGAGACAATCAAACAAGAAATTTAAAATAGCCCATTTTAGTTCAAATAGCAGGCCGTATCGATACACTAGAAGAGGGTATCGATACACATTGACTAGGTCAACAACCCAAAGTCAACATAGGGAGACCGTATCGGTACACTGGTTGACCGTACCGATATGCCCTCACTAGTCAACTTCTCACAGTCAACGATACAAGACCGTACCGATACACCCTAGACCCGTACCGATACGCTAAAATCTCGTCAATATCTCAGATTTCCAGAGAGGTTTTGGCGTATCGATACACCCCCGCGTACCGGTACGCTAAGCCAAATCTGAGTCCCAAAGTGTAGAACCGTATCGATGCGGCCCTTGGGCGTACCGATATGCCCTACACTACAACACTCAAATTTGCAGCCAAAGACACTAAGACTCAACTCTAGATGCAATTTAAGACTCACCTAGCCACAAGAAAACATTCATACAACATTTAGGAACCAAGAATCAACATACGAAACATTTTAAACGAGCAAGGAGCATCAACAACATTCTCATAACATATCATATAAGAAGCTAAGGATCCAACCATTAAACATGCCATAAAAGCATATAACTAAGGCCCACATGGCCAACATACATAGCATAAGCAAACCAGAACTGAACCATCAACAAAATAAAGGTGTCTTAACACGCTCCTAAACACAAGACAACATACTCAATTCCCCATTTCTTAACCATTACATCTTTAGCTTAAAAGTTCATACTTGAAGATTAAGATAGCACACTTGGAGGCCGTTCTCCTTGCACAAGCAACCTACGAACTAAGGATCTGCATTGTCAAACAAAAGAGAGCGTAAGCGTAAAGCTTAGTGATGGTAAGCTCATAAAACAAACCTCGACAATGCAGGGTCCAAGCACGAGCAACAAAACCAAGGATGAATGTATGTTTCCTTACCTTCGGAACCACATGAATCAAATATATAAGATGCATGAACACAACCTCAATTATCATGCCATGCTCAACATGTCCATAACACAACCATATGAAACACATTTAACAAACTGTATTGGCACCTAACTATGACTAGAATACGCGGATAACAACCGTTGGAACTCACATTCAACAACTCAACCATTACATTACCTTACGGTGGGATTACACTCATCACCGTTTCACGCGGCGGGGATTCCACTCATCCTCACGCCCCGTCGATGGGATTCCACTCATCACCGACTAAAATATAAATGGAGATTTCCGGGCGTACCCATACTCCATCTTGGCGACTACCATCACCAAGACCACGCGCGCATTTTGACACTCGTGTGCACACTAACATCCTAACGATCGATCATTTGTACCCAAGCATACTAGTGCCAATGCTAACTCATTTCATAATTCAACCTCACAACATTCTTACCAATTCCGTGCTTAGCACGTACTCACCATGATCCACCATCATGCACAAACTACATTCCAACAACTATGCATGTCACAATGCATAAAACATCATGCCTCAACACACATGTATATCACAATATACATAACTGTCGGGTCACGTCGGCACGCCCCGTGGCGCAGCGGAAAAATTAATCCAACGTAATCCAGCCAGGCTCCATGTAAAGGAACGAATCCGGTGTGAAAAGATGAAGAGTTACCTTTTAAAACTATGGAAACTGGAAAACTGACGGTATGTCGGAATAACCACGTCAAGTAAAACCGGAATCGTCACAGGTTCGCAACGACCTCTACGGAGTCCACCCGAACAAAACGAACAAAGTTTCCGCCTCCCTAACACTTAGGGATAAATTTCAACAGGTTTGGATACCTTCTAGGGAGAAGTCGAAATCCCTCCAGGGATTCCTAAGGGAGTCTGAAATCGACCAGAAGTTCAACCGGGACTTGCAATCGAGCAAGGGAACCTACAGGGATTTGTCAGGGGGCAAGTAGAACACCAGAAAAATATCGAACAGCTTCATAGAGAGCGTTCTGGGATATGTCGAGTTCCAGTGGGGAATCCCTAGGGGTGTTGTCGAAATCTTCAAGAGGAGGAAGAGGGATGATTTGGTTGCTAGCCCTTGTCCCTTTAAATACTATTCAAAGACTTAATTCTAGTTGAATTCCTTAAATCCAAGTTCAACCAAAATTCATAGAATCTAATTCTACTTGAAATTGGTTTATATTAAATATACATTATATTTAATAATATTAAATGAAATATATATATATATATATATTTCATTATGTAGAATCTTATTCTACATAAAACATGGATTTAAATATACATTATATTTAATCCAAATATATATATTTTTATTATATAGAATCTCATTCTATCTTTACTTGGATTTAAATATATTTAAATGTATATTTTTAATTATGTAGAATCTAATTCTACATAAACTTGGAATTAAATATACATTATATAAATTCCAAATATATATTTAAATTTCTAGAATCTTATTCTATAATATTTAAGTCTCTAAATATTTTTCATACTCTAAATAATATATGATAAATACATTATTTATCGAATATTATCCCTTTTTAAGGGAGTTGCCGATTTTCCCCTATCCCATAGGGGATTTTCGCCAACCTCCCTAAAATAGGGAGTATGGTTTCTATTTTTGTTCGTTGCATTCGAAGGGTATGACCCTTGTAGGTTCATGCAACGTTAGCAGCAAAATTAGAACTGTTCTAATTTTACAAACAATGAGTGGCATCTAGCAATACATCATTGCTGCCTAAGTTGCATGAAGTCATGGTTTGACTTTCCTAATTCCTGAATAAACTTTCTTTATGTATTTTATCCTTTTGTCCTTTATTTGAAAACAAGACTCCCTTTTGTTTCTAGATAAACCAAACCTTTTGATTGTATCTTCTAAAACGAATATCCCAATTTCGAGAAGCTTGCCTTAGTCTACGGATAGACCTTTGTAGCTTACATACATTCCAAGTGTTTACTGGAGTGGCAAAACCTTCTGGATGTGTCATGTACACATCTGTTTCAAGTTTTTCCCTTAGGAAAGCGGTTTTGACATTCCTTTATTTGATTCCATAATCATGGTATGTAACTACTTGCAAGTGAGATTAAGATGGATTAAACATAGCTACAAGGAAGATGCTTTATCATAGTCTATACTATGAAGTTTGTCGAAAGCTTTTAGCGACGAATCATCCTTTGTATGTTTTATCATCCATGTCGGTTTTTCCTTTTTGAAAAACTCATCCATTCCTCTTAGGTTTTACCCTTTTAGGTAACCAAAGTCTATACTTGGTTTTAGACATGGATTCCATCTCATCTCTCATGGCTCTTAGCCATTTCTTGAATTTTAGGCTCACCATTTTTTTTCTGATAAGACCTAGTTTTTATCTTGATCCGAAAAGAAGAGTGTTTCCATGTATGGATAGTGAGAAATCTATATCTCTCAGGCACGTGGCGTTCTCTTGTAGATCTACGCAGTGGTTGTGTAACTAAATCCGTTGGTTGTTCCTCAAATGTTTGAGGAATGGTTTCAACCTCTGGTTCGGTAATTTGTTGTATTTCTTCAAGTTGAATATTCTTATTCTTCCCTTTCGAGAGGAATTCTCTTTCGAGAAATACTCATGTTCGAGCAACAAACACTTTGTTCTCTAGAGGATTGAAGAAATAATATCCTTTAGTCTCTTTTAGATATCAAAAAAATACATTTATAAGATTTAGGTTCCAGCTTTGTAGACATCTGATGTTTAACATAAGCTTCACAACCCCAAATTTTCATAAATGACATACTAGGACGCCTCACAGTCCATATCTCATATGGTGTCTTCTGAACCGATTTAGTAGGAACACGATTTAATGTGAAAGTTGTTTTTCTAGTGTGTAAAGAAGACGAAAATGACTTGTTCTGAATCAAAACATGTCTAACATATTTGATTCTCTTTCAAAGACTTTTCGTTCCACTTGTGGGATCTAATTATGAGACAATCCCATATTCTTTGAAAGTTCATCAAACTTTAAGTATTCTTGAATTTGATCTCATCAAATTACCTTAATACTTTTTACGTGTTTGAGACTAGTCATTTGTTTTATTTATCTTATAAATATTATTGATTTCATTAGTTTAAAGATCATTGATTCGTTGTGCCATAAGAGATTAAAAGAATAACATTTATTTAAATAATCTCAAAATTAAAATATCTTGTCCTTACAAGATAACTAAAACTTAGGCACAAAATAATAATCTTAAAAACTAAAACAAATCTATTTAAGCAAAAACACATGCCTAATAGATGATGTAGCAACTCTTGCTTTATTTCCATTCGCAGGTTCATGTCTATTCTGATGCCTTCTCTTTAGAAGCCTATGAGGTTGATGCCTCACTCGTTTTTGCTTTCTTGACTTCTTGTAGGTGTGTGGGGCAGTTTCTCTTCCAATGTCCAGTCATGCCGCAATGGAAACATTTTCCATCCTTCTTGATTCCCTTATTAGGTTTCAATGCCTCTTTTCCATCAGTTTTGGTCTTACCATCACCTTTAGACTTTGCTGCTGATTTACCTTTCTTCTTGCCCTTGCAGACCATCAGAACAAGTTTAGGTCCTACCTTCTTCAGGTTGATTTCAGCAGTTCTCAACATGCCGAGCAACTATGGCAAGGTCTTGTTAATTTCATTCATATTGAAATTAAGGACGAACTAATTGAAACAATCTGACAACGATTGCAGGATGACATCAGTAGCTAATTCGTCTTTCAACGGAAAGCCGAGCTTCTCCAACGTTTGGATGTAGCCCATCATTTTGATGACGTGAGCTCTTACGAGAGATCCCTCACTCATCTTCCATTGAAACAGAGCTTTAGAGGTCTCGTACCTCTCTTGACGAGCTTGCCCTTCATAAATCTCCTTCAGATTTTGAATCATATCGTAAGCTACCATGTCCTCATGTTGCTTCTGAAGCTCAGGGGTCATGGAGGCAAGCATAAGACAACCGACATTCAACATGTTGTCCATGTGTTTCTTAAACTTGTATTTGTCAGCTCTGGAAGTAGTGGCAACCGATTCATCAAGAACAGGTTCTTCAATGACATATTCATTCTTTTCCTGTTTGAGAACAATTCTCAAATTGCGGAACCAGTCAAGGAAGTTTATGCCATTGAGCTTATCCTTCTCAAGGATAGATCGCAGAGATATAGTATTATTTGCCATTAATTCTACAACAAAGAAAATATGCTACATAAGTTTTACTAAATTTTAAAATTTATAGATAGGTCTTTACTATAAATTTACTCCCACTATTTTCTTCAAATTAAAAACCCTCTAGTTTTAGTTTCGGAAAACGTTTTGATAGTTTTCTAGTGAGTGAGGATCCGTATTTCACCATTCCTAAATCAGCTTTGGCCAGTCTTTTAGGAAATGGTTATTTAGGTAAGTAACACCTTACTATTTACATCTCATGTAATTCCTCATCTTTTGGCGAACAACTCTTGTTCTTTAAATCATCTTATGATCAACCAAAACTTTTAACCACTAGGTTTTCTAATCCTATTAGAACAACCCAGCTAAGTCAATACCAATATCTCAACCGGCGAATATCACTAGCTTATTCTTCGGGTTTAACTAAGATAGATAAATGTGACATTGCTTTGGCAAAGCTCGCATTATATCGATCGAAGCTTTAACGAGGGTAAATATTGGATGGTTAAAACAGACTTAGAATTATAGTGAGGGATTTACTTAATTATCTCATCATTTTAACATTGATCCTATCAATAGAACTATGTTTAATCACGTTTATAAAACATCCATTGCATCATATACAAGGTAAAAATAAGCGGTAAATAAATATGCAATGATTATAGCCCTTCTTAACCTAAGGCGACCCGTCCCAAGCCAATGGGAGGACCATTCTACTGAAGATAGAATCTGCTTCTGAAACGCCTGGTTCACCAGGAAAGGCCCATCACGCTGCTATGTTGGTCCTTGCTTTATCTCCATGAGTATTTACAATTTTCAGAAACTCGCGTTACATGCGAGGGAGTGAGATGAGAAGAGAAGTACAACAGAAGATAGAGAAAGGCACGACACGCAGGCCGTATTTATACAAACCAAAACTATAAAGGCTATGGGCTATAACCATGCAAAATAAACACCGTGCAATCTAACATGCATTCCAAACATCGTGCGAACAAAGTAACGACGTGTTTACGGAGTTTTAAACTGATTATCCCTATGTTGCGGTTAATGGGCCAAAGAAGGATCACGAGGTTTCATAAACCATTTGCGTTAACGAACAAATGCACCAAGTAGGTCAACATGAAAGAGAGGTGGCGCAGTAGGCACACTTAAAAACCAGGTCTTTGATAATGCCAGTCCTAGACATGCATTTTTCATAACGTCTAACCATAACTCTTATGGATTCACCGTGAAAGATAGTTTGATAACTTTTATCAAATTAGAAGCCCTTTTATAGATTTCATAAATCTATGAAACTACGAACAACTACTTGTTCTCTAGACTAACTATTAGTCTCAATATGTTAACATTTAACATTGAAGCAACCTAACATAGTTATGATTAACTCTTAATCATTCAATGATAATCGAAATAAGTCTTTATTAGGTGTGATACGGTAAATGATGTGAGCACATCTTCAACTACACTTGATGTTGATCCGGAGGTCTTGCCGTTAGGACCAATTACGCGATCTAGGGCGCAACGTTTCAGGGAAGTTCTTTTCCTTACTTGTGCTAACATTTCAGAATCATTTGATAATGTTTGTGCCTTAGATAGTAAGCCTTTTAATGTGTTGCATATTGGTATGTGACATGTTTAGGTTATATTACTTATTATGTATATTTAAATATGTATATAATATGATATATATGTTTGGAATAATATTTATTTGTTTCTATATATGTGTGCAGCCCACATACGAACAATTGGCATTTGAATTTCAGCACGCGGCAATGTGAGAGGGGAATTTCAAACACAAAATAAAGCACGTGGATACATGCAGCTTCTTTTGTTTGTGCGGCAGAATGGATAAACTCAATCAGTTTTTCCATGTTTGAATTTCCAATTGCTTTCAAATTGCCAAGCACATTTTGCATGTGCACAATTCAATGTTCCTTATCACAAAGCACATGGGCGGCATTTGATAATGTTTGGCAGATTTTTATTTTTTTATTTTTTTTAATGTAATTTAAGATCATTTCCAGCCACACATTTGGGCGGTTCTTGTATGTATTAAGCCTATAAATATTGTAAACTTTGTACTTGTCAAGGTTACCAACTTTGAAATAAAAATCACATTTGAGAGAATTTTCTCTTTTCGGTTCTTTTTAGAACTATTCGACACTCAAACTTATTTGTTTGTCTTTGATACTTCGGGTTCCTAAATTGCTATTTAGCGGGTCCAAGTCCTTTCGACGTTAAACATATTCGATTCGGGTTTGCTCAGTACATTGTGCAGGTTCTTTCGAGTTTAGCGTTTCCAACATCGGTCGTTTTTGAAGCCTTCTTCACCATCGTTGAAGTTCTATCCAAAATGCCAAAATTATCATATTACTCTATATTATTTTTATTTTTACTTTGTTCATCTTTAAGTCCCTATTTAAAAATAAATATGTCGTATAATTTTTGTTGTTTCCTTGTTGTTTTTATTGCAGGAACGTGCCTACAACACTCCTAGATCCGTAACAAACGAGGATAGTCCGTTTCGGCAGACTGCCCCTTATTATGTGGTATCAGAGCCTAGGTTGTTGGATTCGTTGTAAGTTTCTGCAAATTCGAGTAAAAAAAGCATTCGAATTAAACAAAAAAAATTTCAGCATTCGAATATAAAAAAAACAGAATTTAAAAAAAAACAAAAACAGTTTCGAACAAAAAAAACAGATTAAAAAAAAACAGATTCGAACAAAAACAGATTCGAACAAAAAAAAACAGATTCGAACAAAAAAAAACAGATTCGAAAGTGTTTATATATGTATGTATTATTATTGTTGTGTTCCTATTGTAAATGATGAAATTTGTACGAGTTTGTTATGTAACTTTGATGTGCTCGGAAATCAACCGAAGTGAACTATGCTTGCTTGTTCGGTAATAGGAAGGTTGTAAGCACGTCTTCGCAGTAAGGTTCTCTAAACTCTTCATTTTTCATCTTTTGGTTCCTTTTTTTTCGTGTCATTATCCTTTTTCATCTTTTCTTTAATTTTTAGTCGTATTTCCTTTCTTTTTGTGTCACTTTTTTTTCTTTGTTTCCTTAACCGTTGTTTCCTTGTAGCCAACACCGTTGTAACAAGTTTCGAGACGTTGGATTAGTTCTTTAAAGAGCTGATTACGAGAAAGTGTAAGGGAAAAAGGCATTGAGCGTTGTGAGAACAGAAGGGGAGACAAAAAGAGCCATTCAAGTATTCTCCCGAGTGAAACACGAGCGCTGAGTGTTAATTTTTGAGTGCACTGTTCTTTGGAGTGACATCTGCGAGACTTTGATTGTGTGTGCTGTGAGGTCCTTTTTGTTTATTTTTTTTACTAACCTATAATATTGTTTTCTTTTGTTTGTTTTTTTTTGTTGTTGATTATGGCAGGTTCCGATGATCACACGGTTGAACAAGATCCACTGATTCCTCAAATGCAAGCCTTAGAGAGAATGGTGCAACGAGTAGTGGCTACCGCCTTAGAGCCATTACAGTCGAGGATGGATAGGTTTGATGGAGGATCCAACTCTGTTAATGATGTGTTGAACGAAAATGAAGACGAACGGTCACCGAGGCAGCATATTCCTAGACAAGGACGTGTGCAACAGGTAGACGATAATTTGACTAACATTAAGATTGCTATTCCTTCTTTTCAGGGACTCTCAGATCCTGATGCATACTTGGCTTGGGAAAGCAAAGTGGAGCACATTTTCGAGTGTTATAATTACTCGGAACAGAAGAAGGTTCGATTAGCAGCAACAGAGTTTGTTGATTATGCCTTGATATGGTGGGACCAGTTATTGCTTAGTCGTAGACGTACTGGTGATGATCCAGTTGCAACATGGATCAAGATGAAGCGACTAATGCGTAAAAGGTTTGTTCCTATTCATTATCATCGTGATTTGTTTCAAAAATTGCAAAACTTGAAATAGGGAAGTAGGAGTGTTGAAGATTATTTCAAGGATATGGAAATGGCTATGATGCGTGCGAATATCGAGGAAGATCGAGAAGCTACCATGGCACGATTTCTAGCAGGGTTGAACACCGAGATTGCCAATGCTGTTGAGTTACAACATTATGTCGAGGTTGATGACATGGCGCAGATGGCAATAAAGATTGAACGACAACAGCGCAGGAAGTCTTCAAATCGAGGTAACCCTTCTTTTAAATCTTTTTCAAATCCATTATATACTCCTAACAATTCCAGGAAGCAAGCACCACAACAACCACTTCGGATTCGTGAGCAAGGCAAAACCAGCAAACCAAAGGCCCCCGTTGCTGATAATGGACGTGGTAAGCATCAAGTGGTGGCGCAAGAGCGAGCACGAGATATCCAGTGTTTCAAGTGCCTTGGGAGAGGACATGTTGCTAGTCAATGTCCTAACCGGAGGGTTATGTTGATGCGAGATGATGGTGAGATTGAGTCAGATTCCGAGGAGGAAGTGCATGATTTCCCCACTGAAGAGGAAGACGAGACCGACCTAGAGGTTCCTGAATCTGGTAAGGTAATGGAACTTTTGGTTATTAAAAGAAGTCTGAATGTGCAACAGGTACCGGATGATCTACAGCGTGAGAATATCTTTCACACACGATGCAAGGTGCAAGACAAGGTATGTGTTGTGATTATTGATAACGGTAGTTGTACTAATGTTGCTAGTTCAGTGATGGTTGACAGGTTAGGTCTAAAAACGACAAAGCATCCTCATCCATATAAGTTACAATGGTTGAATGATGGTGGCGAGCTTAAAGTGACCAAACAGGCTATTGTACCATTTTCGATCGGAAACTACAAGGACAAGGTCCTTTGTGATGTTGTTTCCATGGATGCTACTCACCTACTATTGGGACGCCCTTGGCAGTATGATAAAAGGGCAATGCATGATGGTTATACAAATCGTTACTCTTTTATGCATGCAGATAAGAAGATCACTTTGGCTCCTTTGACACCGAGTCAAGTGTTTGAAGATCAGGCAAGCTTGAAAAAGAGTAAAGAGACTGCAAAAGAGAAGAAGAAGATGTCCGTGTATGCTAGCAGTAGCGAAATCAGGAAATGTCTTTCCTCTCAACAATCTGTTCTTATTTTGATGTTTAAAGATTATTGTTTATTGACAGATTTTCCTACTGATCTACCTTCACCGATTTTGACACTTTTGCAGGAGTTTGAGGACGTGTTTCCAGCTGAAACACCGAAGGGATTACCACCTCTTCGTGGCATTGAGCACCAGATTGATTTCATTCCGGGTGCAACTATTTCGAACCGGCCAGCTTATCGAACCAACCCTGAAGAGACGAAAGAGCTTCAAAGGCAAATTACTGAGTTGATGGACAAGGGTTACATTCGAGAGAGCTTGAGTCTGTGTGCTGTTCCGGTGCTGCTAGTGCCGAAGAAAGATGGTTCTTGGAGGATGTGCGTAGATTGTCGAGCTGTGAACCAGATCACAATTAAGTATCGTCATCCCATTCCAAGACTTGATGACATGTTGGACGAGCTTTGCGGAGCCGTCATCTTCTCCAAAATTGACTTAAGGAGCGGCTATCATCAGATTCACATGCGAGAAGGCGATGAGTGGAAAACAGCCTTCAAGACAAAGCTAGGTTTGTACGAATGGTTAGTAATGCCTTTTGGTTTAACTAATGCACCTAGTACTTTTATGCGTTTGATGAATCATGTTCTACGATCTTTCATTGGTAAATTTTATGTTGTATACTTTGATGATATCTTGATCTATATCAAGTCTTTACAGGATCACGTAGGACATTTGCGAGCTGTTCTGCAGGTTTTGCGAGAAGAAAGATTGTTTGGTAACATGGAGAAGTGTGTATTTTGTACTGACAAACTCACATTTCTTGGTTACATTGTTAGTTCTCAGGGAGTTGAAGTTGATCCTGAGAAGATAAAGGCAATTCAGGAATGGCCACGACCGACATCGATTACTCAGGTTAGATCGTTTCATGGTTTAGCGAGTTTTTATCGACGGTTTGTTCCTAACTTCAGTTCTATTACCGCCCCCTTAACCGGCATTATAAAGAAGAATTAAGTCTTCTCATGGGGTAAAGAACAAGAAGATGCCTTTTTGAAAATTAAAGATTGTTTGACTAGAGCACCTGTGTTAGCATTACCTGATTTTGATAAAACGTTTGAAATTGAATGTGATGCTTCTGGAATTGGTATAGGTGCTGTTTTGATGCAGGAAAAGAGGCCCATTGCTTACTTTAGCGAGAAATTGAGTGGTGCTACATTGAACTATCCGGTTTATGATAAAGAGATGTATGCACTGATTCGGGCATTGGAGACATGGCAACATTATTTGTTGCCTAAGGAGTTTGTGATCCACACCGACCACGAGGCTTTACGTTACATCACAGGTCAGCATAAATTGAATAAACGACATGCTAAGTGGGTTGAATTCTTAGAATCTTTTCCTTATGTCATTCGTTACAAAAAAGGGAAAGAAAATGTCGTTGCTGATGCATTGTCACGTAGGTATGCACTTTTGAGTTACCTTGATTCACATCTGATTGGTTTTGCATATATTCGTGATTTATACCCTGATGATCCTGATTTTAGAGATAAGTTTAATGCTTGTTCGAAAGGTGCAGATAGAAAGTTTTACAGGCATGATGACTATCTTTTCAAGGAAAACAGGATTTGCATTCCCAGGGTTCGATGCGTGATATTCTGATCCGTGAGGCACACGAAGGTGGATTGATGGGTCATTTTGGAGTCACCAAGACGTTACATACCTTGAAAGAATATTTGTTTTGGCCGAAGATGCGTAGAGATGTTGAAAGGTATTGTGAACGTTGTGTGACTTGTAGAAAGGCGAAATCGAAGGCTTCACCACATGGTATGTACTTACCTTTACCTATTCCTGATTCCCCTTGGACTGATATATCGATGGATTTTGTTTTGGGATTGCCTCGAACTAGGACAGGTAGAGATAGTATATTTGTTGTGGTTGATAGGTTCTCAAAAATGGCACATTTTATTGCTTGTCATAAGACTGATGATGCTGTTAATGTGGCTAACTTATTCTTTAGGGATGTTGTACGTTTACATGGTATTCCTAGGTCGATTGTTTCTGACAGGGATGTGAAGTTTTTGAGTCACTTCTGGAGGACTCTTTGGAGCAAATTAGGTACGAAACTCATGTTTTCTACTACTTGTCATCCCCAGACTGATGGACAAACTGAAGTTGTTAACAGGGTTTTATCTACTTTACTTCGTTCCATCATTAAAAAGAATATTAAGACTTGGGAAGATTGTTTGCCACATGTTGAGTTTGCTTATAACCATGTTGTACATTCTGCTACTAAAATGTCACCTTTTGAGGTTGTTTATGGTTTTACTCCTATTACGCCTCTAGATATGTTGCCTTTGCCACAGGAACAGGTGACGAACAGGGACGGTCAAGCAAAAGCAGAATACGTAAAAAAGTTGCATCAACATGTGAAGGAGAACCTTGAACGAAGGACTCAGCAGTACAAAAGGCATGCAAACAAAGGAAGGAAGCGAGTCACCTTCGATGTTGGTGATTGGGTTTGGGTTCATTTCCGAAAGGAACGATTTCCAGCCCAAAAGCGGTCCAAGCTGTTACCGCGAGGAGATGGTCCTTTTCAGGTGTTGGAGAAAGTGAATGACAACGCCTACAAGTTAGATCTACCCGGAGAATACAATGTAAGTGCCACATTTAATGTTTCTGACTTAACCCCTTATGGTGATTCTACAGATTTGAGGACAAATCCTTTTCAAGAAGGGGGGGATGATGTGAGCACATCTTCACCTACACTTGATGTTGATCCGGAGGTCTTGCCGTTAGGACCAATTACGCGATCTAGGGCGCAACATTTCAGGGAAGTTCTTTTCCTTACTTGTGCTAACATTTCAGAATCATTTGATAATGTTTGTGCCTTAGATATTAAGCCTTTTAATGTGTTTCATATTGATATGTGACATGTTTAGTTTATATTACTTATTAGGTATATTTACATATGTATATAATATGATACATATATCTATATGTTTAGAATAATGTTTTTTTTTATATATTAATGTATCTGGAATAATGTTTATATATATATATATATATATATATATATATATATATATATATAGGTGTGCAACCCACTTAAGAACATTTGGTGTTCCTTTTGCACGTGGAATTTTTCCTCAAGTTTGGATGAGAACAAAACACATGCAAGCCTTAATTTGGAGTTGATACACGTGGGTTTACATAGCATGCAAGCATGCAGCGTGCAATTTCATATATGAACCCTTGAAATGGGCAGCACGAGTGAGCGGGCACACTTGCGCACAAATGGATAAGCACATGCCGTTTCTCCCCATTTTGAAATTCAATTTTTTTTCTTTCTTTTAATCACATGTTAAATGTGATTCACTATCACACATAGCCGGCCATTCGCAAATGTGCAGTTTACTTTTGAAATTTTAATTTCAAATGCAACATTCTCAGCCACATGTTGCAAACGGCACCCCCTTCCCTTGCATTATATATATGTAATCTAAACTCCTTTGTAAGGTTACCAACTTTTTGAATAAAAATTATATTTGAGAGAATTTTCTCTTTTCGGTTCTTTTTAGAACTATTCGACACTCAAACTTGTTTGTTTGTCTTTGATACTTCGGGTTCCTAAATTGCTATTTAGCGGGTCCAAGTCCTTTCGACGTTAAACAGATTCGATTCGGGTTTGCTCAGTAGATTGTGCAGGTTCTTTTGAGTTTAGCGTTTCCAACATCGGTCGTTTTTGAAGCCTTCTTCACCATCGTTGAAGTTATTTCCAAAACGCCAAAATTATCATATTACTCTATATTATTTTTATTTTTATTTTGTTCATCTTTAAGTCCCTATTTAAAAATAAATATGTCGTATAATTTTTGTTGTTTCCTTGTTGTTTTTATTGCAGGAACGTGCCTACAACACTCCTAGATCCGTAACAAACGAGGATAGTCCGTTTCGGCAGACTGCCCCTTATTAGTAAACGATAAATATCTAAATCGAATCAAACATCATGCATCTCATACAAAAACATCACCCAATAATTTAAGTCCGAATTCGTATGATACAAGTGGCTCTGATACCACTGTCGGGTCACGTCGGCACGCCCCGTGGCACAGCGGAAAAATTAATCCGACGTAATCCAGCCAGGCTCCATGTACAGGAACGAATCCGGGGTGAAAAGATGAAGAGTTACCTTTTAAAACTCTGGAAACTGAAAAACCGACAGTATGTCGGAATAACCACGTCAAGTAAAACCGGAATCGTCAAAGGTTCGCAACGGCCTCTACCGAGTCCACCCGAACAAAACGAACAAAGTTTCCGCCTCCCTAACACTTAGGGATAAATTTCGACAGGTTTGAACACCTTCTAGGGAGAAGTCGAAATCCCTCCAAGGATTCCTGAGGGAGTCTGAAATCGACCAGGAGTTCAACCGGGACTTGCAATCGAGCAAGGGAACCTTCAGAGATTTTCCAGGGGTCAAGTAGAACACCAGAAAAATATCGAACAGCTTCACAGAGAGCTTTCTGGGATATGTCGAATTCCAGTAGGGAATCCCTAGGGGTGTTGTCGAAATCTTCAAGAGGAGGAAGAGGGATGATTTGGTTGCTAGCCCTTGTCCCTTTAAATAGTATTCAGAGACTTAATTCTAGTTGAATTCCTTAAATCCAAGTTCAACCAAAATTCATAGAATCTAATTCTACTTGAAATTGGTTTATATTAAATATACATTATATTTAATAATATTAAATGAAATATATATATTTAATTATGTAGAATCTTATTCTACATAAAACATGGATTTAAATATACATTATATTTAATCCAAATATATATATTTTTATTATATAGAATCTCATTCTATCTTTACTTGGATTTAAATATATTTAAATGTATATTTTTAATTATGTAGAATCTAATTCTACATAAACTTGGAATTAAATATACATTATATAAATTCCAAATATATATTTAAATTTCTAGAATCTTATTCTATAATATTTAAGTCTCTAAATATTTTCCATACTCTAAATAATATATGATAAATACATTATTTATCGAATATTATCCCTTTTTAAGGGAGTTGCCGATTTCCCCTATCCTATAGGGGATTTTCGGCAACCTCCCTAAAATAAGGAGTATGGTTTCCAATTTTGTTCGTTTCATTCGAAGGGTGTGACCCTTGTAGGTTCATGCAACGTTAGCAACAAAATTAGAACTGTTCTAATTTTACAAACAATGAGTGGCATCTAGCAATACATCATTGCTACCTAAGTTGCATGAAGTCATGGTTTGACTTTCCAAATTCCTGGATAAACTTTCTTTATGTATTTTATCCTTTCGTCCTTTATATCTTAGATGAACACAAGTCATGGGTTAGTCACACTTGCGTTGTCCATCTAGTGTTTCTTGATGTCTTGAGTAGATTATTATAAACGAATCTCTATGATATCTCATATCATAATATTCGAGCATGGCGATGCATTTTCTAATCTCACTCAATCAAGTGGCCGAAGATATTTCTCCCATTATGTAGGAGGGACAAATCCTTTCTTGATCAACCATATTTCACTACATAGGTCATCACATATCCAATCTTCAGTCTTTATAATGTAGTCAGTTACGACACACGTTTGACTATGTCAAAATACGTAAATCTTTATGTTGAAATCATGTTGATCTCAAGTCTGAGAATCATACATATGTTTATCATGAGCAATGTTGTGACTGTCACATAATTACTCAAGAAACATGCTCATAGCGGGTCAATCCAGTATGTTGTTCTCTAACAAATACTTATGTGTTGATTTTGACATCTCTATGTCAATTACAACACTTGTTATCAATCAACCACATATTAGTCTTTATATATTATCATTGTCCATACCCATAATAATATTCGACTAAGGATTCTATTTAACAATAATCGTATTATTATATGGACATTATTATCCAATGGTTAGTTTGATGCACAGAAACATACCAAATGATAATAACGACAATACCATTACTTGATAAATCTAGTAAAATAGTATGTTTATTCAATCATCATATGATTGGTCTTTGGGCATATTCCAACAATAACAACATCAATCACATAAATATGGATCAAGAGGCATAATCACACAATATTCAAAGTTCAACCATAGTCTTCTAAACTAAAGCTTGAGATTAGACTACCAATACAATCCCAACTCTAGGTGGGTTTACCAAGCCCGACCTAGGTCTACATGCTCGAACCAAACATTATAAAAACCAATTTAAAACCAAAGAACCACTCACCGACTACTTCAACCTCAACAACTCTAGCCAATCAAACCACCAAGCTATCCAGATTCGTTCCCGAGGTCTCACCAACACAAAACCTTGATTCTAAGCAATCCAACACAAGCAAAACATCAACAATCACCGAAGCAAACCCGGAACACATTTTCAAGCAAATAGCCAACTAAGAACAATCCCAAACTAGCATTTTCGAGTAGCCCAAAAGCCAAACCAGAAAATCATATTTCAAACCTCCTAAATGTCATCTAACATCTTCAAATTAACCCTTAACCATGACACTATCATTAGCCCTCAATTTCTCATCCAAAACAGCCCCAAAATCTAACTTTAAACCCTTCTAAAAACCCCAATAAACTCATATCCGAAAATCATTATAAAACCATGTAAAAATTAGATATGTTGGACCTTTTGAATAATAAATAACTTATTTAACAACAACAAATCAAAAGCTTAACTAAAAGCCATCAAATTTATCATTTTTACTTCAAAACCCAAAAACTTCAAAATGTAATATAATGGGTTTTATTGAAAACTAATGGTATAAAAATGAAGAGGAAGATAAGGACAACTCAAAAACATAATTACCTTTCGAAAATCTTCAATAATGAAGAGAGGGGGAAATGGAATATTAACTTGAAAGGAAGGGGAAAACTTGTCGTTGGTTTGAAGAGGAGGGGGAAGAAGAAGATGAAAAGGTACTTTTATTTGTTTTGTTTCATTTTAAAAGCCAAAAGACATTTTTACCCTTAATGGAAATGAATAATTACAATAATGGAAAATCCATGGCTATTTGGGTTTAATTCAAAACAAGCCCAACATATATTTATTTGTTTTGAAAATAAAAGGCCCAAAATTATATTTTAATAATTTAATTTCATCCGACCCCCAAAACCGGGTGTTTCAACTCTCCCCCACTTAAGGAATTTCATCCTCGAAATTACCTGACGGAAACAAGTACGGAAACTGCTCAAGCATATCAGCTTTCCTCTCCCACGTGGCCTCTTCCACACCTATATGTCGCCACAACACCTTGACCAACTCTATGGTCTTGCCACGCAACACCTTGCTATCCGAAGCAAGTATCTCAATTGGTTCTTCATTGTAAGAAAAATTTGGATTCAGTTCTATCTCCTTAACGGGCATAACATGAGATGGATCTGATCTATATCTCCTAAGCATCGACACATGGAATACATCGTGGATCTTCTCTAACTTTGAAGGCAATCTCAAACGGTAAGCTACTGGCCCAATCCGCTCAACTATCTCATACGGACCGATAAACCTCGGACTCAACTTGCGTTTCCGGCCAAATCACATTACATTCTTCCACGGGAACACTTTCAGAAACACTTTCTCACCCATTGAAAACTCAATCTCTTTTCTCTTGAAATCTGCGTAAGATTTCTGACGATCGGAAGCTGCTTTCAGACGGTCACAAATCAACTTCATCTTATCAGTAGTCCCCTTAAGCAAATCCGGCATAGGTAACAATTTCTGACCCGCTTCGGCCCAACAGATCGGAGTCCTACATCGCCTACCATACAACGCCTCATAAGGAGCCATCTGGATACTAGCCTGGTAAATGTTGTTGTAAGCAAACTCTACTGAGGGTAAATGCTTCTCCCATGATCCCTGAAAGTCGATCACACAACAACAGAGCATATCCTCTAATACTTGTATCACTCGCTCTGACTGACCATCTGACTGCGGATGATTTGAAGTACTGAAATGCAAACGACTACCTAGGGCACTATGCAAACAACCCCAGAACCTCGATGTGAATCTCGGATCTCTGTCTGATACAATAGACTTCGTAACTCCATGCAGTCTCACAATCTCACTATGTACAAATCTGTCAATTTATCTAGAGAATCAGTGGTGTTCACGGCTAAGAAATGGGCACACTTAGTGAATCTATCAACTATCACCCAGACAAAATTCTTCTTCGAAGGAGACAATGGCAACCCTGACACAAAGTCCACAGTGATTCTTTCCCACTTCCATTCTGCAATTTTCAAAGGCTGTAACAAACCTGAAGGGTCCTGATGTTCTGCCTTTACTCTCTGACATACCATGCAACGGCTCACATACTCGGCCACATCCTTCTTCAAACCAACCCAGAAATAATCACTCTTTAGATCTCGGTACATCTTAGTACTGCCCGGATGCATGGAAAAAGGACTCGAATGTGCTTCGCTCAGAATCATACGTCTCAACTCAACATCTGCAGGTACTACAACTCTGTCTTTGAAACACAACACATTCTCATCACTAAAACTATACTCTGTCGGTCTACCTTCTGCAATGTCCTAAACATGTGAAGCTAGTGATACGTCTTGCAACTGTTTCTCTCTAATTATCTGAATCAACGAAGGCTTCACTTGCATCTCTGTAATCAAACCACCGTCCTTTGATACACTCAGCCAAGCAAACATAGCCTGCAACTCAACTGCAACTTTTCTGCTCAACGCATCAGCCACTACATTTGCCTTACCCAGATGGTACTCAATAGTCAAATCATAATCTTTCAATAGTTCAAGCCTTCTTCTTTGTCTCAAGTTCAACTCTCTCTGAGTCATCATATACTTCAAGCTTTTATGATCAGTGTAAACCGTGCACTTCTCACCATACAAGTAGTGATGCCAAATCTTCAACGCAAACACAAATGATGCTAACTCAATGTCGTGCGTAGGGTAGTTCTTCTCGTGCACCTTCAACTGTCTCGAAGCGTAAGCAACCACTCTCCTTTCTTGCATCAGAACACAACCTAAACCTACGTAGGAAGCATCGCTATAGATTATAAACTCTTTCCCTGAAACTTGTTGTACTAACACTGGAGCATTCGTCAAGGCTTCTTTTAATTTCTCAAAAGCACTTTGTCTCGCATCTGACCACTCAAACTTAACTCCTTTTTGCAACAATTTAGTCAACGGAGCGGCTACTCTAAGAAACCATTAACGAACCTCCTATAGTAACCAGCTCCTAATCTCTGTCACTGACTTAGGTTGTTTCCACTCAACAATGGCTTCAATCTTCTTCGGATCAACACGGATACCTTCAGCTGATACCACATGGCCAAGAGATATATTGACTAGCGTTTTAGTGACGACTGTTTGTCTATCGAAATATCTCTTTTGTCTGTCGGTATATGGTCTAAAATCCTATACCAACGGATTTTTAGTGTTTTACCCACGCTTTTTTGTCCGTCGGTATATGCCATTTTTTGTAGTGTGAATAAAATTTAGAATTTATAAGGGTCAAAATAGTAAGTAGCTATGCGAAATTAGACAACATTCAAAAAAGAAATGACCAAAATAACAATTAACGCCAATATAGTAAAAGACACATTATTTTTTTTGGATTTTCAGATAATCTGAAAATCAAAATATCTCGATTCGTATCTAATCTGATTATTTGATTTTTCCTTTGGATATTTGATCAGAATTATCCAAAAAATATATAAAAAGTATCGAATATCTAAATTTTCGGATCGAATTACTCGGACCATTTTTTTAAAAAGTACTAATGTTAGGTATCATAATTAAATTCAAAAGTAAGTAAAATTTAAACCCAATGTACGACCCTAGTACTATAGTGTGATTTAATCCCCTCGATAATATGAGTTCCAACATAGTTATTTGCATGTGATAAGAAAGAAAATGTGTAAGATAGGATTTTAAGAAAAATAAAATAAAATTTAAATTAAATCACTATTAAAAATTAAACAAAATAAAAAATCAATCAAACTATGACATATGATTTAAATAAGTTATTAAAATTAATATATATATATATATAGAGAGAGAGAGAGGATATGATTCGGTTATACAATGTAAAAGTTTTTAAATTTTATATATTTTTTGTCGTTGGATGGGTGAAACTAATGACTGAGATTAACAATAGAATATGTGGAGACTATCACTTGGAAAAAAAGTAAGGAGTTAATCTCAGTCATCCATTTTTATCATCCAACGATCCAAAAAAATTTTAAAACTTAAAAAAAATTACACTATGTAAGTGATTCCTAATATGTGTGTGTGTGTGTGTGTGTGTGTGTGTTTGTGTGTGTGTGTTTGTGTGTGTGTGTGTGTGTTTGTTGTGAATAAAATAACAAAGAACAAAGAATTAGAATGGAAGAACAAAGAGATGAGAGAAAGAGGGAGATTTGTATTATTCTCAAAATATAGAATTGTATACAATGCCTTCATCAAGTCATCTATTTATAGGCATAAGAAGTACATATTACATTGAACTCTAATTAATAGAGATAATATTCCTAATAATAAACAAATCAAATTCCTTAGATAAAGTACAAATCATGATAGACATCCACATAGATAAATATTCATAACACCCCCCTTGGATGTCTATGAAGATAATGTGCCTCGTAAAAACCATACTAAGATAAAAACCCAGTGGGAAAAAAATTCATTAGTGAAGGAAAAAGAGCACACACATCTTTAATACGTATAACATGTTGCCTCATTAAAAATCTTACCAGGAAAACCCATTGGGACAAAACCTCGGTTAAGGGAAAAAGAGTGCAACGCTTATTTACTCCCCCTCATGAAAACATCACAGAAGATCTTTGAATCTTCATAATTCAATCTTGAATATTATTTTTTATAAAGATCGTGAGGGATGAAACTTTGGAGTAATATGTTCCATGATGTATCCACTTTCAAACTGAGATATACATCTTGCATTATCTTCACACAAGGTAGCTTTTATCATATCTTGTAAAAGTAAATCCGCATATCTTTTGGATATGTTGGGTCAGTGGTCTTAGCCAAACACATTTTTGGCTTGCCTCGTGCATAACAATTATTTCTACGACATTTGAGGAGGCATCAACGAATGTTTGAAGATCTAAATGTAATGATCTTTGTATATCCATGGATATTGCTTGACCAACTAATATATGGTGCTTTAAAACCAAGAAAAGATATAATTATCTTTATTCACATCCAACAATCTTACAACTATTGGGATACTCAATAGATATGCTCTATTCATATTGAATCTTCTTTAAGATTCTTTCAGCTTATGTCTATTCATAGACAAATAAATATATAAAAATGCTCGATCTTCAGATCGAGATAAACTTGATGTCAAGATTCAAGTACTTGTATTGAAAGTACTTCATGAGTTTCCAATTTGAAGCTCTTTAGGAGTTCTAAAATTATCGTAATGGATCTTGATCCAAACTCCTTTATAAAATACATAAGGAAATCTGATCATTCTTATAGTATTTTCTCAATTAGTATTCACTAAGGCGATTATACCAAATGCGCCAAAATATTAATGAGACATGTCTAAATAAATTTCCTCGGAAATTTCCAAATGCTTGTAGCATTTTAAATCCTTCAAGGATAAATATGGATCCACAAATAATTAGACGCGTGTAAAATTTTTCATAACTGCCAAAGTAATTGCATCTACCTTGAAGTAATTAAAACTTTTCATAAATCATAGTTCAAGTCGTATTTACGACTACTTATTTCTGCCTCACTTGCATTACACCTTTAGGTGTTTGGACTGCTGGTCCAAATACTTCTATTTTAGAAATTCAAAGCGTCTTTCAACATTGGCCAATTCAATATCTATACTCCTGGATAGATTTTATACAAGATCCCCGATTTCTTTCTTTACTTCTATAGAAGTATTTTATGTAAAATTGTTTGTAAAATCGTTGTCGACAACTTTCCAATTTTCTGGTTCCATTCTGGTAATGACATAACTCATCGAGATCTCTTCAAGATTTCAATATTTATTTCAGGTACCTGAAACTCTTCAAGAGTTTTATTATTAGTTATGTCCTGAGTCTCTTTAGGAGCACCCGCCTTCAATATATGACCATCTCATAATACTTTTCATTTACGAGAATTTTGATCATTGGAACCATTTCAACTATCATGCTTCAAGCATGATTTACATCCACTTGCTCTAACATGTAATTTAAACTTAGAGCATTTCAGCTGGAATATGAGACTTAATCACTCTCATTGGATCAGTAAATATGTTTGGCAGTTGACATGAAATAACATGAATTATCTTATGAACTTTTAGTTCATATTCGAGGATCTAGATAATGATAATTCATTTCCTTCTTTATCCAGCTGATTATTGTCTCCCCCTGATGTTGAGAAAAATCATCTAATAAATGATTCTCCAATTAATGTTTAGAATTTAAACATAAAAGGAGACTCGTACTCAATATATATTCTCAACCCTTTTTACTTGCCCAGTTTGTGTGTTATGGTGGAGCAATTCTACTATATATCGCACATTCAAAAATTCAAAATGGGAAATATGACTTCTGACCAAAAGTCAAATCATAATGGGGAGTTTATTATAACTCGTTGGCTTGATGCGTATAAGTGTTGCTATATGGAAATACCATATAAATAATAAATGTTTTGTTCTTACAGTTTATCTATTAAATAGGAGGCATCCAATTAAAAATTTGTTAAACCGTATTTTTCATAATCAATAGGCTTTGTAACAACCGATATAGCCTAAAATATAAACCCACTAGCTTTTCAAGACGAATAGTCTAACTGCATAATTTGAATCTTTTTAGAATCAATCTCACAAACTTCTGGTTGTAAGTCGATAAAACAATGTAGATGCAGCTACTAAAATCATATAAAACTTTCCATATTTGTGGATATATGGGCCCATATTTCGTTCAGATATGCAAGACATACATTCTCAACTTCAGTACAAGAACTTTAAGTTCTAATTCTTTTGGTAAGTGGGATCATCTATATCCTTTGAGAATAAACAACACAAGAACTTCAGGTTCTTTTAGTTAGTGGAATTTAATCAATTCCTTTAAGCAACACAAGAACTTCACGTTCTTTAATAAGTGGAATTTAATCCATTCCTTTGAGAATAAGCACCACAAGAACTACATGTTCTTTTAATACATGTGCATGTAAATCTCAATAATTTCTGCACCATTATTGATCAGGATGGTCTAACCGATCATGCCAACTATATATGTGTGTGTATATATCTATGAATTTGTAAACTTCTTGTTTACCATAACATGTAATTCAATCTCACTCGTACATGTCTAGTACGACCATCAAAATTGTTCCTTTAAATAGGAATATATTTAGCTCTTTCGGAGCTTTCAATTGAAATTACCTTTTGGTAGCAATATATAGCTCTTCTAGAGCTTTCAACTGACTTTTTGGCTACCAGAACTTATATCCATATTGGCTTATTTCAAATGTCAATTGATAACATATGTTATCTATAATTCCCAAAGGGATATTTTGCGAACTCATATTGCTCTCTTAAAATTTACACTTATAGTGGTGACGATATTATTACCATTAGCGGTAATTATTGCAATATTCGCATAGTGTGCTTTCTCTCAAGAATTTATTGCTCTTCTAGAGCATCAATATTTTCAATACTTTGAGATATAGTACTCACATTATTCCCTTGCATTAAAATGGGAAAATATATCTTATGCTTATGTTGAGCATAAATCGTCACCATAGATTGTATTTGACAAGTAATCATGTTAAACAAAATAAATAAATATCATAATATATAAATATAAATATAAAACGTAAATAATTAATGTGTGTAAAATAAATAAACGTAAAGTAAAATAAATAAATAATTCTCTTCAAAGTTATGAGAATAATTAGAAGATGATTTATTACTTTCGAGGGTTATAAGAAAATCAACGTCCAAAAGAGTTGGACTAACAATGTCCAAATAAAGTTGGACCAGTATCATCTTCATCATGTTTCGCAAACAAAATTTGCTTCTATTTTCTTTCCTTTATCATTCAATGATTCTTGATTTTTCAACGTACAACACGTATGAGACCAATGGATTATAACATCGCATTGGTAATAAGAAGAGTTTTACTTCAATAGAATGATCTTTATCACTCTTGTCATCCTTAGAATCTCACTACCCGTGGGTAGAAATATTCTTAAAATGACCATATTTTTCATGTCTATATTCATAGCCTCGACCACGACCACAACTTCTAATGTGGTTTTTATTTCTTCCATAATATAATCTCACATTCACTTCAGGAAATGGAGTAGAGCCAGTGGGCCTTTAAAACCTTTTTCACATATCCTTATCACAGAGAATAAAGATTTAATCCTCGTACGCGGCATTGTTAAACCTGTCCACAAGGTCCTTTAAAAACCTCCTTTGAGACCTGTAGCTTCGCAGAACGGGATGTCCAGCCAATATACTTGGATTATATCGAAATTATGTCTCTAATTGAATAATGATTTACCATGTTTGCATTCACTTCAGGGAATGAAACACTTCCAATAATCGCATGGAAAAACATCAAGCTTGCATTCACTTCAGGGAATGCCCCATCATTGATAATCTCATAGAATAAACATTATGCTTTGCATTCACTTCAGGGAATGCCCCATCATTAATAATCGCATGGAATAAACATCATGCCTTGCATTCACTTCAGGGAATGCCTCCCATAAAACTTTTTGGATCAAGACAAATTTTCGTAATTTGAAATTGGGAGAAGTCTATGGTCGAGTTTTTCGACGAAGAAGAAATATTGCTTTCGAGCTAATATAGACTTTATAACAGTCTCTTGCAGATTCAAAATCACCATAATATATCGCACTTTAAAATTATAGTTTAAAGGAAAATAAAATAAAAATAAAATAGAGTTTACCTATAATGTTTTTCCTCTCGAGGACGATGGAGACATAGTGAATGACCGAGGCAACTTCTCATAATCCCTTTATATCATGTCTCTTTCCAACTCATTTAAACACATGTAAAACTCAAAAACATGGTTAAAAATATTAATTTTCATCATTAAAATAACATAAAAATAAAGACTATTTAAAGTCAGATAAAAGCAAACTTGATCTTGCCATTGTCAAATGATAACATGTTGAATGATGTCATTGTCGATAATCATTAGAGCATCTCTGCCACCAACGAAAATGAAACCATCGAACTATAGGTTAAAGTGCAAGGTGTGCAACCACAATGGAAGCTTGATTTTACACGTGGCTTCACAAGCATGATTTGTTTTGCAAATCCTTGCTTTAAATTTGGGTGCTTTGTGAAGCATCATGAGTAGTAACACAATAAATCAATGGTTAAATTGGTTAGTATAATAACACTGTAAAATCAATATAACAAATTATTGGGAAAATAATATGTTACAAAGAATTGGAATACGATAAATATCATAACCATTAATTTCGGTTTAGACCATAGTCAATGGCTCTACTTTCGTGAGGTCTTTGAGTCCCTTCAAAATTCATGGTTCGTTCAAACCTTCAAAACATGCCATCATATTTTTCAAAAATTAAAAATCAAGTTAAAATATCAAGATAAAGGCAAACAATAATTAAAAAAATACAGGGAAAAAAAACTTATCTTCGGTACAACGTAGAAACAAAATTTGTTTCGATAACTCTTTTGGGATTAAAACGATGAACACCAAAATCTTTCGAGCGAACTCGTGCTGATAACGTGTTTTGAATAAAATAACAAAGAACAATAATAAGAACAAAGAATTAGAATGGAAGAACAAAGAGATGAGAGAAAGAGGGAGATTTGTATTATTCTCAAAATATAGAATTGTATACAATGCCTTCATCAAGTCATCTATTTATAGGCATATGGTCACGGGGCTAGATTCTAACTCGCCAACCCGTGCGGCATTAGTCGACGATCTTAGGTCGGGGACTAAGTAAGCCTTCGAAAAACTAAGCTGATGCGCTTAGAATGTGATGTACGGAAGCTTTTGGAAAATAGATGGTGATGGCTAAGCAAGGCAAAAGGAAAGAGGCAATGGATTTAACAAGCAAAGAGCCTCGTTAAAAACTCCTCCTAAACCTAGACGAGGAGAATAGAGTACTCGATGACTTCTTGTATTAATAGACAAAGAAATGAAGAAATGAGCAATGTGTGAAGTGTGGAGTCATTACAATGGTTGGGGAAGGCTCCTATTTATAGCCTTGGCCACCTCGATCTGATGGCTACGAACGACTCGATCCAATGGCTATGGATGAGTCTTACAAAGAGAATCTACTATACATGGCAACTATATCACTCTATTACATGGTTGCCTAAGATAAGTGCTCAATGACATCATAGTCTTGGTGGCATTGGCTTGTTTCCTCAAATGTGGCTTCAAGGATGGAAGCTTTCCTCGAATAGGCTCCATGGAAGATATCTTTCCATGAGCGTTGGTCCAAAGATGACACCTTGGCTTGGGTCTTGGATGCTTGGGCGGATTGGGCTTGGCATGGCCCGGATATTGTGTCCAAAACCTCCTATTTAGCATGTTGGGTGCTAAAATAGGCCCTAGGGGTGTGGGCAACTCAGATGGACATCCCCTAGTCCTCTTGGCGTGCACATCGGGTGCAGACTCGGCCTCGTTGGCGTGCACGTCGAGTGCGGGCTCGGGCTTCATGGCATGGGCGGCATGAAGGGTGTAAGGCAAGGCCCCCTCGTGTGTGGACTTGGCCTCCTTAGTGTGCACGTCGGGTGCGGGCTCGGGCTTCATAGCTTGGGCGCCATGAAGGGTGCAAGGCAAGGCCCCCTCGGTTGCGGACTTGGCCTCCTTGGTGAGCACGTCGGGTGCGGGCTCGGGCTCCATGTCTTGGGCGGCATAGAGGGTGCATGACAAAGGCCCCTCGGATGCGTGTGTTGGGCCCCTCGGGTGCAAGCCTTGTGGGCAGCACATGGGGTGCTTGACAAGGCCCCATGGTGCGCTAGAACTGGCCCAAATCGGATCTCTTGGGAGCGGACACCACCAAGGGTGTTGGGCATGGCCCCTTGGTGCGTGGCATCACCAACACTTTGTGTCCCTCGGTCGGGTGGTGCGCTAAGTTTAGCACCTATGGGTGCGGCTGACTCAGTCTCAAAAAGTGAGTCGGTAACATTCTCCCACACTGAAGCTATCAACGTCCTCGTCGATTGGTAATGATGAGGCTCGGTCGTCTTGTTCTCGAACGGCCTCGGCTCATCGTCTCGTTCCCGCTTGGATAAGGGAACACTCGTGAAAAAGGCAAGGCTTTCATGCCTTGGGCCTCGATCCGTCTCGAACGGTTGCCACTCCTTGGCAAGCTCATGATCCTCGAACGGTTGCCACTCCTTCTCATAGGAGATGCTCGCCTTGCTTTGTGCTTGGCTTGATCGCATCGGCGGCCTGAGGACAAAACCAGAGTAAGTTAGTCTTAAATCATCATAAAAACATGGCTTGCTTACCTCGGACAAAATGTCTTTGTCGGGTGGCTTCACTATGCCTTGTCGATACTCAAGGCAAGTGATGATTGTGGGGTCTTGGAGTATCCCCACTTCGGTGATGTCTAGCACTTGACTCTCAGCTCGAATGAATGTTGGAGGCTCTCGGCTTGCTCCAACCACTTCGTCACTCGGCTCCTCGCTTGGCCTCGCAAGCAACCTGTGGACAGAACCACAACAAGTTAGATCAAAATTTTGAAAAATTGGATCACTTACCTCGTCGCTCGACTCTTCGTTATCCTTGTCGCATGGTTAGACTAGGATGGCTACTCGCCCCACATCTTGATTTGGATCTTCACTCAAACTTGTAGAATTCCTACAAAAATCCAAATAATCATGGGTTAGAATGGATTCTTTAAATAAAGAACCACTTACCTCGGACTCAAGGTCCTTTTTGTCTCGATCCACTTTTCCTTGTCGATACCCAAGGCTAGCGTTGGCATGGTTTGGCCCCTCATCAATGGGCTTGGGCATCGCTTCTATTGTGGTGCTTTGGCTCGGTTCCATGGATTCATGCCACTCTTCTATGGAATTGGACCACTCATCAAACTCGGCTTGCAAATCCTCAAGGAAAATTGCTAGCTCCTCTCCATCGGCTTGGATGGTGTCTCGATCACTTGGCTTTCTACTCTCGAAAGCACAAAAATGTCCCACTCGCATCAGTAACTCCTCGATGGCAAGTGTTTCATCAAACTCGGATGGCTCTTGAACCACTTCATCAAACTCGGATGGGTACTCCATCTCATACTTTGGTGGCAATGCCTTTGGCAACTCCAAAGACATCTCGTCCTCGATCACATCGTCCACCTCACTCATTGGCGGACAAGTAGCATGCCCCACCTTATACCCTCAGCTTAAGGCATTGGCTACTTCCTTCGACAAACTTGGGTTGCACTTCCAAGTAAAGTCGAACATCGAAAGGATTTTCTCCCAACGAACCTACTGAGGAGACAACTTTGCATGGGTTAGAAAATAATCTTTTAATTCACTATCGGTATAGACGGCAAACCTCGACCCCATTAATTGTTGTCTCCAAGCGTGCAAGCAAAACGCAATTGCCTTCATCTCTTTATC
The DNA here is from genome assembly GCA_958450335.1 of Hibiscus tridactylites. Classification (NCBI taxonomy): domain Eukaryota; kingdom Viridiplantae; phylum Streptophyta; class Magnoliopsida; order Malvales; family Malvaceae; genus Hibiscus; species Hibiscus tridactylites. The sequence continues at coordinate 65,387,527 of OY288275.1, forward strand.
ATGACTCGAGAGCCTCTTCTCGCACTCGAATTCGAGCTCACGGATTTTATGTGCAATTGGAACTCCTTTCTCTAAAAGGATTCCTTCAATGTAGTCGGCACTTGCGAAGGTATGGACTTCGAATGCCTTCACGTCCTCGAACTCATCAGGGACTTGTCCCGTTGCGTCGGAAATTTCCATGGATTCTTCCATGGTTTCATCATCGTCGGATATCTTGGTTGAACTTGCATCATCCTCATCGTCGGATTCTGGCAAATCAAGTGCATTAATTTGCTCCAAACAAGATAAATCAAGAATAATTTCATTTTTACCAAGAGAATGGTAAGACATTACCGTGATGTTTGTTGTGTCTCGAAAATTGTTGATTTGACGGTACACATCCTTCGCAATTCCCACAACTGGCTCATCACTAAAGTTGACCATCTTAACTTGTTCATTTACCTTCCCAACTTGAAGGTTTAACGTCTCCGCAACTCGCTTGGACACGATCAGCGAATGTGCACTCGGATCCACTAGTGCACTTAGTGTTGCATCGAGAAACACTACGTCTACAAACATAGGCCCCTCTTCCTCGAAGTCACTCTCGACTTCACTTGAATCACAAGATGACTCATCATCGTCATCGTCGCTGGAATACTCCACGTAACATGTGGAATCGTTGCACTTTTGCAACCTTTCCTTAATCAAAGCTTCACTCTTGAAGTTTGACGCCCCAACAACCACCAAACTTGGTGATTCACCGAACAAGGAAGCTAGCTTTACGGCCTCGATCTCGTCGGGCAAGCATTGTTCCTCCAAATCCTCTACCATACTCACTGGTAGCACATTGCACCTTTCATCAAGCTTTAAAGCCTCGATCTCGTCGGACTCGTCCCGTAACTTGGACTGCTTGAATTTGTGCGGGCATCGGAAAGACAAGTGTCGATCTCCACACCTCCAGCATTTTGACGGCCTCCTCTTTGGGCAGTCTTTGACATCATGATTGATTCTACAAAGAGAACAAAACCATGAATTAGTAAAAACATCACTCAATCATGATTTACTCACCTCGCTTTCAAACGGGATGACTGGTGACTCCACGTCCATCTTTGTCGCAATGTCCCTTCTTCTTGCTCGCGCCATCTCGACTCGAACGGAGCGGAACTCGCTCTGATACCACTTGTCACGGGGCTAGATTCTAACTCACCAACCCGTGCGGCCTTAGTTGGCGGCCTTAGTTGACGATCTTAGGTCGGGGACTAAGTAAGCCTTCGAAAAACTAAGCTGATGCGCTTAGAACGTGTTGTGTGGAAGCTTTTGGAAAATAGATGGTGATGGCTAAGCAAGGCAAAAGGAAAGAGGCAAGGGATTTAACAAGCAAAGAGCCTCGTTAAAAACTCCTCCTAAACCTAGACGAGGAGAAAAGAGTACTCGATGCCTTCATGTATTAATAGACAAAGAAATGAAGAAATGAGCAATGTGTGAAGTGTGGAGTCATTACAATGGTTGGGGAAGGCTCTTATTTATAGCCTTGGCCCCCTCGATCTAATGGCTACGAACGACTCGATCCAATGGCTATGGATGAGTCTTACAAAGAGAATCTCCTATACATGGCAACTATATCACTCTATTAAATGGTTGCCTAAGATAAGTGCTCAATGACATCATAGTCTTGGTGGCATTGACTTGTTTCCTCAAATGTTGCTTCAAGGATGGAAGCTTTCCTCGAATAGGCTCCATGGAAGATATCTTTCCATGAGCGTTGGTCCAAAGATGACACATTGGCTTGGGTCTTGGATGCTTGGGCGGATTGGGCTTGGCATGGCCCGGATATTGTGTCCAAAACCTTCTCTTTAGCATGTTGGGTGATAAATCAGGCCCTAGGGGTGTGGGCAACTCGAATGGACATCCCCTATTCCTCTTGGCGTGCACATCGGGTGCAGACTCGGCCTCATTGGCGTGCACGTCGGGTGCGGGCTTGGGCTTCATGGCATGGGTGGCATGAAGGGTGTAAGGCAAGGCCCCCTCGTGTGTGGACTTGGCCTCCTTAGTGTGCACGTCGGGTGTGGGCTTGGGCTTTATGGCTTGGGCGCCATGAAGGGTGCAAGGCAAGGCCCCCTCGGTTGCGGACTTGGCCTCCTTGGTGAGTACGTCGGGTGCGGGCTCGGGCTCCATGTCTTGGGCGGCATGGAGGGTGCATGACAAAGGCCCCTCGGGTGCGTGTGTTGGGCCCCCTCGGGTGCAAGCCTTGTGGGCAGCACATGGGGTGCTTGACAAGGCCCCATGGTGCGCTGGAACTGGCCCAAGACGGATCTCTTGGGCGCGGACACCACCAAGGGCGTTGGGCATGGCCCCTTGGTGCGTGGCATCAGCAACACTTTGTGTCCCTTGGTCGGGTGGTACGCTAAGTTTAGCACCTATGGGTGCGGCTGACTCAGTCTCAAAAAGTGAGTCGGTAACAATAGGAAATACATATTACATTGAACTCTAATTAATAGAGATAATATTCCTAATAATAAACAAATCAAACTCCTTAGATAAAGTACAAATCATGATAGACACCCACATAGATAAATATTCATAACAATATATATGTATATATACATATATATAGGGTTAGGATCAACTTACACAGTGTCACGTTTTTTGGATCGTTGGATGGGGGAAATGAATGGCTGAGATTAACTCCTTACTTTTTCCCCAAGTGATAATCTTCACATATTCTATTGTTAATCTCATTCATCCGTTTCACTCATCCAACAATCCAAAAAACATGTAAAACTTAGGGAGTTTAACACTGTGTAACTGGATCCTATCCCATATATACTTTCAATGCAACGAAAATTAATGAAAACAAAAAATGAATTATTGTAGTAATTATATAAAATATGAGATTGATTGGAACACAACCTGACACACTAAATTAAAACATCTGGTATTATGAAAAATATAACATAGAGCAAAAAATATTAATATAATAAGCCTACATGAATAAGTTAAAATTTGAATACAACAAATTATTAAATATAAAAAATAATAATTTATAATATTTCAAACAGTGAACCCAACAAGTATTCTAGTGGAAAATAGGAAGATATTCATCACATGGGATACAGGTTCAAATTGCTCTGTCTACAAAATGTATGCATATTATCAAAGGGTTAAGAATGTATAAACAGATACTACATTGTAATTATCTTTAGACTATTTAAAAAATTGAACAATAAAAATTAATATGAACATGATCCAAAAATACAATACGAACCAAAAATGAAGGAGTGAGAAGTTCTATTTAATTGAGAAGGTATATTTTTCTTTCGGTAGAGGGGGGACAGAAGGAGTTGTTCAATTTTTAATTCAAAATTTAATGCCAATCAAAACTTATACTATAGTCTAGTCAGTTTATTTTTTATTGAATTTTTTCTCTAGCAATTGTATGTCTCAAACATTGGGTAAATTACGTCCAAAGCCAATTAATTATGAGTTTATTAACAAAATGCCACTCGATTATAATATTGTTACAAAGCGATCACTACATCGTTAGAAATGAAACAAATATCTCATGTGGGCTGATATAATAACATTTCTAGTTTCCAAAACTTATGTGTTCTTTTAATTTTGTCCTAATTTGAAATAATTCAATAAATTAACCCTTCATACTTAAACATTTTATCAATTTAGTCTTATTTTGCGATATTGTCAAAACAAACGAGCATGTCGAATCAAAGCATTAGTTAGATAATTTTATTATGACAAAAAACAACAATGAGTTACTGTTAAATTGTTATTATATCAGAAAAGTTTTATAAGGTTCTTGGGATAAAAACAATCATTTTTTTAGAACAAAAACTAAAGTGATGAGATTTTTAAATAGGAAGGACTAAATTTATTGAATTGTCTCGAATTTGGATAAAAAAGATAGGTTGCATAAGTTTTGAGGACTAAAACTATGTTTATACTATATCACATCATTATTCACGTCTAATATTTAATAGCCACTAACTTATTTGTAACAATATTTTAATTGAGTGACATATTTGTAACTTTTAAAAGAAAAGTAACATGTTCGTTACCAAACCATTTCATTTTTAACCAATTAAACTTCTTATATTAAAATGAAAATTTTGCAAAAAAAAAACTTTATATTTAACATGGTATTAATATAGTTAGTAGCAGTATGATCCTCTCACACCATGTAAAACTTTTAATTCTTACACTTTTTTAGACTGTTTGATATATAAAAGCAAATAAATGACTGAGATCAATAGTAAATGATTAGATTTTTAAGGAAAAATGAGAGTAAAATATCCTAGTCATTCATTCACCCTCATCCGACCTAACCCTAATTAAGATAGAATTTGGACCGCCGAGTGAGAGCAAATGGATAACTGGCATTTAGGTGAACCAAAAGACATCAAAATATTGAGGTGAATTTCTAGGTTCCATGTGGGTAAAAATTGTAACCCCCTCGTCCCGGTCTAGACGACAGACTGGTCCGAACAGGTTACACAGGGAAAACCGAAGCAAACCCGTTAAGGTTCCACTTCGATTAGCAACCCTAGAAAATTTTCTTTTAACATTATCTTGTCTAAATGCTCTAGTACATCCTATGTGTTAGGACACGCAGCGGGAAGGACACACGGATACCAAACATACAAAACAAGCAATTGAACAACCCATTTTAGCCTTTACAACAGGCCGTATCGATACTCTAGAGGACAATATCGATACGCCTAGACTTGGTCAACAACCCTAAGTCAACCTAGGGAGACTGTATCGATACACAGTAAGAACGTATCGATACGCCCTCAACGGTCAACTTCTCATGGTCAAACTACGAAGACCGTACCGATACACCTAGTACTCGTACCGATACGCCAAAATCTTGTCAATTTCTCAGATTTCCAGAGAGCTTTTGGCGTATCGATATGACCCCGTGTATCGATACGCTCTGCCTAAAATGAGCCCCAAAGCAAGGACCGTATCGATACAGTCCTTGGGCGTACCGATACGCCCTGCACTGCAAGTCTCATTTTAGAAGCAAAACGCACAAAGACTCAACTCTAGATGCATTTAACGACTCGACTAGCAACATACCAACTCTCATACATCACTAGGCAAACATGAATAAGCATACGGAACGATTTAAACAATCAACAGAGCATCAAACACCAAGATAAGCATACATAGAAGAAACTTGCATTCAAGCATACATAAGGAGTCTATTCAGCCAAAAGATACATACTTCCACAAGGCATTGCATAACAAGGGTCACATGCCAACAAGCAACACATAAGCACTCATGAAACATGGTTTACAAATCCACGACATAAAAGCATAGACATACATCAACATTTAAAACCAACATAAGGAGTCTATCAACGCTCCTACAAAACACGTAGCATCCCTATTGCTAAACTACTACATTATTTACTAAACCATACTTGAGCAACCACTACAAGCTTGGATGCCCTTTCCTTGCTCCTTGCTAACTCCGCGCTAATGATCTACATTGCCGAAAACGAGAGCGTAAGCTAGAAGCTTAGTGAGGGAGCTCTAAACAAAAACAACGACAATGCAGGGTTCAAGAATGTTATCCTTAAGGCATTTACAAGACATACATACGCACCAACCTAGCAACATAGCTAATCGTCACAAGAATGCATAAACATGGCATCTTCATGTTATGCTAAACAAGATATAACAATTATCTTATCACAACCACCACACATAGACAAGTATATTGACAACTATTAGCTTACTCGAATATGCAGATAACTTTCGTTGGGATTTTCACCCCCAACGTACTCAACAATCAACGTTACCTTCCGGTGGCATTTCACTCATCACCGTTCCTAGCATGGATGGGATTACACTCATCATCACATGCCCTTGCGGATGGGATTACACTCATCATCACGTAATAACATTTTTCAATGGAATATTACCTCATCGTACTCCTCCTTGATGACCACACGTCACCAAGGCCACGCGCGAATTTGACTCAATCGTGTGCACACTCATCCTAATGATCGCTCATTTATACCCGGTAATTAACTAGTGACAATCATACTAACAAGTCTCACCATGATATTACCATTATGCATTTCAACAAATCAGCCACCACATACATCAATATGTATATCAACATGCATAAAAAACACATGCTTCACAAGTCCACACTATGCACCTTAAGCAAAACTCATAAAACACACAAGAGATTAAGCTACCAACTTAATCTCTACCTTGGATTTGCCTACCAAGCACAATCCAACACCACAACCACACACTTGAACCAATTTAAAACCATTTTAAATGATCCACTCACCGAACTTCCTTAAGCAAACTGAGGAAAGCCGAATCAAGTCTCCACACTTTCCGGAATTGAGCCTGAAGCTTCCCCAACGATTTCCCTTGATTCTAACCAATCAAAAACAACACATTACTCAACCAAATCATCCATAAAACACTATCACAACCCAAACTACAACCACAAGCCAATTCTTTACAAATTTCAACCCATGAACCAACTCACAAAATCCTCATTTTCGAGCTCACACACAACCCAGCAGCAAACCACTAATCCCAACACCCAAATCAACATTAAACACCTTCAAAACAACCCTCAACCATTACCATAACATCAGCCCTACTCTCTTACACCAAACTACCTCAAAAACCCACATTTTCACCCTTTTAAAATACCCACAAAAACCCATTTCGGGATTTTTGATAAAACTCCACCAATTTGAGATATAATGTACTTAAGGGCAAGATTACAACATAAATAAACTCTACGAATCGAAAATCAAACAAAAACCTAATAAAGCTTATTCCTTTTTCCCAAAATTTTGAAAACTTCAAAATCTTCAAAGGTGATGTTTATGAAAACTAAAACTATAGAAACGTTTGGAATAAAGAGGAGAAGTCAAAAATGATCTTACCTCAAAGAGAGCTCTTGAAATGGTGAAGAAATTTGATGGAATAGTAACCAAGGGTTTGGGGAGGTTTTGACGTGAAATAGAGTTTGAAGGAAGAAAATGAGCACATTAAAATAAAAGCCCTCTTTTCACCATCTTTTCCCTTTATTTTAAAAGTACCTTTTTGCCCTTACTTTAAAAATTACACTTTTTCCATTAGTAAAATTCAAACCCCTTTTAATTTTTAAAACAAAGCCCATTCTAATTAAAACAAGCCCAACGACTCGAACCCGATTCACACACTCAACTCCCGACCCCTAAACCCGGGTGTTACATAAATATGCATGAAGGCAAGAATCAAAAACACGCCTAAACATGAAAGCAATAGTTTAATCATAGTTTGCAATGGCTGTTAAACTTTCGCATATGTTGTTTGGAGCATTTCTTTTACTCTTAGTGCACAACCTTGTGTCATCAAGTCTCTGAAGCTTGATTCCCTTCAAAATCTTGAGCAAGTCCAGAAAGGAGGAGGTGCCAGCGGGATTAATCAAGTCAAGCAATACCTCAAGAGATATGGCTATTATCCTCATGGCGTGAAGCTCACACTCGACGATCGTTTCGACGATTCTTTGGAGTTTGCTCTGAAAGCATATCAGCAATTTCTCTATCTGGATGTAACAAGCAAGATCGACTCCGCTACTATCAAAACAATGATGACTCCTAGGTGTGGTATGTTTGATAATCAAGGTGAATCTCACTTGGTTTCTAACTATAACACCACAAGCTTTAAGTGGAGCAAGTACAACCTTTCATATTCTATCAGCAATACTCCCAGTGGGTTTACAATAAATGGAGTGGATACTCTATTTGCTAGAGCAATGAAATCATGGGAAGATGTTTCTCCCTTCAAGTTCACAAAGAATTCAAATGGTGATATCAAAGTGGGGTTTTACTCAAATAATCATGGGGATGCTCCATTTTATGATCCAGTGAATAAGGTTGAGGCATATGCTCATGCTTTTTATCCACAAGATGGGAGGGTTCACTTCAATACATTATATACTTGGTCCACCAATCCTACAAGCAGACAAGCCGACATGGAATCAGTAGCTGTGCATGAATTAGGACATACTTTGGGTCTTAACCATTAGCGGGTTACTATCAGCTATCATGTATCCATATATTGATCTAGGAGTTATCAAAAGGAATCTGACCCAAGATGACAAAGATGGTTTAAAAGCAATGTACAAGTACTAAAAGACATTGCACCAATGAAACCTGCATAGGTTTCATAATAACTATACTGAAAATGAAATAAGTGATTACAGATATACCATAGCTTAACTGTTGGATTAATGTAATCTAATAGATATGGAAGCTTTAGTTTTCTTGCATGGTGATGGTATGCATAATCTATGACTATGATTTACTTGAAGTTGTTATGTGCTGCATTTGTGACGTATGCTTTTGAAGATTCCAATGCATTATGCTATATATTGGTGCCTAATAACTAGGGATCAAATTGAGGTTAAAACATATATATTTTTTTCAAAATTTAGGGGGAATTATAAGTATCCCATAATTTTTTTAATAAACTAAAAATTAAAAAACAAGTGTAACACCCCAAATTTGGTCCTAGATGTTTTAGAGTCCAAATCGGACCGGTCATAAATGGTTCGAATCTTAAAAGGGAGATTTAGGGAACACCTAGTTCGGGATACTTTAAAAATATGGAAAAATATCTAAAAATACTCATTTAATATATGAATGATTATGGTGAAATAAATTTTACAAAATAAGGTTTGAAAATACTACATTTCGGTGTAGTGACCAAATTGCAGTTTTTACAAAGTTAAATAGTGACTGTTTTGTAAAGGATTAAAACTTTGAATCTTTGAGGAGCTAATTTTACCAAAATGTTTTTAATCAGATTTCTTCTTAATTTGGGTGATTTTATTAATGTTTTAATTAAAGGAAAATAAAGATTAATTCAAAGGATACTACCTTTGACTTTTCATAACTACCTTTCATCAATTTTCTCTCATTTCATTTTCTCTCAATTTCTTTTCAGCCAAACACATTTCCTCCAGCAATTAACCTTTGATTTTCATTCCTTTTGATGAGATTTCAATCTCCTTTTGATTCCTAATCTATTCCTCATCAAAACCTCTTGATTTTACATTGGATTTTCAAGAAAACTTGCTCAATTCAAGGAGAAATCAGCCATTAGAGGTATGCTTCGTCCTTCTCCTCTAATGATCAGTTCTTTACTGAAATTCCCAAGTTATCAATCTTTTGTTAATGATTTTTTAGTTGCTTTAATGTTAGAAACAAGAAATTGTCTTAAAACTCAAGGTTTTTGGAGAGATCTTGATGATTTTCGTGGTTGATGGTTAGGCTCTGTTTTGAGGTTGTTTTCTAATGTATTTTGGATGTTAATTGATGTTATAAATGAGGTTTTATCAAACAAAGCCCGAATAGGCTTGGGTTCCGAAGTTTTGCATGCTAGAATGATGGTTTTTGGGGTGGTTTTGGTGTTCTATCATAGATCGAGGTATAAGGACGAGTTTGTGATGATTTTTTATGTTGATTGATATTTAGAAATGATTAGAAGTGGTAGATCTTTGATGGGCTTTGTTTTGGAAGAGTTTGATGATGATTTCGGTTGTGTTTGGTAGCCGAAATGTGGGTTGTGAGTAGAGCAGCGAGCTTAGGAGTGTGGCTGATGATTTCAATGCATGATGATGCATTAATCATCTGCTCTTATGTGTTATAAACAGGGGAGACATCTTCGGACACCTTTGGTGTTGATCCGGGAGCCTAGATAGCGTTTCGGCGAGCAAGCGAAACGTAATCGGTGAGTGCGAATGGTTTAGAAGTCCTTGAGGGACATGAAACAAGGTTTGGGGATTTAGGAAAGGTTTGAAACACCTTCCTAAGTCCGGAAGTATGTATTGGCTAGATTGCTCTCTTAAATGCGGTGGTTGCCCCTAAAATGCTTTTACATGCTCATGGTTTGAGATAGATAAATTCCTACTGTTTTTATGCATGATTTGTAGCATGAGATGATGCTTGAAATGATTTCATGAAATAACATGTTGCATAGTTGAGATTTGAGCTTTTGTGTTAAAGCATGGCAAATGTTAAGGTTTTGAAATGAGATGAGAATGATTTGGAAATGTTGCATGAAAAACAGTAGGTGAGATGATGTTTTGACATAATATATTGACATAGATGTTGAGATACTTACCGGATATAATTGATCGATCAATATGATGAGAGTGCACTATAAACTAAAAATTCGTACATGCTCTTTGGTTTAATCCAAAGGGAGAGAACCAATGATGGGCATTCCATCGGGTAGGACTTGGTGAAATACCCAAGCTTTGTGGCGATGAGAGATTCTGACATGTGAGTACGGTGATGTGAGATTCCACCGGAAACTATGTTACTAGACAAGTGAGTACGGTGATGTGAGATTCCACCGGAAGCATCTAGTGGTTAGAGAATGTTGTCCGCATATCCGAGTAATAATGAGATGTGAAATGCCAATATAAAATATGAAAATGCTTTTGATTCACATGTACCTTTGATGAGATGATTTATGCTATGAGAAATGCATATGAGATTTGTACATGAAATGATTTGGTTTTACAAGCATAAGAATGGATTTGCCATGAGATTTGCATTGGTTTAAATGCATGAGATAGAATTAAGGTACATGTGTTTTCAATGAGAGGTTGCTATGAATGGTTGTCAAGCATGAGATAGAATGAGCGTGTTGTAGAAAAAGGCTTTTGAGAAAGTGTTTTAAATAATGCATTATTGTGTTGGTTTTCTTTAGAGCATGTCTCACTAAGAAATTGTGTTTACGCTCTCTTTTACCAATAATGCAGATAATTGAGGTGTTTTGGGCAGCGAGAAGGTTAAGAACATCCAAGGAAGTACAAAGCTCATGTATGGTGATGTTTTTATACACTTTAGTCTTGATATATGGCAATGGGGAACCCAAGGTTGTATTTGGGAGATGTGTTTGAACTCCATAAGTTTGTGGCATGTTTGTGATGGCACTTATGGGTTGTAAATGGTCTTAAATGTTTGGTTTGAGGTTTGGTTGCTTATATTGGTTTTGAGAATAGGGAGCATGCCTTTAGATTGTAAGATTTTGTGTTTGATGTCATCCTCTAGTTTAAGGGTCTTAAATATGTTCCTTAGTGGATAAATGAGTTGCTGGTATGTTTTGATGCTCATTGAAGTATGTTTGAATGGCTTGAAATTTCAAAAACCAGCAATTTCTGCTGTCACTGGGCAAAGTGTATCGAAACACCCTCACATGTTCCGAAACGGGGCATGTAATGGCCATAGGGTTCTGAAACGGTTAAAGCTGTTTCGAAACAGTTTGGCTACTGGTGAAGCCTGTTTCGATACTGGTCTCGGAACATACCCGAGTACCGAAATGGTCAACACCGTTTCGATATGGGCGTTTCGGTACGAAGGGTGGGCGTTCCGATACAGTTGACCGTTGGATGCTGTTTTGAATTGTTTTAAGTTTCCATGCTTTACATTTTAGTCCCGAATGTTGTGGATGCAATTGCTTGAGCTTGGGATGTCTTTTTAAGCTGAAACTTGACAGAGAAGCATGTAACATGATTAATTTCAAATTGGTAAACCTAAAATCAGCTAAGTCCTTATAGTTTCCAAAAATTACATTTTGGTCCCTAAACGCATAATTTATGCAATTGAGTCCCTAAATGTTTTCCGATCGTTGTGCCTTTCTCTTCCATGATTCGTGAGTATTCATATAGGCTTAATGTGCATCTAGACAAGATTAAAATAAAAAAGGGGTCGTTAATCAAGGTTGACTTCTGGGTTGTCTTTGGTTTTCCCCGTGTAATCTTCGTAGTTCGGGTCAAGCATCTAGGCCGGGCTAAGGGGGTTACAACAAGTACCAGTTACAACTAGTTGGTCTAGTGGGATGAGGCACTAAATCCCTTAAGCAAGGTCAGGATTTCAAATCCTAGCGTTGTGAATAGAAAAAAGGGTTGGAAGGGTGGTCCCTATAATGGGTCTCCGTAAAAATCGATCTGAATTAGTCGGACAGTGAGTCGTAAACCAATGGTTAAACAAAGTAAGAAAAAAAGAAGTGATGGGGTTGGGGCTACAACCCCTCCCACCTATATAACAGATCTATTCATGCTGATAATGAAGAAAAAAAGTATAAGAGAGATAGGACTTGAACTAGAATAGGATGTTAAGGGAGAAAATTACTTAGTGACCTAAGTAGTATTTAAACAAAAACTTGAGATGAAAAACAAGGTGTAACTTGAATAATATTTAAACTTATGGACTTGCATTTCAATTAAATCAAAAGGTTTGTGAGACAAGACCCCTTATAACTTCTATATAGTTTTCTCCAGGTCTACCATTTCATTCCCTCAATGATACACTCTGAATTTTTTTATTTTAAAGAATTTTAAAAAAATGATTTTGATGACGTGGCACATTCTGATCGTGCCACGTGTCCGTATATCTTTGACCTTTAGAGGGTACTGACGGTCTTCGCGGACAACATAATGAAGGGGCAAATTCGGTGCAATTTGAATTTTGCGGGCTAAATTGGGTGAAGAATTTTCATAAGGACTTAATTGTTTTTTTTATTTTTCGTTGAGGGCTAATTTGACCTTTAAGCCATTTATTGATTTTTCAAATTATGATAAAATTGATCGAATTTATAAATTTGGAGAACTAATTGTGTTATTAAACAATTTTAGCCAAGCTGCCATATCACCCCACTTAGCAACAATTAGGGCTCAGTGACCATTTTGTAACATAATCAATTGTTTAATGTCCAAACTGAAGCAATTAAAAGTTTAATTACCACAATGAACAATTTAGCAAAGTTCAATGATAATTTATGAACTTTACCCTATAAATTAATAATACATTTGATAATAATATAATAAAAATGAGACGAGAGTGTATTATATAATATTAAAAATAATCACAACATATTCTGACAGACAAATGAGACGCCAAATGCATTAGCGAAAGGTGAGGTGGACGTGTGTTGTGATTTCAAGTGATGGATTGAAATGGACTTTGGGGATCGATTTTTTCTTGCAAATTTTTTTTTGCATGATTTTTGTTCGGACTTTTTATAGCTTCTTGAGATTACTTTTTGTGTTGTTCGTTTGGCACTATTTAGTGATATGCTTTTCCCTTAATGAAACCATTATCCATCAATAAAAAATAATTATATTAATAAAAATCAAGAAAATAATAGTAGAATTTATAATAAAAATATAATAATAAATATAGAATAAAATAAATTAATGAAAAAATTATGGGAAAATAAAATAAATATGCTATGGGATCAAATTGAATAAAATTATAATTTAAAAGGGTCAAAATAGTATGTAGCTATGAGAAATTAGACTACATTCAAAAGAGAAATGATCAAAATAACAATTAACACCAATATAGTAAAAGACATATTTTTTTTGGATTTTCGGATAATCTAAAAATCAAAATATCTCGATAAGTATCCAATACACGAGGGGGTCAATAGCACAGAGGTATGAAGATATTGTCGTGGAACATTCGTGGTTTGGGATCGAGGTCAAAGAAAAAAGTTGTACAAGACGGGTTACAACAATATCAAGGGGAGATGGTTTGTCTTCAAGAAACTAAATTGGAGGACATTGCCTTACCATTGGTGAGTTCGTTTTGGTTTATTAATAATTTTTACTTTGTGTTTGCACCCCGATTGATCGGTCGGGGGAGTTTTGGTTTGGGAAACATCTAGATTCAGAATTGAGTCAAAGCAAATTTTCGAACATTGTGTTGTGATCACCGGGTCTTGGGTGAGTGAGTCTTGGAGATGTGGGATATTTTTCTTATATTCTTCTTGTTCGGTAGAGGGTCAATTAGCGTTGTGGCTACATTTTTTATCCGTGATGCGCAATTTTTATGGCCCATGGTGTGTTTGTGGTGATTTTAACATGGTTAGTTTGCCTTCGGAAAGACAAGGATGTAATGGAAGTGTGATAGGGACAAAAAACTATGTGAATTTCCTGAATGAAGCATCATTAATTGATATCCTGATTCAAGGGAAACAGTTTATCTAGTATGATTCGGGGAACAAATGTAGTCGTCTGGACAGATTCGTTGTGATAGGAGAATGGGTAGATCTTTTTAACCAATTGAAGCAATTGAACCTGCCGAGGGGAATCTCCGATCACATATCGTTACTATTAGTGGGAGAAGCAGAAGACTGGGGGCCGAGACCGTTTCGTTTCATCAACTGCTGGATGGATCAACGAAAACATGTGAAAGATATGGAAATGGAATGGTTAAATATCTCTAATGTTGCAGGTGAACGTCCTATTACACACAAAATCAAAGAGATAAACATTTTCCTAAGAAGGTGGAACAAGGTTTTTTTCATGTCCGCCAATTTTAACTTATGGTCCCGTGTTATGTGCTGGTGGGGTGTTGCCATAGTTCGCCCATCATCGTTTCTGGAGTTCATGAACATTTGCTTTTACGGACAGTTTGAGGGTCTTGTTGGACAGGGCTGGATTGTTGCTTGTGTAGTTGTATTATGGTTAGTGTGGCTTGGAAGAAATGAATTAATTTCTAGTAAGAAGAATCTCTCGATTGATGAACTTTTGTTCCTTGTAAAGCTGAGATCTTTGTATTGGGTGAAGGCCTCCAAATGGGCGGTGGATGTTGTAGAAAATCCATGGTGGTTGTGTCATTGGAGTGTTATACCATTTCCCTAATTGTGTGAGTAGATTGCGTGTTGTTTGGGAACCGCCTTCAAGGGGTGTTTTAAAATTCAATATTGATGGCTCGGTGAAAGAGAAACCAGGACTAGCGGGGTGTGAAGGTGTTTTGAGGGACTCTAATGGAAAGGTACTTGCTTTATTCTCGGGTCTTTTGGGGGTTGATAAGTGCCCAAAAGTCCTATATTGTCACTCATTTTTGGGGCAATTATCACTTAACCTACACCCAATTAAGCCGTATTATGATCTTTTATGCGTTAATTTCAGTACTTGTACCTTTTATTCTTATATTTGATATATTCTATTAAAAAGGTATTTTTAATGCATATTCGGTGCTTGTGCAGATATACTCGCTGTCGGGGCAGTTGATACCGTGTGGGTAATGAAGAAACAGGGGTATGGTGCAGAATAAGCTACTGAAAGGACCCTGATCAAGCTGAGCCAAAGATGACAGCTTCTACTGAGGGAAGCTGGATTATGAAGATGAAGCCTTACAGAGCAGATTCAGTGATAGACCTCTGCCGAGGCAGTAGATATTCCCTACCGAGGCAGCACACAGATCAACCTGCCGAAGGGCAACCTGAGCAAAGTGGTAGCCGATTTGAAGAGCAGAAAATACCTGAGTTTTCTACACACTTTGCACGGCAAGGAGAGCTCGAGAAAAGGAAGAAAAGATGGAAGGAAGGTTAAAGATGGAATTTGGGCAAAACATGATAAATGCATTAAAATTAAAGAGATTCACCTCTTTCATGAAGTCAAGTCCAAGTCCAACTTAACTTCCTCTTCAAGAAGAACCATGCCCTACTCCAACCCCTATATAAGGAAGGCTTTCCGCCATCAAGGAAACGAAGAAGGACGAGAGAGCTTAGGATTAGTTTGTGTTTTCTTTCCATTCGTTATGTTCTAATTTTCCTTAGGGTTAGGATTAGTTGTTTAGTAGTTGTGTAAAGACAATTGTACTTTGTTTTAGTTTTAATGCAATTTAGTGCAAAGTCCTTATAGTTGTAAGTTTGGAAACAGGACTGAAAGTGTTAAAAAATCAATTCCATTTTGCTGGGCGCACCCTTTAGCAACTAAATGGGCCTTATGTCTTTCTAGACTACCATCAGATTTTAGTTTAGCTTTATAACCCACTTACATCCTATGGTTTGTTTTCCTGGAGAAAGAATAACTAGACTCCAAGTATCATTATTCTGTAATGCTAAGATTTTCTCAGCCATGGTTTTTTTCCATTCATCATGCAAAAGAGCTTCTTTAAAATTCTTAGGTTCTTTTAAAACAACAACATTATTAATATAACCGAAAGATATATCAAAAAGATGTTGGTAAGATAGTACATGTGCAATAGAATGAGGTGTGGACTTAGAGCATTGTTTTTCTCCAAGCAAAGAGACTTGATAATCATTATACTTTTGGGGTAATTTAAAAGTTCTGGAGGGTCTTACTGGTTTTCCAATTGGTAAGTGAGAGGAAGAAGGATTTGATGAACAAGGTACAAAAGGCATATCTTTACCATTAGTATTATCAACTACCATATCACTAGAATTGTCATTCAAGATATCAACATCAATAGATATATTATTAGGTATTGCAGAAGCTTCAGAAATATCAGTATAGCATGGATCATTAGAGTTTAGATTTCTGGAAACAATATCATTTGAAACAGTCTTGTTATGATCCTGAAAATCTTGAAAGAAATTATTTTCATAATTGGATAAAACAATGTCATTTGAACTGTTATAAGAAGTAGATCGAAAAGGAAAATCATCTTCAATGAAAACAACATCTCTTGATATAAAAATAGTCTTAGTGACCATTTTAAAAAGCCTAAACCCCTTAACATTCTTAGGAAATCCAAGAAATAAGCATTTTCAGCCCTAGGATGAATTTTAGTCTTGGCTTTAAGAAGAACATTTGCATAAGCTAGACAACAAAAAATCCTATGGTTATCAAATTGAGGTTTAGAATGAAATAATTCTTCAAAAGGTGTCTTATTTTGCAGAACAAGGATAGGAGTCAAATTAATAGGAAACACAGAATGTAGAACACAATCAAGTCAAAATTCTAAAGGTAAAAAGGCATGGATTCTTAAAGTTCTAGCAACCATAAGAACGTGTTGATGTTTTCTCTCAACCACATTCTTTTGCTGTGGAGTATAATTGTAAGAGTTTTGGTGAATAATTCCTTTAGATTTAAAAAAAATCTAGCATATCAAATTCTTTAGCATTATCAGTCCTTATACATTTCACAGTTTTAGAAAATTGAGTGTCAACTATTATACAAAAGTCAACTACAATTTTCCTAACCTCTGATTTATATTTCATATGATAAATTCAAGTGTATCTACTTTTATCATTAACAACAGTTAAGAAGTATGAATGGCCATGTATACTTTTAATGGGAAAAGGACCCCATTAGGGTTGTTCCTGAAATTTTGGTGGCCTAAGGGGGAAATTAAAAATTAGGCCCCTAATAACATGTATTGAAAAAAAATAAGAGTAGGCTCATAATAATAAGTATTAGAAAAAACAGTGGTTAACAAGTATTAGAAAAATATAAAATTTTAATAGTATGTACCTAATAACAAATATTGAAAAAAGTGTACCCTAATAACAAGAATTGGAAAAAATTAACCTCTAATAAAAAAATTGAAAAAAAAATTACATTTTAAGAGTAGACCTTTAATAGCAAGTGTTAGAAAAAAAAATTAGGCATGTAATAAAGTATTACAAAAAAATTGGACTCGTTGTAAAAAAAATTTGAACATTTTGAATTTTAAGAGTATGCCTAATAACAAATATTGAAAAAAATAGGTCTCTAATAATAAGTATTAAAAATAGACCCATAATAACAACTATTGAAAATAAATAAATTTTAATAATAAACCTCTAATAATAAGTATCGAAAAAATTTAAACACTAATATTAAATATTAGAGAAATATGAGCTGTGGGCACTTGATATGAGTGGGCCCTGGGTCGTCGCCCTTATGGCCTATCCTCTGGGACGGGCCTAGAACTCATACATTCATGTGTACAAGGTCAAAAGTATCAATGCTAACAGAAGTTCTCAAAAGAAAAAATAATCTCTTTTGTTTTGCTAAATGACAGACATCACAGTCAGATAACAGACCAGTAGGAATATCAGCATGTAAATGAGAAAAAAATTTCATCCTTCCTTGAGAGGGATGCCCTAGTCTAGCATGACATTTATTTAAGGAAACAGAAGAACAAACAATTGAATTAGGAGTGGAATCATGCATATCAAGGATGTATAAGCCATTGGATTCTCTAGCTAAACCAATCATCCTCCAGTTGATAACATCCTGTATAAAACCAAAACAAGAATTAAAAAAAGAAAAATATTATAATTTTTGGTTAATTGAGAGACTGATATCAGATTGAAACAGAAAGTAGGTATGTAGAATGTAACCCCCTCGTCCCTGTCTGGACGATTGACTGATCCGAGCAGGTCACACGGGGAAAACCGAAGTGAAACTCGTTAAGGTCTCGCCTCGGTTAGAAACCTTAGAAAATTTTCTTCAATTATCTTATCTAGATGGATCATTAAATCCTATGTGTGAAACGACAGCGGATAAACAAAGACAATGCTATGCAGACGGGGCGTAAATTAATTTAAATTTACCAAGTGTCAAGTTAGTTCGATTTCTTACATACGTGACCGGACAAAATAAAAACGAATAAGAACAGGGCTCACAGGGAAGCCTACAAAAAACAAGACCCAAACCCAACACTTGAAGACCTTTAAAGATGCCAAAAGCCCAAATTATAGGCCAGTGTTTCAAAACAAGCTTGCCCGTTTCGATACACGGGCCCTAGTTTTAAAAGCTAGGCTACTCGTACCGATACGGCCCACCTCGTTTCGGTACAGGGTCCTTTTTCGCCTAGACGTTCCGAAACACGTTCCGGAACAGGCCTTCACAGTAGCCAAACTGTTCCGGTACGCGTACCGGAACAGGGGTTCATAGTAGCCAAACTGTACCGGAACACGTTCTGATACGGGTATCCCTAGAACCACACCCGTTCCGAAACGCCTGCAGTCTGTGTGTTTCTAAAAACCAGATTCTGCATCTCCAAAAGTCCCCAACATGCCTCAAACATCAAGAAACAAGATATGACATGCATATGCATGCTCTAGAGGCATTCACCCTATTTCAAGCATGCTCAAACACTTAACATACGTGGAAAGGCCATTCATAAAGAGGATCAAGAATTCACCAAGACTTACATAAAGGGTCTAATTAGCCAAAAGGTACATGCATCCACTAGCAAAGATTACATGCTCTCAAAACAATGCATAGCATTCATGGGTCAAGGTCGTAAGCCTTCAAACACAAGCATTTAGACAACAACATAACAAGGTTTACAAACCATAACAAGGCATTAGCAACAAAACCAACATATATTAGTCTAACAACGCTCATACAAACACATAGCATCCCCATTGCTAAACTACATGTTGAGTTATGAGGTGCTCGATTCCTTCAACCGATCTTGCTCACCAAGTGGTGGAGAAGTGGAATTTTGGGTGGATGTGGTGTGGAAGCTAAAAGATAGATGACACAATAATTTTAGAGTGGTTCAACCTTCTAACCAAGGTCTACATCCACTACCTTAGCTTCCCACTAAGGATTTCCAATCAATCCACTATTGATTCGTCCCATTTTCTAGGCTTAGGAGGAAACCATTATACACCGATCAAGCTTTCTACCCAAAGCCTTGATCAAACCCTCTTTACAAAGAGAAAAGATAAGCAAACTTGAATCCCTCTAATAGGTGATTGTTTGCACAAATAAGCTCACACCCAAAACCTAAAACACTTGAGCAAATTTGACAATTTTGACACACTAGTGTTTGTCTATACAAAGAAATTAAAATTTAAGTACAAAGACAATTCTTGATCATTTGTTGATTGACAATTGAAGCATTAACCATATCTTGATGCTTGGAGGTCTCTTTTATTATCCTTAATGAGTTTGTAGCCGTTACTAGCCGTTGGGGTTAAATTGGAGCCGTTGCAGACATAATTTCTCACCATAAATGTTGTTCTGCTGCTAACCATATCGAAACGCTCGAACCCGTTTCGATACGCTCTTCAAGTAGAAAGAGATGTTGCAGTCTGATGCAGCACCCGTATCGAAACGCTCTTGGCCGTTTCGAAACACCCGTATCAAAACGCCTTTCACCGTATCGAAAATATCTGCATTTAAATGTTAGTTGGGAAATAGTCGTTGGGGGTTTATGACCGTTGTGGTCGATGCCACGTAGGCCTATCGAAACGGCATAGCCCGTATCAAAACGCTAGTCAAAAATACTCATCCAGAAAAGAATCGTTTCGAAACCCATTTCGAAACGTTTTGACACTGAAAGACCCCGTATCGAAACACCTAGGGGTGTTTCGAAACGCCTGGAAGGTTTTGTTTAGTTTGGCTTTGAAAAACATGTAAAACCCTTTAAAAACATCCCCTAAACATAGTTTCAAGTTATTTGGACTTTGGAAATAGTTTTGAATTCTTTTTAACTTAGTCCAAAATATTTTTCAATTATTATATCAAAACATTAGTTCTACAATCTCCCCCTTTTTGATAAAATAAAACTAACTTGAAAAATTGTTTGGGATTCTCCCCCTTTAAGTTTAAAAATGTGAATAAGAGATTAAGGATATGAAATCAAAATAAAGCTCCCCCTTATTCATTGAAAATTCAATTTTTCAAACCATTTCTCCCCCTTTTTGTCATATCAAAAAGAATTCAAAATACTTTTAGGTTCAAAATAACAATAGAGGAAAACAAATTGACAAAAATAAGAATTTGGTTTTAAAATGGCTCCCTCTTACTCAAAGCATCAATAAAATGTTAGTCCAACATATATGATCATCTAGTTGAATTAAATGAAAATTAAATCAAATAAAGACAAAAACAACTATATTTTACCACACTTGAACACAAGGGACGATGTGAAGCCTTCCTTCTTCAAGTGTTCTTCCTTGTGTGCATGGAGCTCCCCCTCAAAGTTTGACTTGTTAATCACTCTCCATCACTCCTAGCAAAAGACAATCAAGTGATTTTTGGTATCCAAATTGCTTTGGATCCATAAACGTTAGTAGCACAAAATCTTGTCCCCTTAGGAATCCATTTTTCAATTTCATCCTTTTTAGTTGAAGTGGTTAGTCCTTTTGGGACCCAAACACTTCTAAAACATTTACCATTTTGAATCTAGGGACACTAGATTGTCTTACATAGAAGTTTGATTTTCCAAAATTGTTTTTCTTTTCAAGCTCTTTGGAAATCAAATCTTTTTCTTCTTGAACTTTATGAAGCAAATTTTGTAAATAAAAACATTTTTGTTCAAACTCTTCGAGTCTTACTTCAAGTTCAAGTTTGGTTTTAGAAATCAAATCATTTTGAATTTTCAAATTTGAAATCAATTTATTGTTTTTCAAAATGTGATTTTTAAACTCTAAAACAAAATCATCGTAGGCATCTTGTAATTCATCAAAAGAGTAAGAACATGAAGTAGATGAATTAGAAGTTACCCTTGAATCTTCTTCGATGGACATAAGTCAAAGGTTGGCTTGTTCATCGTTGGTGGAGTCCTCATCACTCCAAGTAGCCACATATGCCTTCTTCTTATGGCTTGAAGTGCCCTCTTCTTTTTCATGGATTCTCGTTCAAGCTCTCTCAAGGCTTTCTTCATGAATGGGGCACACTTCTTGAAGAGATGAACTATCTCTTCTTCTTCATCCTACTCTTCACTTGACTCAACATGATGGCAAGTGGAGGATTTGAGAGCAATGGCATTGGTGTTGATGCCAAGCCCCTTGAGCTTCTTCTCTCCCATAGCTCTAGTTTCTTCCCTCTTCTTCTCATCTTCTTTGTTCTTCTTCATGATTTGATGAGTAAGGAGTGACCACATGAGTTCATCAAGCTTCAAGGTCTTCAAATTCTTGGCTTCGAGGATGGCGGTCCTCTTTGAGTCTCATGACTCCGGAAGTGAGTAGATGAGCTTTCGGACAAGTTTCTCCTCTGGAATGGCTTCTCCATAGCCCTTGAGACCATTGGTGATTGTGGAGAACCTATCAAACATCTTCTCGATGTTCTCTTCCGGATCCATCTTGAAGTTCTCATACTCTAAGGTGAGGAGCCCAATCTTGATCTCCTTAACTTCATCGGTTCCCTCGTATGTGACTTTAAGCTTGTCTCATACCTCCTTGGCACTCTCACAAGAAGACATCTTCTCATAGATGGTTGGGCCAAATGCACAAAAGAGGATGTGCAAGGCTTTGCAATTTAGCTCCATCTTCTTACGATCGTCCGCACTCCACTTCACTTTGTTTTGTTGAGGTACGAACGAACCATCTTCAACTATGTCCCATAGCTTGTAGTCTCTAGACTTGATGAAGAACTTCATCTTTGTCTTCCAATAGGCATAGTGAGTTCCGTCGAAGAATGGCGGTTTGTCGATGGATTGTGCCATTGAGCCGGTTGTGTGAAATGATGATCGAGCTTGCCGGATCTTCTCAATAGGATGTTAATCCTCTTTGATTGAGCCAAATTTTGATACCAATTGTTGAGTTATGAGGTGCTCGATTCCTTCAACCGATCTTGCTCAACAAGTGGTGGAGAAGTGGAATTTGGGGTGGATGTGGTGTGGAAGCTAAAAGATAGATGACACAATGATTTTAGAGTGGTTCAACCTTCTAAACAAGGTCTACATCCACTACCTTAGCTTCCCACTAAGGATTTCCAATCAATCCACTATTGATTCGTCCCCTTTTCTAGGCTTAGGAGGAAACCCTTATACACCGATCAAGCTTTCTACCCAAAGCCTTGATCAAACCCTCTTTACAAAGAGAAAAGATAAGCAAACTTAAATCCCTCTAATAGGTGATTGTTTACACAAATAAGCTCACACCCAAAACCTAAAACACTTGAGCAAATCTGACATTTTTTGCTCACTAGTGTTTGTCTATACAAAGAAAAGAAAATTTAAGTACAAAGACAATTCTTGATCATTTGTTGATTGACAATTGAAGCATTAACCATATCTTGATGCTTGGAGGTCTCTTTTATACTCCTTAATGAGTTTGTAGCCGTTACTAGCCGTTGGGGTTGAATTGGAGCCGTTGGAGACATAATTTCTCACCATAAATGGTGTTCTGCTGTTAACCGTATCGAAACGCTCGAACCCGTTTCGATACGCTCTTCAAGTAGAAAGAGCCGTTGCAGTGTGATGCAGCAACCGTATCGAAATGCTCTTGGCCGTTTCGGAACACCCATATCGAAACGCCTTTCACAGTATCAAAACGATCTGCATTTAAATGTTAGTTGGGAAATAGTCGTTGGGGGTTTATGACCGTTATGGTCGATGCCACGTAGGCGTATCGAAACGGCATAGCCCGTATCGAAACACTAGTCAAAAATACTCATCCAAAAAAGACTCGATTCGAATCCCATTTCGAAACATTTTGAAACTGGAAGACCCCGTATCGAAACACCTAGGGGTGTTTCGAAATGCCTGGAAGGTTTTGTTTAGTTTGGCTTTGAAAAACATGTAAAACCCTTTAAAAACATCCCATAAACATAGTTTCAAGTGATTTGGACTTTGGAAATAGTTTTGAATTCTTTTTAAGTTAGTTCAAAATATTTTTCAATTATTATATCAAAACATTAGTTCTACACTACCACATTATTTACTAAGCCATACTTGAGCAACTACAAAAGCTTGGAATGCCCCTTTCCTTGCTCCTTGCTAACTCCACGCTAATGATCTGCATTGTCAAAAACGAGAGTGTATGCTAGAAGCTTAGTGAGGGTGCTCTAAAACAAAAACAACGACAATGCAGGGTTCAAGCATATCATCCTTAGGACCACTCACAAGCATACATAAGCATCATAGCTAACATCACAAGAATGCATTAACGTGGCATCTTACCTCATGTTATGCCCAACAAGATATAGCAATTATCTTAACAATAACCACACAAGAACAAGTATATTGGCAACTATTAGTTTACTCAGATATGTGGATAACTTCCGTTGGGGTTTTCACCTTCAACATACTCAACAACAACGTTACCTTCGGTGGGATTACATTCATCACCGGACCTTGCATGGATGGGATTACACTCATCATCACATGCCCTACGGATGGGATTCCACTCATCATCACATAATAATATATATAATTTCCGGTGGAATATTACATCACCGTACTCCTCCTTGATGACTTTACGCCACCAAGGTCACGCGCGAATTTGACTCAACCGTGTGCACACTCTCATCCTAATGATCGATCATTTATACCCGGTAATTTAACTAGTGCCAATCATACTATCAAGTCACACCATGACAATCCATCATGCATTTCAACATATCAATCATCACATACATCAATGTATATAGCACATACAAAATCAACTCATGCTTTTCAAGCCTATATCATGCATAATAGCAAAGCTCATTAAACACACATGAGATTAAGCTACCAACTTAACCTTTACCTTGGATTGGCCTACCAAGCAAAATCCAACTCCACAATCATATACTTGAACCAATTTAAACCAATTTAAATGATTCCACTCACCGAACTTCCATAAGCAAACTGAGAAAAGCCGAGTCAAGTCTCCACAACCTCCGGAATCATGCCCGAACCTTCTCCAATGTTTCCCCTTGATTCTAACCAATCAAAAACAACACATTACTACACAAAACATCCACAATACACTGTCACAACTCAGATTTCAATCATAACCCATTTCACAACAACTTCAAGCCAAAGCTAACAACCAAAATTTCCCATTTTCGTACTCCCATCAAACCCAGCAGAAAACTACTAATTCCAACACCCAAAACACCTTCAAAACACCTCTCTAACATCACTATAACATCAGCCCAACAACCTTTCGCAAAACCACTCCAAAAACACAAGTTTTGACACTTTTAAAATGCCCCCAAAAACCCATTTCGGGATTTTTGACAAAACCCCCACCATTTTAAGATATAATGTGTCTTAGGGCAAGATTAGTTCAAAACCTTACTCTACAAATCAAAAACAAGTCAAGAAGTCATTAAAGTTTCATCCTTTTCCTCAAAACTTGAAAACTTGAAGAACTAAAAAGATGGTGCTTTTGAAAATCTAAAACTATGGAAATGTTCGGAATAGAGAGGAGAAGTCAAAAACGTGTTTACCTCGTTGAAATCACTTGAA
Source organism: Hibiscus tridactylites (assembly GCA_958450335.1). NCBI lineage: Eukaryota > Viridiplantae > Streptophyta > Magnoliopsida > Malvales > Malvaceae > Hibiscus > Hibiscus tridactylites. Next base: position 65,412,441 of record OY288275.1, read on the forward strand.
ATGATGAAGAGCTTTGATGGAATAGTAACTTGGGAGGTTTGGGGGTTTTTGTCCTGGAAATGAAACAAGGAAGAAGATGAAGACCTTTTTTTGTCAAAAAGGCTATTTTACTCATCTTATTTCCTTTGTCTAAGAATTTACGAAATTGCCATTAATGAATTTCAAATCCTTTTAAAATAAAACCAAAGTCTATTTTAATTAGATCGAGTCCAACGACTCGAATCCGACTCATACACTCAACTCCCGACCCCAATACCCGGGAGTTACAACTCTCCCCTACTTAAGGTCGAAATTACCTGACTAAAAGAGATAAGGAAATTGTCTTTCCATATCCTCCTTCCTCTCCCAAGTGGCCTCGTCCACCCCTCGACGTTGCCACCTCACTTTGACTAACTCAATTGATCTACCACGCAACACCTTGCTTTCTGAGGCTAAGATCTACACTGGTTCCTCATCATACGTCAAATCTGGATTTAGTTCAATCTCCTCTACTGACATAACATGCGACGGATCTGACCTATACTTACGAAGCATCGAAACATGGAAGACATCGTGAATCTTCTCTAGCTCGGATGGCAAACGTAACTGATAATCAACCGGACCGACTCGCCTCACAATCTCATACGGCGCAATGTACCTCGGACTCAACTTCGCTTTTCTGCCAAATCGCATAACTTTCTTCCACGGAGAGACTTTCAAGAACACTCTATCTCTCATGGAATACTCAACTTCCTTCCTCTTCAAGTCGGCATAGGACTTCTGCCTATTCGAAGCTGCCTTCAAACGGTCACAAATCAATTTCACCTTATCAGTAGTCCCCTTAAGCAAATCCAGCATCGGTAACAACTTCTGACCCGCTTCGGCCCAACATATCGGATTTCTACATTTTCTACCATACAAGGCCTCATACGGAGCCATCTGAATGCTCGACTGAAAACTGTTATTAAAAGCGAACTCGACTAAAGGCAAGTGCTTCTCACATGTACCCTGAAAATCAATGATGAAACAACGCAACATATCCTCTAAAATCTGTATAACTCTCTCTGACTGACCATCTGACTGAGGATGGTACGATGTGCTAAAATTCAAACAGGTACCCAAAGCTGTATGTAGACACTCCCAAAATCGGGCTGTGGATCTCGGATCTCTATCTAACACAATCGACTTCGGCACACCATGTAATCTCACAATCTCACCGATGTACAAATTGGCCAATCTATCTTATGAGTAAGTCGTGTTAACAGCTAAGAAGTGAGCACACTTCGTGAAACGGTCAACTATAACCCAAACTGAGTTCTTCCTCGTAGGAGTCAAAGGCAAACCCGAAACGAAATCCATGGTGATATTTTCCCACTTCCATTCCGGAATTTTCAATGGTTGCAACAATCCTAAAGGAACCTGATGTTCCGCCTTCACCCTCTGACATACCATACACTTACTCACGAAGTCGGCCACGTCCCTCTTCAAACCAACCCAAAAGTACTCGTTCTTCAAATCGCGATACATCTTCGTACTACTGGGATGCATAGCAAACGGGCTATTGTGTGCTTGGGTCAAGATCGTACGTCTCAAATCGCTGTCATCTGGCACAACTATCCTACCTCTGAAACACAAGACCCCATCGACACTGAAACTGTAGTCTGAAGGTCTACCCTCGGCTATGTCTTGCACGTGAGGTGCCAAAGATCTATCTAAGAGTTGTTTCTCTCTAATCAACTGGCCTAAGGTAGGTCTAACCTGAAGCTCGGCCACTAAGCCACCAACACCGGACAAACTCAAACTAGAAAACATGGCTCTCAACTCAACGGCTACTTTTCTACTCAAGGCATCTGCCACCACATTGGCTTTACCCGGATGGTACTCAATTGTAAGATCATAGTCCTTCAACAACTCTAGCCACATACGTTGTCTAAGGTTCAACTCTCGTTGTGTCATGATATACTTCAAGCTCTTGTGATCCGTGTACATTGTGCATTTCTCACTGTACAAATAATGTCTCCAAATCTTCAAGGCAAACACAACTGCAGCTAACTCTATGTCGTGGGTCAGATAGTTACGCTCATGAGTCTTCAACTGTCTTGAGGCATAAGCCACCACTCTTCTGTCTTGCATGAGAACACAACCTAACCCTACATACGAAGCATCACTATAAACTACGTACTCTTTCCCCGACTCTGGCTGAATCAAAATTGGTGCATGGGTCAAAGCTTCTTTCAATTTCTCTAAGGCTTGTTGTCTCGCATCTGACCACTCAAACAGAACATTCTTCTGAAACAACTTCGTCAAAGGAACGGCAATCTTCGAGAAACCTTCTACAAACCTTCTATAGTAACCGGCTAAGCCTAGAAAGCTACGAATCTCTGTTATAGACTTTGGTTGCTTCCACTCAACAATGGCTTCTATCTTCTTCGGATCAACTCTAATCCCATCGGCTGACACTACATGCCCTAGGAAGACTACTTCTTGGATCCAGAACTCGCACTTGCTCAATTTTGCATACAACTAGTTGTCTAACAAAGTCCGCAAAACTAACCTCAAGTGTCGGTCATGGTCTTCCTCGGTACACGAATACACCAAAATTGTCATCTATGAAAACAACTATAAACTGGTCTAAGTACTGATGGAAAATTCTATTCATCATGTCGATGAAAGCAGTCGGTGCATTAGTTAACCCAAAAGGCATGACTAAGAACTCATAGTGACCATATCTAATCCTAAAATTTGTCTTCGGTACATCAACCTTTTTTACCTTCAACTAGTAGTAACCAGATCTCAAGTCAATCTTCGAAAAGATTGATGCCCCTCTCAACTGATCAAACAAATCATCAATACGCGGCAAAGGATACTTGTTCTTCATTGTCAACTGGTTCAACTGCCTATAATCTATACACATTCTCATACTTCCGTCTTTCTTCTTCACAAACAAAATTGGAGCACCCCAAGGCGAAGAACTCAGTCGGATAAAGCCTCTATCTGTCAACTCTTGCAACTGAGTCTTCAACTCTTTCAATTCTTTCGGTGCCATACGGTACGGAGCAATCAAAACAGGAGCTGAATCTGAATAAGTCTCTATAGCAAACTCTACCTCTCTATCAGGCGGTAAACCCGGCAATTCTTCCGGAAACACACTCGGAAAATCACACACTGTTCTGATATCTTGAGGCCTAACTTCACTCATGTTCGGATTCATCACGTAGGCTAAGTACGCCTCACAACCCAACTCAACTAACCTCTTAGCCTCTAAAGCTGAAACTACATTCGATAAGAACTTCACGTTCTCACCTACTACCAAAATCTCATAATCATCCGCAAGCTTTAAGAAAAACCTCTTAGTCTCAAAATCTATTCTAGCTCTATGTTCGGTAAGCCAGTCCATACCCAGAATTACGTCAAAGCCATATAACGATAACTCCATCATATCCACTGGAAACACATGCCCCTGAACCATTAACGGAAACCTTCTATACATCTTCCTAACCACTACCGTATCCCCGAAGGAACTAGTAACACTAACTCCTACCTCTAATACCTCTCAAGGTAAATTCAACAACTTTGCATGCTCACTCAAAGTATAAGAATACGTAGACCCGGAGTCAATCAAAGAAAGCAAACTCAAAGACTATATCGAGAAGTTACATGCAATCACATCCGTGTCGTTCTGGCCCTCACGCTGAGCGTAAACTCTAGCCTGACCTTCGCCCTCTGGCTGAACAGCAACTACATACGCTATGTTCCTCTGGCTATCATTTCTCGGCTGGAAGTTACCTCTACCACGCCCACGGCCTCTCTGAAAGTCATTAGCTCTAGCAGGAGCCTGAGCCTGAACCGGTGCCTGCCCCACCTGATGTGGACAATCATGCCTAATGTGATCTCTAGCTCCACAGCTCCAACAAGAGTGAAAGTTCCCCCAACACTCATCGGTGTGATTCCTCCCACAATAAGCACACTCGGGAAAACGCCCACCAGCTCTCTGGCCCTGATGGCCCCTACCGTGGTTACCACCACCACGTCTATGGTCGTAGTGATGCCTCTTGGCATCACCTCTATCGAAGTCGCTAGACATCTTTTCAGAACTAGAACCACCAGAACGTTTGGTCAAACCCAAACTGTGCTCTATGTCCTTGGCCCTAGCGACCAAGACATCAAAATCTGTGTAGTCAGTAGCCAAGGTGTACCTCTTAATCTCTTCGCTCAACCCATAGAGGAAACGATCACAACGTTCCCTCTCAGTAGGAACAAGCTCTGATGCATACTGACTCAACCTGACGAATCGTATCTCATACTCGGTTACAGTCAAGTTACCCTGAAGCAATGCCATAAACTCCCACTTCTTCTCATCGAGATAACGGGGACCCAGATACTTCTTGCGGAAAGATGACTCAAAGAACTCTCAAGTGATCTCAGCCTCTGGCATGCCCGTAGTAATGGTGATCCACCAAGTGTAGGCATCACCATGAAGCAGAGATACAACACACCCAAGTCTGCGGGCTCCAGTACATCCCATCTGTGACAGAATATGGACAGTCTTGTCAAACCAAGTCTCGAATCTCTTGGGTGCCAACCCTCTGAACTCTTCACCTCCCAAACTGTGGAGCCTCTCAAGTGGCAAACCGGTGCCCTCACCCTAAGGTTATGCCACTACCTGACCCCCAGCCACTGCTGCCTGAAAAGCCCCAGCTATCGCCTGAACTAGTGGAGCCAAATCTATCCCGGCCGGTCCTTGGCCAACCTGAAGTTCTACACCCTCGGCTCTCGCCTCACCTCCTTATTGACGAGGAGGAGAAGGAGGAGGTAAAGGAGCATGCGCCTCAACAACTGGCTCAACTCCCAGAGCTGCTGCCCGTGGTTCCGGTTGAACCATCCTAGGCCTCCCTCTAAGTCTCATTTCACAGCTAGCAAGATAGCAACTACAACAACAACCATATAAGGATTAAGTTAGCAAAGGCAAGGGTCCAATCATGCTCAAGTATATTCCTTTACAAAAAAATTTCAAATAAGTAATAGTAGCAATGGGAACTCGACACTACGCTTCAACACCACATTCATGCTAACACATGCTTTCAAACACCGTACTAAAAAGCAATCATCAAGCATACATGGCAAAACATTCACCGAGACATAGCAACAACATAACACTTCAAACTTACCTCACTTACCTACCCGAGGTCTCGGAAACCTCAGGCTCTGATACCAACAAATGTAACCCCATCGTCCCGGTCTGGACGACTGACCGTTCCGAGTAGGTCACACGGGGAAAACCGAAGTGAAACCCGTTAAGGTCCTGCCTCGGTTAGCAACCTTAGAAAATTTTCTTCAATTATCTTGTCTAGATGGATCATTAAATCCTATGTGTGAAACGACAGCGGATAAACAAAGACAAGACTATGCTGACGGAGCGTAAGTTAATTTAAATTTACCAAGTGTCAAGTTAGTTCGATTTCTTACATACGCGACCGGACCAAATAAAAACAAATACAAACAGGGCTCACAGGGAAGCCTACAACAAACAACACCCAAACCCAACACTTGAAGACCTTTAAAGATGCCAAAAGCCCAAATTACAGGCATGCGTTTCAAAACAGGCTTGCCCGTTTCGATACACGGGCCCTAGTTTTAAAAGCCAGACTACCCGTACCGATACGACCCACCTCATTTCGGTACAGGGTCCTTTTTCGCCTAGACGTTCCGAAACACGTTCCGGAATAGGCCTTCACAGTAGCCAAACTGTTTCGGTAAGCGTATCGGAATAGGGGTTCATCGTAGCCAAACTGTACTAGAACGCATTCCGATACGGGTATCCCTGGAACCACACCCGTTCCGGAACCACCTTACCCGTTTCGAAACACCTGCAGTCTGCGTGTTTCTAAAAACCAGTTTCTACATCTCCAAAAGTCCCCAACATGCCTCAAACATCAAGAAACAAGATATGACATGCATATGAATGCTCTAGAGGCATTCACCCTATTTCAAGCATGCTCAAACACTTAACATACGTGGAAAGGCCATTCATAAAGAGGATCAAGCATTCACCAAGACTTACATAAAGGGTCTAATTAGCCAAAAGGTACATGCATCCACTAGCAAAGATTACATGCTCTCAAAACAATGCATAGCATTCATGGGTCAAGGTCATAAGCCTTCAAACACAAGTATTTAGATAACAACATAACAAGGTTTACAATCCATAACAAGGCATTAACAACAAAACCAACATATATGAGTCTAACAACGCTCATACAAACACATAGCATCCTCATTGCTAAACTACCACATTATTTACTAAACCATACTTGAGCAACTACAAAAGCTTGGAATGCCCCTTTCCTTGCTCCTTGCTAACTCCACGCTAATGATTTGCATCGTCGAAAACGAGAGCGTAAGCTAGAAGCTTAGTGAGGGTGCTCTAAAACAAAAACAACGACAATGCAGGGTTCAAGCATATCATCCTTAGGACCACTCACAAGCATACATAAGCATCAACATAGCATCATAGCTAACATCACAAGAATGCATTAACATGGCATCTTACCTCATGTTATGCCCAACAAGATATAGCTATTATCTTAACAATAACCACACAAAAGCAAGTATATTGGCAACTATTAGTTTACTCGGATATGCAGATAACTTCCGTTGGGGTTTTCACCTCCAACGTACTCAACAACAATATTACCTTCGGTGGGATTACACTCATCACCGGACCTTGCATGGATGGGATTACACTCATCATCACATGCCCTACGGATGGGATTCCACTCATCATCGCGTAATAATATATATAATTTCCGGTGGAATATTACATCACCGTACTCCTCCTTGATGACTTTACGCCACCAAGGCCACGCGCGAATTTGACTCAACCGTGTGCACACTCTCATCCTAATGATCGATCATTTATACCCGGTAATTTTACTAGTGTCAATCTTACTATCAAGTCAAAACATGACAATTCATCATGCATTTCAACATATCAATCATCACATACATCAATGTATATAGCACATACAAAATCAACTCATGCTTTTCAAGCCTACATCATGCATAATAGCAAAGCTCATTAAACACACATGAGATTAAGCTACCAACTTAACCTTTACCTTGGATTGGCCTACCAAGCACAATCCAACTCCAAAATCATACATTGAACCAATTTAAACCAATTTAAATAATTCCACTCACCGAACTTCCTTAAGCGAACCGAGAAAAGCCGAGTCAAGTCTCCACAACCTCTGAATTGTGCCCAAACCTTCTCCAACATTTCCCCTTGATTCTAATCAATCAAAAACAACACATTACTACAGAAAACATCCACAATACACTGTCACAACTCAGATTTCAACCATAACCCATTTCTCAACAACTTCAATCCAAAGCTAACAACCAAAATTTCCCATTTTCGTACTCCCATCAAACCCAGCAGAAAACTATTAATTCCAACACCCAAAACACCTTTAAACACCTCTCTAACATCAGCCCAACAACCTTTCACAAAAACACAAGTTTTGACACTTTTAAAATGCCCCCAAAAACCCATTTCGGGATTTTTGACAAAACCCCACCATTTCAAGATATAATGTGTCTTAGGGCAAGATTAGTTCAAAACCTAACTCTACAAATCAAAAACAAGTCAAGAAGTCATTAAAGTTTCATCCTTTTCCTCAAAACTTAAAAACTTGAAGAACTAAAAAGATGGTGCTTTTGAAAATCTAAAACCATGTAAATGTTCGGAATAGAGAGGAGAAGTCAAAAACGTGTTTACCTCGTTGAAATCACTTGAAATGATGAAGAGCTTTGATGGAATAGTAACTTGGGAGGTTTGGGGGGTTTTGTCGTGGAAATGAAACAAGGAAGAAGATGAAGACCTCTTTTTTGTCAAAAAGGCTATTTTACTCATCTTATTTCCTTTGTCTAAGAATTTACGAAATTGCCATTAATGAATTTCAAATCCTTTTAAAATAAAACCAAAGTCTATTTTAATTAGATCGAGTCCAACGACTCGAATCTGACTCACACACTCAACTCCCGACCCTAAAACTTGGGTGTTACATGGAAAACATTGTGTAAAACTAAAAATTCATTTATTTGAATTGTCCCTACATGAGCAACACTAACTAGTGCATTATTAGGTAATTTTACAAATTTTCCAGTTACAACATGATATTCTTTAAAGAAACTTAAAGAATTGATAATGTGATCGGTAGCTCCCGAATCTAAAATCCAGAGAGTTAAAACATCTTTAGATAAAGAACAAGAAAAAATAACATATTCAGGATTACCTGTATCAGATACAAGAGTACCTGCATTTCCTTGTGAAACAACATCAAGATTAGACAAGAGCATATTCACCTTATATTCCTTGGAATTCTGAGCAGATGAATTACTAAGCATACCCTTTTCATTCAGCAAATTCAGTAGGCTCTCATATTGTTCTTTAGTAAACTGAACAAAATGGCTATCATCTTTATTTAAGACATCATTATTAGCAGCCAACATCTCATGACTAGACCAAACTTGATTAGTTATGCTATTAAAATTTATATTCTTATAATTTGGAGGAAAACCATGCTTCCTATAGCATTTATCTATGCTATGCCCATAGAAACCACAATATGTGCAGAGAGGTTTCTTATTTCCATAAAAGAACCTTTTTGAACTAGCGGATTTATTTTCTTGTCTAGCACCATTAAATTGTTTCAGATTCTTGCTATTATACCTATCAGCCATCAAGATGTTTGATTCAACAGATATAGCAGAATTGAGGGTTCTTTCATGTTGAATTACTATAGAAAATACCTCATTTATCTTAGGCAATGGTTTCATTATTAATATTTGAAATTTTTGAACAGAAATTCTCATTCAATCCCCGCAAAAACCTAAGCAAAAAAATCTCGTTTTCTATACTTAAGAGCCGAACAATCACAAAGAGACAACGGACGCAGATTGCAGATTTCATCCCAAATAATTTTCAATTGAGTATGAAAAGCGGTAACCGAGAGTGTACCTTGTTGAAGAGAATAAAAGTCTTGGAGTAAATCTGAAATATGAATCAAATCACCTAGGTTGAAGCGATCAAAAAGATCTAGCCATAGTTCGAAAGCACTGTCGATCCAAATCACGCTTTCTGCAATTTCTGGACTGAGAGCTCGCTGAATCCAGGATAAAACTAGATTGTTTCACTTTATCCAAGCATCGATTCGAGGAGCATCTTTTTGGGTTGAGCAATCGAACCGTCGACAAACTCTAATTTGTTTTTCGAAATGAGCGACATACGCATTGATCTTGCCCAGGCATGGTAATTGGTTCCGATCAATAGAGAAGACGTCAAAACCAACGCCAGATTTTCACCGGGATAAATATAGAACGGATCAGTCGGATCGTCGTTCTTGAAAACCCTAGAAATATCGTGAGAAGCGGAAGAATTTCCCTCATCTGATATCATATTGAATTATTGACTCAAGAATGAGTAACGGTGTCGTTTCAATCTTTTTTGTTTGAGAGAATTAACCAGGGTAAAAGTAAAAGAAAAAGGGTAAAGGAAACTTATTATTAGAATGGTTTAATACAAGGGTTTATATATTAATAAAGAAACAAGAAACTCTAATATAATCGAATAACTAACTCTAAAAACTATTTAATACAGTTGGATATTTTAATACACTTGTTTCCTACGAAATTATACGACTCGTAATTTCATAATATCGACTCGAAAAATTTTCAAATAAAGTTTGAGTTTAAAATGTATATTCTAATAACTCAAAATTTTTAGTAATTGGTGGATTAGTTTTCAAGTTCGAGTCAAATCTCTCAATTGTAATTATATATATATATATATATATGAAAGATATGAAGAAATATATATGTATTGTATATGGTTATAGAAAACCGTTTAAATTTGAACTAATTAGTGCCATAGCATTATAAATGTTTACAATTAAATTTGAACATAAACTCGAACTTGACTCACTTGAATTCCGTAAATTCAAACCGACTCGAAAAAAATTTCAAATAAAGTTTGAGTTATAAAATAAGACTCTTCAACTCTACTTTTTTTTGCTCAAAAAATAAAATTTTATTAAAAAGAGAATCATACAATCCCGAAACCTACATTGTGTGCCTCGTTAAAATCTTCCATAAACCTAAATAGAGGAAAAGAGTACAACACAAGTAAAAAGATAACTCTAAGAACAAATCCAACATGCCACAAAACATACAAGGCAAAAGACCATACCCTTCCCAGCAAACAAAATCACTTAAAACTCAGACTATGCCACAACACCATGCAGATCACAACCTGCCACTGCCATGTTAATCTCACTTTTGATTTCTCCATGCTATTAACAAACACAAACCACGGTGGTAGTTCTGGGTATGTGCGAGATGTACGGCTGCATAGGGCTCCCGAAAAAGAGAGCTTGAAATAAATTATTATATATATTTATTTTTAAAAAAATTATCAACAAATTTTGATTTAAAAAATAAGTATTTTGTGAAATTAATAAGATGGGTAAGAATAAGATGTCTGTCAATATATATTGTGGCAATTGGAAGATTAATAAGATGGTTCCCTATGATAATGAGTCAATTGGTTTAGGCTTGAGCGATTCTTTCACCCGAAACACTTGAGCGAAATGAGTAAACCAATGTAAGGAGCTAAGTCTTGTATTCTATAAAATTGGTAGACGATTGAAATACCTTGGCAGATTTACACTTAATTAATTGTTCTTTGCTTGATTTATCTTTGAATATCAGCATTTACTTGATTTAGTTTACTTAAGAAATTTTGGAAATTTGATTGGAGTTGGCAACTTAAGGTTTCTGACATGATAATTTAGAAATGCTTGAGGACAAGCATTGAATAAGTGAGAGGGAATTTGATGGGTGATTTAAATAGTTATATTCTTGTTGTTAATTACTCCTTATTTGTCAGTTTAGATAGCTAATGTGGGCATTTTCCCTTATTTTCTATGCAGGACAATGGATTCCAGAAACTGTGCTAAAAGTGGCTGGATTCTGCAATTTTTTTAAATTCATGGCTGGATTAGTAAGCATGATTTGGGGCATCACCGCGCTGACTCGACGACACGTAAGCATACTTCTAGAAGATGACGTCAGCAGCGCGTGATAGCTTATCAGCCGAGATTTGGATCAAAGCTTGGGGATTGTCTTTTATTTTTAAATTTAAACATTTTAAGATTTATTTATTATCACTTAGGAATTATCTTTAAGATTTAAATTCAATTATCTCTTGTATTTTAAACAATTCTTAGAATTTATTTTCTAGCTTTTAGGGTTTTTATAAGCTATAAATACCCCCTTGGGGTAAGCTTCAAAAGGCAGATCTGATATCTCTTAGTTTTTTTATTCTTAGGAAATTTTACTTTAATAAAGTTTTAGTTTTTTTTTTCGATTACCCAAGGGCTGAAGCAATGACTCAATTCCAACGTGTGGACTGAAAGGCGCTTAAATAATTTCTGGAATCCCTCTCAGTTTTCTAAGCTTGATTTCAAAATCAAAACGATTTCAAAACTAAAGATTGAATTTGGTCATGATGTTGTTTTTGGTTAAATATGTGGGAGGAAGGATCGGCTATTGAAGCACATTCGACTTCCCGGGAACACGCTTAGTAAATTGATTACTAAGAGAAAATTGAGATCGGAACCGTTGTTATTGAAACAACACAATCCGAGTCGAGTTTTTTCAGAACTTTAAAATTATTTATTTTTAACAGCGACAGCCACGGTTAATCAAACCAGAAAACTAGAATCTAAAAATTAATTTTAGATTATCGGTTTACTGGAGAGAGAAAAAAAAGTCTCAAGAATTGATCCTTGTAGGCAAGTAACCGACGTGAATCCTGAAGTAAAAACTGTTTTCCGATGATCCGAGGGAATTGAGTCAAAGCGAGAGCCTGAGGCTAACCTTATTCATATCAAATTTATTTCTTTCTAATCTTCTTTATAATCCCTTTATTTTTCTTATTTTTATCCACAAACCCCCCTTTACTTAAATATTTTTCGACTCTCTTTTTGGCTCACCGATTGAACAAACATAAATCAGGAAGTTTTCTTAGGCCCTGTGGGATCGACCCTTATTTCTCTTTTACTACGCTTAAATTCCTTAATTTATTATTTGAGAAGAATGAATTATTTTGACATGAAAACAATGCGTGTCATTTAGCTAAAAAAAAAATAATTTTTCGAGTCGAGCTTTGTTACATCTAATTCTATTTATATTAGCTCAGTCAATGATATTTTCCTAGGTTCGTCATTGGTTGTACTGCTACTTGTTTCTACTAATGAAATGATACGACTTATTAAAAAATTAAAAACTCATCGAACTGATTAAAAGTTAAAGTTTACAAATAGTCACTAAATTATTTCAAAATGATCTTTTTATGCATCAAACTTTTAAAAGTTATAAACGAAACACTAAACTTTGATGTTACAAAATGGTCGTTTAGTTATTTAATTATTACAAAATATTGATTAAACTATTAAATTGTTACAAAATAATTACTCATTACGTATTATTCTACAAATTCTATTTTGGAGTTGATTTAAAGAGATTTTATTCTAGAAATGTTTAAAATGAAAGAATGAAGTAATGAATTTGGTTTGGTTATGTCCAACTCTTTACCCGTAATTTACCTATGTTTCAATTCTTTTTACTTATTTTCATTCATTTGTTTTTGATCCGTGGTGGAAAATAAAAATATATTAATATCCTTATTTGATAAAATATCAAAATATTTAAGATTAACTTTTTAAAATCGGAATTGAATTAAAATATAGGGTAAAGTTCACAAATGGTCACTAAGCTTTGATCAATTATTCAATTTCGTAACTAAACTTCAAATTGCTTCAATGTTACCATTAAACTTTTAGTTTTGTTTTAGTTTGACCACTAGCCCGTTAACAACTATTAAAAGGGTGAAGTTTCCTGTTAAAATATTTTGTATAATAACATATTTAGTCCACCATGTTTACACATTCAAACAATTTAGCCCTAATTCGAAAGAAATAATAAATTTAACCCTCATTATTTCAATTTGACCCTCCCAATCCCAATCTCAATCCCAACCATACACAATCCATCCTTTAAAAATTGAAATGAATCAATTTATTACTAAACTAAAATTTAAAGTTGGATTACTAGATGTTAATGGATGCTATATAAATTAATTAAATTATTTTCATAAAAAATTCAAGTATCAATTTAAAAAAATATATACTTAGTTACCCCTTTTTTATTATGTATTATTGAATACGCATAATAACAAATATATGTGTTTTTGGTGGCCTAATAATAATTTTAAAAATTTAAGTATCAATTTTAAAAAATATACTTAACTATCCCTTTTTATAGTAATAATTTAATTAATCTTTATGAAATTTTAAAGGACTGATTGGGTATGGTTGGGATTGGGAGGGACAAGATAACATTAGTTATAATCGAGGGATCGAAATAAAATATTAAATTATCTCCAATTAAAAATAAGGTCAAATTGAAATAATGAGGGTTAGATTTATTATTTCTTTCGAATTAGGACTAAATTGTTTGAATGTGTAAATATAAAGGACTATATGTTTTGTTACACGAAATATTTTAACAGCCACATCACACTTTTAACAGTTGTTAATGGCTAAGTGGCCAAATTAAAATAAAACTAAAAGTTTAATGGTATAATTGAAGCAATTGAAAATTTAATTACTAAATTGAATAATTGATTAAAGTTTAGTGACCAATTGTTAATTTCACCCTAAAATATAATATAGAAGTTGAACTTGAAGAATAAATTTAGGGTAAACTACATAAATGACCACCATATTATTAGAAAAGTCGCGATTTGACCACCTTACTTTTTTCGAAGCAATTAAATCACCACACTATTAAATTGGATGCAATGTGACCACCAGCCGTTAGAGGTTAACGGTAGGGTGACGTGGCAGTTAAAAAAATATGGGTATAATTACACATTTGGTCCTCGTTACTTATTCACTCTATCAATTTGGTCATAATTTTAATTTAATAAAATAAATTAATTATTTAATTAGATTGTGACACGTGCCGCCTGATTGGAGGAAAAAAATAAAAGCAAGAAACATCTTGCTCCTAGTAGGATTCAAACCAAGGTTGTCTTGGATAAAAGCAAGTATGCTTACCACTAAGCCAAGTGGATTTTTGTGATGTATGGTACAAAACCTAAAATTTAACAGATAAAACACTCTAATGTAAAATATATGCAATTTTCTACCTCGAAGCAGCACCGGCAACCATCATAACTATATCATCATCCTTAACACCTAATGCACTCAATTTCTCAGAGTTATTCATTTCCCTTCAATTAAAAAACAGTTGCTGCTGCTGCAATGGCACCATAGTCTGTCAATAAACCGAAACAAGCTTCAACCAATCAACATAAACATAGCTCCACACTCAACTCTTAAAACTAAAAGAAAATTTCATTGTGGGGGAAAAGGATATAACTGATTTGAAAATTTTTTCATCATACACAGACAGGGAAAATCTAAGCAGCATATAACTGCATTTTAGAAATGTCTCTACAGATTCATCATTGGCTTCTTTCACAAATTGCAAATAAAAGAATAAAATCAGAATATGTAAATAAAAAGATAAAAAGGCATCAGATCTTCTTATTCAAATAGATGAAATCAAGATACTCGATTTTTAAATTAATTTTCGAGCATTCATCGATTCGAATATTCATCATTGGCCTCCATTTTGATATAGAAAAAATAATGTAACACCGGGGTTTGGGGGTCAGTGAAAATAATATTAAAATAATATTTTGAGTTTCAGTTTTATAATTAAAATAATAAAATATTATTTGGGCCTCGGGTTTTCAAACGAATAAATTATGTTGGACATGTTTTGGTTTTAAAGCCCAATTCCATGGAATTGGGAAATTTAAATGGCTATCCTCATTAATGACAAGATTGTAAATAAGTAGACTTTCAATTAAAACCCTTTTTGTTTAAAATATCCCTTGTCATCTTCTTCCCTCTCTCTCTCATTGCATTTCCACGACCAAAGAGAGCTCTTCTCTCCATTTCACTATTCCATCACCATACACCTCCATCTTTGGTGCTTTTCGAAAGGTAATCTCGCTTTTTACTTGGCCTTATCTTCCTCTTCATTTTGGTACCATTAGTTTCATTAAAACCATGTATTTTGTATTTTTGGGTTTTTGGGTTTTTCAAGGATTTTGTTAAATGTTGTGGCTTTATGAAATTTTAACAAAGCTTTTGATTTATAGTTGTTAGATGAGTTGATTACAACCCATAGGGTCCAACATATATGAATTTTAAAGAGTTTTATGGTAATTTTCGGATTTGGGTTTTAATGGGGGTTTTGAAGGGTTTAAAGGTTAGTTTTGGGTATGTTTGATGTTGGAAATTGAGGGTTGTTGTTAGAGTAATAGTTAGAGGTTGTTTTGGAAGCATTTAAGGGTGTTAAAAAGGTTGAAATCATGAGTTTTGGACTGGGTTTGATGGCTGCTCGGGATTGAGGTTTTGGGGTTGTTCTTAGCTTGAAAATCTTGTGTTTTATGCTTGAGTTGTGTTCCGGGTTTGCTACATTGATGTGTGAACTGATTTGAGGTTGTTTTGATTGTGTTGAGTTGATTAGAAGCAAGAATTCGTGTTGGTGAAGCCTTGGGAGAAAATCCAAAATCGTTGGAAGCTTGATCAGCTAGTGTGTTGAGCTTGGAATAGTCGGTGAGTGGTTAAATGTTTTTAAATGGTTTTGAGTATTTGGTTCAAGCATGTGGACTAGGTCGGGCTTGGTAGACCCACCTAGAGTTGGGATTAGATTGGTAGTCTAATCCCAAGCTATCATTAGAGACTATGGTTGATCTTTGAATGTGTTTATGCCTCGCGTTTAATTGTGATTGTGTTGGCTATGTATATGGTGTTATACATATATGTTGAGGCTTGGATTGTTGCATTGTTATATGCATGTGGATTGTGCATGATGTTAATCATGGTGAGTACGTGTTAAACACGGAAGTGGATATGAAATGATGTTGTGAAAAGTTGTGGTTTGTGTTTAATATTGGCACTAGTATGCTTGGGTACAAATGATCGATCATTAGGATGTTAGTGTGCACACGTGAGTAAAATGCGCGCGTGGTCTTGGTGATGGTAGTAATCAAGATGGAGTACGGGTTTGCCCGGAAAACCTTCTTATAAATATGATAGTCGATGATGAGTGTAATCCCATCGACGGGGCGTGAGGATGAGAGGAATCCCCTCCGCGTGAACGACGATGAGTGTAATCCCACCGTAAGGTAATGGTTGTGTTGGATGTGAGTTCTAACGTGTTATCCGCGTATTCGAGTCATAGCTAGGTGCCAATATGATATGAAATGTGATTCCTATATGGATTGATATGTGTGCTTGCATATGATGTGATTATGGACTCAATGAGCATGGCATAATATTGATTATATGTTCATGCATCATGTGTATTTTGGCTCACGTGGATCGAAGGTAAGATCATCCATTCTACCTTGGTTGTGCTCGTGCTTGGACCCTGCATTGTCGAGGTTCATTTTTAATGAGCTTACCCTCACTAAGCTTTACGCTTACGTTCTCTTTTGTTCAACAATGCAGATTCGTAGACCGTGGGTTGCTAGTGCAAGAAGGGGGCCTCCAAGTGTGCTTTATGGTGCAATCTTAGCTTTCAAGTATGAACGTTTTAGTTATAAGATGTAATGGTCAAGCAATGGGATATGTATTTGTTGCTTTGATGCTTTTGAAGTATGTTGGTGTTGGTTGTTTAGGAGCATGCTAGACTCCTTTTATGTGTTATGATGGTTTGGCTTTTGGATGCCATGTTTGGTTTGTAAACCATGTAGAATTGCCTATCTTAAATGCTTAAGTGTATGTTTTTGTGTAGCATGAACCTTAAGTTTTATGTATGAAGCATGTGTTGGATGTTGTTGATTCTTTAATGTATGGTTCTTATATGCTTTTGGTGTGTTGAGCATGTTGGTAGATGTTTGGTTTTGCCTTAGGGTTCATGTTAGTGTGTTGTGTGGAGTCTTAGTGGTGTTTTTGGGACAGCCTTGTACCAAAAACCAACTAAAACCAATCTGCAGACAGAGGGTGTTTCGAAACGGTCGAACCCGTTTCGATACGGTCCCTTTGTTTCGGGTCAGGCATTTCGGTACGCTAGGGGGCCCTTTCGATACAATTTTGCTACTGGAAATCTGAGAATTTAACGATAAATTGACGTATCGGAACGAGCTTTAGTGTTTCGGAACGGCCTTCATCTCGTTGACCACGAGAAGTTGAGCGTTGAGGGCGTTTCGATACGGGTCACCCCTGTTTCAAAACGGTCTCTTCAGGTTGACTCAGGCCCGTTGACCTAGTCAAGGTGTATCGAAACACCCTATGGGCGTTCCGATACGGCCTGCTGTAAAAGATAAAAAAAAAGGCTGCTTGGTTGGGTTGTTGTCTGTTTACCTCAATGTTTCTTCCGCTGTTGTTTTTCGCACATAGGGTTTAATATTATATCTAGATAAGATAATAAAATAAAAAGTTCTTCCTTGGGTCGGTAACTAAAGTGGAGCCTTAACAGGTTTCGCCTCAGTTATCCCCGTGTAGCCCACTCGAATCGGTTAAGCGTCCGGACCGGGACGAGGGGGTTACACTTGTTGGTATCAGAGCCTAAGGTTTCCGAGATCTTGGGCATATAAGTGAGGTAAGTTAAGTTCTTGTATTGATATGCACGGTGTTTGCTTGCCATGTAAGCATGTTTGCTTGTTTATCAAGTATGCCTTGTTGAATGCTTGTTTGAGCATGTATGTGTGTTGTTTTGTTTGAAGCATGTTGTGTGGAATCTCATTGCTACTATTACATCGGAAAAAGTATGCCTAAGTTTGCCTTGCTAACCCTATCTTTTTGTGCTTTGTTGTTGTTGTTGTAGTTGTTGTTTGTGAGCACGATGTCGAGGCCAAGAGGTAGGCCGAGGGTGGTTCGTCAGGAACCCCGGGTCGCGGCTCCCGTTAATGAGCCGGTGGTTGGGGTTGAGGCTCATGTGGAAGAGCCTGCTGCTGTTGGAGTTGGAGCTCCACCACCACCTCCTCATCCTGAAGCGGGAGGTGAGGCTGGAGTTGAGGGAGCAGGACCGCAGGTTGGTCAGGGTGGTCAAGGTCCTGCCGGAATAGACATGGCTCCGCTTGTACAAGCCAATGCGGGAGCATTTCAGGCCGCAGTTGCCGGAGCTCAGGCTGCAGCTCAGCCTAGAGGTGATGATGCTAGTTTACCGTTAGAGAGGCTCCGTAGCCTAGGGGCTGATGAGTTTAGAGGGTTTACAGGTGAGAGATCCAAGTTGTGGTTGGAGAAGATCGTCCGCATCTTAGCTCAGATGGGTTGCGTTGGTGCCCGTAAGTTGGGTTGTGTGATTTCTTTGCTACAGGGTGATGCCTACACTTGGTGGGTCACCATTACTACTGGGGTTCCAGAGGCTGAGATTGGATGGGATTTCTTTGAGTCTGCGTTCCGGAAGAGATACTTGGGGCCGAGATATCTTGATGAGAAGAAACGAGAGTTTATGGCTCTAGTTCAGGGAGATGCTTCTGTGACTGACTACGAGATTCGTTTTGTTCGTTTGAGTCAGTATGCTCCAGAGTTGGTTCCTATTGAGAGGGACTGTTGTAACCATTTCAGATATGGGCTTCACGAGGAGGTTAAGAGGTATACTTTAGCTTCTGATCATTCTGATTTTGATGTCTTGGTTGCTAGAGCCAAGGACATTGAGCATAGCTTGGGGCTGACCAAGCGTTCTGGGGGATCTAGTTCTGGAAAGAGACATAATAACTTTGACCGTGGGGATGCCAAGAGGCATAGAGGCCGTGGATAGCAGTTTGACCATAGACGTGGCGGTGGCCACCATTGTAGAGGCCACCAGGGCCATAGAGGAGGAGGCAACATTCTGGAGAGTGTTGGGGTAACTTCCATGCTTGTTGGAACTGTGGTTGGAGGGACCACTTTAGGAGGGAGTGTCCGTACCAGGCGGCACAAGCACTGAATATAGCTCAGGCTTCTGCGAGGGTGACTGATTTTCAGAGAGGTCGTGGGCGCGGTCGTGGCTACTTCCAGCCTAGGGCTGATGCTCCTAGGATAGAGGCTCAGAAGAACCTTGCGCATGTTGTTACCGTGCAGCTAGAGGCAGGTGGGCCAGCGAGGGTCTATGCTCAGAGAGAGGCCGGGAACGACACTGATGTGATAGCGGGTAATTTTGAGTTACATTCTATGTCTTTGCTTTCTTTGGTTGATTCGGGTTCTACGCATTCCTACATTTTAAGTGAGCATGCACAGAAGTTAGATATACCTGTTGATATCTTAGATGTAGGTATGCATGTGACTAGTTCCTTTGGTGAGACATTTGTAGTTAGACGGATGTATAGGAGGTGTCCGCTGAAGATTCAGGGTCATGTGTTTTCTGTTGATATGATGGAGCTTCCGTTTTATGGCTTTGATATTATTATGGGTATGGATTGGTTGGTTGAGCACAGAGCTAGTGTAGATTTTGAGACGAAGAGAATTTCGTTGAAGCTTTCTGATGACTATGAGGTAGTAGTAGTAGGCGAGAACATTAAGTTCTTGTCGAATGTTGTGTCAGCTTTAGAGGCTCATAGGTTGATGGATTCCGGTTGTGGGGCTTACTTGGCATATGTGATGAATCTGAATATGAGTGAGGTTAGACCGAAAGACATCAAGACAGTTTGTGATTTTCCTGATGTGTTTCCAGAAGAGTTACCGGGTTTGCCTCCTTACAGAGATGTAGAGTTTGTGATTGAGACTGTTTCAGGGTCTACTCCAGTTTCTATTGCTCCGTACCGTATGGCTCCGAAAGAGTTGAAAGAATTGAAGAGTCAGCTTCAGGAGTTGTTAGACCGTGGTTTTATTAGGCCTAGTAGTTCGCCTTGGGGTGCTCCTGTGTTGTTTGTAAAGAAGAAAGATGGCAGCATGCGAATGTGTATTGACTACAGGCAGTTGAATCAGTTGACCGTGAAGAACAAGTATTCGTTGCCTCGTATAGATGATCTGTTTGATCAGTTGAGGGATGATTCAGTGTTCTCGAAGATAGATTTGAAATCAGGGTACTATCAGTTGAAGGTAAAAGAATGTTGTTGAGTGTGTAAAAGTTCTATTATTTACACCCTTTTTAACCCATATTTCTGCTGCATTCAAGCATCATTGCACTGCATTTAGGTTAGTTTACAGCAAAACATCTAATAAGGGACAGTCTGCCGAAACGGACTATCCTCGTTTGTTACGGATCTAGGAGTGTTGTAGGCACGTTCCTGCAATAAAAACAACAAGGAAACAACAAAAATTATACGACATATTTATTTTAAATAGGGACTTAAAGATGAACAAAATAAAAATAAAAATAATATAGAGTAATATGATAATTTTGGCGTTTTGGAAATAACTTCAACGATGGTGAAGAAGGCTTCAAAAACGACCGATGTTGGAAACGCTAAACTCAAAAGAACCTGCACAATCTACTGAGCAAACCCGAATCGAATCTGTTTAACGTCGAAAGGACTTGGACCCGCTAAATAGCAATTTAGGAACCCGAAGTATCAAAGACAAACAAACAAGTTTGAGTGTCGAATAGTTCTAAAAAGAACCGAAAAGAGAAAATTCTCTCAAATATAATTTTTATTCAAAAAGTTGGTAACCTTACAAAGGAGTTTAGATTACATATATATAATGCAAGGGAAGGGGGTGCCGTTTGCAACATGTGGCTGAGAATGTTGCATTTGAAATTAAAATTTCAAAAGTAAACTGCACATTTGCGAATGGCCGGCTATGTGTGATAGTGAATCACATTTAACATGTGATTAAAAGAAAGAAAAAAAATTGAATTTCAAAATGGGGAGAAACGGCATGTGCTTATCCATTTGTGCGCAAGTGTGCCCGCTCACTCGTGCTGCCCATTTCAAGGGTTCATATATGAAATTGCACGCTGCATGCTTGCATGCTATGTAAACCCACGTGTATCAACTCCAAATTAAGGCTTGCATGTGTTTTGTTCTCATCCAAACTTGAGGAAAAATTCCACGTGCAAAAGGAACACCAAATGTTCTTAAGTGGGTTGCACACCTATATATATATATATATATATATATATATATATATATATATATATATATAAACATTATTCCAGATACATTAATATATAAAAAAAAACATTATTCTAAACATATAGATATATGTATCATATTATATACATATGTAAATATACCTAATAAGTAATATAAACTAAACATGTCACATATCAATATGAAACACATTAAAAGGCTTAATATCTAAGGCACAAACATTATCAAATGATTCTGAAATGTTAGCACAAGTAAGGAAAAGAACTTCCCTGAAATGTTGCGCCCTAGATCGCGTAATTGGTCCTAACGGCAAGACCTCCGGATCAACATCAAGTGTAGGTGAAGATGTGCTCACATCATCCCCCCCTTCTTGAAAAGGATTTGTCCTCAAATCTGTAGAATCACCATAAGGGGTTAAGTCAGAAACATTAAATGTGGCACTTACATTGTATTCTCCGGGTAGATCTAACTTGTAGGCGTTGTCATTCACTTTCTCCAACACCTGAAAAGGACCATCTCCTCGCGGTAACAGCTTGGACCGCTTTTGGGCTGGAAATCGTTCCTTTCGGAAATGAACCCAAACCCAATCACCAACATCGAAGGTGACTCGCTTCCTTCCTTTGTTTGCATGCCTTTTGTACTGCTGAGTCCTTCGTTCAAGGTTCTCCTTCACTTGTTGATGCAACTTTTTTACGTATTCTGCTTTTGCTTGACCGTCCCTGTTCGTCACCTGTTCCTGTGGCAAAGGCAACATATCTAGAGGCGTAATAGGAGTAAAACCATAAACAACCTCAAAAGGTGACATTTTAGTAGCAGAATGTACAACATGGTTATAAGCAAACTCAACATGTGGCAAACAATCTTCCCAAGTCTTAATATTCTTTTTAATGATGGAACGAAGTAAAGTAGATAAAACCCTGTTAACAACTTCAGTTTGTCCATCAGTCTGGGGATGACAAGTAGTAGAAAACATGAGTTTCGTACCTAATTTGCTCCAAAGAGTCCTCCAGAAGTGACTCAAAAACTTCACATCCCTGTCAGAAACAATCGACCTAGGAATACCATGTAAACGTACAACATCCCTAAAGAATAAGTTAGCCACATTAACAGCATCATCAGTCTTATGACAAGCAATAAAATGTGCCATTTTTGAGAACCTATCAACCACAACAAATATACTATCTCTACCTGTCCTAGTTCGAGGCAATCCCAAAACAAAATCCATCGATATATCAGTCCAAGGGGAATCAGGAATAGGTAAAGGTAAGTACATACCATGTGGTGAAGCCTTCGATTTCGCCTTTCTACAAGTCACACAACGTTCACAATACCTTTCAACATCTCTACGCATCTTCGGCCAAAACAAATATTCTTTCAAGGTATGTAACGTCTTGGTGACTCCAAAATGACCCATCAATCCACCTTCGTGTGCCTCACGGATCAGAATATCACGCATCGAACCCTGGGAATGCAAATCCTGTTTTCCTTGAAAAGATAGTCATCATGCCTGTAAAACTTTCTATCTGCACCTTTCGAACAAGCATTAAACTTATCTCTAAAATCAGGATCATCAGGGTATAAATCACGAATATATGCAAAACCAATCAGATGTGAATCAAGGTAACTCAAAAGTGCATACCTACGTGACAATGCATCAGCAACGACATTTTCTTTCCCTTTTTTGTAACGAATGACATAAGGAAAAGATTCTAAGAATTCAACCCACTTAGCATGTCGTTTATTCAATTTATGCTGACCTGTGATGTAACGTAAAGCCTCGTGGTCGGTGTGGATCACAAACTCCTTAGGCAACAAATAATGTTGCCATGTCTCCAATGCCCGAATCAGTGCATACATCTCTTTATCATAAACCGGATAGTTCAATGTAGCACCACTCAATTTCTCGCTAAAGTAAGCAACGGGCCTCTTTTCCTGCATCAAAACAGCACCTATACCAATTCCAGAAGCATCACATTCAATTTCAAACGTTTTATCAAAATCAGGTAATGCTAACACAGGTGCTCTAGTCAAACAATCTTTAATTTTCAAAAAGGCATCTTCTTGTTCTTTACCCCATGAGAAGACTGAATTCTTCTTTATAATCCCGGTTAAGGGGGCGGTAATAGAACTGAAGTTAGGAACAAACCGTCGATAAAAACTCGCTAAACCATGAAACGATCTAACCTGAGTAAGCGATGTCGGTCGTGGCCATTCCTGAATTGCCTTTATCTTCTCAGGATCAACTTCAACTCCCTGAGAGCTAACAATGTAACCAAGAAATGTGAGTTTGTCAGTACAAAATACACACTTCTCCATGTTACCAAACAATCTTTCTTCTCGCAAAACCTGCAGAACAGCTCGCAAATGTCCTACGTGATCCTGTAAAGACTTGATATAGATCAAGATATCATCAAAATATACAACACAAAATTTACCAATGAAGGATCGCAGAACATGATTCATCAAACGCATAAAAGTACTAGGTGCATTAGTTAAACCAAAAGGCATTACTAACCATTCGTACAAACCTAGCTTTGTCTTGAAGGCTGTTTTCAACTCATCGCCTTCTCGCATGCGAATCTGATGATATCCGCTCCTTAAGTCAATTTTGGAGAAGATGACGGCTCCGCAAAGCTCGTCCAACATGTCATCAAGTCTTGGAATGGGATGACGATACTTAATTGTGATCTGGTTCACAGCTCGACAATCTACGCACATCCTCCAAGAACCATCTTTCTTCGGCACTAGCAGCACCGGAACAGCACACGGACTCAAGCTCTCTCGAATGTAACCCTTGTCCATCAACTCAATAATTTGCCTTTGAAGCTCTTTCGTCTCTTTAGGGTTGGTTCGATAATCTGGCCGGTTCAGAATAGTAGCACCCGGAATGAAATCAATCTGGTGCTCAATGCCACGAAGAGGTGGCAATCCCTTCGGTGTTTCAGCTGGAAACACGTCCTCAAACTCCTGCAAAAGTGTCAAAATCGGTGAAGGTAGATCAGTAGGAAAATCTGTCAATAAACAATAATCTTTAAACATCAAAATAAGAACAGATTGTTGAGAGGAAAGACATTTCCTGATTTCGCTACTACTCGCATACACGGACATCTTCTTCTTCTCTTTTGCAGTCTCTTTACTCTTTTTCAAGCTTGCCTGATCTTCAAACACTTGACTCGGTGTCAAAGGAGCCAAAGTGATCTTCTTACCTGCATGCATAAAAGAGTAATGATTTGTATAACCATCATGCATTGCCCTTTTATCATACTGCCAACGGCGTCCCAATAGTAGGTGAGTAGCATCCATGGAAACAACATCACAAAGGACCTTGTCCTTGTAGTTTCCGATCGAAAATGGTACAATAGCCTGTTTGGTAACTTTAAGCTCGCCACCATCATTCAACCATTGTAACTTATATGGATGAGGATGCTTTGTCGTTTTTAGACCTAACCTGTCAACCATCACTGAACTGGCAACATTAGTACAACTACCGCTATCAATAATCACAACACATACCTTGTCTTGCACCTTGCATCGTGTGTGAAAGATATTCTCACGCTGTAGATCATCCGGTACCTGTTGCACATTCAGACTTCTTTTAATAACCAAAAGTTCCATTACCTTACCAGATTCAGGAACCTCTAGGTCGGTCTCGTCTTCCTCTTCAGTGGGGACATCATGCACTTCCTCCTCGGAATCTGACTCAATCCCACCATCATCTCGCATCAACATAACCCTCCGGTTAGGACATTGACTAGCAACATGTCCTCTCCCAAGGCACTTGAAACACTGGATATCTCGTGCTCGCTCTTGCGCCAACACTTGATGCTTACCACGCCCATTATCAGCAAAGGGGGCCTTTGGTTTGCTGGTTTCGCCTTGCTCACGAATCCGATGTGGTTGTTGTGGTGCTTGCTTCCTGGAATTGTTAGGAGTATATAATGGATTTGAAAAAGATTTAAAAGAAGGGTTACCTCGATTTGAAGACTTCCTGCGCTGTTGTCGTTCAATCTTTATTGCCATCTGCACCATGTCATCAACCTCGACATAATGCTGTAACTCAACAGCATTGGCAATCTCGATGTTCAACCCTGCTAGAAATCGTGCCATGGTAGCTTTTCGATCTTCCTCGATATTCGCACGCATCATAGCCATTTCCATATCCTTGAAATAATCTTCAACACTCCTACTTCCCTGTTTCAAGTTTTGCAATTTTTGAAACAAATCACGATGATAATGAATAGGAACAAACCTTTTACGCATCAGTCGCTTCATCTCGATCCATGTTGCAACTGGATCATCACCGATACGTCTACGACTAAGCAATAACTGGTCCCACCATATCAAGGCATAATCAACAAACTCTGTTGCTGCTAATTGAACCTTCTTCTGTTCCGAGTAATTATAACACTCGAAAATGTGCTCTACTTTGCTTTCCCAAGCCAAGTATGCATCAGGATCTGAGCGTCCCTGAAAAGAAGGAATAGCAATCTTAATGTTAGTCAAATTATCGTCTACCTGTTGCATACGTCCTTGTCTAGGAATATGCTGCCTCGGTGACCGTTCGTCTTCATTTTCGTTTAACACATCATTAACAGAGTTGGATCCTCCATCAAACCTATCCATCCTCGACTGTAATGGCTCTAAGGCGGTAGCCACTACTCGTTGCATCATTCTCTCTAAGGCTTGCATTTGAGGAATCAGTGGATCCTGTTCAACCGTGTGATCATCGGAACCTGCCATAATCAACAACAAAAACAAACAAACAAAAGAAAACACTATTATAGGTCAGTAAAAAAAACAAACAAAAAGGACCTCACAGCACACTCAATCAAAGTCTCGCAGATGTCACTCCAAAGAACAGTGCACTCAAAAATTAACACTCAGCGCTCGTGTTTCACTCGGGAGAATACTTGAATGGCTCTTTTTGTCTCCCCTTCTGTTCTCACAACGCTCAATGCCTTTTTCCCTTACACTTTCTCGTAATCAGCTCTTTAAAG
The DNA here is from genome assembly GCA_958450335.1 of Hibiscus tridactylites. Taxonomy (NCBI): domain Eukaryota; kingdom Viridiplantae; phylum Streptophyta; class Magnoliopsida; order Malvales; family Malvaceae; genus Hibiscus; species Hibiscus tridactylites. Next base: position 65,438,580 of record OY288275.1, read on the forward strand.
AACTAATCCAACGTCTCGAAACTTGTTACAACGGTGTTGGCTACAAGGAAACAACGGTTAAGGAAAAAAAAGGTGACACAAAAAGAAAGGAAATAAGACTAAAAATTAAAGAAAAGATGAAAAGGCTAATGACACGAAAAAAAAAGGAACCAAAAGATGAAAAATGAAGAGTTTAGAGAACCTTACTGCGAAGACGTGCTTACAACCTTCCTATTACCGAACAAACAAGCATAGTTCACTTCGATTGATTTCCGAGCACATCAAAGTTACATAACAAACTCGTACAAATTTCATCATTTACAATAGGAACACAACAATAATAATACATACATATATAAACACTTTTGAATCTGTTTTATTTTTTTTTGAATCTGTTTTTTTTAATCTGTTTTTTTTGTTCGAATCTGTTTTTGTTTTGTTTTTTGAAATTCTGTTTTTTTTTATATATTCGAATGCTGAAATTTTTTTTTGTTTAATTCGAATGTTTTTTTTTACTCGAATTTGCAGAAACTTACAACGAATCCAACAACCTAGGCTCTGATACCACATAATAAGGGACAGTCTGCCGAAACGGACTATCCTCGTTTGTTACGGATCTAGGAGTGTTGTAGGCACGTTCTTGCAATAAAAACAACAAGGAAACAACAAAAATTATACGACATATTTATTTTAAATAGGGACTTAAAGATGAACAAAATAAAAATAAAAATAATATAGAGTAATATGATAATTTTGGCGTTTTGGAAAGAACTTCAACGATGGTGAAGAAGGCTTCAAAAACGACCGATGTTGGAAACGCTAAACTCGAAAGAACCTGCACAATCTACTGAGCAAACCCGAATCGAATCTGTTTAACGTCGAAAGGACTTGGACCCGCTAAATAGCAATTTAGGAACCCGAAGTATCAAAGACAAACAAACAAGTTTGAGTGTCGAATAGTTCTAAAAAGAACCGAAAAGAGAAAATTCTCTCAAATATAATTTTTATTCAAAAAGTTGGTAACCTTACAAAGGAGTTTAGATTACATATATATAATGCAAGGGAAGGGGCTGCCGTTTGCAACATGTGGCTGAGAATGTTGCATTTGAAATTAAAATTTCAAAAGTAAACTGCACATTTGCGAATGGCCGGCTATGTGTGATAGTGAATCACATTTAACATGTGATTAAAAGAAAGAAAAAAAATTGAATTTCAAAATGGGGAGAAACGGCATGTGCTTATCCATTTGTGCGCAAGTGTGCCCGCTCACTCGTGCTGCCCATTTCAAGGGTTTATATATGAAATTGCACGCTGCATGCTTGCATGCTATGTAAACCCACGTGTATCAACTCCAAATTAAGGCTTGCATGTGTTTTGTTCTCATCCAAACTTGAGGACAAATTCCACGTGCAAAAGGAACACCAAATGTTCTTAAGTGGGTTGCACACCTATATATATATATATATATATATATATATATATATATATATATATATATATATATATATATATATATATATATATAAACATTATTCCAGATACATTAATATATAAAAAAAACATTATTCTAAACATATAGATATATGTATCATATTATATACATATGTAAATATACCTAATAAGTAATATAAACTAAACATGTCACATATCAATATGAAACACATTAAAAGGCTTAATAGCTAAGGCACAAACATTATCAAATGATTCTGAAATGTTAGCACAAGTAAGGAAAAGAACTTCCCTGAAATGTTGCGCCCTAGATCGCGTAATTGGTCCTAACGGCAAGACCTCCGGATCAACATCAAGTGTAGGTGAAGATGTGCTCACATCATCCCCCTTTCTTGAAAAGGATTTATCCTCAAATCTGTAGAATCACCATAAGGGGTTAAGTCAGAAACATTAAATGTGGCACTTACATTGTATTCTCCGGGTAGATCTAACTTGTAGGCGTTGTCATTCACTTTCTCCAACACCTGAAAAGGACCATCTCCTCGCGGTAACAGCTTGGACCGCTTTTGGGCTGGAAATCGTTCCTTTCGGAAATGAACCCAAACCCAATCACCAACATCGAAGGTGACTCGCTTCCTTCCTTTGTTTGCATGCCTTTCGTACTGCTGAGTCCTTCGTTCAAGGTTCTCCTTCACCTGTTGATGCAACTTTTTTACGTATTCTGCTTTTGCTTGACCGTCCCTGTTCGTCACCTGTTCCTGTGGCAAAGGCAACATATCTAGAGGCGTAATAGGATTAAAACCATAAACAACCTCAAAAGGTGACATTTTAGTAGCAGAATGTACAACATGGTTATAAGCAAACTCAACATGTGGCAAACAATCTTCCCAAGTCTTAATATTCTTTTTAATGATGGAACGAAGTAAAGTAGATAAAACCCTGTTAACAACTTCAGTTTGTCCATCAGTCTGGGGATGACAAGTAGTAGAAAACATGAGTTTCGTACCTAATTTGCTCCAAAGAGTCCTCCAGAAGTGACTCAAAAACTTCACATCCCTGTCAGAAACAATCGACCTAGGAATACCATGTAAACGTACAACATCCCTAAAGAATAAGTTAGCCACATTAACAGCATCATCAGTCTTATGACAAGCAATAAAATGTGCCATTTTTGAGAACCTATCAACCACAACAAATATACTATCTCTACCTGTCCTAGTTCGAGGCAATCCCAAAACAAAATCCATCGATATATCAGTCCAAGGGGAATCAGGAATAGGTAAAGGTAAGTACATACCATGTGGTGAAGCCTTCGATTTCGCCTTTCTACAAGTCACACAACGTTCACAATACCATTCAACATCTCTACGCATCTTCGGCCAAAACAAATATTCTTTCAAGGTATGTAACGTCTTGGTGACTCCAAAATGACCCATCAATCCACCTTCGTGTGCCTCACGGATCAGAATATCACGCATCGAACCCTGGGAATGCAAATCCTGTTTTCCTTGAAAAGATAGTCATCATGCCTGTAAAACTTTCTATCTGCACCTTTCGAACAAGCATTAAACTTATCTCTAAAATCAGGATCATCAGGGTATAAATCACGAATATATGCAAAACCAATCAGATGTGAATCAAGGTAACTCAAAAGTGCATACCTACGTGACAATGCATCAGCAACGACATTTTCTTTCCCTTTTTTGTAACGAATGACATAAGGAAAAGATTCTAAGAATTCAACCCACTTAGCATGTCGTTTATTCAATTTATGCTGACCTGTGATGTAACGTAAAGCCTCGTGGTCGGTGTGGATCACAAACTCCTTAGGCAACAAATAATGTTGCCATGTCTCCAATGCCCGAATCAGTGCATACATCTCTTTATCATAAACCGGATAGTTCAATGTAGCACCACTCAATTTCTCGCTAAAGTAAGCAACGGGCCTCTTTTCCTGCATCAAAACAGCACCTATACCAATTCCAGAAGCATCACATTCAATTTCAAACGTTTTATCAAAATCAGGTAATGCTAACACAGGTGCTCTAGTCAAACAATCTTTAATTTTCAAAAAGGCATCTTCTTGTTCTTTACCCCATGAGAAGACTGAATTCTTCTTTATAATCCCGGTTAAGGGGGCGGTAATAGAACTGAAGTTAGGAACAAACCGTCGATAAAAACTCGCTAAACCATGAAACGATCTAACCTGAGTAAGCGATGTCGGTCGTGGCCATTCCTGAATTGCCTTTATCTTCTCAGGATCAACTTCAACTCCCTGAGAGCTAACAATGTAACCAAGAAATGTGAGTTTGTCAGTACAAAATACACACTTCTCCATGTTACCAAACAATCTTTCTTCTCGCAAAACCTGCAGAACAGCTCGCAAATGTCCTACGTGATCCTGTAAAGACTTGATATAGATCAAGATATCATCAAAATATACAACACAAAATTTACCAATGAAGGATCGCAGAACATGATTCATCAAACGCATAAAAGTACTAGGTGCATTAGTTAAACCAAAAGGCATTACTAACCATTCGTACAAACCTAGCTTTGTCTTGAAGGCTGTTTTCCACTCATCGCCTTCTCGCATGCGAATCTGATGATATCCGCTCCTTAAGTCAATTTTGGAGAAGATGATGGCTCCGCAAAGCTCGTCTAACATGTCATCAAGTCTTGGAATGGGATGACGATACTTAATTGTGATCTGGTTCACAGCTCGACAATCTACGCACATCCTCCAAGAACCATCTTTCTTCGGCACTAGCAGCACCGGAACAGCACACGGACTCAAGCTCTCTCGAATGTAACCCTTGTCCATCAACTCAATAATTTGCCTTTGAAGCTCTTTCGTCTCTTTAGGGTTGGTTCGATAATCTGGCCGGTTCAGAATAGTAGCACCCGGAATGAAATCAATCTGGTGCTCAATGCCACGAAGAGGTGGCAATCCCTTCGGTGTTTCAGCTGGAAACACGTCCTCAAACTCCTGCAAAAGTGTCAAAATCGGTGAAGGTAGATCAGTAGGAAAATCTGTCAATAAACAATAATCTTTAAACATCAAAATAAGAACAGATTGTTGAGAGGAAAGACATTTCCTGATTTCGCTACTACTCGCATACACGGACATCTTCTTCTTCTCTTTTGCAGTCTCTTTACTCTTTTTCAAGCTTGCCTGATCTTCAAACACTTGACTCGGTGTCAAAGGAGCCAAAGTGATCTTCTTACCTGCATGCATAAAAGAGTAACGATTTGTATAACCATCATGCATTGCCCTTTTATCATACTGCCAAGGGCGTCCCAATAGTAGGTGAGTAGCATCCATGGAAACAACATCACAAAGGACCTTGTCCTTTTAGTTTCCGATCGAAAATGGTACAATAGCCTGTTTGGTCACTTTAAGCTCGCCACCATCATTCAACCATTGTAACTTATATGGATGAGGATGCTTTGTCGTTTTTAGACCTAACCTGTCAACCATCACTGAACTGGCAACATTAGTACAACTACCGCTATCAATAATCACAACACATACCTTGTCTTGCACCTTGCATCGTGTGTGAAAGATATTCTCACGCTGTTAGATCATCCGCTATCAATATTCTCACTTTAAGTTCTATAATGCTGCTAACTTACAAACTCGCATTCGAATTCATTCTGCAGCAAATGGACTATTATTGGATAAAGATCCAGATGAGGCTTTGCAAGTTTTGAAAAATCTGGCCAAGAATGAGGAGCAGTTTCCGACTGCAAGAAGAGGGGGTAAACGGGTACTAGCTGTCAAGGACTATGAGGCCGACAGCACTATGAAATCACAGGTAGCATTCCTTACTAAAGCAATGAAAAGGTTATTGAATGAAGATGAATTACAAGGATTTGCTGTCGAGGAAGTTTGTACCATCTGTGAGGGAAATCATAGTCGAGATGAGTGCCCAATACAAATAGAAGAGGGAAAATATGTTGGAAATTACAAGCCGAACTATAATTCCAACAATTATAATCCGAATTGGAGGAAGGATCCCAAATTTTCCTGGAGTAATCCTAACAATGCATTGAATCCGCAAGCTCACAATCAGAATCAGGGAGGACCTAGATTGCTAACGCGACAGCAACTGCCACCGCAACTGCCGCCGCAGCAGCAACAACAGCCACCACCTGCCACAAGCAGTATATTGGAACAGACTCTGGCCACCTTTATGTCTCAGACCGGTACATATATGGAGAATATGAATCAGTTTGTCAAGAAGACGTAAACCTTTATGGATAAAACCGAGATGAGGATGACAAACCATGAAGCGACCTTGAAATCTCTAGAGACACAAATGGGTCAGGTTTCTCAACATATTAAGCCGAGGCAGAATGGAGGATTCCCTAGCAATACTGAAAATGCTAGACCGCCCCACACATGAGCAATGTAAGGCAATTACTACTAGGAGTGGGAAGAAACTACCAGGGCCGGAAAAAGAAGCTGAAACAGAAAAGGAACCTGCCTTGGATAAACCTGCCGAGGAAGCTGCCCCGACAGGTGATAGACAGACTGCTGCCGATGAGCCTGTCACGACAGCAGAAGCGACAAAGGAGAAAAACGATGATAATCGTCCTTAGATTCGTATGCAGTGGGAAGGACGTATTGCTGACTACCGTCCTCCACCACCTTTTCCTCAACGGATACAGCAAGCTAAGCATGAATCTCAACTTAAAAAAGATTTATGATATTTTTAAGCAAGTTCATATTAATATTCCGCTGTTAGATGCCGTTAGGGAGATGCCCGGTTATGCTAAATTTCTCAAGGATGTTATGTCGAAAAAATCTAAACTTGGGGAATTTGAAACGGTAAAGATGACAGAAGGTTGCATGAGTATTCTCCATCGGCAGCCACCCCAGAAAAAGAAGGATCTGGGGAGCTTCATCATACCTTGTGTAATCGGCAATAAATTTGTGGGTAAGGCACTTTGTGATCTTGGTGCTAGTGTTAATTTAATGCCAAAGTCTGTTTTTCAGAAATTAGGTATTGGAAAAGCACGGCCCACGACAGTAACTCTATAGCTGGCAGACCGCTCTTACGTTCATCCAGAGGGAAAGATTGAAGATATTGTGGTAAGAGTGGATAAGTTTATTTTTCCTGCTGACTTTCTTGTTTTAGATTGTGAGGCAGACGAAAACGCACCAGTCATCCTTGGGCGACCCTTCTTAGCCACGGGAAGATCACTGATTGATGTGGAGAAAGGAGAACTCCCCATGCGAGTAAACGATCAAGAGATTAAGTTGAATGTTCTCCAAGCGATGAAACATGCTGAAGTGGACGAGGAATGCAAGGCTATCACTGACGTTACCCGTGATCAACCCTGCATCAGGTCGGGCTGTCACGATATTAAATTTGGGCACTGTCGCGGCAGCCACCTACAGGACTGTCACGACAGCAACGACGACAACACCGACGACAGCAACTCCTCTGAATCCGATACATCTGATACTGAAGATCAGAATGAGGTAAACTGGTTAGGCAATCGTCCAGGTAAGTTATTCGAACCTTTGAATTATACTTCGGATAACCATTTAATCCAAAAACCATCTATTGTTGAACCACCTGCCTTAGAACTTAAGCCTCTGCCATGGCAGCTTAAATATGCTTTTCTTGGTTCAAACGACACACTACCCGTAATCATCTCTACTAAGCTGCCACAGGAACGGCAGCTAATCGGCATGCTAAGGCAGCATAAAAAGGCGATTGGATGGACGATAGCAGACATTCAAGGCATTAGTCCGGCATTATGTATGCACACAATCCTCCTCGAGGAAGATCATAAGCCGACTATTGATGCCCAAAGGCGGCTAAACCATGCGATGAAGGAGGTAGTGCATAAAGAGATAATTAAATGGTTAGATGTTGGTATTATTTACGCCATCTCCGACAGCAAATGGGTGAGCCCGGTGCAATGCGTTCCCAAGAAAGGAGGAAAGACCGTGATAACCAATGAGAACAATGAGTTAATCCTAACCAGGACTGTGACTGGTTGGAGGGTTTGTATGGACTATCGGAAGCTTATCAAAGCTACCCGAAAGGACCACTTTCCTTTACCCTTTATTGATCAAATGCTTGATAGATTAGCGGGAAAACCTTACTATTGTTTTCTTGATGGTTATTCAGGTTACAATCAAATTGCTATTGCACCAGAGGATCAAGAAAAGACGACTTTTACATGCCCCTACGGAACATACGCGTTTAGGAGGATGCCGTTTGGACTCTGTAATGCACCTGCCACCTTCCAAAGGTGCATGATGGTCATATTCTCCGACATGGTAGAAGACTTCCTAGAGATATTTATGGATGATTTTTCAGTCTTTGGAGACGATTTTGAGAGCTGCCTCGGCAATCTTCAAAAGGTACTTGAAAGATGTGAAAAAGCTAACCTTGTTTTGAATTGGGAAAAATGCCACTTTATGGTGGACGAAATAGTCCTTGGCCATAAGATTAGCTGCTGTGGAATAGAAGTCGACAGGGCTAAGATTGAAGTAATGGAGAAGTTGCCGCCGCCAACAACTGTCAAGGGCATTAGAAGTTTTTTAGGGCATGCTGGTTTTTACAGGAGATTTATTGCAAATTTCTCAAAAATCACCAAGCCCCTATGTCATCTCTTAGAACAGAACTGACCCTTTGACTTTAATGAGGAATGTACTGAAGCATTCAAGGTTCTGAAGGAAAAACTAGTGACAGCCCCCATAGTACAGCCACCAGACTGGACACAGCCATTTGAGATCATGTGTGATGCTAGTGATTATGCTGTCGGGGCAGCACTTGGGCAGCGCAGAGATAAGTTGTTTCATGTCATATATTACGCCAGCAAGACATTGAATGATGCCCAAGTGAATTACACCACCACAGAAAAGGAGCTATTAGCTGTGGTATTCTCCATTGACAAGTTTCGTTCTTACATACTTGGGACGAAGGTGATAGTGCACACAGACCACTCTGCCCTTAAGTATCTGTTCGCGAAAAAGGACGCAAAGCCTAGATTGATACGGTGGATCCTGCTATTGCAAGAGTTCGACCTTGAGATCAAGGACAAAAAAGGGACAGAAAATCAGGTGGCAGATCACTTGTCAAGATTGGAGAAGGGACAGAGTCTTCCGACATATGAGACAAACATACTGGAGACCTTCCCAGATGAACAGCTCTTTTCTGCCGCAATCGCTGCCGCGACAACCATGGCGGCAGGTAAGTCTTCTGAACTTCCCTGGTATGCTGATTTCGTTAATTTTATAGTTAGCGAATACTTCCTTCTGACCTTAATTATCAAGCCAGGAAGAGGTTCCAAAATGATGTTAAGCATTATTATTGGGACGAACCTCTTCTTTTCAAACTATGCGCATATCAGGTTATAAGGAGGTGTGTACCACAAGAAGAGCAAGAAGACATTCTCCATCACTGCCATGCTTCACAATATGGAGGTCATTTAGGAGGCAACAAAACTGCTGCCAAGGTGCTGCAGTCAGGGTTCTACTGGCCGACACTATATAAAGATGCACAGGACTTTTACAAGAACTGTGATAGGTGCCAGCGGATAGGTAACATCTCGAGGAGAAACGAGATGCCACTGCAGAACATTTTAGAAGTCGAGATCTTCGACGTTTGGGGGATCGATTTTATGGGACCTTTTCCATCTTCATGCGGAAATCTATACATCCTCCTAGCAGTGGATTATGTCTCTAAGTGGGTTGAAGCCATCGCCACTCAAAAGAATGATGCAAAAACAGTCCAAAAATTTCTACACAAAACATTTTTTCTAGATTTGGCATCCCTAAGGCGATTATAAGTGATGAAGGGAGACATTTTGATAATAGGGTTATTGTTGCCGCCTTGAAGAAATATGGTGTCAAGCACAGGATCGCGACAACATACCGCCCACAGACCAATGGACAAGCTGAGATATCCAATAGGGAAGTTAAGAACATTCTTGAAAAGATGGTTAAGCCAACTAGGAAAGATTGGTCTTTACTCCTTAACGATGCATTATGGGCATATAGGACAGCTTTTAAGACTCCGTTGGGCATGTCTCCATACCGACTGATTTACGGAAAAACCTGTCACTTGCCTGTCGAGATCAAGCATAAAGCATACTGGGCAATCAAGGCAGTGAATATGGACTTGGACAAGGCAGGCCAGAAAAGGCTATTAGATCTGAACGAGATTGAAGAATTACGGACAATGGCCTACGACAATACGAGAATTTACAAGGAGAAGACTAAGAAGTGGCATGACAGGAAGTTGCTGCCACGACAGTTCTGCCCAGGGCAGCTTGTGTTGTTGTTTAATTCTAGACTGAAACTCTTCCCAGGGAAGCTTAAATCTAGATGGTTTGGCCCGTTCCAAGTGGTACAAGTTTTTCCCCATGGTGCCATCACAATCCGATCATTAAAAGACGGGCACCAATTCAAAGTCAATGGACAGCGCCTCAAGCATTATCAGGGGACTGAAGCCCCAGGAATACAGGAAGTGGTTACCTTAGAAGATGCCCCACAAGGCATCCCTAATTTAACCTAAATTTTATTTTTATTTTTATTTTTATTATTTATTAGGAAATTAGGTCTATTTTATTCGAATAATGTTTTTATATTTTCTGTTTTTAGGAAATAAAGGAGTCAAGAAGAAAAGGAGAAGTGACCCAAGCCCACCATCCATCCATCAGCCCAATAGAGCCCATTTATTGAAGCATGTCGTTCCAGCTGCCGCCGCAGACACGGATAAGACAGGATGTCAACAGACTGACACGGCAGACGCAGAAGCGTGTGAAAGACGCATAATTACGCGTCAGACGCGTCAGACACGCCAAAACTCATCAGTCGCCCCGTTATTCACGCCTGCCGTTACAGCATTAAACGGGCAGAAACTCGACCGCTATAAAACCCCGTTCTCATTTTCATTTTCCTCACTTCTGCTTATTCTTACTTGCTTTCTCCTCTCGTTTTTATTTGTTTTCTTTACTTTCACAACCCTTGCAACTAATATGTCTTCCAAACGTACCCGCCACAGTGCTGCTTCAACCTCTTCAGCAGCAACACCCACACCGCAGTCGTTCGCAACCAAAGAATTGTGGGAGGAAAGAGGATTCATCTACGTCTGCAAGGCAGCAAACATGGGGCTCCGACCATTCATCGCGAAGGTGATAAGGACTCAGCTATGGGAGCAGTTCGCAGCACAACCTGCAGAACTAAATGATACGTTGGTGAGGGAGTTTTATGCTGCCATCGACAGCAGGACAGCAACATCAGACACCGTCCGAGGGGTAGAGGTACCATTTACAGCTGACAGCATCAACCACATGTATGGCCTCTATTTTGGTCCCAACGATGATGCCCATCAAAAAATTTTAGACACCCTCGATTCTGCCGCCTACGGTGCTGTCATGGCGGAAGTGACAGAGGAAGGAACAACATGGACCACGAGCAAAAAGAACCCCAACTCTGTAAAAAGGGGGCAGCTACTCCCAGAAGCCAAACTCTGGAACGCTTTCATCAAGAAGCGTATCCTACCGTCCTCCCATCACACGACGGTGGACCAGCAGCGGCTCACCCTCATTCATTCGATTATGAACGACCGGCCTATCAACGTGGGCCGCTATATGAGGGACAGCATCTTGGATTGCACATTTCGCTCCACCTCCCGCCTCTGCCTACCATTCATGATTACATCTCTCTGTCGCTGCGCTGCTGTCCCAGAGGCATCCACCGATAAAATGGTCCAAGGACGAGGCTAGACTGACAACAACATTACCAGCCTCATGGAGCTGATAGTCGCAACCCCCGTCTCCTCCTTCAACCCGGCTGCCTCCCCAGCAGAATCATCCGAGGAGCCTGCCGCCGCCACCGCCCAGACAGACCAATCTGCCCAAATCCTTGTTGCAATACAACGGGTAGAAAACAGATAGATGGGGCTGATGACATTCATCCGGGATTTCGCAAATTCAACGGTAAATTTCATTACCAACACTTTAAATTATCTCGATGTTATTTTCCCCTCTTTCCCTGCCCACTATTTCCACATCCCCTCTCCTGTCCACACAACTACACCACCTGCCTCCCCACATACACACTCTGCTGCCTCCACCCCATCACCTGCCCTGACGGCAGCTGGCAGTCCTCCGGCTGAAACCTCCGCCCGAGGAACGAAACGACCGGCCTCCGATGACAGCGACGCAGAACCTCCTATTAGGAGGAATTTGGAGAAGGAGTTCACGCCTGTCAAGAGGCAGAAACACGTGGCAGACAGAAGGCTAATGCCCAAGGCCAGCACCACCACCAGCAGCACTTGGGACAGTGGCAGCAGCTCCGACATCCAGGTCGTGGAGCAACCTGCCCAGCCTGCACCACCACCCAGACGCCGCCACCAGATCCGTGTCAGCAGCAGCAGTGAAGACATCGATTAAAATCTAAGTCTTTTATTTTCTTTTTATTCCTACCTGCTTTATTTCTATTTTGTGATGTACCTATCTTCATTTTATCTGTCATTTGCATTGAGGGCAATGCAACCCTCGAGTTTGGGGGTGGCAACCCTCCATTTTAATGGAGTCTTAGTACATCTTTATTTAATTGTTGAGTCTTTTATTTAATTAAGTTCTCTTGAAAAAAAACTGTTGGCTTAAAACTGTGAAGTTAACTTACCTGTCATGACAGCTCTGTCGTGGCAGCATCTTTAGGACAGTTTAAGAAGAAGTTTAGAGCCTTTCTATAGTTCTGAAAAACATAAACACCATTGTCACTGTTATATTGCTTAGATTTCTTTTAGCCAAACTAGAATAGGATGCTTAGTACTTGAATAACCCCTAGAGGTGCCTAACACTAGCTCTAGGAAAGAAGTTTAGCAAAAGAAACTCAAAAACCTAGAGGTGCCCGAAACCGGCTCTAGGAAGCTAACTAGAGGTGCCCAAAACTGGCTCTAGAAAAATTTAGCTTGAAAATAGAAGAAAAAGAAGCATGAAAATGTGTCTTCAAGAAAATAAACTTTGGCATAAAAATTCGAGTTAAAAAGTTGAATATTCTAGTGAAACTAAGAGAGTCTTAGGATATAACTGTTCACAAGCATGGACACACTGCATGAGGACTATAGTGAAATTCCGGACAGATCCTAATCTCTCCGACAGGTTGCTGCCGCCACAGAGAATGAGCGACAGGTGAGGGACAGTTCACTGTTCGAAAGTCAACACAAAAATATTCATTTTTCTTTTAGGTCTTCATTGCTTGAGGGCAAGCAAAAACTTGAGTTTGGGGGTGTGTTGAGTGTGTAAAAGTTCTATTATTTACACCCTTTTTAATCCATATTTCTGCTGCATTCAAGCATCATTGCATTGCATTTAGGTTAGTTTACAGCAAAACATCACAATTGGATTAAAGGCACAGATTCTACTAAAAGATGGCTTATTTTGCAGGTTGCTGCCATCGTAAACGGAGAAGGCGGGCGCAGGGCAGAGAAGCAGGAAAGCTGAACTGGACAAGCAGACGAAGAGGACGATGCTGCCGTGACAGCAGAGGACGACAGCAAGTTAGTGGAGGAAAAGCAAAGTGGACCTCGATAGATAGAGAAAATTATGCTCGTCTGTCGTGTGAAAACCCTATATTTTTCCAAGCCCCGGATCAAAAGATATGTCAAGCCAAAGCTCAAGGAGAGGAAATCCCATGAAACAAGGAGGCGGCTGAAAAGTAGGATACTTAGAGATTAAGTCTTTATTAGAATCTTACTTTTAATTAAAGTTGTAATCCTTGTTAACTTAGAATACTTGAGCCCAAAGCTTATATAAGGGCATAGATTTTAACCTAGGAAGAAAATACCCCATAACCGACAACTAAACCCCTCCGCCGTCTACCCGCCGTCGACATGTTCTAAAAACCCCCTAGGGCCACGGGTTGTTTTGTAAAGTAGTTGCAAGGGTTGTTTTGTTTTAGGATTTTCTAAGTTCAATAAAATAAACTTCAAGTTCTCTTATTTTGGTTTTTAATATCTTGCAAGAGCATCGGGAGAGCATTGTGAGGTTATCTATTTACTTAGCATCGGGAGAGTTAAGTATACGAAAGAAATAAGAGCAAGTTCTCTAGTTTATAGTTGAACTATCTTGTGCCTAGGGATAGGGCAAGGTTAAGTGGCTAAGGAAGAATTCATACACATCGGTGTTCATCCTTCGATTCACGCCGGGAGGTATCATCAAAGACGTGATCATCGACAGACTTGGATCTAGGGATAGGCCAAGGCAGATCTGGGATTCTTGTCAAACTTGAAGTACTGAGTTGGTGAGTCTGCTGCCGCGACAACCAACGGACATCTGCCGCGACAGGTGCTGTCGCGACAGGCGCGACGACAGAACTGGAGTTCCTAAGCAACGCAATACCTGCACTACTGAGCAATTCAATACCAGCCCCTTCTCTCTATCTTGATATCTCAATTCTTTTATTTACATTTTTCTTCAATATTTTCGTGACAACTTTCTAAACTATTTTCTTTACTTCGTGCAGTGAAATAAGGTGAAGCTATTAGCCCAATCCCTGTGGAGACGATATCCGATACTTCGTATCACTTTACTACTTGCGTCGTGTACACTTGCACTCCAATTGCGATAGACTCTTTTACACGCAACAAATGTGATGTTCCGAAGACAGCATTTAGGACTAGATATGGTCATTAAGAGTTCCTTGTGATGTTGTTTGGGCTCACGAATGCACCTGCAGCATTCATGGATATGATGAACAGAATTTTCAGAGACTATCTAGACCGGTTCGTAGTTGTCTTCATAGATGATATCATGGTATACTCAAGATCAGAAGAAGAGCATGATGAGCACTTGAGACTTGTTCTACAGAGGTTGATGAGAAATCAGTTGTATGCCAAGCTTAGTAAATGTGAGTTCTGGATTCGAGAGGTTGTATTTCTTGGCCATGTTGTTTCAGCCTAAGGTATCCATGTTGATCCGACGAAGATTGAGGCTATTGTTGAGTGGAAACAACCTAAGTCCGTGACAGAGATTAGGACTTTCCTAAGATTAGTCGATTACTACAGGAGATTCGTTGATGGGTTCTCTAAAGTAGCTGCTCCTTTGACTAAATTGTTGCAAAAAGGAGTTAAGTTTGAGTGGTCAGATGCAAGACAGAAGGCCTTTGAGAAATTGAAAGAAGCTTTGACAAATGCTCCAGTGTTAGTACAACCAGTTTCAGGTAAAGAATTTGTGATCTATAGTGATGCTTCCTACATAGGTTTAGGGTGTGTCCCAATGCAAGAGAGAAGAGTTGTTGCCTATGCTTCGAGACAGTTGAAGGTACATGAGAAGAACTATTCTACTCACGATATTGAGTTAGCCGCGGTTGTGTTTGCATTGAAGATTTGGCGTCATTACTTGTATAGTGAGAAATGTATAGTCTACACCGATCATAGGAGCTTGAAGTATTTGATGAATCGGAGGTAGTTGAACTTGAGACAGAGAAGATGGCTTGAGCTATTGAAAGATTACGATTTGACTATCGAGTACCATTCGGGTAAGGCAAATGTAGTAGCCGATGCTTTGAGCAGAAAAGTTGTAGTTGAGTTGCGAGCTATGTTTGCTAGATTGAGCGTATCCGGTGATGGTGGTTTGATCACAGAGTTGCAAGTGAAGCCTTCTTTGATTCAGTTGATTAGAGAGAAACAATTGCGAGATGTGTCTTTAGTTCTGCATGTTCAGGACATAGCCGAAGGTAGACCGACCGAGTATAGCTTCAGTGGTGAGAATGTGTTATGCTTTAGAGACAGAGTTGTAGTACCTGAAGATGTTGAGTTGAGACGTCTGATTCTGAGTGAAGCACATTCGAGTCCTTTTTCTATGCATTCGGGTAGTACCAAGATGTACCGTGACTTGAAGAATGATTACTTCTGGGTTGGTTTGAAGAAGGATGTAGCCGAGTATGTGAGTCGTTGTATGGTTTGTCAGAGAGTAAAGGCAGAACATCAGGTTCCTTCAGGTTTGTTACAGCCTTTGAAGATTTCGGAATGGAAATGGGAGAGGATCACCATGGACTTTGTGTCGGGGTTACCGTTGTCTCCTTCGAAGAAGAATTCTGTTTGGGTGATAGTTGATAGATTTACTAAGTGTGCTCACTTCTTAGCAGTGAACACTACAGATTCTTTATACAAGTTGGCGAATTTGTACATTCGCGAGATTGTGAGACTTCATGGAGTTCCAAAGTCTATTGTTTCAGACAGAGATCCGAGATTCACTTCGAGGTTCTGGGGTTGTTTGCATAGTGCCTAGGTAGCCGTTTGCATTTCAGCACTTCTTATCATCCGCAGTTCGATGGACAGTCAGAGCGACTGATACAGATTTTAGAGGATATGCTTCGTTGTTGTGTGATTGACTTCCAGGGTTCTTGGGAGAAGCACTTGCCTTTAGTTGAGTTTGCTTACAACAACAGTTACTAGGCTAGTATACAGATGGCTCCTTATGAGGCTTTGTATGGTATACGATGTAGGACTCCGATCTGTTGGGCTGAAACAGGTCAGAAATTGTTACCTATGCCGGATTTGCTCAAGGGAACTATAGAAAAGGTGAAGTTAATTTGCGACCGTTTGAAAGCAGCTTCCGATCGTCAGAAATCTTATGCAGATTTGAAGAGAAAAGAGATTGAGTTCTCAGTGGGTGAGAAAGTGTTTCTGAAAGTATCTTCGTAGAAGAAGGTAATGAGATTTGGCCGGAAAGGCAAGTTGAGTTCGAGGTTTATTGGTCCGTATGAGATAGTTGAGCGGATTGGGCCAGTAGCTTACCGTTTGAGATTGCCTTCAGAGTTAGAGAAGATCCATGATGTTTTTCATGTGTCGATGCTTAGGAGATATAGATCAGATCTGTCTCATGTTATGGCTGTTGAGGAGATAGAGCTGAATCCGGATTTGACTTACAATGAAGAACCGGTTGAGATACTTGCTTCTGATAGGAAGGCGTTGCGTGGTAAGACCATAGAGTTGGTCAAGGTGTTGTGGAGACATAGAGGCGTGGAAGAGGCCACGTGGGAGAGGAAAGTTGATATGCTTGAGCAGTTTCAGTATCTGTTTCTGTCAGGTAATTTCAGGGATGAAATTCCTTAAGTGGGGGAGAGTTGTAACACCCAGGTTTGGGGGTCGGGTGAAAATAATATTAAAATAATATTTTGAGTTTTGGTTTTATAATTAAAATAATAAAATATTATTTGGGCCTCGGGTTTTCAAACGAATAAATTATGTTGAACATGTTTTGGTTTTAAAGCCCAATTCCATGGAATTGGGAAATTTAAATGGCTATCCTCATTAATGGCAAGATTGTAAATAAGTAGACTTTCAATTAAAACCCTTTTTGTTTAAAATATCCCTTGTCATCTTCTTCCCTCTCTCTCTCTCATTGCATTTCTACGACCAAAGAGAGCTCTTCTCTCCATTTCACTATTCCATCACCATACACCTCCATCTTTGGTGCTTTTCGAAAGGTAATCTCGTTTTTTACTTGGCCTTATCTTCCTCTTCATTTTGGTACCATTAGTTTTCATTAAAACCATGTATTTTGTATTTTGGGTTTTTCAATGATTTTGTTAAAGGTTGTGGCTTTATGAAATTTTAACAAAGCTTTTGATTTATAGTTGTTAGATAAGTTGATTACAACCCATAAGGTCCAACATATATGAATTTTAAAGAGTTTTATGGTAATTTTCGGATTTGGGTTTTAATGGGATTTTTTAAGGGTTTAAAGGTTAGTTTTTGGTGTGTTTGATTTTGGAAATTGAGGATTGTTGTTAGAGTAATAGTTAGGTATTGTTTTGGAAGCATTTAAGGGTGTTAAAAAGGTTGAAATCATGAGTTTTGGATTGGGTTTGATGGCTGCTCGGGATTGAGGTTTTAGGGTTGTTCTTAGCTTGAAAATCTTGTGTTTTATGCTTGAGTTGTGTTCCGGGTTTGCTACATTGATGTGTGAACTGATTTGAGGTTGTTTTGATTGTGTTAAGTTGATTAGAAGCAAGAATTCGTGTTGGTGAAGCCTTGGGAGAAAATCCAGAATCATTGGAAGCTTGATCGGCTAGTGTGTTGAGCTTGGAATAGTCGGTGAGTGGTTAAATGTTTTTAAATGGTTTTGAGTATTTGGTTCAAGCATGTGGACTAGGTCGGGCTTGGTAGACCCACCTAGAGTTGGGATTAGATTGGTAGTCTAATCCCAAGCTATAGTTAGAGACTATGGTTGATCTTTGAATGTGTTTATACCTCGCGTTTAATTGTGATTGTGTTGGCTATGTATATGGTGTTATACATGTATGTTGAGGCTTGGATTGTTGCATTGTTATATGCATGTATATTGTGCATGATGTTAATCATGGTGAGTACGTGCTAAGCACGGAAGTGGATATGAAATGATGTTGTGAAAAGTTGTGGTTTGTGTTTAATATTGGCACTAGTATGCTTGGGTACAAATGATCGATCATTAGAATGTTAGTGTGCACACGTGAGTCAAATGCGCGCGTGATCTTGGTGATTGTAGTCATCAAGATGGAGTATGGGTTCGCCCGGAAAACCTTCTTATAAATATGATAGTCGATGATGAGTGCAATCCCATCGACGGGGCATGAGGATGAGTGGAATCCCCTCCGCATGAACGGTGATGAGTGTAATCCCACTGTAAGGTAATGGTTGTGTTGGATGTGAGTTCCAACGTGTTATCTGCGTATTCGAGTCATAGCTAGGTGCCAATATGATATGAAATGTGATTCCTATATGGATTGATATGTGTGCTTGCATATGATGTGATTATGGACTCAATGAGCATGGCACAATATTGATTATATGTTCATGCATCATGTGTATTTTGGTTCACGTGGATCGAAGGTAAGATCATGCATTCTACCTTGGTTGTGCTCGTCCTTGGACCCTACATTGTAGAGGTTCGTTTTTAATGAGCTTACCCTCACTAAGTTTTACGCTTACGCTCTCTTTTGTTCGAAAATGCAGATTCGTAGACCGTGGGTTGCTAGTGCAAGAAGGGGGCCTCCAAGTGTGCTTTGTGGTGCTATCTTAGCTTTCAAGTATGAACGTTTTAGCTATAAGATGTAATGGTCAAGCAATGGGATATGTATTTGTTTCTTTGATGCTTTTGATGTATGTTGGTGTTGGTTGTTTAGGAGCATGCTAGAATCCTTTTATGTGTTATGATGGTTTGGCTTTTGGATGCCATGTTTGGTTTGTAAACCATGTTGAATTGCCTATCTTAAATGCTTAAGTGTATGTTTTTGTGAAGCATGAACCTTAAGTTTTATGTATGAAGCATGTGTTGGATGTTGTTGATTCTTTAATGTATGGTTCTTATATGCTTGTGGTGTGTTGAGCATGTTGGTAGATGTTTGGTTTTGCCTTAGGGTTCATGTTAGTGTGTTGTGTGGGGTCTTAGTGATGTTTTTGGGACAACCTTGTACCAAAAACCAGCTAAAACCAATCTGCAGACAGAGGGTGTTTCAAAACGGTCGAACCTGTTTTGATACGGTCCCTTTGTTTTGGGCTAGGCGTTTCGGTATGCTAGGGGGCCGTTTCGATACAATTTTGCTACTGGAAATCTGAGAATTTGACGATAGATTGACGTATCGGAACGGGCTTTAGTGTTTCGGAACGACCTTCATCTCGTTGACCACGAGAAGTTGACCGTTGAGGGTGTTTCGATACGGGTCACCCCTGTTTCGAAACGGTCTCTTCAGGTTGACTCAGGCCCGTTGACCTAGTCAAGGCGTATCGAAACACCCTATGGGCGTTCCGATACGGCCTGCTGTAAAAGATAAAAAAAGGGCTGCTTGGTTGGGTTGTTGTCTGTTTACCTCAATGTTTCTTCCGCTGTTGTTTTTCACACATAGGGTTTAATATTATATCTAGATAAGATAATAAAATGAAAAGTTCTTCCTTGGGTCGGTAACTGAAGTAGAGCCTTAACGGGTTTCGCCTCGGTTATCCCCGTATAGCCCACTCAGATCGGTCAAGCGTCCGGACCGGGACGAGGGGATTACAAATAATGTAGCAAATGGAAAATTTGATATGCAATTTTTTCTCTCCCCAAACACCCTTCTCTCTCCCACGTTCTTGCGCTTCCATTGTTTCTAGTAAGTTGAAAATTTTGATCTTTATACTTATTCTACATCTTTAATTATCTTTTTGCTGATTTTATGTTTCTAATGGGTTGAAAATTTGAAAGCTTTGCTTGAAGTTGAGGTTAGAGATCAGAACCCTTTCTTTATGCTTCGTTTTTTAAATTTTTTATCTTTTGAGGTTAGAGATTTCTGGAGGTTTTGGAAGCTGATTATTGAGATTCATTGGCTCGTTTTAGTTGATAAAGATTCAATTTTTATATCCTTTTTCACCAATGAAGTTTTCTTTCAGTTTTGAGAGTTGAGTGTGGAGCTATGTTTATGTTGATTGGTTGAAGCTTGTTTCGGTTTATTGGCAGACTATGGTGCCATTGCAGCAGCAACAACTGTTGTTTAATGGAAGGAAAATGAATAACTCTGAGAAATTGAGTGCATTGGGTGTTAAGGATAATCATCTAGTTATGATGGTTGCTGGTGCTGCTTTGAGGTAGAAAATTGTATATATTTTACATTGGAGTCTTTTATCTGTTAAAGATTAGGTTTTGTACCATACATCACAAAAATCCACTTGGCCTAGTGGTAAGCATTCTTGCTTTCATCCAAGGTAACCTTGGTTTGAATCCTACCATGAGCAAGATGTTTCTTGCTTTTATTTTCTTCCTCCAATCTGGTGACACATGTCACCACCTGATTGGAGGTGGAAAATTAATTAAATAAAAATAATTAAAGTCCTTCAATAAGATGGTGACACGTGTCACAACCTAATTAAGTAATTAATTTATTTTATTAAATTAAAATTAGGACCAAATTGATAGAGTGAATAAGTAACGAGGACCAAATGTGTAATTATATCCCTATTTTTTTAACTGCCACGTCACCTTACCATTATCTCTAACGGTTGGTGGTCACATTGCATCCAATTTAATAGTATGATAGTTTAATTGTTTCGAAAAAAAAGTAAAATGGTTAAATCATGACTTTTCTAATAGTATGGTGGTGATTTATGTAGTTTACCCTTAAATTTATTATTTTTTAAAATCAAGCCCCATATATAATAAACATTACAACCCAATTTAATAAAGACATGATTGGAAACATAATTCACAAAGGTCAAGCCCAATTTCAATTTAAAAGAAACCCTAAATTCAGCCTAGTTTATTCACTTCTTCCTGTGCTGATTTTCTGTTTCCGTAGGCCGATTTTGGGCCTTAACGCAGTGTTAGGCTCAACATTGGTCTGGTTCGAGCTCATGGTTTCCTTTCTCCTTTAACGTTCGCTACTAAGCTAAATGAACGAATCATCTGATTCTCTCAAGTATTAGAGCTTCGTATAAATATTCTCTATGAGATGATAATGGCAGTTATTTCTTCAATTCGACAGATTAACCGGCAATTTACATTCGCTGTCAAAAGGTTTGCTCCATTTCGTTTTGAAGGTTTAATTTAGTTTACTGCATGCTGGGAAAATCCATGAATTTTTTATTACTTATTTTTCTTTTGACCTTGAATCTTGCTTATGTTTGTCATGTTTTCTTTTAGTTTTAAATTTCTCGTGATTTTGTGAAAATTTATGGTTAGTTTTAGAGAATTTGAATGCTAAGTTTACATGAGATTTGCTTTGCTTTGCTGCAATTAAGAGACAGAAGAGATATAGATTCTGTGACGAAACTTGTATTTTGTGTCTGCAAAGGGGAATAATGTCTACAGCTGGATCTTTTTTTCTCAAATAGAAATTGTGAGCTCTAATCTGTCAAGGTTGGTGACAGATTAGTTTTCCTTTTATTGCAGGGATTCTTTACTCAAGTTCTGTTGTTTTATCCAAAATGAGTCCTTTTGGTCTAGAGAATGCCTTAATTGCATCACATTTGCAAACCAGAGAAGCTACAGTGTTATGAGGGATTCATTACATGCACCATATGTAGCCTCTCCTTTTGATTCTTCGATGCTGGTGAAGCCAAATGTATTTCAGCATCACAACATTCTTTGCAAATGGTTGCATGCAAGATATTTGAGTAATGCATCAATTGAGCTACAGACGGACAAGGATGTTATCAGGTTTTCTTTTCACAAGCCACCGGGTAGATATGTTTCTACAAATAGAAAGAGGAAAGTGTCTAAAAGGGCAAAACTGAATGAACTGCGTTTCTATCGTCTAAAGGCCAAAAAGAAGATGAATTCACCAAATCCAGAAGTTAGGATTAGATATAAACTCGAAAAGGTCAGATGGCTTCTTGTTTTAACTATAGTTTACATTTTGGTTAACTTTTTGTTGATTTAAGCTTTCTTAGTTGTCACTGGTAAAAGAGGAATATTGTGATTGTGATGCCTAGCATATGGAGACTTCTTTCTTCTTCTTTCAGTCTTGTCAAGTTCACCTGAGCTTAATTTTCTGAATTTATTCCTAAAAGCGATTAATTTTATTGTTATCTTTGTAAATACGTCAGGCCAAAAGAAAAGAAGCATGGTTGATTGAAAAATTGAGAAAATTTGAGATTCCCAAGGCCCCAGTTGAAGCGTATGATCCTGAAATTTTAACTGAGGAAGAGAAACACTACCTAAAGCGTACTGGTGAGAAGAAAAAGAACTATGTTCAAGTTGGAAGACGAGGTGTATTTGGAGGTGTTGTTCTCAATATGCATCTGCATTGGAAGAAACATGAAACTGTGAAGGTTACATGCAAGCCTTGCAAACCAGGGCAGGTTCATGAATATGCTGAAGAACTTGCTCGACTTAGCAAAGGCATTGTGATTGACATCAAACCTAACAATACTATAATTTTCTACCGAGGAAAGAATTATGTGCAGCCAAAAACCATGTCTCCAGCAGATACCCTGTCTAAAAACAAAGTAATAGTTCTTGCCTTTCATTAATACTAATCTGTTTGTTGCTTTATCAGAAGTTTTCTAAAGATTCCTCTTTTAGAATTAGTTGGTGGTATTCCGAGTGATTTCTCTTGTTTCCTTTCATCTGTGCTTGCATCGGTGTATGGTGCTCCTAATGCGTCAGGGATTTTTTTTATTGTTTGCATTGTGTGTGCACAAAGAAAAAAAAGGTAGTCAGTCTCATTTGTGTTTGTAGAAATTGATGCTTCAAAGTTATGACTCGAATTTTAGGTCTTATAGTAGTTGGGGATTGATTTATGCTATCGTGTTAAGGATAATTCAGTTTTACAATTGATGTACATTTGTATTGCATCTAATTTTTCTTTCTCTAGTTAAGTTGTTTTGCATTTAAAAGGATACTGCAGTTTCCTTGCGGCTGACTCTTTATGGGGAGGTGAACAGTTCGTTAGCCTTTTATTTGAATGTGTGATTAGCTTTTCCTGTTCAAATATTTCAGGCTTTGGAAAAATACAAGTACGGACAATCCCTTGATCATACAAGTGAATTCATTGAGAAGTTGGAGAAAGAGCTGGAAGAGTATCTTGAGCATAAAGCTAGGTACAAGAAAGCCAAAGAGAGTGAATCACAGGATTTTGCAGTAAGTATGTTACAGCATCCATTACTAAATAATCGCCACATTTCTGTTTCTGGAAAGAGTCCTTATGAGTGGATGTGGACTTTTGGTTCCTAATCATTTTATGTTGCTGCAGTTATATGTGCATTGGCATCTATATGTTTCACTGTATGTGTTTTACTTGGACAGGTGCTACCTTCTCTGCTCTATGTATTTGTGAAACTTTTTAATAAGCAGACATAAGGATCTTAGAAGATTGCAAACAGATACTTCAAAAACTGATTATGTTTCATTGTAAAGAAAAATAAAACTGAAAATGTGTATATAAGGGTTATCACTTTCTGTTTGCTTTGACCATAGGAGGAACATGGTTGAGCCTATGAATTCTATAATTCTAAATTATAACTCGTGATCATATATTTTAGTGAAGGAAAACATGTCAACTTCTGGTGCTTGATCTTTGTTATAATATTCCATTTCCCCCATCTGCTTTACTTTAAACTGGTCAGGTTTAGATTATATCTACCTGTTACTTGTTTAATTTGATTGATATATTTGACACATAGTGCATGCAAATAAAGAAATAAAAGAATCATGAATCTTTTTGTTCAGCTCAGTGCCTTTGTCCCCCCTTTGATCAAAGCTTGTCTATTTTTGTGCAGGACAATAATGGATACAACTCAACTTTAAGTTGAGGATACAGTCTGTGACCGAAACAGCGAATGTGTTTTATTTGGCTCATATGGTCAACACATTTCTCATGCCATAAGCATTTGGTCAACTACATAAAATGCATATGAAAGTCCAGGCATGAATTATGCATTATTTAGCTTCATCCGAGCTTCCATTGCTCTTGCACATTGATTGGGGAACCTGCCATTTGCACAAGTGCTCTGCTTTAGATGTTCCATATAATGGAATTCCTGTCATGGGTACGTAAAAGACCCGTCATCTTGGACATCCGGCAATCATCCCCTCTATCCCGGATTGTATACAAAAGAGTCAGTTGAATGACAAGATTGTGTGTTCTTTTGCAATGCTTTACTTGGCCTTGCCGGCCGAAATAGATACAGAGGATGGTGACCCGAAATTGTAAAATGTTTTTCTTTGATTTAACTTATATACATCTTGAGAAGTTGTCACTGATGGTGTTCATTTAACTTTTGATATATTCAATTGAATGCACTTAAGATTTTAATTCACAAGTTTTGGCTGAAATGGATTGTTATATAATGATCAAATGAAAAAAGAAAAACCCATTGCCATTAAAGTCATGTTGGGAACGTAATGTGATGAGCACTTTTAGCAGTGCCAGTGTTAGGGATGTAAAAAGCTGACCCGACCTATAAACCCGACTGAAACCTGCTCGAGTCAGAACTTGATTTGACTCGAAGATTTGATGACCCGAACCCGATCTGTAACCGACTGTTGTTGACCCGAACCCGAATTTGACCTGTTACTGTAGTAATCGAACCCGATCTGCGTCCGACTGAAAACGACCCGAACCCGAATTGAACCTGTTACTGTGGACCTGAAACCTGACCTGCGTCCGACTGAAACGAACCCGAACCCGAAGCCGACCTGGCAGATAACCGAATTTACCCGACTGAATTGACCCGATATCCGATTTTACCCGACCTGAAATGAACCCGACCTGAAATGGACCCGACCTGAAACGGACCCAACCTGAAACGGACCCGACCTGAAATGGACCCGACCTGTTTTGAACCCGACCTGTTTTAAACCCGACCTGTTAAGTGACCCGACCTGTTGTTGACCTGAACTGATAAAATACAAGAAGTTTGTTTGTAATAATATTAGCTCTCAGATCTTATAGCAAAGACATAATTTATCTCACATAAAATACTTTATTTCAATACAAAGGAGAAATCAAGATTGAACATTTGTTGGAATTAAAATATTAAATTTCAAAATTACAAGGACTTAATAAATATTCAAACTCAAAATTTAGGGACAATACATAGTTTATCTAATAATTATACTTATATAGACTTAAATTGTTATTAGACCAAAAAATTGAGGACACATGTGAGTTGTGACATGCTCATCCTTCTTTTAGTTCAACCATGTTTAATTAAATCTAAAGAAACTATACCAAAAGTTAGCACTAAAAAAACAAATTAAAACTTAATAATCTAAACTCTAAACATCTAATTAAGGAAGGGCCTAAAGGGTAATTAACTCTTAAATAACAAATTCAATTAAAAAAAACCCATCGATTTGGCGCTCACCCCATCAATTCACCCCACCCAATTTTTTTATCGAAAATTCTCCCCCCCCCCAAATTTTGGCGCATCCCCCTATCAATTCCCCCACCCAATTTTTTTTATCTAAATTCCCCCCCCCCCCCCCCCCCAAATTTTGGCGCCTCCCCGCCATCAATTCCACCACCCCCCCCCCCCCCCCCACACACACACACATTTTCCCCCTAAATTAAAAATTAAAATATTTTTAATTTTTAACTTCTCTCTTAATTAAAATTTTTAATAAAATAAAATTTTAATTTAATGATCATAATTAGTAAAATAATTTAAATTTTAAATTATTTATTTTTAATTTATCTATCACAAGTTATTAATTTAATAAAATTTTTAAGTTATTAACGCCACAAATAATTTATATTAAATGAGTTAGTACTAAACATATTGAATTATTTAATAAAATTTAAAACTTAGAAGAGTGAAATGAATATTTAAATACAATTTTTTATACATATATATTAAATTGATTATATATGTATATTTAACAGAAATATTATTTAACACTTTAAATTGATTTAAAAAATTAATAGTTAATATTTTACATTTATCAACACTTTAAATTCATCAAATCATATACCCTAAACTCTAAACTATAATATATATAAGTATGTATATATCTATCAATGTATGAACTCTAAACCCTTAATGAGTTTTACCTTAAACTTTAAACACTAAACCCTAAATCCTAAACTCTAATGTAAGTATGTACGTATATATCTATTAATATCTAAACCCTAAACCCTTAATGAAGTTTTCCATAAACCTTAAACCATTAAATCCACAACCTAACCCATAAACCATAATCTCTAAACCTTAAACCCTAATGTATGTAAGTGTGTTTGTATTTATCAATATATGAACCCTAAACCATTAATAATTTTTTGCTACACCCTAAACTCTAAATAATTAATCGTAAAACATAAACCATAACCCTAAATCTTAATATATATATATAAGTATGTATATATGTAGCTATCAATATATGAGCCCTAAACCCTTAATGAATTTCTCCCTAAACCTTAAACACTAAACACTAAACTTAAACCGTAAACCCTAAGCACTTAATGAAGTTTTCATAAAACTCTAAACCTTAAGCGCTAAACCCTATACCATAAACCCTTAAATCCACAACTTAAGCTCTTAAAACATAAATTCTAAACCTTAAACCCTAATGTATGTAAGTATATTTGTATCTATCAATGTATGAACCCTAAATCATTAATGAGTTTTCGCTAAACCCTAAACCCTAATGTATGTATGTAAATGTACCTATAAATGTATGAACCCTAAACTCATATTCATTATTTTTTAATCCGTCTAATATTTTATAATTTTAATTTGATATTTTCATCATTCTAGACCCTAAAACTTTATTTTTATTCTAAATTGACCCACATTTATTTTTTTAATTTGTCAAATGTTTTATTATTTTAATTTATTTTTTTTATTCTAGTCCCTTAACTTTATTTTAATTTCGTATCGACCTTTGTATATATTTTAATTCATCATGTTTTATAATTTTAATTTGAAATTTTGTTCATTCTAGACCCTAAAACTTTATTTTTATTCTAAATTGACCTCTAATTATTGTTTTTAATTACTCTAATTTTTATACTTTTGATTTGATATTTTTGTTCATTATAGTACCCAAAACTTTATTTTTATTCCAAATTGACCCATTTTCCTTGTTTTCTTTTAAATCTGTCTAATGTTTTATAATTTTAATTTGATATTTTTGTTCATTATAATATGTGAAAGTTTATTTTTAATCTAAATTGACCCCTTTTCAATCCAAATTGACCCATTTTCATTATTTTTTTAATTACTCCAATGTTTTATAATTTTAATTTGATATGACTTTAAATAATTAACTCAAAATCAATGACGATTGACGGAGGCCAACCTAAAGTCTATCAACTACTTATACGGTTGTACCGAACTCAAACTCAATACGAATTCCAATTCCAAAAATACCCTGACCTGAATTACCCGACCTGAAACTACCCGACCTGAAATTACCTGACCTGAAATGCACCCGACCTGAAATGCAACCGACCTGAAATGAACCCGACCTGAAATGAACCCGACCTGAAATGGACCCGACCTGAAATGGACCCGGCCTGAAACGGACCCGACTTGAAACGGACCCGACCTGAAACGGACCCGACCTGAAATGGACCCGACCTGAAATGGACCCGACCTGAAGTGTATCCGAACCCGAATTAACCTGTCAATTATCTGCTTCGGACCCGACCCGTTTTGACCCGACCTAAAATGGACCCGACCTGAAATAGACCCGACCTGAAATGGACCCGACTTGAAATGGACCCGACATGAAATGGACCCGCACCCGACCCGAGTCGAGTCAAAACAAAAAAATAACCTGAAATGACCTGTATCCGATTTTACCCGACCTGACAGTACCCGACCTGAAACCCGTTCGATTACCTGTTTTTACATCCCTAGCCAGTGTATTAAATAAAATTCTACTAATATAAAAGTATATCAAAGAAAAACTATACGACCAACAGTTCTTCCTGTTGAATCAACTAGGCTGAGACTCAAATAAGCAATGCCCCACTGGTTCTTCTCGTCCCAATTCTTTTCCAAAGAGATTAATTGATTATTTTTTTAATTTAAGGGCTTAATTGATTATTTTCTTTTAGTTCAATGACTTAATTAAGTGTACAAAAGTTCAGAAGCTTAAATGATTTTTATTCAAAAGTTTAAAGTCTTCTTGCAACCCTTAAAGCTTTTTTATTGTTTATTTCTTTCTTAATTTCTTTTATTTTTAACTTAATTTTAATAAAACCTAAATTTTGTAAAATTCACAAAATAATCTCAAATTCAAAAATCCTAACACCCAAATCTAGCCATGCCGTCACCCACCATTTTTATCGAAAGACCCACACGACTTTTTACTCCCATTTCTTCGTCGTCGAAAAAGACGAACGATGTCCCAATTAGACGTCAAATACAAAACTTTCATTCGAACGATGAACGACAAACAACGGTCGGAAGGATGACGAACAACGTTTGGATCATGCGGCAAGAGGGGAGAACTTCATTTCGATGACAACAGCATGATGACGACAGCAAACGACGGTTAATTTGGGATTTGGATTAAATTTTTTGGAATTTTGGGCGTTTTTGTGAAATATGATAAAGTTGGGGTTTTTAAAAAAAGTTTAAGTTTTTTTAAAAATTAATTAAAAATTAAAATCTATCATGTGTCACATTTTAATTGGTTAACGAATTTTATTAAACAGCAATTAATAATCAAACACCTAAAATTATCGAAATAAAACATTAGACACCTACTTTTATCAACAAATAATTTTGGCACTTAAAATTAAAAAAAAATATAATTTGAGTACCTATTTTTATAATAAGCCTTCTAATAACTCCTATATAATGCCTAAAAAGGTTGTCTTATAGCAACAGTATTTTTTTATCAAACTTTGAAAAGAGTTAAGAATCGTTAAATATTTAAATTTAAATTTTATATGGGACAAAAGATATTTAACTAATATTTAAATAAAAAACCATAATTATTCATGGTTTTTCTTATATACTCTATAATTAATCATGTTTGTATTTGTTTGCACTCCTTCTCACTTTCAATAAAATTCAGTTTTATCTTCTTTGTTAAGAAAAAAATTAGAAGACACAACCCTCCAATTCCAAGAGTAACTCCTTCCCTAATAAAATAATATTTTCATACCCATATGTTTCATATATAAACATTATTTAAAAAATACATTAGTATTATTTTTTATATAGTTATTGATATCTAATTTATTAGTCGACTAATTCAGATGAAATACTACAAAAATTCATTTTAAGAAACCACCATTTCAACAAACGATATTGTTTGTAGCTCCAGAATTAGACCTTGTTTAAGTAGTCTAGCGTATCATCCTACTAGGTCAACTTATTATTATTATTATTATTATTATTATTATTATTATTATTATTTACAAGCGAAGTAAGTGGCACCATTACTAAATAAAAGGCTCCATTACTAAGTAAATGAACCCTTTGTATAATACTGGCTACTGGTTTATTTAAAATATTATAATAGAAGGAAAACAAATAAAAAGTGTGCCCTTTAAAATGCCATGTACATGTGAAATGACTGGTTCACTTTCCATAGAACCGTGCAACAAACCTAACATAGAAGCAAACGATTTGAATAAAAGGGAAAAGTTATATCATGAAGACTAATGTTCCATATTAGAAAAACCTTGGAACAATACACATTTTCAGTTCCCACAACTCTCAAACTGCATAAACATGTTGTAACTTGTTGAACTTAACTAAAATCGAAACATCTTTCACTGAGTTTTATTCATGGAAACAGATGAAAATTATGCATTGCCTTATCATCTAGGTATTCGAATAACAATCAATAGTCCTCACAAGATCGGAAGATTAAGGGCAGTTTCTCATTCATCGGCAGTTCCACCCTCTGGTTGAGCACTCCCTCCATCTAACATGATGCCATGATCAATAAAGAAAAAAGGTACGTTGATGCAAAAATAACATTAGTCCCTAGGAGTTTGATATGTCAATAACTAGGCATACCTTCACCATCTGATGGGGCACAAGGAGACTTCCTATATCGTGTTTGTTGTTGCGAGGGCTGAAAACAGAGCAAAAATAATCACAAGCAGCATAAGAGTACTAAACAATTGTGAGAAACAACATTAACTCGCAGAACACGAAATAGGATAATATAATTATCACCAGTATACTTCCAGAACACATGGGGGGGAAATCAACAGGAAGAAAAGGTAATCTATGAGTCTACGACCAACATACCATCCTAAAACCCTTTTATTTTTCTATTTCTAAAAGGTGAAAGGCTTGAAATTACAAACTTCAATACAACATTATTCTGGATATATCTTCTGTAGAGAAATCATAAATGTTCTCTTCATAAAAATCATCAGATGGAAAGTCAGCATAAAATGCCAGTCAAATTAATCATGTAGAAGAAACAACAAATTGCATCATGTCAATCCGGTATATATAATTAGGGTATTGGATGCATGTCAAATTTAGGTCATGTTGATGCAAATACTAGATTACAAGAATTCTTACATCATTTTCCGTTTCCCAACATAAATATAAACTTATAAAGCAAGTAAATCCAAAAATCCCAACGAAACCATTGTTTGTTATTTATTTTAACATGATGTTGTGAGACCTATGCAGAACCAATAAAAGAAAGCATTTTGCTCCAGTAGTTAAAGGCCTAAGAGGATCTACATATGGCAAACTCTTTTGCTGCTACATACCTGTAAAAGTTCTAGTCATTTCTTTGAACCAATTAAGAGGCCTATGAGTGACCAAATTAAAGAGTCTGAATAAAAATACACCAGATTGGTTTTTAACCTTTGGCCAATTAGAGAACCCTATACATGTGGACCAAATTGCTTTAAGCGTTCATTGAACAAACTCATCTTCCGGCACTAGCAAAGGACTAGCCATTGGGTTTCTCTCCCTAATCAGAGGAATTCACTAAAAATCTTAAAATGAATGCATTTTGCCGTAAACCTAGGGTATCCCCAGGCCACATTGGACTTAGGACCTTTGATGCTTAGACACTTCATTTTACGGGTTGGATACATACTTGTGGTCGACAATTGCACCTAAGCCCGAGTAACATAGCTTAGAACTAACCACAGTCAGGCCATTGGTGTTTAATGTAAAGCCCTCCCAACAAGTGCACTTCACGAGGTTTGAACTTTGTTCTCACCCTTAGGGGATGAGGCTGCTACCACCTCAACCAACAGCTTCTTGATTTAAAATGCTTATATATAATCTCATCATATGTGTTCTCTGAGATCTGGACTAATATATATATATATATATAGTTCAAGCAAGTCATCCCATTACACGAGAGAACATTATATTTTATTTACAAGCATGGAGTTGATACCTGCAATTTGGGACGGAGGGCTTGAAGTGGTCCTTTGGGCTTCTCAGCACCTTGCTGTTAGCATCCAAGAACATCAAACGAAATTAAAAACTTCAGTATAATCTGGATTCATTAGCATTGCCTAGCTAAAATAACAAAAACACACAAAAAAGAAGAGGTTAGATTCATAGGGGATGGTGGGAATCATTAAAGTACCTTTCCAAGTGCCCAATCAGCGGAATCAAAGTAGGCACGTTCATGGTCCTGAGATAAAAAAATGAAAGACATAAATGAGAAACAGCACAAGCCAGAAAACCGAAACATTTCAATTTTCCAAGAAATTACCTTAGAGATGAGTGGTGGTTTCTTGGGCATAATTCCTCCATATTTTTTCTTTATAGCTGCCTAAAATAGATATATAAAGAAATAAGTAAATCATTACAACTATAGAACCCTTCAGGAAAAAAAATGTAATCCAGTACATGGTTTATATCTTTGATCAATCAAGTATCAACATCCCCAAACAAAGTGAGAAAAGAACAAAACCTCCTCTTCAGATGGTGGTGGCACCGAATTTTCAGGCTCCTGTACAACGTTTTCATCTACTTGTTTTTGTTCTTTGGCATCCTCCATGCGTGCGATTAGCTACCTGCAACAACCACCCAACCAATAGCACCTACGGTAGCACACAAGTAATCTGCATAAAACTTCAGTGATACTAAACTTTACCAGATTGCAGGCACCAGCACGAAAGAAGAAGGAAAAAACACAATTTCAGTTATTCTCATTAAATAAATGAGGTTGCCACTGTAGAATAAAAATTATGAAATCTTCATAAACCTGAGGAAAGCATAATCCAGAAGACTATGATGCAGGTAAATGCAGCTCTAAGAGAATATCCATATCTACTTAATACCAATTATTAACATAACCAAAAAAAGTATTGAGCAACTGCTAGTGAATGAGCACTGAATTACCATAGAGTATAGTATAAAATTGCGGCCGAACACAACATATCGGCCGCATCGTAACAGTTTTGGAGGTCCCACGACACCGCAACCGCAATTTATTCATATTCAAAAGGACAAAAACCCTTAAAATCCATAGAACACATACATATAGACACTGATAACAAATACAAAGCATTAAATTTAATTAATTTGACGCAGATAAAAGGAGATTCTTACTTAAGCTAGAAAAAATTTAATTAAAAACCTATGAAATCCATACCTATCAGCCAATCAAACCAAAATATATTCTCAAACTAATTAAAAACAAGCCTACATAAAACCAAAACCCTAGGTGCTAATAATTATTATTTTACAAATTAATCAGCAAATAAATGAGAATAAATTGGTATTACAATAAGGAACCGGGGAAAGAAAAAGGGAAATTGTAAAAGATCAGGTACCTAAAATATTCAGCTCTCTGCGGAGATCGGAAATTCAAAGGAAAATTTTTGAAAATGGCATTTGAAAAAATGATATATGAAGCGTTGTTGAAATTTTCGGTGGAATTGTTTTTGGTTTATTCAGTGATGCCGAATAGTGTTGTCAAAATCGAATTGGTCGTCAATTTGATTAAAGTATACTAATTTTTTTTATTTAAGTAATTAAAGTATATTAAATGAGTTTTACACATTTTTTTTATCATTGGACGAGTAAAACGGATGATTGAGATTAATAGTAGAATATGTGAAGATTATTACTGAAAAAAAAGGTTAAAGAACTATTTTTGCCCCTGAGTTCGACTTAAAAAATTAATTTCGGCCCTCGCTGAAAAATGTACTCAATGTGTCCCATCAGTTCAAATCGATCAAATTGATCATTTGACCAACGTTGACCGTTACGGTGCTGATGTGACAGTTAACAGTGATGACATAGCAGTCCACGATGCTGACGTGGTGGTCCACGGTAATGACGTAACAGTACACGTGAGATGATGACGTAGCAGAAGGGGCTGAATTGATTATTTTAACTGAATTCGAGGGCATAATTGATTTTTTTTTTCGAGTTTAAGGGCATAATTGATTTTAATTAAAAGTTTGATAACTTATTTAATATTTAAGTTAAAAATAAGAATTTATAAAATTATTAAATTTCAAAATATTAAAAGTGGACAAATAATAAAAATGAAAAATATTTTAAAATTCAAAATCCTGCTGAAAACTGTTGAACTATATGTTCTTTATCTCGATTTTGACTATTAATTCTCAGTTTGATCAACTGATCCAGTTTTAACAATCATAATATCAAATGCTTTATTTTCTAACAAAAAAATTATCTTTAGAAATATATTTTACGACCTAAATCTTTTAACATACAATTTGATAATATATATATACTAAACAATTTTTTTACTCGTACATAAAATTATATTATAGCATTTAAACATATTTAATTTTACATTATCATAGTTTATTTTACACAAAATTTTCACCTTATTTAAAACTCATTTTTAATAGAACGCACTTTAATTTAGGTGGAACGAAATGAGATATTTATTTAAATAATGTTGGTGAGTGTTATTTATGTAAATAAATTTTTAAAGGCTATATTTAAATGATTTTCCCTTTTTTTCCAGGTTACATCACTTTTGATAATTATTCGTTCAACCTGGTTCGAAAGAGGAAAAACCCAAAAGTACACCTGTCGGACCAAAGGAAAGAGAGGACACATGTGGCATAGAATATGAAGCTCTTTTAACAAAGAAAGGGGTCAGTGTCCCCGCCTGTCCTTTGTTGTTTTCGTGTCTTATCTTTCATTTCTTCGATACTTACAATCTGTCCAATCTTCTTTAACCACACCAATCCCCCTTTCTTTCTCTCCTATCAAACAACAACAAAATTGGTTATCCATGGTTGGTCTGGGTGATAACAACACCAAAGAAGAAGAAGAAGCGTGGGTAGCAAAAAGGAGATGACGTCTGAGCAAACTTCTGCTTTCAAATCAGTGACTGGATGGATTTATTTGGATCGCCCCAATTCATCATCTTCTTCTTCCACGACGGCTTTATCGTCGTGGGTGGTGGATGATTTCGGGGTGCAAAACATCTTGGGGAGAGGGATGGAGAAAATGCTGTTTGAATTGCATTCTCATTCGAAACACAACGATGGGTTCTTGTCTCCCTCTAAGCTCGTTAAGAGAGCTCATGGCAGAGGGGTGAGTCTAGCTTCACCAGGAATCGATAACTGATATGTGTTTCGTTGTTTTTGAATTAATTCTATAGATGAAATAGAATAGTAACGATAGTACTTTCATATGGATCGATTTGGGTTACTGTTCTTAAGAGATTTTGTCTCTTTTTTAATAGTAGATTCAGATGGTTTTGCTTTTTCTTCTACTTCTACAGTTTAGTGAACATTTAAAGACTTATACTTCCTTCTATGTTCCCCCCACTGTTTCTATATATGGATATGATGATAAAATTCTCCAAGCACAATAAAAAAATCTCAGGAAAATGGAAAATGGCCTCATTTAACTTAGACTTGCTTCTCAAGTTTCTAATTTAATTGTTCCTAGTGATCTTTTTGTCTTTGCTTGCAATCTTTAAAGGCTTCTGTCTACTTTCAAGTAGTTAATCTATGTTGGTCCATATCTTTGTTTTTGTGGTTTATTAATGGTAAAAACTTGGTATAAATGTTTGGATTATTATCTCATGCACAGACGGTAGAAATTATTGTTGCGTGTCAAAAGTCCTATCGCAATGTAGTGCAAGTGTACACGACGCAAGTAATAATGTGATACTCGAAGTATCAGATGTCGAATCCATAGGGACTGGAAATAGCTTTATCCTCGAATTGCTGCACAAGAGAGAAAAATAGTTTAAATTGTTTGGGAAATAATATCGAAGAATAATAAAGATAAGAGAATGAAAATTCAGGGTTAAGAGATAGACCTGTATTGAATTGCTCGGTAGTGCAAGTGTTGCACTATATAAAAATTCATGTTCTGTCGTCGTCCCTGTCGCGGCAGCAGTCTGTCACTCTGTTGTTGTCGGGGCAGCGATAAACAACTCAGTTTTTTCAAGCTTGGCAAGAATCCCTGTTGTGACTTATCCTATCCCTAGGTCCAAGTACTGTTGATGAACACTTCTTGGATGATACCTCCCGGCGTGAATCGAAGGATGCACACCAATGTTGTTGAATTCTTCCTTTGCCACTTAACCTCGTCCTATCCCTAGGTCCGAGATAGTTCAACCATAAACTGGAAAACCCGTACTTATTCCTTTCGCATACTTAACTCACCCGATATTAAGTAAATAGATAATCTCACAATGCTCTCCTGATACTCTTGTAAGATGTTGAAAACCAGAATAAGCAAACTTGAAGTTTTATTTCAATGAACAGAAAATTCCTAAAAACAGTACAATCCTTGCAACTACTTTACAGAATCAACCCTTAGCCCTAGGGGAAGTTTAGAACATGATGAGTGGGGGAAAACGACAGGGGTTTTGGGGAAGACGACTAGAGATGAGATATCCTTCCCTAGGTCGAATTACATGCCTTTATATAGGCCTTGGGTTCAGGTTTTCTAATTAGGTAAGAATACAAGTTCAAACTAAAGTACAACTCTAATTAAGATTAAATCTTCTGAGTAGATGCCTTTAATTCGTCCTCTTTTCTTGCTTTGGGTTTCTTCCTTGAACTTTGGGTTTGGCCTTCATTCTGCTCTAGGGCTCAGAAAAATATAGGAGTGGTCCACGACAGACCGGCTTGAATTCCTTTATCTGTCGAGCTTCACTTCACTTTTCCCTTCACCAATGTTGTCGTCTTGGCTGCCACAGCAGTGGCCACGGCAGCGTCCTCGTTCTCGACTCCAATCCTGTGTTCCAGCTCTACCCTTCGCTGTCTTGGGTCTGCCACAGCAGCTACCTGCAAAAGTAGCAGAAATCAGTAGAAACTGTGCCATTTTATCTAATTGTGATGTGTATGTGAAACTATACCTAAATGCAATGAATTATGCTTGAATGCAGCAGAAATATGGGTTAAATAGGGGGTAAAATTTAGAACTTTTGCACACTCAACAACTATAGTTTCCACATACGGGTTAGTTTAGGGGTTTAGGGTATAGAGGTTAGGGGTTTAGATTGTAGGTGTAAAATTTAGGCTTTATGGTTGGAATTTAGGGTTTAATATCTAGGGTTAGGGATTTAAATTTTAGATTTTAGCCTTGGATTAGTCACACTTGTGTAAAAAAATTACACCGCTTGTGTATGAAATAATTGTCCTAAATGTTTAGGTTTTGATGATGAATTCCAACAAAAGGTAGGTACTACAAAATGCTTGTGTCATTGGCATTTCAAAGGAGGATGTTAGGGTTAAGGATGTAGGAGGTTGGTCTAATCGGCCTATGATCTAAATATATTATATGTATTTGGAGTGTCCTCGAAAGATCATAGTCCCACCTCATACTTATGTCCGGATATTTTTCAAAAACTAGTGTTTCAAGAAAAATCAAAGGTTGGAGCAACATGTTTTTATTAGTTTGCTGACGGTGTTGTCCGCATGTTTTTGTTCTTTTCGAAGTAATGAAATGTTCCCTTATGCTTCACTTTTGGGTTAAGCGAGTTTCATTTTTAACAGGCATTCAACTCGAACATTTTTCTCTTTTTGGTATGATGTTTTGATTCTGCATCCGAGGAATTCCTTTGTAGATGCATGTCTATGTATCTATATATGTGTGGTTGTTTTCTGTACATGAACTGATATCATCTGCTTGAATTTGTAATTATTGGTTATTATCCAAAAGAAACAAAATAATGATAATAGACTGTCTTTCTTTGGTTTCATAACTTTGGCATTATTATATAGCAAGTTGTACACACTATGGAATGACTGAATTGAGCTCCAATTCCCAAACATATCTGAACTTCGGGGAATAGCAAAGTTGAATCAGGAAACCAGTTTCATTTTGTGAAGCAAGTTAGTATTTTTGGAGGAATTCATGGATCCTTTATGTGGAATTATCTATTTGAAACGTGTTATAAATTTTTAATCTTCATATCTTTGTTCTTTCTTCTGTTTCATTGAATAAATTGGAAACTCTCCCATGGAATATGATTAGTACTTTGTGTTCAGAACAAGTGAAAGTTCTTGCTCTGACGGATCATGATACAATGTTTGGCATCACTGAGGCAGTTGAAACAGCTCGAAGATTTGGTATCAAGATAATCCCTGGTGTTGAGATCAGCACCATTTTCTCTCCAAGGTTCTTGTTTGATTAATACACAAGTCATCATAAAATGAAAAAAAATGTTTATTTGTATAATCCTTCAGGAAAAGTTAGCCCAAAATCAAAAGAAGCATATTGTCCGATTTTCTTTTTTCTGTACTTCTAGACCCCTTATGTTTAGTTTATTGATTCAAAAGCAGAAATCTCGAAATGGAGGAACCAGTGCACATCCTTGTATATTACAGCAGTTGTGGCCCCATGAGGTACGAGGAGCTGGAAAAATTATTGGCTAACATAAGAGAGGGACGTTATCTACGTGCCGATGACATGGTTTTGAAACTCAATAAACTTGAGCTACCGCTTAAGTGGGAGCATGTTACAAAGATTGCAGGCAAGGGAGTGGCTCCTGGGAGATTGCATGTGGCTCGAGCCATGGTTGAGGCAGGTTATGTAGAGAATCTAAAACAAGCTTTCACCAGATATTTATATGATGGATGCCCTGCTTATTCAACGTAATATTTTCTTTATATCTTTTCCCGCTTAATCATGTCCAATGCATATTTCTTAACGTTTAGCAGTGATATGCGGAAACTTTTGTTTGGTCCTTTCTATAGAGGACGCGAGCCTCTTGCAGAAGAAGCAGTGCGACTTATATGTGAAACTGGGGGTTTAGCAGTCCTCGCTCATCCATGGGCACTAAAAAATCCTATTCCTATCATAAGACAGTTAAAAGATGCAGGTCTTCATGGAATGGAGGTTTACAGAAGTGACGGAAGACTGGCAGGTATTATGTTTGATGTGTTAAACTGTTAATATCCCTTTGGAACATCGGCATGCTTTTACATATTGACTTAGTTGTCCATGTACTTGGACAGAAAAAATACAATCATGTTATGCTCGATTATTTCTTTATGATTGCATAATTGCACATTTCGATATTTGTTTACTCAATCTTGTTTATATTGAGCATAACTTTACACAAAGCTGATCTGAGACTTATGATAGTTAAGAGCTTTTTATGTCTTTTTGGTTTACAACATTCAGTGACTTGGCGGATACGTATGACCTTATGAAGCTTGGAGGATTAGATTATCATGGGACAAGTGGGAATGGCGAGTCTGAACTCGGAAGTGTGAACCTTCCAGTATTGGTTTTGCACGCGTTTCTTAAGGTAGCTCGACCTATCTGGTGCGGTGCCATTAAGGACATCCTAGAGAGTTATGTAAAGGAACCCTATGATTCGATTCTAGCTAGGATCGCAAGATTTTCGAGGATGGGCAGTTCCAAGGAGAGTTCTCCATTGAGTTGTGGCAAGGACTTGATCGATCGTTGTTTATCATCGTGGTTGACTATCGAAGAATGGCATAATACGGAATTTGAGGCTATCAGGTTGAAGCTTTCTCATGCTTCAATCGACCTGACCAGAGTGCAAGTTCCTATAGAGACTAAATAGTACTTGACCAGAAAAGATTAGCACCATTTGCTTCTTGCCATTGTTTCAATGATGAAACTGAGTGAGTGGCATATTCTTTTGCTTTTACTCATTTGGGGAGAATTATGAACTAAAACTATTCATATTTGGTGGTAGCTATGCAACATATTGATTTAACCGACAATGGTTTTTTTTTTTTTTTTTTTGGGGGGGGGGGGGGGTGGCTATTGGTTTTCTCGCCATCATCATGAACATAAATCTATGTATCATTTCATAGTGTTTTATATTTGTTCGTATGTTTTACTCTCGTATGTACTTTCTATTATGCTTATTAAAATCTTTGTTTTCTTGGAAGTTGTATGCACTATTCGAATTTGAGCGAGTGTCAATGACAATCAGGTGGGGAATAATCGAAAACTATAATTATTGAAGAGGATGAGAAATAACCCAAGTGAAAATTTTATCCCTGAAATCTCAAATGGAAATGAATTTTATCCGTTAAATCTCAAAGAAAATAGTACTTTTCATGAGATCCTCGGAAAAATATCCAAGAAAATCTTCGATGTTTTACAAAATTTTAGAATTCTAGGATTTAGTGTAGGAGTTTAGTTTAGGGTTTAAGGTTTAGGGTCATATGGTTAGAAATTTTATCCGTTAAATCTCAAAGAAAATAGTACTTTTCTTGAATTCTTCCCATTTTCTTGGATGAGGATGAAACCTTACAATTTGATTAAGCTTTCTACACAAAGCTTAATCCACTCACTTTTACAAAGAAGTGTATTTGGTAAACTCTAAAAATTCCTCTCAAAGGATAATGTTTACCCAATTACAATCTCACACTCCTCAAACTCACAATAAGAATACAATGAAGAACACAAAGAGTTGGGTACAAATATTTGACTCTAGAAGTACAAAGTTTGAATTTGAGTGCTTGATGTTGCTTGTAAGTTCAATAGTTGTTGATGGTGCATTTGAGACTTGTTTTTATATCCTTGTATTGAATTCTAGCCGTATGGGTGGTTGAGATCATCAATAGAGCTGTTCAGCTGCAATTTCCCGCAATAAATGATGCTCAACAACCTATCATATCGGTACGGCTTGTGAGCGTATTGGTACCTGTCTCAAATAAAAAGAGTCCTTGTGACTGAAAAAACAGGGCGTATCGATATGCTTCGAGGGCGTCTCGGTACGGTATTAAGAAGTGTATCAATACGATAAGTCATATCGATACGGATTTTTCTCACTGAAATCTCAATTTTGGTTTTGATAAAAAAACGTATCGGTACGCTATCATCATATCTATGTATCATTTCATAGTGTTTTATATTTGTTCGTATGTTTTACTCTCGTATGTACTTTCTATTATGCTTATTAAAATCTTTGTTTCCTTGGAAGTTGTATGCACTATTCGAATTTGAGCGAGTGTCAATGACAATCAGGTGGGGAATAATCGAAAACTATAATTATTGAAGAGGATGAGAAATAACCCAAGTGAGAATTTTATCCCTGAAATCTCAAATGGAAATGAATTTTATCTGTTAAATCTCAAAGAAAATAGTACTTTTCATGAGATCCTCGGAAAAATATCCAAGAAAATCTTCGATGTTTTACAAAATTTTAGAATTCTAGGATTTAGTGTAGGAGTTTAGTTTAGGGTTTAAGGTTTAGGGTCATATGGTTAGAAATTTTATCCGTTAAATCTCAAAGAAAATAGTACTTTTCTTGAATTCTTCCCATTTTCTTGGATGAGGATGAAACCTTACAATTTGATTAAGCTTTCTACACAAAGCTTAATCCACTCACTTTTACAAAGAAGTGTATTTGGTAAACTCTAAAAATTCCTCTCAAAGGATAATGTTTACCCAATTACAATCTCACACTCCTCAAACTCACAATAAGAATACAATGAAGAACACAAAGAGTTGGGTACAAATATTTGACTCTAGAAGTACAAAGTTTGAATTTGAGTGCTTGATGTTGCTTGTAAGTTCAATAGTTGTTGATGGTGCATTTGAGACTTGTTTTTATATCCTTGTATTGAATTCTAGCCGTATGGGTGGTTGAGATCATCAATAGAGCTGTTCAGCTGCAATTTCCCGCAATAAATGATGCTCAACAACCTATCATATCAGTACGGCTCGTGAGCGTATTGGTACCTGTCTCAAATAAAAAGAGTCCTTGTGACTGAAAAAACAGGGCGTATCGATATGCTTCGAGGGCGTCTCGGTACGGTATTAAGAAGTGTATCAATACGATAAGTCATATCGATACGGATTTTTCTCACTGAAATCTCAATTTTGGTTTTGATAAAAAAACGTATCGGTACGCTATCATCATATCTATGTATCATTTCATAGTGTTTTATATTTGTTCGTATGTTTTACTCTCGTATGTACTTTCTATTATGCTTATTAAAATCTTTGTTTTCTTGGAAGTTGTATGCACTATTCGAATTTGAGCGAGTGTCAATGACAATCAGGTGGGGAATAATCGAAAACTATAATTATTGAAGAGGATGAGAAATAACCCAAGTGAGAATTTTATCCCTGAAATCTCAAATGGAAATGAATTTTATCTGTTAAATCTCAAAGAAAATAGTACTTTTCATGAGATCCTCGGAAAAATATCCAAGAAAATCTTCGATGTTTTACAAAATTTTAGAATTCTAGGATTTAGTGTAGGAGTTTAGTTTAGGGTTTAAGGTTTAGGGTCATATGGTTAGAAATTTTATCCGTTAAATCTCAAAGAAAATAGTACTTTTCTTGAATTCTTCCCATTTTCTTGGATGAGGATGAAACCTTACAATTTGATTAAGCTTTCTACACAAAGCTTAATCCACTCACTTTTACAAAGAAGTGTATTTGGTAAACTCTAAAAATTCCTCTCAAAGGATAATGTTTACCCAATTACAATCTCACACTCCTCAAACTCACAATAAGAATACAATGAAGAACACAAAGAGTTGGGTACAAATATTTGACTCTAGAAGTAC
Organism: Hibiscus tridactylites; assembly: GCA_958450335.1. Taxonomy (NCBI): domain Eukaryota; kingdom Viridiplantae; phylum Streptophyta; class Magnoliopsida; order Malvales; family Malvaceae; genus Hibiscus; species Hibiscus tridactylites. The sequence goes on from OY288275.1 coordinate 65,480,362, forward strand.
AAAGTTTGAATTTGAGTGCTTGATGTTGCTTGTAAGTTCAATAGTTGTTGATGGTGCATTTGAGACTTGTTTTTATATCCTTGTATTGAATTCTAGCCGTATGGGTGGTTGAGATCATCAATAGAGCTGTTCAGCTGCAATTTCCCGCAATAAATGATGCTCAACAACCTATCATATCGGTACGGCTCGTGAGCGTATTGGTACCTGTCTCAAATAAAAAGAGTCCTTGTGACTGAAAAAACAGGGCGTATCGATATGCTTCGAGGGCGTCTCGGTACGGTATTAAGAAGTGTATCAATACGATAAGTCATATCGATACGGATTTTTCTCACTGAAATCTCAATTTTGGTTTTGATAAAAAAACGTATCGGTACGCTATCTTAGCGTATCGGTACGGTTCAACGGTCATTTAAAATTTGGGATACCAACTAACTAACAAGCCAACGCTCGAAAATTAAATGTAAGGATTTTGCAAAGGTCAACATATCGTATCGATACGGTGACATGTCGTATCGGTACGCTATAGCAAAATAATGTTTTGATAAGAAGCATGTATCGATACGGCTTCAATGTGTATCGATACACTATAGCTTAAAGTCTTGCCCAGATGAATGTCGTATTGATATGAGGCTATACCGTATCGGTACGCTATCTTAGCATATCGGTACGGTTCAACGGTCATTTAAAATTTGGGATACCAACTAACTGACAAGCCAACGCTCAAAAATTAAATGCAATGATTTTGCAAAGGTCAGCATATCGTATCGATACGGTGACATGTCGTATCGGTACGCTATAGCAAAATAATGTTTTGATAAGAAACATGTATCGATATAGCTTCAATGCGTATTGATACGCTATAGCTTAAAGTCTTGCCCAGATGAATGTCATATCGATATGGGGCTATACAGTATCGGTACGCCATGAACGATTAAAATTCTAGTGTTGAAAAATTGTATCGATACGCATAAGGGTATCGATACCTCTGGCGTTTTGTTGAAGTTAGGCTTGGAAATACATAAAAAGACTTAGTGAAATTTGAACCTTTGAGTATGTTTTGACTTGAAATATTATTTGGTTCAAAATGGCTTGTCAAAAAATGAGACTTTGAAAAGTACTTAAAAATTTATTGTTTTGCAATTTAGTCCATAAGTCTAAGTGTTATATCAAAATCAATTTTAGTTTCACAATCTCCCCCTTTTTGATATAACAAAACCAAATATAAATTTTTAAGTTTTGAAACTTTTGAAAAGCTCACTCCCCCTTTATTTAAGATAGGTTTTTAAAATTAAGTTTTAAGTTTTCAAAATTGGCCCTATAATCCTTCTCCCGCTTTTTGTTTGATCAAACATAAGCACAAGGTAGGATAATAGCAGCAATAATATTATTGAATTCAAAGCAAACTTCAAATTGAAAGCAACAAAATAGTTCAAAGCAACAAGCTCAAACTCAAATCCTAAAACATAAATAAAAAGCATAGAGTACAAAACATAAGTGCATAAATAATGAAACTAAATGACATGAGATGATATGCAAACTAATCGTTCCCACCATCGTCATCTTCGTCCTTTTCATCCTCATCATCTTGAGTAGGTTGATTCCTCCTAGATTGGTTAAGCTAAGCACCATAGAAAGCGGTGAGAGAGACATCCATGAAGTTTTGTTGAACAGTGATGGCTTTCACTTGATCCTCCAACTATGTGAAGCGGGTGTCAAGACCCTTGACTCGATCTTCCAAGGATTTTAATTGAGTGTCAATGGCTGCAAACCCAGCTTCCATGTTTGTGAATTTCTCATTGAGGAATGTCATTAGATTGTCCATGGAGGAAGAAGCAATCAGAGCACCTTGAGATCTTGAAAGAGCATGGGAGCATCGGCCGGAGCATCTTGTCGAGGAGCTCGAAGGACACGAACCCATTCATTATTGACATAAGAGAAGTGAGCACGAGAGAGGGACCACTCATCAATAGGTTGACCAAGGGGTTCGGGAAAATCATGTGTGCAATCAATCTTAAGGGAGTGGAAGAGGTGACTCAACGTCGTAGAATAGTAAAAGGATTTTACTTGGTCGGTGTGACGATGTTGGACTAGGTAAACAAGGTCGACAAACATGATTTAACAAAGGTTAGGATGCTTACCCTCCCTAAAGCACCTAAGCCAAAAATCGTCTACTTGACAGATTGTGGAAAATTTCCCCCCGATGGACGAAGAAAACATGTAACAATAAGATGAAGGATTCGGTCGTGAGCATTTAAAACATTTACGGAACCTAGAGGACCTTGACCTAAGGACTTCTCATCATCAATTCCTATGTTTTCAAAACCAAAAGCTTTGCAAAGAGTATCTTGATCAATTTGAAAAGTTTTGCCCATTAGATGTGACTTGATAGCAACAACATGTTCTCTATCTTCATCATGAACGCACATGGCATTATAAAAGAAAATTATGACCAAGTTTCGATAGACAATGGGAGGAAGGCTAAAAAAACTTTGGAATTTCCATTGTCGAATCAAAGGAAGGTATTGAAATTTAAAACGTTCAGAGCTTAAAAATGAAATAGACACGACACGTTCTTCCCTAAGGGTGAAACCTTGAAAAAGCTTATAACGTGACATATCCGAAGGGGTTGGAAAACAACATTGGATTATATAGGGAAGATTTGGTTTAGGGTTACCCTCATTATCATCCACATGATCGGAAGAAGTGGCAAGGTAACGTCTCACTTTCTTTTTTGGTGTCATAACCCTGAAAACATTAAAACAATTTGAATATGCATGAAATTAACATCTCATTCAATCCAATAAGTTCCAATAATTCAAGGTATTTTCAAAATCAAATTTTAATGTAAAAATATATACATGTATAAGAGAAAATATTAGTTAAGAAAATTTGAAAAATAGTTTACAAAAATATACGATGCAAAATTATATTCGAATGAAAAATGGATTTTGAGAAGTTTTGCAAAAATTAGAAAACCCATATCACATATACATGTTTTATACAAAAATTAAGTTAAAACAATTACTAAAAGCAAACGAAAATTAAAAAATAGAAGAAAAAAGAGTTTATACCTTGATTTGTTAGAATGGATGAATGGGTTGATGTGAATGCACAAGATTGTTGACAAAGCTTTGCTTTGATGTGTAGATCAAAAACCTTCAACTAATTTTAAGTATGATGTGAAAATTTTGAGGAATTGAGAGGGCTTTTATAGGAAACTGCGGCTAGGGTTTGTTGAGAGAAAATGGGGGGTTTTTAAGTTGAAGTGTTTTTTTCAAATACCAACCCAATTTTAACTCTCCGCCGAGACTGTATCGATATGCTTGTAGAGTGTATCGATACGCTTTGCCCTAATTTTAATTCAACTTTAATACCGTATCGATACGCATGACTATATCGATACAATTTGACTTGTATCACTTCCCTTGACTAACCTGTATTGATATGCATGATCGTATCGATACAGTTTGGCATGTATCATTTCCCTTGTCGAACTCGTATCGATACGCTTTTAGCTGTATCGATATGCCTCTACCAGATAAGGCATTTTTGACTATTTTTAAGTTAAAAAAATCCAACTTTAAACGTCCCTGAAAGCATGTGAAGGACATATGAACAAGTTTTAATGGCTAAACTTAATGCATAATCCCCCTAGCAACATGCATAGAAGCAAAAAGAAGTAAATTAACACAAGCATGAATATTAACCAAATTCAAGCAAATTTTTTACCATTTGGGACCTAAAAGGGTCAAGAAATGCTAGTTAATCTAACTCTCTCCTAAGGGTCCAAAAAACGCTCTTTATCTAAGGGTTTTGTAAATATATCCGCTAATTGGTTCAAGGTATCAACATATTCTAGAATAACATCATTTTTAACACATGGTCTCTAATGAAATTATGTCTAATTTCTATATGTTTAGTTCTAGAGTGTTGGATGGGATTCTTAGTGAGACAAATGGCACTAGTGTTGTCACACCTAAGGGGTATGTTTCTACTTGAAAAACACAATCTAAGAGTTGTTGCTTCATCCAAAGGACTTGAGCACAACAACTCCCTAAGGATATGTACTCCGCTTCGGTAGTAGATAAGGCTACGATATTTTATTTCTTAGAGAACCAAGATACGAGCATACTACCTAAGAATTGACATGTCCAGGAGGTACTTTTCCTATCTATCTTGCATCCCCCATAATCCGTATCCGAATAAGCATGAAGGCTAAAGGAGGAATCCTTAGGATACCAAAGGCCTAAGTTAGGTGTGTCTCTAAGGTATCTAAAAATTCTCTTAATGGAAACTAAGTATGATTCTCTAGTTCTCTAGGACTAGCATGAAACCTAGCACACAAGCAAACACTAAACATGATATTCGGTCTACTTGCGATAAGGTAAAGCAAAGAACCTATCATGGATCTATAAAGCTTAGAATCAACACACTTACCTCCTTCATCTTTGTCAAGCTTTATGGAAGAGCTCATAAGTATTGCTTGAGGCTTTACATTCTCCAATCCGAACTTTTTGAGCATATCATTCACGTACTTAGTTTGGTTTATGAAGGTGCCTGTAGAGCGTTTTAGGTGTACTCTAATTATTAGCGCAAGTGCACACTCTTGTCAAGTTATAGTATATAAGATATCGTCTCCCACGAGGATTGGACAGCTTGGTTCGAATTGTTTTTCCTACACAAGTAAAGTAAATGCACAAGTAAAGTGATTGTTGAGAAGAAGAGTAAACTAAAAACACAAGTAATTAAGGAATTGATCAGGTCGATAGAGAGGGCAGGGTTATGCTATTGCTTAGTGTGAAACTGCGTTGAGTAGGTCAAGTTGTTTTGCGCTGCCACGATATGGCCATGAGACAAAGGTTAGCCACTTTCTCCTCCTCCTCGAATGACTCATCGTCACTCCAAGTTGCTACTTGAGCTTTGAGCTTGTTCTTATTCCCAAAACTCTTCCTCTTCAATTGAGAACACTTGGAGCGGATGTGGCCGGATTTTTTGCACTCATAGCAAATGATTTTGGTCCTTCTCTTCTTCGTTACTCTTGCTCTTGAAGTCCCCTTTTCTATTAAACTTTCTTCCTCGGTTGGACTTCATGAAGCGAGTGAATCGTTTGGCCAACATGGCCATGTCCTCGTCTCCATCTTCACTAGAATCGTTTTCATGATATGAAGATTTAAGAACGATTTCAATCTTCTTCTTCTCAACATTCTTATCCTTCATTTTCTTCTCTTCTTCTCTTCCCTTCTTCATGATCTCATGGGTGAGTAGAGATTTAACAAGAGCATCTAGCTTGAGAGTCTTCAAATCTCGAGCTTCAATAATGGTCGTTCTCTTGCTATCTCATGATTTCGGAAGAGAATACAACAATTTCCTCACTAGCTTGTCTTCGGGGATGATCTCATCGAAGCCCTTCAATCCATTGATAATGACCGAGAATCGATCAAACATCTTGGAAACACTCTCATTAGGATCCATTTTGAATTTTTCGTAGCTTAGATTGAGTAGCCCGATTTTTGTTTCCTTGACGTTGCTAGTTCCCTCAAATGTTGTCTCGAAGGTGTCCCAAACTTCCTTGGCATTCTCGATCGAGGACACCTTGGAGTAGATATCCGAACCAAGAGCACAAAAGATGACATGTAGAGCTTTATCGTTTACTTGCATCCTTCGTCTATCATCTTCAGTCATTTCAGCTTTGACCTTTGGGACAATTCTTCCTTCATCGTCTCCCTTCATCGATATGTATGACTCTTCTTCAACTACATCTCACACAATGTAGTCGGTAGACTTGATGAAGAGTCTCATCCTATTCTTCCTTATGGGTAGTAATCCCCATTGAAGAATTGTGGTTTGGTGGTAGATTGAGACTCGTAAAGGTTGGACGTGGAGGTGGATGTCATTGTTTAACTAGTTGTTGATCAAACTCTCCTAGAATCGACTCAAGAGGGTTGTAATACTTCCAATGAGTGTAGCTCTGATACCAATTGTTGAGTTGATCACACAATTACAAATGGCCAAGAGGGGGTGAATTGGCGATAAAAACTTGAAGGGTGAAAATTTGGAAGAATAAAAATGGTGACACAATGCAATTAGAGTGGTTCAAGTTCTCCAATGAACTCTACATCCACTACCTCAGCTCCCACTAAGGGTTTTCAACCAATTCACTACTTGGATTCTTCCCCTTTCTTGGATGAGGAGGAAACCTTACAATTTAATTAAGCTTTCTACTCAAAGCTTAATCCACTCACTTTTACAAAAAAGAGTATTTGGTAAACTTTAGAATTTCCTCTCAAAGGATAATATTTTACCCAAGTACAATCTCACACTCCCCAAACTCACAATAAGAATTACAATGAAGAACACAAAGAGTTGGATACAAAGATTTGACTCTAGAAGTACAAAGTTTGGATTTGAGTGCTTTGATGTTGCTTGTAGGTTCAATAGTTGTTGCTGGTACATTTGAGACTTGTTTTTATACCATTGTATTGAATTCTAGTCGTTTGGGTGGTTGAGACCATCAATAGAGCCATTGGGCTGCAATTTCCCGCAATAAATGTTGTTCAATAACTTACCGTATCAGTACGACTCATGGGCGTATCGATACATGTCTCAAATAAAAAGAGTCGTTGTGACTGAAAAACATGGCGTACCGATACGCTTCGAGGGTGTATCGATAAGGTATTAAGGGGTGTATCGATACGAATTTTGCTCACTGGAATCTCAATTTTGGTTTTGATAAAAAGCGTATCAGTACGCTATCTTAGCGTATCGGTACGGTTCAACGGTCATTTAAAATTTGGGATACTAACTAACTGACAAGCCAACGTTCGAAAATTAAATGCAAGGATTTTGCAAAGGTCAGCATATCGTATCGATATGGTGACATGTCGTATCGGTACGCTATGCAAAATAATGTTTTGATAAGAAACCTGTATCGATACGACGTTAATGTGTATCGATACGCTATAGCTTAAAGTCTTGCCCAGATGAATGTCGTATCGATACGAGGCTATACCGTATCGGTACGTTATGAACGATTAAAATTCTAGTGTTGAAAAGTTGTATCGATACACATAAGGGTATCGATGCGTATCGATACGTCTGGGCGTTTTGTTGAAGTTAGGCTTGAAAATACATAAAAAGGCTTAGTGAAATTTGAACCTTTGAGTATGTTTTGACTTGAAATATTATTTGGTTCAAAATGACTTGTTAAAAAGTGAGACTTTAAAAAATACTTAAAATTTTATTGTTTTGCAATTTAGTCCATAAGTCAGTGTTATATCAAAATCAATTTTAGTTTCACACCATAAGACCAATAAGTTAATTCGAGATCTCGCTATCATTCTCTTGACATAAAAAAAATAATCTTTTTCGATAAAGTATATTGATTAGGATAAAAATGTATCCCTTGATAGCCGTACAAGCACCTTTTGATGCATACGATTCAACAAAAGTTGTAAAAAATTAATGTGTAGATTCCAGCCATCCTTCCTTGACCTTCCATTTAATATATAAACCTATAACACTTAAATTTGTTGTCATAGATGATTTAGGAGATTGCTTGGAGATAAAAGTACTTCTGGACTGCGCTTTGCTTTCAATTTTTTTCTCAATGTTGTCTCTCTTTGGGATTTTATTTTTTATATGGAGTTTGTATCTGATATTTATTATTTAATATTTTTTACATTATATTTATCATCTAATGTTGGAACTATATAAAAAAATTATATTCATTTTAAGTTTCACATTTATCTTAATTACTTAAAAATATTAAAAATTTATATTTATATATCAAGATATTTCTAATAAATTATCATAAATATATTAAGTTTAATTTAATATATATTAAAAATTAAACTTTGGATACCATTTAAATTGATTTATTTTTATGTTACAACATAAACTTATAATGATTATTTTATTTGTTCAAAGCATTTTTGACAGCAATGTTAATCACAAAAATCAAAATCAAAATTTTTAAAAGCACTTGGTTCAAAAGTAATGATAAACTAGCCAGTTAGATATTTGTTTTAATATATTAAAATTTGAATATTCTCAATTGTAATGTCTTGTAAACTAAAACAATTTTCAAAAACATTTTCTACGAGTAGTGCTAAACTAGCTAATGTTGAATATTTGTTTGGATTATTAAAATGTAAATATTTTCAATTGTAATGAATCTATGACTTGTAAATTAAAATTGACTATATATTTTGACTAATGAAACCGTAAGCTTTATTTATTTTTTTAAAGATAAGAGATTTCTCAAAAATCCCCGAATTCCACCCCTAGATTCAAGGCATATCGATATGTAAGCAAAGAGACCACAATGCAGCATGTTGATTGAGCAGGGTTTTTCTTGTCTGGTTTTTGGTGTTGCCATTATATATTATATTAGATCATTGACACAACGCATTTCCACACTAAACAGTATCAATAGGGGCACAATTCAGACATGTCTGCCATGAATTTGGAACTGATTGGTATTGATAAGAATTAGAACAAGAAAATCAGTTACAAATTACAAGTGCATAGATAATAGATTCTTTTAGACTGTAAATATATCGGGTAAATCAGACAGTCTCAGCAATGATTCCAGGATTAATATGTTGTCATACACTCCGCTGCCATGTAAACAGCAGCATGGATCCCGATGCAAGCACGATTATCATCCGACCCGTCGAAAAACTCAAAACTGTGTTGAAAGCCAAGGTAATGCTTTTTTTCTTTTTAAGCCAGGGCAATGTATGGGAATAATAAGAGGAAAAATCATCTGAATTTCCCGATTTCAGCCTTCTTGATCTTTCTTTGACCGTGATATACAAACAAGTCGATGATCCCCGCAACTGTGAAGATACCTAAATGAGAAGCAACACAATCTTCGTCACTTTAAATGAACAATGAGGTAAGCAAAGCCAATGCATTAGCAGCATTTTACCACCCAGGAAAATATAGTGGGAGTTACAAATGATGGTACCTCCAATTACAGCACATATATTGGTGATGAAGTGCAAAAAAGAAATATGTTCCTCCTTAAAAGTGACCTGCACAGGAAAAGATGAAAACCAATGTTATATCGTCTTTTTCTAGATGTTTTTGAGTTAATATCTAAGCAATTCGAAAATGGACCGTGTTTCCCTCCTAACTTTTCAACACATCTTTAATTACCTATATCATCATGAAACTATGCAACAGATGTCTGATTAGAATAAAAGGAACCTACCTTGATTGGAGAAAAGTCATAATAGAAGTAAACTCCAGGATGAGAATCAGGACTAATGAACTCCAAATCCTTGAAATGCTCCGTCACGGAATACTGAGCCGTAGGAATGCAAGCATCTCAGAACATGATCCAATAAATATGATAAAATAACGTGATTCTCATTCTCAATGTGCCAACTTTCAAGCAGTACCTGATTCGAGTTAACAGTGCGGCCTCTGATGTCAGTATATATTGTTGGTACTACCTGCAAAATTAAACAAGATATCAGTTGGGGCAAGTCCATACATTGGCTTCATGAATGTGGTAAGCCTATGATTTATTCACACCAAAATCGATTCCCCCAATCCGCCACCATGGGAATGAAAATGAAAGCAAAGTCACAGGAAAATGTTCATCTGTCAATAAAAGAGCTTAAAAACAAGGAACATTCATAGATATACTTTAAAATACCAACCTTGAGGAAGTACTGGTACATTCCATTTGAGGTTTTATGTGTCCATTGTCCCCTGGAATAGCAATATGAAGCAACCATTAAAAATTTTGGCGCTTTCATTTGGTTTCACTTTCATTTTGAAAAGAAAACATGCCAAAAGAATAAACAAGTCTTTAAAGTTTAAAGAGACATGAAGAAAAAGAAAGAACTATTACCCATCAAGAGGATTTACCACACCAGGGAAGTATTCACCAAAAGCTAAGCTATTAATCTTGTGACTTATCTGTTTTAAACACCGCAAATGTAAAATATCATTACCAATGAAATTTGGAACAAAAGTAAAGCATATATATATATATATATATATATAGCCATGTATATATTAGAACATAACAGTTCCATTAAGAAAGGAGCTTAAATACAAAAGGTGAGCCTTACATTATAACTGTCCTTCTGGAAAGATAACAAGTCATCGAACAAAAAGTTTGATTGATGAAAACTTTTGCCTGCTGCAAAATGAAAATTTCCAGCAACCCTATTAACTTCAAGAGATCCATGAATGTTGCATCCTTCACCATCCTCCTGTTTTATCCTTTCAAAAAAGCCTTCTCTTTTGCACTGGAAGGCCAAAAAAATGTAAAAAGCAGATAAAATATCAAGCCACAAAGTAGGATCTGTTTTCCCAATGTAGGATGCAAGAGGATTAAATTTTCCTGAAACCACTTAGGTAAAGAACTTGCAAAGAAACCTGGTCAATCAAGTCCGCATTAGTCACTGCCCACCCTTTTTGCCGATATCTATCTCGAACCTCTTCACAGGAGTTACAACAGTCATCATCAGACTGCATCATAGAGAGGAAAAAGAGAAAACCTTCCATAAGTGGTAAACTGACAATTAAATAATTACCTAAGATGTTACACAAAGGATAAGTATTCCAGTTAAGTTTGTATAGCAAGTAGCAACATTGAGATCATTATATCAAAGTAACTTCAGCAGTCTCTTTGCCAACAAGCAAATAGTAAAGATCTACCAACTGCATAGTCATGTAATTATTTGTTTCATTATCAGTTTTGCAGAGAGCACTGGTAATGTCTCTTCAAGCACCATGCCTTTTTAAGGCATAGGCAATCTCTTAAAGCACTTTAGAGTTTCGACTACAATTCGGATTTTCTTAGAAGACTCAGCCACACCGTATTGCCAACACTTAACAAAAAACCTGACAACCTTAGAATTGAACTAATCCAGATTATACAGACCACTCGCCACAAAGTTGGAAAGTAGAGCCCATTAATCACCACTTTCATCATACACATGAACGACTCTGACATGAGAACAATTTTTACTCTTAGCCACTTGAAGATCATTGCACAAAGATTAACTTAGGAACATTTAAGCTCCAAGGGTAAAAAAAACTGAAATACAAACTACACTTCTGCTTATTGTTGTTTGTAGTATCCACCAACTTTCTTGAGAAAATCACTAGGTTGTTTTATTTGACATAGAATGTTCTAGTTTTTCCAATATCTTTATTTTTAATACAATAGCAAGCAGTTGGCATATGTAGCTGAGAAAAAAATTAGAGAAATAAACTACCCATTAGTCACAATGTAATGATCACAAAAACAAGTGTCTAGGTTCTTAGAGCAACAAATAGTTGAATATTTCAGGAAAATTCCCCGGCCATTTACTAATCAACCACTTTCATATCCTTTTAAGCACTTGAGTGATGTTATTCAACATGCTTCAATAACAAAGTGAGATAAGGATTTCTTGAAATCAAACATACCTGCTCTGCACCGAAGCATGAACCACAATACGTCTCATCTTTTTCAAGCCTGCCACCGTGCCTCTGCAGAGGTTTCTCAATCTAAAAAGAAATTAAGAAAATTAAGCCAAAATGAACCAAATTTTGAGGTAGTGCCAAAACAAAACAAAAAAAGAAACATGATGAAGACTAATTAAGTAAGTGTGAAAACAACCATCAAATGCCAATATGTCAGGGATTTAAGGTGAAAGGTGATAGCAACATCTTTTAATCAGAGAGCATTGCAAACAAACATCTGTAACAGGGTCCTTGATGCAAAAGTTTACACATGACAAGTTGTATGACCAGTTAGCAATTAAACTCTCAAATAAGGTTAGCAGCCCAAAAGCTGCTATCTTTCCTAACTGTTTAACAGAAAGCCGGAAAACCTTGTCTTTCTTTGTTGCATGTTTACTTTCACTTTTTCCTCAAATTTTACCAGAGGAACCTTTAAGAAAAACAAAAGTTTTCAGGACCATCTTCTCAAATGTAAGTTATGAACCATTACTTCACAATTTTCAGTCACCACAGAAACTGCAGCTGGTATATCTGCTCTAGAACAACCGAGATGCATTCAATTTTTAAGCAATAGCCTTTTTATGATCTCATTAACACATCGTTTCTTTTCATCAGTAGAAATAGAATACTTTACTTTCTGTTGTTTCTATTCAGCATATGGCCAACTTTGTAAAACACTATTCTATTGCATAAGTCATTCCTATTAAAGGAAAACCATCCTTCAAAACCAAGAAACGCAAAAAAGGCATGCAAACAAGAAAGGGTAGAGAATTCTATTCAACTACCTTTGGAGCTCCAATACCATCCGGCCTGGATTCTATCACATCACCATGATCATTGATTCTTTTCTTAACTATATCATGTTTCTGCACGTAAACATTGAAAGGTTACAAATGAAAGCAGACAAAGAATTTGGGGAAAAAAAGCTCATTGAAACTAATAAAATAAATCTAAGCATCTTTTGCACTGAACGTACTATGTCAAGATGTTGCTCGCCACTGATATCCATAGTGTCAACACTGAGTAGTGTACATGGAATAGCAGGAAAAGTGACATCAAACTGCAAATCCAGACAGAAATGAGGTGTAAATAAAGCATGAAAGAATGTTTACAAAAACAATTAAACCGCAATAACAATCGAACATGAAAATTTTCTAACACAAAAAGCTCTAAAACTTGCTTTGAGTATTCCTCATCAGTAGAGATCAACTAAGAAGTTCAAAAACATTATGAAAACATGTGGAACCTCAAAAACCATTTTACAGGTGACAAATTTGGAATGAGTCTAGGAAACTCCTTTCACAATAAGTAAGAAGATATAGAGAGTTACATTTATCTGGAAGGTTTGGCCTCTTGAAGTATCCACCAATAGATTTGTCTCAGTAACGGTATGAAGGTACGATCCTGGTAATAAAATCAAATAATAAAAATAATCATGATTCAAGAATTAAACACCACCAGGTTCCAACAAAACATATATTTGGGATGAAAATATATATAGTGACAATTTGATCATAGCCTAAGTTGCTTAACTTCTAGTAAGCTACTTATTGCATAAACACCTTTGGTTCTCTTGTAAGTGGAGACTGAATATGAAAGGCAAACAATATGTATCATAGAGCAAAATTTTACATAAATACTGAATCACTTCCTCAAAGATCTCACTTTTATACATTGTGTATATAATTAAGAACACGAAAAAAAACTCTCAATTTCCTAAAGCTAATATACATGCAAAAATTCATAGAAAAAGAGGGTTGAGAGAAAACTTACTGAATTCGGAGAAAATAAGGAGTAGTATGGCAAGGGAGGAGACGAGGGTGATAATGCCACCGGAGAGTGTACGGCTGAAGAAATCTTCATTAACTTTCGGGTATGCGTCCAAATTCCGTAGCTTGTTAAAGACGGCGGTCTTCATGGTCAACCGCCTTTCACCGGCGTTGGAAACAATAAACTAAACACAAACCAAAAACAAAAGGACACCAAGATTTGAAACCCTCTCAAAAAAATATCAAAAAAGATGGAAAAAAAACCCTGTTTGAATTATATGTTTACTTGTGTTCTTTTATATGAACTGACTAATTACTAATTGATATGTATAGAGAAATGGATGCAATATAACAAAAGGTGGGATTTTTTTTTTTTTTTGGAGGGGAAGACGGCGGCGCTTACGAGAAGGAAGAAAGAAGGCCGACGGTGAGAGAAGAGCCGTGAAAGGCTCTCCAGTGAATTTACATAAATGGGCATCAATCATGGAATGCATCAAATGAGTCAAAGTCAAAATTGATGTCTTAAAATGTCAGACCAAATTCATATATAGATTTTCTTCACAAGTTAATTAGAGTATAAACTAATATTTGTATTTAAATTAATTTATGCAAAGTATATTTATATATCTCAACCGATCTTTTTAAATAAATATTTTTTTTATTCATCCACTTGTGTTCTAGTGGTAAAAATAGATGTTCATTATACTGTGTGTGCCGTCTTTTGAAAAGACTAAAGAATTGAATAGACGCTACACTTGCATCACACCAACATATTAAAAAAAATATTTTTTTACTGAATCGTTTGTTGGATTTTTTTTATCACAGTTGAAATTAAGTATCATTATTATTATATTATACAAATTAAAATATTTTGATAATGATTATGCTGAAAATAAAAGCATTATTTCGTAATAATTTTGGTTTTAAGGTAGTTTCAATTCATGTAATTTACGTGAGTACTAAATAAAATAACTATTAGATGTTTTTCAATTTGGTATTTAATTTTTTATTATTATTAGTGTACTTAACGTTCTTTTTAATCATGTTAGTCAAATCTTCTTAATTTTAATGAAAGGATCCAATAAAAATTAGACACGTTGTCATGTTTTAATTTATATTTTTTAATTACTTTTTTGTTTTTAATAATTTTAAAATTTTAAAAAAAATCTTAAAAATCTAAAAAAAAATTAAAATAGACCCCAAATCCCTAAATCATACAACCCCAAATCTTCACCGTTACCATGGTCGACTGTCATCGTCTTAAAATCACTAAAGTTCAAAAAATGCCAAAAAAATCTATGTTGTACGTTCAAAATGCTTATTGCTTCGATCAAAAGGAAAAAGTTCAAAAACTATACTGAAATGCAGATTTTGAAATGAAAATAAAACAATATTGCCAATTTTAAATCCAGCTATTAATCACGCCACGAAAACAACAAAATAAAAAAGAAGGGGAAAAACTCATATTGCAGATAAAAGGAAGGTGAATAAAAACAATAATTGTTTAATTTTCATTCCGTTTTCTAAGTAAACAAACAAAGATTAACGGCGATCGAATCTGTAGAAAAAGAACTTACGTGATCAGAAGAAGTAGAAGACCGAGATGAAGCAATGCTATTGGGACGATGCATCATATTCAGGGTTTTAGATTTCACCAAAGCCACACCCTAATTTCCTGGATTAAAACCAAAGAATTTGGCCTTCGTCGCCGAAACTGATATATACGCGTGGAAGAGAAGAGAGAAAATCCGCTTTCTCTCCTCTACTTCCACCTTCGTTTCTATTACCCGACAATGGAGAAAACAACCCTAACAAAACTATAATAAACAGAATTTAAAATTTCTCTTTTCCTTTCTTTCGTGCTTTTTTAAGAGACACGAAAAAAAGAAAAAGAGAATACAAAATAATGAAACAAAAGCCAGCATATATATACATATAAATCTGTTAACTGTTTCCTGATTTTATGTTAATCGTTGTTCAAAGCCGGATCAAAACCAATTATACCAGCCTCATCTTTTGAACCTCAGTCAAAGGGAAAATTTGAACCGTGAATTCTTTATTGTTAGAGATCCTGGTGTCAGGGTTTGATTTTTTAATGGTTTTATTAAATATGATATTTTTATTAACTATATTAACATTTGAATAAAATAATATTACCAATAATAATAAATACTGAATTAAATTATAAAATTTAAAAAATAAAGAGGGTCAATTTTAAAAACAGATAGACTTATAAGGGACTAAACTGAAAACTTAAGACTTGATATGCTATTTACGGAGGGAAATTTTCTGCCCTAAACTATACTTCTTTTGGTGTCCCCACTTTAAAAAAAGTAAGTTTAGGGTTATACTTTAAGAAATTAAGGTAGAGTGTATTTTTTAGAGTGTAAGATTTAGGATGTAAAATTTAGGGTTAAAGTTTATAAATTAATTTTTTAAAGTGGAACATGATTAGAGGGCAAAACAATTTTATTCGCCATTTATCATTTCATTTAAAATCAGACAGGTTTGACATGGTCAAGGTGACACGGACATGGCACAATATTGATAAAAGGACAAAAACATTAAGAAATACTAGTGATAAAAAAATATTAAGTATCAAGATTAGAAAATATGTAAACGTTAGGGAGTAATTTGTTAGGCATAAAGTCAAAAACAGTTCTAACGTTTGATTAAATAGTTATTTTGGCTTTTATTTTTATTTTTTTGGAACAATTCAACCCTTAATATTTTTTGGTTAAAATAGCCTCTCTGCGGATGAAAATTGTTAGAAAACTGACGGTAAACAATTTGAAATGACTTGACAAAATGATAAGTCAGTAGGAAAAAATTATTTTATATTTTATAGAATTTTATAAAATTAATTTTTTACTGTTGTAACGTTTTTTTCAAGTCAATATATTTGTCTATATGATACTACCATGTCAGCGTGCACTGTCATGTAGATTTGTCACATTATTTTAAGCCATTTACCGTCAATTGACTGGCAGTTTTCATCCATAGAGGGGCCTTTTGACCTAAAATAAAACGTTGAGGGTTAAATTGCTCTAAAAAAGAATAAATATCAAAATGACTATTTTGTCAAACGTTGAGGGCATTTTTTGACTTTATGCCATTTGTTTATTGAACTTATTAAATATTATTATTTTTTTGTTTAAATAAGGGGAATATACTATGGCGAGCCTCGTTAAAAACCTCCCTAACCTAGATGGAGGAAAAGAGTACTCACCATAGCATTACATCACATGAATGAAACAACATAAAATAAAGCTAACCCGACATGGGTAAATCATTATGCAATAAACCCAACACCGCATCCGGCAGAAAGCTAAATGAATTCACCTCATAACCTCGCCAAGGCCCCAATTTCGCCAAAGTATCGGCAACATGATTAGCCTCATGACAAACATGGCGAAACTCACATACGGAACCGAGAAACCAAGGCGCGAATCGCGCTCACCAAAAGGACATCACTCTCCCTCTGTTGCCATTGAGCAGGACGCGTACAACCTCCAAGCAATCCGATTCGACTACAACGTCATCAATATTACGTTCTAAAGCATAAGCCAACCCTTCATGAACCGCCCAAAATTCCGCATCAACCGCACGGCACCGACCTATATACTTCGAAAAACCGCCACCCCAAGTCCCCATCGCATCCCGAAGCACACCTCCACAAGAAGCTGAACCAGTACCCAAGGCGCGAATCGCGCTCACCAAAAGGACATCACTCTCCCTCTGTTGCCATTGAGCAGGACGCGTACAACCTCCAAGCAATCCGATTCGACTACAACGTCATCAATATTACGTTCTAAAGCATAAGCCAACCCTTCATGAACCGCCCAAAATTCCGCATCAACCGCACGGCACCGACCTATATACTTCGAAAAACCGCCACCCCAAGTGCCCATCGCATCCCGAAGCACACCTCCACAAGAAGCTGAACCAGTACCCAAGTCGCAAGCTCCGTCCACGTTCAGCTTCCAACTAGGATGACATAGTGGCATCCAATGGTGCTGTTGTTGCTGGACAGACGGCCTATGTACCTGCGATGAGCGTAAGCTCAATAACGCCCTCGACACATCACGAACAAGCCCCCTGCTGCGCATGACAATTTCAGCAGCCCCCTTGCCTCATTTCGGAACGCAACATTGTTGCGCGCGAGCCATAACTGCCAAAGCACAGCCGCGAACAACAAATCCCACCTATCCAACCCTCTCCATGTAGCAGCACCTTGTTGCAGATTCGCAACAACCCAGTCCACCACCGAGCCACTGTAAAACCCTCCCCAATGCGTCGACGGCACCAGCAGTCTCCATACCGCTTTAGCTACAAAACATTGACGCAAGATATGATCTACATCTTCCTCACTCGCTCCACACGATGAGCATGCAACCGACTCCACCAAATTTCGTCGGACGCGTTCGCTATTGGTCAACACCCTTCCCTTACACACCAACCAAAGAAAAAATTTAATCCTTTGCGGCCCTTGGAACCGTTGCAACAAATGCCAAATATTACCCATTGGTACATTACTATGCGGCCGAATCTTATCATAAGCCGATTTCACCGAGAAAGCCAAATTGTCCAACCATTTCCACCCCGGCGAGTCCGCAACCATATTACCGCTCGGGGCCCTAATGGCCATGATTTGATCGAGCACATCCTCCTCAAAGTAGTGCTGAAACTGTCCGATATCCCATTGCCCATCATTAACACACAATTCTTTAATAGGAGTAAAACTATCCGGAATTAAATCCAGATCCGACACCACTGACCCAAGAGGACCAATCCCACGAACCCAATGATCCCGCCAAAAATCAATACTCGCACCATCTCCAACCCGCCAAACAACCCATTCCCTTACATCATGCTAAATTACCGACACACCTCGCCATAAATATGAACAATTACTTCGAGTAATAGAATCCGGAATAATCTCAATACATTTATATTTAGCACGCAAGAACCGTACCCAAAGCTGTCCCCGTTTCGCTATCAAGTTGAAACCAATTTTCATAAGGAAAGCATCATTTTGATCACGAAAATTTTTAAATCCTAAGCCACCAGAACCAATAGGTGAGCAAATCTCGTTCCAATTAACCAAGTGAACACCCTTCCTATCTGCGCAACTACCCTAAATAAAATTATGTATCAATCTTTCAATCTGCTCACATACCCCAATAGGAATCTTGGTCGATTGTATCGCATAATAAGGAATTGCCGACAACACCGCCTTCGCAAGAGTAACTCGCCCCGCAAAGGATAGATATTTAGCTTTCCATCCTGATAGCATGTCCCGCACCTTCTGAACTAAGTATGGATACGTTGCTCGAGTAACTCGTCGATGTAGCATCGGAACACCTAGATAACGCCCAAGATCAGTAACTTCCGAAAAACCCACCAACATGCTCAAATCTTGTCGAAGCTCACTCGAAACATTCTTAGAAAATAAAATACTCGACTTCTAAACATTCACTTTGAGACCCGAAAACCTACAAAAATCCACCAAAACCTCCCGAATTACATTCAACTGTTCCACAGATGCTTCAACGAAAAGAACCATATCATCTGCAAACATCAAATGTGAGAAACCGGGCTGCGCTGAGAAGTACAAAATCCTTTCCAATGTCCTGACGCCACTCTCTGATTGATCGCCTGACTAAGTCTTTCCATACACAACACAAATAAATATGGTGAAATAGGATCACCTTGACGGATACCCCGTGTTGGTAGGAAGGAATCTGTCAACGAACAATTCCAACTAATCTGAGTCGAAACACTAGATACACATTTGATAATCAACTCGCGCAAGTCATCAGGAAAACCAACATCACTCAAGGTATCATCAATAAAACCCCACTCTAATCTGTCATAGGCTTTCTCTAAATCAATCTTCAACGTCATCCATCCGCGCTTTCCTGATTTCCGATTCATAGAGTGAACAATCTCCTGGGCGATGATAATGTTATCAGTAATAGCCCGCCCAGGCACAAAGCTGGTTTGACTTTCCGACACCCAATCTGATAGAAAAGGCTTGATCCGATTAACCACCACTTTAGTAATTGCTTTATAAATTACCGTGCAGTCACCGCTTAAAAATTTAAAATTTATATATAATTTAAAACTTTTAAAAAATTTCTATATATTTTTTATTGAAAATTTATTTCCGCCTCTTTTATAAATTTAATCTTTTAACATAAAATTCTGCGTCCAGTCTTTGATAGTTTACGTGTGAATATGAAGTTTTTTCTCTATGAAATATCAATTGCAATATTGCATTGCCATTTTATTTTAGACTTTTTTTTTGTTATTCTTTAATCAATCATGGGACCAATCGATTATAGTTAGTTTTTTCTTATCTATTTTTAAAGATGTCGGGTTAAGTTGTTATTTCTAATGATACTTTTTAAGATTTAAACTTAAGTGATTTTTTTTAAAGCTAAAGTGATTACAAGTAATATTTGTTTTAAATATACTCTCAACCATTTGACAATAAACGTTCAATCACCCTGCTGCAGCTGTTGGTGCTCGAACCCGTGATCTCTAGGAACAACAAATGTTCCCTTAACCACTGAGTCAAGTTGGTTCGTGCAAACTTAATGCTTTCATAAGAATATAGTTTATGATCACTACATTGATTAACATTATAATTCTTTTTTACGAATAACAGTCGATAGTTTTATTTAATAAAATATTATCAATTGGAATATTACCTTAAAATTATCCATGTGCACGAACTAATGAGTTAAAAATAAAACAAGACCAAATAAAGAAAGTGTTAAAAATCCAATCAAACATTTAAAGAAATGAAAGATACAAACAAACATAATTGTCAGCGATGAAAGACAAACACTATCAACATGAACATTAAATGCATGTAACAATAATAGTTCGTTGAAAAATTGATATTATTACAAGTCAATCGTGACTTATCTTTAGTGATTGTAAAAGTCTATCAATGTTCAATCCGTGAGTCTAAAGAAGGGTAGATCAATATAACATAATGAATGTCGTCTAGAAAGACGACATCAAATCTAACTTTAAAAAATAAAAAAAAACGTACCACAATAATAAAGAAAATATCACAAGAGTAAAAAAGAATGTACCACAAAAATAAACAAAAAATCTATTGTTTTCATGCGAAAATGAATAGACTACTTAAGCAAAATAAAATAACATAAAACATATTGAAAAAATGAAAAGAGTGAGAACAATTAAAAAAGAGATAATCAGTTGTCGGCAACCAACCAGGGACGGAGCCACAGCTCCAATGGGAGGGGCTGTGGCCCCCCGGTAGGGAAATTTTTTTTTATCCTTTATTTTTTATATTTTTTTTTTGGAAAAAATTGAGATAATTGTAAATTTGCCCCTCCCAGCTTTCAAAATTTATGTTTTGCCCCCTCAACTTCAAATCTTAGCTCCGTCCCTGCAACCAACTCAAAGTTAATGCTGCCGTCAATGATGAAAAAAATATATAAAAAATTAAGACAAGAGCATAACAAGAAACAATTATCCTATAGTTATTTGTTTCTTATAATACATTTAAAAGAGTTGATTCATGTGTTAGTTATATTTTCTAATGTATTAGATCATGTCAATTGTGAGCCTTCAAATTGTTTAGTTTATAGGTCTGGACCTACCAAGGCCATAACCTGTCTCATTCCAAAGAAAAAAAAATACAAATACAAAGAAGGAGATTATAAGAAAAAATAATTAGCACTACAATTTTAGTGTTAGAAACTTCAAGTACGTCAATATTATAACTCGTAAACGTTCAATTGATTGTATACAGTTTGCAAATTGTTTCCTACTTCTCAATATTACAGTAAAAGTCCAAAAATGTATTCTTACTATTTTATTTGTTTATTTAGTTCTTTTGTTCAAGATTCTAGTAGAAACAGCTGGAGTGGAAAACATGAGAGAGACTGCTAAAACTATTTTTTTTCCTTATTAGGATGTTACTTCTTAGGGATAAATCTTGATTTTCTTGCTTATTTTCATGTTAAACTTTGTTCTATTCCAGCGCAATTTTTTGTGCTACGTACTAAAAATATTTAACTTTTGATATTCAAGGTTTTAACGAGGCACACTATCTTCATAGACATCCAAGGGGAAGTGTTATGAATATTTATCTACGTGGATGTCTATCATGATTAGAACTTTATCAAAGGAGTTTGATTTATTTATTATTAGGAATATTATCTCTATGAATTAGAGTTTAATGTATTATGTACTTCTTATGCCTATAAATAGATGATTCATTGAAGGCATTGTATACAATTCTATATTTTGAGAATAATACAAATCTCCCTCTTTCTCTCATCTCTTTGTTCTTCTTGTTCTTCTTTATTTTATTCACAGCACGTTATCAGCACGATTTTGCTCAACTATCAGGGTTCTTGTTGGTGATTCTCTAAAAAGATTTCAACTTGATATTGGTGACAGCATCTACTATTTATTCAAGTTAGTTTGAAAAAAAAATCGGTATGTTTTGCTTATTTATATATTGTTATATTGATTAATTAATTATTCTAAAATTAAGGTTAGTATATTTCGATTCATTATTTGGTTATTATTTTATTCTGATATTCGTACTTCCTCTTGAAACATATTTCCTCTTAATTAATTATTTTATTTTTATAGCATACTAATTTATAGACGCCTTTCGCGTTTACAAGGAGCTTTCAAGATTAAAAAAAACATATCTTCGAAAAATATATTTTTAAGCAGGAGTGTTGAAATCGGTAATCATGGGAAAGTAATTTTGAAGGTATGTTTTCTCCATAAGAATTTATGTTATTAAATCTATATTTACCATGTTTATATGCGCTAACATTAAAATATGGAAGAAAACCTATAATCTATATTTGTGCGCTAACATTAAAATTGAAATTATTTTCCCACCCTCAGTCTACGCATAATCAAATAGCGTTTGGTAAGTAGTTTGGTCCTAAATAGCGTTTTTTTATTTATAATTCAATCATATCACTGATGCTTATGTTTAGTTCATTTTAGCTCATGACTTATTTTATACATTTTAATCTGACTTTAAATAGTCGTTATTTTATGTTATTTCATTGATGAGAATTGACATTTTTCATGTTTTGAGTTTTATATTATTTAAATGGCTTGGAAAGAGACGTGGTATAAAGGGATTATGAGAAGCTGTCTCGACTATGTCTTCATCGTCATCGAGAGGAAAAAATATTATCGGTAAACTCTATTTTATTTTATTTTCCCTTAAACTGTAATTTTAAAGTGCGATATATTATTGTGATTTTGAATCTGCAAGAGACTGTTATAAAGTCTATATTTGCTCGAAAGCAATTTTTCTTCTTTGTCGAAAAACTCGACCATATACTTCTCCCAATTTCAAGTTACGAAAATTCTTCTTGATGTAAAAGTTTTATGGGAGGCATTCCTTGAAGTGAATGCAAAGCATGATGTTTATTCCATGTGATTATCAATGATGGGGCATTCCCTGAAGTGAATGCAAGCATGATGTTTATTCCATGCAATTATCAATGATAGGGCATTCCATGCAATTATTGGATCTATTTCATTCCCTGAAGTGAATGCAAACATGGTAAATCATTATTCAATTAGAGACATAATTTTGATATAATCCAAGTATAATTGGCTGGACATCCCGTTCTGCGAGGCTACTGGTCTCAAAGGAGGTTTTTAAAGGACCTTGTGGACAGGTTTAACAATGCCGCGTACGAGGATTAAATCTTTGTTCTCTGTGATAAGGATATGTGAAAAAGGTTTTAAAGGCCCACTGGCTCTACTCCATTCCCTGAAGTGAATGTGAGATTATATTATGGAAGGAATAAAAAATCACATTAAAAGTTGTGATCGTGGTCGAGGCTATGAATATACACATAAAAAATATAGTCGTTTTAAGAATACTTCTACCCGCTGGTAGCGAAGTTATAAGGATGACAAGAGTGATAAAGATCATTCTAAGGAAGTGAAATCCTTTTACCAACGTGATGTTATAAATCATTGGTTTCGTACTTGTCAAACGCCAAAGTATTATGGACTTTATCCATAATCATGAATGATAAATGAAATAAAATATAAACAAAATTTGTTTATGGCGAAAATAATTATGGCGTTATTGATCCAACTCAATTGGATATTGTTAATTTTCTCATAACACTTGAAGGGAATAATTTACCATTTATTTTATTTCCCTTATAACCTCTAACATGAATAATTGGTTTTTCTTATGTTAATTCATTTTATTTATTATTTATTTATGTTGGTTTGATTTATGTTTATTTATTTCACATATTATTTATTTACGATTTATGTTAATTTATTATTTGAAGAATATGATTACTTCCGGAATAAAATGAATTGTGGCTATTTATGCCTAGCAGATAATGCAAGTACTCATATTGTACTTAAGCATAAGAAATATTTTTCTCATTTAAATGCAAGGGGAAATATGAGTAGTATTTCTCAAAATACTAAAATATCAATACTTTGGAAGAGCACTTGAAAGTTTATCTCTGATAGATAATCGACTTGATATGATGTGCTATATTTTATATTTTTCATTCCTCGAAGTGAATGATACAAAGTACATATTTTCATTACCTGAAGTAAATGAAACAAAGCACATTTTGAAAGGTGCACAATTATGCATTTCTCGATTAAAATGCAAGGGGATAATGTGAGTACTATATCCGGAAGTACTAATATCACAAAAGGCTCTGGTTGAGCAAATATGTTATTGTCAAATGGAACTTTATTCCATATTCACAGTGCGTTATACTCGTCAAAGTCATAAAGAGAGCAATATGAGTTTGCAAACTATCCCTTTGGGAATTATAGATAACATATGTTATCAATTGGCATTTGAAATAAGCCAATATGGATATAAGTTTTGGTAGCCAAAAAGTCAGTTGAAAGCTCTAGAAGAGCTATATATTGCTACCAAAAGATAATTTCAATTGAAAGCTCCGAAAGAGCTAAATATATTCATATTTAAAGGAACAATTTTGATGGTCGTACTAGACATGTACGAGTAAGATTGAATTACATGTTATGGTAAACAAGAAGTTTACAAATTCAGAGATATATACACATATATATAGTTGGCATGATCGGTTAGACCGTCCTGATCAATAATGGTGCAAAAATTATTGAGATTTACATGCACATGTATTAAAAGAACTTGTAGTTCTTGTGGTGCTTATTCTCAAAGGAATGAATTAAATTCCACTTATTAAAGAACGTGAAGTTCTTGTGTTGCTTAAAGGAATTGATTAAATTTCACTTACTAAAAGAACATGAAGTTCTTGTGTTGTTTGTTCTCAAAGAATATAGATGATCCCACTTACCAAAAGAATTAGAACTTAAAGTTCTTGTACTGAAGTTAAGACTGCATGTCTTGCATATCTGAACGAAATATGGGCCCATATATCCACAAATGTGGAAAGTTTTATATGATTTTAGTAGATGCATCTACATTGTTTTATCGACTTACAACCAGAAGTTTGTGAGATTGATTTTAAAAAGATTCAGATTATGCAGTTAGACTATTCATCTTGAAAAGCTAGTGGGTTTATGTTTTAGGCTATATCAGTTGTTACAAAGCCTATTGATTATGAAAAATATAGTTTAGCAAAATTTCAATTGGATGCCTCCTATTTAATAGCTAAACTATGAGAACAAAAGAGTTATTATTTATATGGTGTTTCCATATAGCAACACTTATACGTATCAAGCCAACGAGTTATAATAAACTCCCCGTTATGATTGGTTTTTGGTCAGAAACCATACATTTCCCATTTTATGATTTCTGAATGTGCGATATGAATTGCTCCACCACAACGCACAAAATGGGTAAATAAAAAGGGTTGAGAATATATATTGAGTACGATTCTTCTTTTATGTTTAAATTCTTAAACATTAATTGAAGAATCATTTATGGCATGATTTTTCTCAACATCATGGGGAGATAATAATCAGCTGGATAGAGGAAAATGAATTATCATCATCTAGATCCTCGTATATGAACTAGAAGTTCATAAGATAATTCATGTTATTACATGTCAACTGCCAGACATATTTACTGACCCAATGAGAGTAATTAAGTCTCATATACCATCTGAAATGCTTTAAGTTTAAATTACATGTTAGAGCGAGAGAATGTAAATCATGCCTGAAGCATGATAGTTGAAATGGTTCCAATGATCAAAATTCTCGTAAATAGAAAGTAATATGAGATGGTCATATATTGGAGGCGGGTGCTCCTGAAGAGACCCAAGACATAACAAATAATAAAACTCTATAAGAGTTTCAGGTACCTGAAATAAAGATTGAAATCTTGAAGAGATCTCGATGAGTTATGTCATTACGAGAATGGAACCAGAAAATTGGAAAGTTGTCGACAACGATTTTACAAACAAATTTACATAAAATACTTCTATAGAAGTAAAGAAAGAAATCGAGGATCTTGTATAAAATCTATCCAGAAGTATAGATATTGAATTGGCCAATGTTGAAAGACGCTTTGAACTTCTAAAGTAGAAGTATTTGGACAAGCAGTCCAAACACCTAAAGGTGTAATGCAAGTGAGGCACAAATAAGTAGTCGTAAATATGACTTGAACTATGATTTATGAAAAGTTTTAATTACTTCATGGTGGATGCAATTACTTTGGCAATTTTGAAAATTTTACATGAGTCTAATTATTTGTGGATCCATATTTATCCTTGAAGGATCTAAAATGCTATAAGCATTTGGAAATTTCTGAGAAAATTTATTTAGACATGTCTCATGAATATTTTGGCGCAATTGGTATAATCGCCTTAATGAATACTAATTGAGAAAATACTATAAGAATCATCAGATTTCCTTATGTATTTTATAAAGGAGTTTGGATCAAGATCTATTATGATAATTTTAGAACTCCTAAAGAGCTTCAAATTGGAAACTCATGAAGTACTTTCAATACAAGTACTTGAATCTTGACATCAAGTTTATCTCAACCTGAAGATCAAGCATTTTTATATATTTCTTTTGTCTATGAATAGACATAAGCTGAAAGAATCTTAAAGAAGATTCAATATGAATAGAGCATATCTATTGAGTATCCCAATAGTTGTAAGATTGTTGGATGTGAATAAAGATAATTATATCTTTTCTTGGTCTTGAAGCACTATATATTAGTTGGTCAAGAAATATCTATGAATATACAAAGATCATTACATTTAGATCTTCAAACATTCGTTGATGCCTCCTCAAATGTCGTACAAATAATTGTTATGCACGAGGCAAGCCAAAAAATGTGTTTGGCTAAGACCATTCGCCCAACATATCTAAAAGATATGTGGATTTACTTTTACAAGATATGATAAAAGCTACCTTGTGTGAAGATAATGCAAGATGTATATCTCAGTTTGAAAGTGGATACATCATGGAACATATTACTCCAAAGTTTCACCCCTCACGATCTTTTAAAAAGTAATATTCAAGATTGAATTATGAATATTCAAAGATCTTTTGTGATGTTTGCATGAGGGGGAGTAAATACGCGTTGCACTCTTTTTCCCTTAACCGAGGTTTTGTCCCAATGGGTTTTCCTGGTAAGGTTTTTAATGAGGCAACATGTTATGCGTATCAAAGATGTGTGTACTCTTTTTCCTTCACTAAAGAATTTTTTTCCCACTGAGTTTTTATCTTAGTAAGGTTTTAACGAGGCACATTATCTTCATAGACATCCAAGGGGGAGTGTTATGAATATTTATCTATGTGGATGTCTATCATGATTAGAACTTTATCAAAGGAGTTTGATTTATTTATTATTAGGAATATTATCTCTATGAATTAGAGTTTAATGTATTATGTACTTCTTATGCCTATAAATAGATGATTCATTGAAGGCATTGTATATAATTCTATATTTTGAGAATAATACAAATCTCCCTTTTTCTCTTATCTCTTTGTTCTTCTTGTTCTTATTCTTGTTCTTCTTTATTTTATTCACAACATTGTCTAGGTTAAAATATGAAGAGGGAGATAATATATTACTATTTTTAAAAGTGAAACTCACACTAAATTTAACGTTGAGAATGTGCACCTAGTCTTTCAATTGAGACAATTGTATTATTATATTTATATTGACTCGACTGATTATATTTTTTAATTCACCACCTCATATATACTATAATAAATTTTTTATGTACTTATGAAAAATAATTCAATTTGTAAATTAAATAATAATAAAAAATAGTAATTTCTTTGATAAAGTAAATATTCATATTATTATTTATGTTTAAAATTTGTGGCTCAAATCCGATTCTCTCCTTAGAAAAATAATATGTCTTGCATTGCACTAAACTTTTGTTGAAATGGTAATTTAACCCAGGGATAAGTACGATCAAATTCCATTAAACATGAAATATTAAGCAGAATATATACATTTAGTTATTTTCAGTAATACGTTGTTAATAATCTTTTTAGGTGGTTTAAGTGAATTGTGTTATCGGTCTTTACCCAAACGGTTGTCACTCATATTTTATCAGGATTCTTGTTATGGTTTTCACCACCTTTTCTTCTTCTTTTTTTAGTTTTTATTTTTTACATATTCAAATTTCTGTGTTATTTTGCTTAATAAGTCATTTTTTAACAAAAAAATAGTAGATATTTTTATGTTATTGTAGCATGTTTTCTCTTCTTTTATGGTACATTTTTTTTATTTTTGCAGTATATTATTTTTTTTTTGTTTTTTAATATTAAATTTTACGTTGTCCATTTAATTAGAGGTTATTTGATTATCATGCTGATTTAATTTTGATTTGGACTCTTATACGCTTACAATCACTAAAGATAGTTCGTAGTTGAGTAATGGTAAAGCCAATTTTATCAATATGTTGTCATTGCTATATATATTTTATGTTAGTATTGATGATGTTTACTTTTACTAAAGATATTGATGATTTTTATCTCATTTTTCTGAGTTGCATGGTTAAATTTTAGGCGAAATAACAAAAAATGTCCTCAACATTTGTATGTTTTGTCATTTAACCCCTTATTTTTTTAGAGCAAAGTACACCTCAATATTTTATTTCGGTCCAAATATGCCCCTCATTGGATGAAAATCATCAATTAACTAACGATCAATGGTTGGTGCTGACTAGACTTGCCACGTGTTAATATTCACTAAAATAACATTTTATTTCTTCAATTTTAACCGCATCAGATTCGCCACATGTCACCATCAAATTCAATCACATGTCATCATGATATTCGACCACATATCACCATCAGGAAAGGTATGACAACATATTTTAAAAAAATCTAATGTGACATATACCACATCAACGAATTGTAACACATGGCAAATTCAATCAACACCAGTCATTGAGAGTCAATTAACTGACGATTTTATTCAAAGAAGGGCATATTTGGACTAAGTTGAAACGTTGGAGTGTTCTTCGCTCCAAAGAAAAAGAATAAGAAGTCAAATAATAAAAACATGCAAACATTAGAAGTATTTTTTATTATTTACCTAAATTTTAATTTTTTTGTATGGTTCTATTTTTTGTTTAGTGATTAGTTCGTACACTCTAATGATTTTAGAGAAAAATAATTAGTTAACGCAATTAATGTACTCTAGTCTTGTAGGCTCTTGTTGTAATTTTGTTGTATTTTTTTTCTTTATCTAATAAAATTAAGGGTAAACTAACCTAATAACCACCATACTATGATAAATGTATTAAAATGCTCACATTAAAAAAATCGACTCAATTGACCACCAAAACTATTAAAATTGGATCAATGTGACCACCAACCGTTAATGGGCTAACGAAAGGTAACGTGACAGTTAAAAAATTAAAAGTATAATTATATATTTGGTCTTTACTATTTACACATTCTTTCAATTTAGTCCTAATTTTAAACTAATAAAATAAATTAATTAAGTGGTGACAGACATTGTAGAAGCACAATAAGAACAATATTGTGCTATAAAACATCAACTTTAATATATGTCTTATTGTTTTTTACATTTACCGTAATATGGTGGTCATTAGGTTATTTTATGACTAATATTTGTAAAAAAATGTTAACGAATGAAAAAAAAAACTCTTTTAATTAACATTACAAAAAATGATAAATTAAAATTATATTTTGTTAAAAATATTATTAGTTTTATTGAATCAAAATTTATATTTAAAATTAGAAGAATAATTATAAAATAGTTGTTAGTGTCGTTATAATTTTACATATTTCTTCCTTTTTTTTTAATAAAACTAGTTGTTTGTATTAAAAAACATATAGAAACTCTCTTTATATATAAAACTTAGATTATTGTGAAAGTTGAGGGAACAAAAAGGTCCTTCTACCTTAAAATTTAATGTTCTAAATTGAACTAAAAATGTACATGTTAAAATTAAAATTCATAATGATGAAAAATAAATCTAATTGTATACTCAAAATAATAAAAAATGATGTTATTTCTCTTCAACAATCCGGGTTCAAATAACATACTAACATATTAACGGACCAAAAATTAGAGGCAAAATTAAGGATAATTCAGTTCCAAACTAATTTTTAAAATATAAGATACTCTCCGTATTTTGTATTCTAAACCATTTTCTACAGTATCTGTTGGAACAACACCATCTGCAAATGACGTGTCCTTTAAATAATATTATTTAAAGGCTGAGACAAGGCTGGATTCATCCAGCAAAATATTATTTAAAAGACAATGCCATTTGCACATGGTGTTTCAACGAGTATAGTATTGTAGAAAATAGCCTAGAATCCAAAATATAAGTAAAAGTACCATATATTTTAAAAATTAGTTTGAAACTGGATTATCCTCCAATTTCGCCAAAAATTAGCTTTTATTTAAATTAAAAGGTTTAAAAAAATCAAGTGTTAACATAACAAATCCAGCATTTCAATAAGATTAGCCTGGATTATTATAGTTCCTATCGTAATGCATATGTTAATCACTTGATTTTTTTTCACTAAGACACCCATCTTATATTATTAAATTTTATCTGATAATAGTAATTTTTAATTAGCAAGCGTAAATTTTTATTTTATCGGGGGATAAATCATTTTTAATTAGTAAAACCATTTTAATTTTGTTAGTACTTGATTTACCCGCAATTTGATCCCCCCCCCCCCCCCCCCCCCCCTCCCCCCCCAAAAAAAAAAGATTTACCTGGCAAATAGCTGAATATATAACACCTCACTTGTAAAGAAATTGGTCGCAGAAACGCCAAATAGTTTGAGACACAGAACTTTGGAGTATTAGTGACAGATAAGTGGAGCTAATCAGCAGCATTCACAAACCAATTCTCTACTAAATTCAAAGCCTAAAAGAATGCACCATCAACCTCCGATCATCTTTATGTTATGAGGCCGCCACACCCACAATCATTTTACATTATCATAAAATAACATTACATTTTACAAGTGTTCCCGATGTTACCTGTTGTCAGCTCTGCAAGTTTTTCATATGGACCAGCATCAGTTTCCTCGTTGCCCATGTGTTTTTCAGCAATCACAGGTGGGGTACCGGTTGAGCCACGAATCTGCCATTTCCAGTCCACAACCATAAGGCTTTGTTAAGGTTAGGGAAACGAGAATGCTCTTCAAGCTCAAAGGAAAACGAATGCTTACCGTGCCATGAGACTTTAAAGATGTGGTATTAATAGCAGGCCTTAGAGAGGGATCTGAAGGCCGGTGAAATAGCAAGTGTGCTATGGATCTATCTATAGGGTTTGTGTCAGTTTCTATATCCATAAATCTAGTGCACCTGAAAAAAGAAAAAGAAAAATAGAATTACAAAAGGAAAAGAATTGATTAAAAGATTGGACAAAACACACAATATTTGAGATGTAACAGTTCGTAGTTCGTTACAACAAATAGATTCTTATCAATACGATCAAGGTTGCTAACTATTTCTAAATCATAACCTAATGGATTAAGTTTCTAAGCTGCGCGCGGTTTTTCAATTCATAACCAGTGCTTTTTAACTTAGATACATATACTTCAAAATTCAAATTGTGCATGATTCTAGTTTTTTGGTATAACCACTAGTACCCAACCCATTGGTCAACTAATTCGGATCGGGTACTGCAAAAGCCCCTCATGAGGCTAACCTTCCCAACCCAGTTGCTCCATTCACAACACCAGAATTTGAACCCGACTTTGCTTAAGGGATCTAGTGCCTTATAACAATAACAATATAAAGCAACTAAATTAACCCTAGTCCCTAGGAAGCGAAAGCATTGAAGAACCCAATTTTGTTTCGAGTGGTCAAACAGTGACAACATAAAAGTTACCAAGAAATTCTCGTTCAAAGCACAAAAACATACTTGCTTGTTTCTTCGGCCTCCAATGGTCCACTTGCATCTTTATCATCTCTACTGCCACTTTTCGTATTTGCACAGTTATGCCTTTGTTCAGCACTCCTAGCCAAACGATACAGACTATCCTGTATGCACAGTTTTGTCCTGATATCCAACTGAAAATTCAATAACTTGATCAATTACCCTGTTTACTCATTACATATAAGGAACATGTGAATAAGCACATCAAAAAATCTTTTCATCCACCATACCTTTTCCATGACTTGTTGAAGCTGCTGAAAACTAGTTGCTTCTAGTGAGACTTGATCCGACATCGAACTTACACAAGAGCTTTCCTGTCTGTTTGAAGAACCTAATTCTGCTTGCTTCCCTACACTAAAACCTTCAACTTCACTATGACCTTCATCCTGTTCAGACTGACATACCTGCTTTTGAGCAGTGACTGGATCATAAAATGCAATCTGTCTTTCAACTCTTGCTTGGTTGACAATCCTATTGAGTGGGGCTTGTGTATCCTGTTGGTGGTACAGCTTTCCTCTCTTCTCAGTCGTTATAATGTCAGGAACCTCAAATGAATGTCCATGATTTATGGACTGTGCCTGATTTGATGCATAAGATGACCCATTTGTCAAAGAAGGATGCCCATCTTTTTCAGATTTGCTACTAGCTAGAGTGGTACATCTTGAAATTCGGTTCAAAGAACTGGTGTGGTTGAGATGTACAAAAGGAACATTTGTCTGTACATAACTAACAGAATCAGGTCCCATGTTTTGCTTGTGCTGCTGAAGATCCAGTGGGGAAAAGAGTTGACAGGATGCATCACTAGAGGAAAGCTTCCCGTCTGAAAACTGCTTGATGTTACCATATTGGTGATAAGAGTCACCATTTTGGAGATGATGATCTGTTCTTTCACCTGATGCACTCGGTTGCTTTAACTGATTATTTTGTGGACTAATCTGTAATTATGAACACACACCATCAAAACAGGGTATTATTTCTACTTATCATCCTAATTTACTGTAACTTGAAATTTATCTTTGGAAAGAAAATATGCCTAGAAGATATTAGGAGGATGACAAATTCTGGGTGCCAAAATTAGATATCAGGATATATTCATAAACAAAATGTCGATTTCAAGAGATTGATAAAGAAGAAGAAGAAAGATTTTATTAACCTGCTCATTAGGTGTCAAGCCATCCTTACTTCCAGATTCGTTAATGGAAGCATTCAAAGATGACATGTGAGCAAGGCCAGAATTCCTACTGCTCATACCAAGGGAACTTATTTTGTCATCTAGAAGATCACTTTTCTTGTTGGAATCAATAGTTGAAGGACCTGCATCTGGACTAGAAATTGCACAATTCTCTGCTAAACAATTCAATTTACCATCAGCCTCCAACACATCTTGAGATCCTCCAGTTGCTTGTGAAGATGAAACCCAGCACAAATCATCTTCATTACTGAGACTACCCAACCCAAACGTTGAATCACAATTTCTGTGAGAACAATAAGAAAGGCTAAGTGCTGATGGTACTTTGTAAACACCACTTACATGCATGGATACAAATATGGTGCAGGTACATTTATGTGCATATATATGGATGTTTGAACGTGTATACCTAAAGTTATACTCAAAGAGGAGGTCCTAGTGAACCTCAGGTTTTACATGGTAAAGCATAACATGAAAGTTAATGATGGGATTTCAAGAACTACCTGAACATCCTGTCGACATCCTCAAAATTTCCAATGTCTCCCCAACCATAACATAGAAGATCACTAGTTTCTTTGTCTTCATGGTTATTATTAAAAAATCTGAGATCATCATTAGCTTCAGATGTATGATTTAGTGGAAAACGGTAGATGTTATTGTTCTCTGTAGCACAGTTGTCAACCAAGACAGGATCATCTGCACAGAAATCACTGCTAACTGAATCTATATCGCCAGTTTTGAGACCATGGTCGGACATCATTGGATCATCAGAAACCATGCCTGTTACTTCTTTGAGTGAGTCAGTATCACCTGAAGCGGGAAATATGCCATCAGGTCTGTCAGACCATGGACCCTTTTCTAACATTCTGTTTATGCTCAAAGTATGAAAGCCTTTTTCCTTCTCCCCAAAAATACCATGTTTAGTTGGATTATCTGCATTCCTAGCAACTCCAGTCACTTCATCTCGTGGTTTCGTTCGACCATCCCCTTGAACTTTGAATTGAGCCCCATATTCATCAACAGGATGAGGAACTATATGATCATCGGTAGTACTAGCACCGAATTCATCCCAAACATTATCTTCAAGCTGTAATATCAGTTACTTTAAGTTTAGTCATAATCAATCATTATTTATCAAATGAAATGAAAACAGAGAAGATCGAGTTAGATATACTTCTAGAAGGATGAATTGAGTTACATCCCTTAACTAGCAGAAAGCATTCCTTAAAATGGTAATGCAACCAAAACAAAGGTGGTCGTTAAGGTGGCTCAAGGCATATCTGAATGGCAATCTTCAAAAGAATAGCCATACAATTATTGTCCGACCATCACAAATACCATTACAAAGTATTTCTTTTATAAAGCAGTCATCTCGTGTATGTGCCTGTGTTCATGCACTTGCACACTTCAACCCCAAAGATTTTTTTACCATTGCACTAGATGATAATGGTTCGATTATTCAACCTTGAAGATGCACGACAACAAGCTTTAATGGCTGGAAAACATGTTTGGCGATATGGTGCTAGAACAAACAACCTTCAAAAATAATCATGAGGCTTCTTCTATGAATCCTGGTGGGGGAAATATGAAATCTTGAGAGGATTGACAAGGGGAAGGCCATAGTGAGATTTGAGGATGAAAATAGGGTCAGGACAGAACATTTCTAGGGCTGGTAGGCTGGTAGCAACTTTCAGATTCGTTGGTTTACTTGTGGTGAAGAAGACCGTCGTTCTTATTCTTGTCTTGGACGAAGGGTGACATTGAGCGAGATGGAAGAGCAAGAGGCCATTATCCTAGACCCCATTTATGATGAATATGATGAAGAGAATGAAAAAATTGATGTGTACCCTATTCAAGGAAAATCTTTGATTGTTCATAGTGTTAGCAACATCAACTAAGGTGAACAAGAGGATTAGAGGCAACTTAGCATTTTCCGTACTAAAGTGTGTTGTGGTGGGAAGGTTTGTGACTTGGTTATTGATGGTGGCAGCAGGAGCTATATTATCGTAATATTTATATATTATTATAAGTTTCCTTTATGTTTTAAATGTAGGGCTAGGATTAAATTATCTTTGTAACCCTCGTAATAAATAAGCTGCAAAAATATTACAACAACGACTTATCATTATTATTTTCTTTGAAATAACAGAAAACTAGAGGTCTCCTTCTTGACCCTAAGTTTTTCTTGAGTTACATCTTCTTTCCTACTCGTTTGTTCAGCCTTATTTCTTTTGATTATTGTTGCTTTTCTTCTTACCCACATCACAAGTTCTATTCACGAAAAATCTAGTGAACAAAGAGTAAAACCAATCTTAAGTTGAATTAATAAGTTGAAACTATTACATCCTACAAGAATATTTTAGACATTGTAGCACTAGACTACTAGAAAATGGAAGTAAACTGAATTAAAAATAAAAGATAAATAAGAAAATTTACCTCATAGATAAA
This sequence comes from Hibiscus tridactylites, assembly GCA_958450335.1. Lineage (NCBI taxonomy): Eukaryota > Viridiplantae > Streptophyta > Magnoliopsida > Malvales > Malvaceae > Hibiscus > Hibiscus tridactylites. Next base: position 65,515,611 of record OY288275.1, read on the forward strand.
GTCAGACATTCCTCCGAGATCCTTATCCACCACTAAACTCAAATCCCATATTTTGATCGGTTGTCACGTTTGTGGAAGATAGTTATTGTCCGGTTAAGCTTTCTGGCCGAGAAAACAGAAAATTTGACAAATTAGAAAAATCCTAAAGAGCAAAAAAACTTCAAAATTTTTAACAATAATCAAATCCAAAACCTAAAAAAGTTACTGATACACATCAAACAAAAAGTATTTACTTCAGCATCAAAGCGCCAAACTCAATCCGCATCTTTTTTTGCAGTAAATAAATACCAAAAAAATAATTATTTGCTCGTGTAAATCTAGTTCCTAATCAATTTTTTATCATCAACCAAACAGCAGAATAATCCTATTAACGGCAAAAATAATATTGCAAGCGCAAATAACAGTCTTAGATTTAACTTAACTTCTAGTCAGCAGTTTATAATTAAAAAGAAGATCTAAAATTCTGTTTCATTTCAAGCATTTCTCTCAGCAACTAAACAAAAACATAAATCAACAACCAAGCCAAATCTAAACAGATCAACTAAAGAAAAGTTCCGCAGAAAAAGATATAAACCAAAAACGAATCTCCAAACAAAATCTCACCTGAAACTGACAAATTTCACCAGAAAATCAAATACTCCAAATAAAGATACGACAGATTTTTTAAACTGGTAAACGCACAACTTCAGCAACAAAAGAAAGCTTCGAAATCTGCAGTACACAGTGATTCACCAGTTAACCTAACCAGCCTGTTTTTACCCTAAATTCAAAAGAGGAGATTTCTGGGAGGTTCTAGAGAGAACAAATAGGGTAGAGCGATGATTTTTTTTTAATATTTTGTTTGTTTTGTTTTTTTCTTTCTGGGAATGGGATTAAATATTTTATTAATTATTATGAACTGTAAGGATGCCACGTGGGACAGAGGTGAAAACAACGGCAGAGCTGAAAGGGGTATGATATCCGAATTCGTGGATGAGAGTGGGGCGATAAGATCCGATCAGTTTCCTTTACCTGATTGGTCCACGTCCTCATAGCTCCTGAAATGCCGACACGTGTCCCAGGAATTTTCAAACATGGTTTAGCTTTTAGCTTTTATTGGTGCTGGCGGTTTCATCCATTTTAAATTTCTTTTTATTTTATATGCTCGCCGACCACTTCAGTTTTTTAATCCGAAAATTCATTAGTTAATTGAAGGTTGTTTTGTAATGGAATTTTTTTTTATAAAAAATAGTTATTTGCATCACATGCTATCAAACTATGCTTACATTTTAAATTAGTTCTTAAACTTTTAAATATTTCAATTTCATCTTCAAGTTATGGTTTTTATCTTACACTGGTCCTTAAAATATGACTCATTCTAATTTAATTTCCAAACTTTTGAATTTTCCAATTTTATTATCATATTATTGTTTATATCACATCACATTATTATATTACATACATAAATGTTTACATAACAATTAATAATTTTATAATAACTTTTATTAACATGAGATATGAAATTAACAGTTTACATAAGTACAAAAGTTTGGATCAATTAAGAATGAGAGTCATAATTTTGGAATAAAATTAGAGTGCTTAAAATTTGGGGACTTATATAAAATGAGTGTCATAGTTTGGGTATAAAATTAAAACTTCAAACATAAAACTTTAAAATTTTAAGTACCAATTTAAAATGAAGGTATGTGGTGCAATTAAAAAGTAATAAAAATTACTTACAAGAACATAGTTATTTAGGTAGAGAATGAGAATAATTTATGTTTTCACATTTTTATTTAATAGTAATATTTATGTTTTCATAATTTTTATTTAATAGTAATTTTAGTTATTGTTAATTTAAATATTTGTCGAATTGAATTTTTTTCTTGATATTTTCTTTGTCAAATTTTTTCAATTTAACTTCTTATAATTTTAACTTATTATTGAAATATTTTGACCAAAAAAATGCAATGTGGCAGAAGGAATATTAATTACTGATATACCTAATTCTATAGAATTAGGGACTTAAATATTTATTTCTCACGTTGAGGGAACCCTAACAACTTGTATACATTGTACAATTTAGTACACTAAGAATTGCAAAGTAAACAAAGATACTTTGAATCCAATGCGTATAGATAAATAGAGAACAGAATAATAGAATGTTCAAAATTTAAAGCAACTCTGAAACAACAATGCACGTTCATCATTGCTTTTTCATGGTTAAATCCAGTAGCACAACAAAAAGAAAGAAAATAGCATTGCTTCTTACAGAGAGACAAACAAGGGGAATTTACATCACTTCTTCAGAAGCTTCTGGGAGAAAATCCTCTTGGAATATGGGGTGTTGCGAGAGATTGCTTTCCGGGACTCGATTGCTTCGATGAGTGAGTTGTACAGAGGTCCCTGACATCGAAAACAAGGATCAGATCATCAACAAAGATGCCAAAAGAAACTGATGAGAATACTAGCCCTGTGTCCTGTCTCTAATATGAATATTTAGTAAAGATGTAATAATGCGGAATGAGAGGGTTTGGGATCCTAACGTGGGATCGAGTTTGTGTTCTCGTATGAGCGTATATGTGTTGTACATGTAGCACATACTCGATACCAAGTGTGGTTTCTCGTATGAGGCATCGATAATTGTTACGCAGAAAAGTATCTATGCGGTAGAGTGTTTGTTGAGGGATCGGGGTTGCGTTAATATACCTCGGACACACGGAGAGCAGTTTGCACAACATAGTTTGCATGCGGATCTTGTAGCAACCGTTCGAAGTGAGTAGCAGAGAGCAATTCACGAATGATTCTTGTTCGACTCTCGTCGTTTAATACCATGAGACACTTTTCAACCACATGGCTGCTGAACTTTAGCAATGAGAGGTGCACATAGTTCCCTTCAAATTGAGAAACCAAAGTTGAAGTGGCAGATGGGACTTTTAACTCCAAGATAAACTGAACAACATAGTTTCTGCAAAACCAAAAATATTAAATCTGCAGTGAAAAGAATGTAATAAATTTTATATCAAATAATAGAAAAAGTATCTATCATAAACTTCATTGCAGGGGACACTGGTCCCCAATTATACATAATGGACAAACCAGTCTTATGCCAATGATGTACAACTACATTTCCCTTGTGATGACAAACATTTGTTTTCGAACAACAAATTGAGCAATTCTTATAATTACACACATATCTATACATCAAGTTATGTAACTTGAGATTCGCTTTTCTTTTTCCTAGAAAAGTTTAAGCTGAGAGCTAAGCTCTGGGTACAACTACATTTCCCTTGTAGCAAAAACTTCTTTTTCCGCTGAGTGATGGTTGATAACTAATCAATTATAGACTAATAATACTTACCCATATGCATCCTGTGCAAGTAGAAGCCCATTGCTGGATATTTCTTCGACCAACTTTTCTCGGTATTCCCCAGTTGAATGGCTAATGCATCGTTGCAAGACGCAACAGCCATGCTGATGAGTTGCAATATCAACACAGTACTTTGCAGTAGCAACAAAGATAAACTGCCAAAACAGTTGAAAAAAATTGTGAAATATCTGTAGAGGAGAGCAACGACCCCGGAAAAAAGCTGAACGATCAAAATGCAACAAGCACTTATGCACCATTATCTTAACTGAATTTTAAACAGAACTACCAAGTTACATAAAATGACACCCCTAATAAATCAAGTAGTTTGCCACCAACTGCAACATCTGCAAGAATTAGCTAACAGGCAGCACGATGTATATTGACAGCAAAGATGCGATTAAACACAGCACTATTTTGCATCAAGTTTACATTACTTTTCATGGTTCCAAAGAGACTAGAGGCTGTTATATGGTCGGATTAATTTTCTGCCCACTTAAACTTAAGACATCTAACCCTTTATCAAAAAAAGGAAAAAGCATAGTCAGATATTATCAAGGACTAATAATGTCTCGACTTCGGAGTTCAGACACCAATTAATGATTAACCGAAGAATGCGACATCCACCGGACAGCTCACATGACTTGCAGTTATGAAGCACATGTCATGTAATGCATTGCCTCTAAGAAGGAAGCAAACAAATGTCCTTCGTTTCTGTCAAACTAAGGCTCATTGGCTCGACCTACTTGTGATTAAAGGGGTACTATCCATTATGACATGTATCATGCAGAACCCAAAAACAGACATTATGGTCCGAAACTTGTACAAAAATTTAACATATCATAAATTAATGTTCAGCAATTCAGCATATGGAAGGCTTACCTTGTTATCTTCACTACTAAGACATTGCAAGCAACGCTGCACAACATGATTTCCATTCAGGTCCTTTATGAGAGATAGAAACCCAGGCTCAAGAGCTGATATAACCAGTGAAATTTGCTGCCTTGTTTTGAGAGTCTCGATCAACTTTTGAACTACACGAGTGCTAAAAGAATGAAAAACAATGTGAGAACCTGTGGATATGAAAATATCATGTATACACACACACACACACACACATATATATATATATATATATATATATATATATATATATGTATATATTGCAGTGTGTAGGACATACCCATGAGTGTTAAGAGATATTTTGACAAGTTGCCCTGGTTCTTCAGTAACCATTAATAGAATCTGCATTCTCTGTTCTTCGTTACATACTTCTAACAATTTCTGCATGAGATAGTTCCCAAAAGGGTTCATCATAAGTTCAACTACATGATCAATGATCTCCTTAAATACTATTTGCACATCCAGTTTGGAACCCTCATCAAATACACGCTGTAAGAACCGACAGCCATGTTGATCTTTTGCTATTAAGTATATGCATCCGCGAGCTTCTGCCAAAGAGTTACACTTTGGTGGCAGAGAGAAATGGCTATATAACTTGGAATTCTTAGCATTTCCACAAGCTGCTGCCATTTGAGACCAACCATCCACCTGTGACCGTCTCTCTTGACGCTTACTCACACCAATCTCCTGCAGAGAACACTTGTTTTGCTCCCTTGTACAATCAAGTCCCTTATGGATCATATAATTTAAACCCTCCCCTTGAATAAGGAAACTGTCCTCACTCGTAAAAGCCTCGAGACCTTCGAGTGGGATTCTAGCATTTGAATGTGCTGTAGCCATCCCATTGGCTAGTGGCAGCCCACGATGTAGCAGATATTCAACACTTGCACAAGAGGTTGCCTGAATCAACCTGGGAGAACCATGATCTTCATTCCGACTAGGACCATTTCGTTTTCCATGGACTAATGCATGGTTCACCGAAAGCTTACTCAAAGAAGCTCTTAAATTCAGTACAGAATCTCCATTCTGGTGGTGATAACTACATGTATGTTCCTTTTTCTGCCAAGGAGATCCCATTGCACCATTCCAACAACCCAATCCCTGATGTGATATCAAAGCATCATTGGGAAACACCAAATTCATTCCACCATTGAAATTCAATGGAGCACTCATTGGATCAGTTGGCTGAATTCCTACAAAACCAGAAAACCCCTTCCTTGTTTCGTCACTGGCCTCGTACTTTTCGACATTGATCGGATTATTGAGTAGAATGGCATCGGATTCGACTGAAAAATCTCTAAAACTGGAACCAACCTTGTCTTGATCATTGCTAATATACATTTTACTACGATTTCTACAAACACCCAATTCACCAATCAAGCCATCACTACTGACCCTGTTCCCAACAGCTGAATCCATGACCAGTGCATTAGGCAAGTGCTGCGGCTTAAGGTCTTGTAATGGAGGCGATCCATTTTCAGATAAAGACTGCTGCCCATCGTTAGAAAACAAACTCGAGGAAGAACCATCTGAGTGGAAACAGAAACCGCTTACAGGGGAAACACATGTATGCTTATAATAATGACTTGATGTGCCATCATACACAAGGCCATACATGCCATGAAATGACCCATTCACGTGATTATCATCACGTTTTTGAAGAAGATGATGGCAATGATGTGATGTTGCATGAGGAATCTCACCCAACGACAATTCAAACTCCTCATCATTCTTCATGTTTCCTCTGTTCTTCTTCTCCTTCTTCTCAATCTCAGATATTGCTTCCAACATCAACACACATAAAACAGAACACCAAGAAAGTAGAAACAATCAAAATTCCCGACAGGGAAAAAAAGGAACAATATGTATAACAAATTGCAGTTCGTTGAAATGTGAACCGTGTCGTACATACGCGCGCGTACGTGTCAAGGACACGTGGAGCCCGAGCTCGAGCTGGTTGGGCGGCGACACGCGAAGACTTCCCTTGATCTTTCCCACTCAACAAAGGAGGAGGATGCATAGGTATAAATACCCTTCACTACCTATTTTCCCAACCAATGTGGGATATAGCTCTAGTAATACTAGAAGCATTACTAACATTCCCCCACTAATGCAAAAGAATTCATCTGTATCTCAAACACAGACCTCCTCAGACGAGCAATAGCGGAATTAGTTGCTTAAGCACTAGTGAACGTATCTTGAACTAGTACATAGTGATGATGAGCGATCCTTCTCTTAGATAAGTGAAACTAGTCTTGAACTTTCTAAAATAAGGGTAAACTCATAACACACAACTAACTCCTTTAACTACCAAAGTTCTGCATAAGATATATATACACAAGTGTATATTTGGCCATCTTACCTCGGGATTCTAGTAAGTGTATTAAAAAACAGCCCAACATTTCTTCACAGAAGGTGGCTAATCTTTCTCACTTACATAGGTTATTTTATCAAGTTTATCTCGATATAAATCACCCTGAAATCGGGCTATGAAATAATTAAGAACCATTTATAATGGATCAACCTCTTATAGACATATGGTGATTTCTTCAAGTTCATTTAAAATGAACCACCCAGTCTTGGGATAAGAAATCATTAAGAATAAATATTCAACCTCATTATCGGTGAATTCAAAATGTCATTCTCAATAGGAATATTCAAACTTTAAATTCATTAAGAATTTCTTGAAACTCAACCTTTTCTGGCGGTAAGTTCATCTTGTCCTTTTCAATAGGACAACACATTCAGACTTGTGTTATGAACTAATTAAGAATAAGTATTCAACCATGATTTGGTAAATTTATCAAGTCTTTCTCACAAAGACCACCCAAAACCTGGGCTATGAATTTATTAAGAGTAATAGTACTCAACCTAGACATGTACATCATTCGTCATAGGGATAGGCAGTGAGAAATGTACACTATGAGTCTTTCCATGGTTTCGTTTGATCACATTGAACTTTGTTGAGTTGATCGAACAATTGCAAATGGCCAAGAGGGGGTGAATTGGCAATTAAAATTTTGGTGGAGAGAAAGAGTGAAAAATAAAATTGACACAAGTAGTTATAGTGGTTCAAGTTCTCCAAATGAACTCTACATCCACTACCTTAGTTCCCACTAAGGATTTTCAACAAATTCACTACTTGAATTCTTCTCCTTTTCTTGGATGAGGAGGTAACCTTACAAATTCTATTAAGCTTTCTACCCAAAGCTTAATCCACTCAAATTACAAAAAAAGGTTGTGGTAAATTTAAATGATTCCTCTCAAAGGATAATTGTCTACCCAATTACAATTTCAATAACCCCAAACTCACAATACAAATTGACAATTTGAAACACACTAGAGTTGGGTACAAAAATTTGACTTTGAATAGCTCAAGGGTATGAATTTTTGCTTTGATGATGCTTGTGGGTTGAATAGTTGTTGCTGACCTTCAAAGGGCTTCATTTTATACCTCTTCTATTAATTCTAGTCGTTTGGGTGGTTGGGAACTTGAATAGAGCCGTTGGTACCCTCTCTTACCACCCACCATAAATGCACTTCTGCAGCTACCTGTATCAGTACTCGGGGAGCCGTATCGATACCCGTCTCAGAAAAAGAAAGAGTCGTTGTGTGCAATAAATAAGGGGTATCGAAACGCATGTAAGCGTATCGGTATGGGGTATCGAAACGGCTAAGACCGTATCGATACCTTTTTCTCAACTTAGCTCACTGTCGATTTCCGTATCGATACGGGTCAACGACCAATTTAAAATTTGGTTACCTAACCAACTGACACCAACGGTCAAAATATTTAAACCGACTTGAATTTAAAATTTATTAAAATTGTATCGATACGGGTGGAGCCGTATCGGTACGCCATTCAAACTCTTTAGACTTTTATGAAGGAGCGTATCGATACAGATTGAATCTGTTTCGATACAAGTTCCGGCAGTAGCCAACTTTGTAAAAAAGGTATCGATACGGCTGGAAGTGTATCGATACAACTGGACGATTTTCAATAGTTTGGCCTTGGAACACTTAGAAAATATTTAGAGTTTGAGTTTTTCAAATCAGTTTTAAAGTGTTGGTGATTTAAAACTTATTAAGGGACTTTTAAAACAATTTTAAGTTTTTCAAATTGATCCTTAAAGATTTAATTATATCAAAATCAAACATAGGTTTTACAATCTCCCCTTTTTTAATATAACAAAACTAAAACTTAAAATTTTTGACACTTTGAAAAACTTTACAAAGTTAACTCCCCCTTAATATAAGTTAGGTAACTTTTAAGTTGAAATCCAAATTTTTAAAGTGTTGTGAGCTAGTTTCTCTCCCCCTTTTTGTTAGATCAAAAATATTGAGACAATAGATAAGTGCATAACATAGGCAAAGGTATGAATAAGCAACATAGATATTATTAAGCATAGCATCAATCTTAAAAATCCAACAAAAACATAAAATCAAAGCATATGTTTAATAATAAAACAAACTTAGTCCTAAGAACATAAATCAAATATGCATAAAATAGAAATATCCTAAATGATATGCATGAGATGCAAAGAGAATCGACTAGGCATCATCTTCGCCGTCTTCATCATCTTCATCGTCAACTCCAATGGGATCATTATTCCTCATGTTATTTTGCCATTCATCATGGAAAGCAGAGAGGGAAATATTTAAAGAGTTATGACCGCTTTCAAGAGAGGTGAGGCGATTCTCCATGCTCGTCATCCTTGTATCAAAAGTTGTTTCAAGGGCGGTAAGACGATTTCCCATGTCCGTGCGCAACCCGGTAAATTGCTCATTGAGGAATGTCATAAGAGCATCCATGGAGGGTTAAGGAGCTTGATCACCTTGAGGTTCTTCAAATATTGCCGCGGCCTCGGGTGGTAGCTCGGCAAGACGTACTCATTCACCATTAAAATAATAGAACTTTCCCCGTGCAAGAGATCTTTCATCAATGGGATCGGTGAGGGGAGTTGGGTAGTCAAAAGAGCAATCAATATCTTTTTTCATAAAGAAATAGCTTAAGGTCGTACCGTAGGTAAAAGAGGTGACGAGAGAGGTGTGGGATTTTGCACAAGATAGACAATCTCCACAAACATGATTCGAGCAAGGTTGGGGCGCTTTCGCTCACGGAAGCAACGGATCCAAAAATCATCCACTTGACGGATGGTAGAGTATTTTCCTCCGGAGGGCCTAAACCACCAAGACACCATCAAATGGGGATCCGATCTTGAGCATTTAGGGCGGTGACAGAGCCACTAAGAACATGCCCTAAAGCATTCTCATCTTCAAGGCCTTCATCCTTTAAATTAAAAACTTCACATATGGATT